>JAWDAA010000030.1:5048333-6291666 GCA_036785405.1 Coenonympha arcania | reverse complement strand
AGAAACATCGCCTGCATTGACAAAGCCATTATCATTTGACGAAGACAGACAGACGGACAGTTTTACTGCTCGTTGATATGATTAAAGCGGGCGTCGCGGGACGTTTTAATTGAGAAGCTTTGCTAAAAGATGTCGCCGTGTGTTGCATGAGAGGGGTTAAATGAATTTTATTTTAACACTGGCAGGAGAATCAAAGTGGCACGACTCAATTAGACTATTCGGGTTATTTTTAGGGTTCCGCACCTAAGAGTAGAAACGGGACCATATTACTAAGACTTTGCTGTCCGTCCGTCCGTCTGTCACCAGGCTGTATCTCTTGAACCGTGATGGGTAGATTGAAATTTTCACAGATGATGTACCTACCTATGTTTGTTGATGTGTTGTGTAAGGAGGCTCCCATACAACAAACGTGATTTTTTTGCTTTTTTTGCTCGATATTGATAACGGCAACAGGTAGACGCTCAAAATATTCATAGAATATTTAGTTTTATATGCATTTTAAAAATAAATAATTAAATTAAAATAAAAAATATTTATTTAAGGAGGGCTCCCATAGAACAAACGTGATTTTTTTTGCTCGTTTTGTGTTTGGTGTGTAGAGGTGTTGATTGGAATGGTCTAGTACGGAACTCTCAGTGTACGAGCCCGACTCGCACTTCACCAATTATTTTTTTATTTTGTTTTTTAGATCTGACAGATTGTATCATGGAAGATCACAGTGGAAGATACTCAGTGTGTTGACAGAAGTTTCGACGCAGGTTTTAACCGACACTGTCCG
This sequence comes from Coenonympha arcania, assembly GCA_036785405.1. Classification (NCBI taxonomy): domain Eukaryota; kingdom Metazoa; phylum Arthropoda; class Insecta; order Lepidoptera; family Nymphalidae; genus Coenonympha; species Coenonympha arcania. Next base: position 6,290,888 of record JAWDAA010000030.1, on the reverse strand, counting down.
ACACGGCGACACCGACACCGACACCGACAGACAGACGCGGCGGAGGACTTTGTTTTATAATAAAACCAGGGCTCTTTTCTGTATCCCAGTGATGTACTGAGTGAAGAAAACTTTGATACGGAATAAGGGCCCTTCAACGAGCTTTGATGACATTTATTTTTTCACCATTGAAGGTTTGCTACAAAATTTTATTTTCGTTTCTCTTAATAAAGCAGCAATGTATTTCGAACCATAGACAACAGAGATTATCATTGGAAGTGTTAATTTTACAGAATACAGGCCCAGGTGACCCAGCAAACGTTGTTTTAGGAACACTGTTTGTATTAAAGAATTTAATTGTCGTTTTTAGTATTTTCCTGTACTTATTATTCATCGTTTATCACCGTTTAGACCTTCCCTGAACTTCCACAAATATTTCAAGATGCAAATTATCTATATTGTTCCAGCCATTTTCGAGTTTTACCGACACAAACGAACTGCATTTCATTTTTATACATACCTATAGATAGATATGCATAATAAGATTAGGCATTAAGGATAAGGATTAATATGATAAGCCCGCCAAATTGTACTCCTAAGTTTTACCTCCTCCATTTTGACATGACAACGTCTTATAATTCGATAGAGCCGGCTGCACGCACAAAAAAACATGACTCATTTGCCGTTACCTCGCTCTGAGGCGTTCCATGTAAGGCTTGAAGTGCAAGCGACAGTTGTCACGTTCAACTATCGTCAGTAAACCGACTTTACAGACAACTAATTTTCTTTAGTTTGTGTTTTGATTAGGTACTTATTTCTTTTTTTTCTGTGGTGTACAATAAAAAGTTTCCATCTATCTAGGTATAATATAAAACGATAAGATATAGTTATAGACTTTCATAACAACTAACAGAAACTGATACAGAGTCATCAAAGATATACGTTTCTCTAAACAAACGAACAAAACAATATCTGCACGTCGACTGCATTATTACTAGAATAATAATAAGTATCATACGCACCGTAACAGGCGGGTACGTCTAATCCTGTCTTCCGACATTAGCCGGAGCAACTGAAACGTTAGTAGGTACAGGTTTTTGTACAAACGAGTCGATTCGCATCGCACAAACGAATCGAATCCCTCCATACATTTACAACCAGCGCCATCTATGGACAGTCGATGACATGCGGCTGTCAATAGATGGCGCTAGCTGAAAATGTATGGAGTAATTCGATTCGTTTGTGCGATGCGAGACAACTCGATTTTTTTTAATACTATATACATATAGGCTAGCGCTTGACTGTGATCACACCTGATGGAAAGTGATGATACAGTCTAAGATTGGCGGATTGTAACTGGCAGGAAAGACACTGCCTGGGAGGGTGTTCAAGGCTTTTGCAGTTTGTATCAAGAACAAGGAATCAAACCGCTTCGTACGCGTCTTTGGTACCTCGACTATGTATGGGTGGAAGCATATTCGATGCCTTGCAGTTCTATGGTAGAAAAGTGATGGGGGAACCAAAGATTCGGTGAGGGAATTCGTACAAAAACCTGTACTAACTCGTCTGTAACGAAACCGGCCGAACACAAATGGAAAAAGCAGACCATTCTTCAGAGCTACTCGGAATAGATCACAATAATTCATAACCATTATGCGCCGGGTCGATAATACTATAGAGAACTCCTCTTGGATTGGTCACTTGAATTTTTAAGACTGAAAAATATATATTTTTTTCCAACTTCCCAATTTTAAACACGTTAAATCGTATGTAAAGTATAAATCGCAATTTATTTTTGCAAGCTTTTATTTCGTTACACCTATCCCGATGTTTGTTTCTTTGTGTGTTATCAAATCTTGCAAGGACCCACTTTCCATTTACCCATTGAGCTGAAATGTGTGCATGTGTAAATCGGATGACAATGCAAAAGTGCATGGAGCTGATGATGGAACCAGAAGATGGCCATATGTACCAGTTAAACGACACAACCACATCGAGTTTGGGCTCATTTGATCTTGACAAGTAGGTAGGTACTTGGGTTCTCGATGGGATGGTTGGGTGCTGAGAGCGCTAATGTATTATTCAAATTTAATTTCATTAACAATTTTTGAGTGATTTCAAAGTACCATGTGCAAAACCAAAAAGAAGCTGAAAACGTTGAAGCTAACCATTTTTCTGCCGTTACCACACTTGAATAGAAGTAGACCGTACATGATTCATAAGCAAAATACTACGACATCTCACAATTACTACATACATCAACCTAATCTAACATTTAACCTTATCAAAATTAATCAGATGATATTTGAAGACAATTAAAATACATTTGGCACCTGTTGAAATATCTTTACTCAGATGAAACGATCTTTTTTTTGCTTAAAAGATAATATATTTCTAACGACCATTAAACAGTGACCGCAGTACAGTGCGTTCAAACAAAGCAAACTGTAGTTGTCGTGCAAAACTTACACACTTCAACCGATGAGCCGTGTGAGTAGGTATGTCAGTGCCTACCTAACGTCTCCTTCCTTGGCTATTTTTACCAGACCTATGGCGTATTATTCGCGAAAGGGAATAGTCGTCCTCGTAAATCTGGACGTTGAGTCTACCAGATTAGACCCAGGTAGTCTCAAATAGGGATATCTCCTAATCAATAAACCAAATTTACAGAAATAAACAACAATGAAAAACTCCATAAAAGAAAGTCAGGAAAACAAGATTTAATTAATGATCGCTTTCACACGCACAATTACTCGTTGGCAAACGGAAACGAGACGTGGAAATACAAGAGATAATTTATTCCAGAAAACAATGCCATTTTTTCAGCGTCGGTGATGCTGCAAGATGACGCAACGCGCAATCCCTGCGTCCGGTGTGCGTTTGTTTTTAGGGTTCCGTAGCCGAATGGCAAAAAACGGAACCCTTATAAATTCGTCATGTCTGTCTGTCCGTCTGTCCGTCTGTCCGTCTGTCCGTCTGTCCGTCTGTCCGTCTGTCCGTCTGTCCGTCTGTCCGTCTGTCCGTCTATCCGTCTGTCCGTCCGTATGTCACAGCCACTTTTTTCCGAAACTATAAGAGCTATACTGTTGAAACTTGGTAAGTAGATGTATTCTGTGAACCGCATTAAGGTTTTCACACAAAATTTAAAAAAAAGTAATAAATTTTGGGGGTGCCCCATACTTAGAACTGAAACTCAAAAATTTTTTTTTCATCAAACCCATATGTGTGGGGTATCTATGGATAGGTCTTTAAAAATGATACTAAGGTTTCTAATATCATTTTTTTCTAAAATGAATAGCTTGCGCGAGAGACACTTCCAAAGTGGTAAAATGTGTGTCCCCCCCCCTGTAACTTCTAAAATAAGAGTATGATAAAACTAAAAAAAATATATGATGTACATTACCATGCAAACTTCCACCGAAAATTGGTTTGAAGGAGATCTAATAAGTAGTTTTTTAATATTTACAATAAAACCTCTAAAAACAAAGTTAGTTTTGCGGTTCGATAAGAAAAGTGGTTTTTAAGGTTTTATTCCTCCGGTTGTAGTACGGAACCCTCAGTGCGCGAGTCCGACTCGCACTTGACAGGTTTTTTTTTTCTTATTGCAAAAAGCGTAAATCATATTCACTGGTATATCAACACTTAATTTGGGAGATTATAGACCTATAACATAAACATATTTGACGATCGAATGGCGTAGAGGTAGCGAACCTGCCGTCTGCGTCGGAGGTCGTGGGTTCGATTCCCACAACTGGTAAATGTTTGTGTGATTAGCTTGAATGTTTTCCAGTATCTGGGTGTTTTTCAACATATTATATTTATGTATATTAGTATGTATGTATTATCAGTTATCTAGTACCCAAATATCACAAACCACCACAACCAAGCTATCGCTTACTTTGCGGCTAGATTGTGGGCTAGATTGCGATGTGTGTAATGTCCTTATATTTATATAGCCTGGACAGGGCGGACGGCGCAAATAAATGTCGCCTGTTTGTTGGTGCAAAAAATGCTGTTTTGCCACCAACAGTAAGGCTACGCTGTAGTTCACTAGCCACCTATAGCATTTTGACAGACGGCGCTACTGTTTGATTGTACGAAAGAGTTTCACGTAAATATCCTGAGTTTTCTTATCAGTTACCTGGACACAGTGGATCGCGAGAAAAAATGTCGCCAGTTTACCGGTGCCAATGTTTGTTTTGACACCGACAGCGTCAGTACTAAGCTGACTTATTGTCTATAGACCGCGGTCCCCGCCACAGACCACTAAACTTGTAAATAATCTGCATGCACGTTTCCATGGAGATGGTTTCCGGCATATTGTGGCGTATTTGTGGGAAATTTTGACAGACGGCGCTACTATTTTCTTGTATGAAGAAGTTTTGGGTAAGATTGTTCTAATGGCCATATCCTCTGGTTTCTTATCGGTGTTCGGGAGTTAAGGTATTTTTAAGCAAATGCGCCGAATTTGTAAACAGAAAGATAAAGGAATAAAATAAAAATAAAACAAAAACGCACCGGCATACAGCATTCTGGCGCGATGCTGTGTAGAAACTATTATAGGGGTGAGTTTACTTACCCCTTCCAACATCTTCGGCTGCATTATCACTTACCATCAAGCGTGATTGCAGCCAATTACTAAGTTAGTAAGTAGAGAGGAAAAAACATAAAGTAATAAAACTTATTCATATCGGTTAAGTAGGTATGTTAAATACCTATCTGGTTTTATTTTAGTTCTTGTTTTGGCACTTTCTTGGTGTCGCAAGATATAATTACAAGACAGTGAAAAACGTTTTCCATTTCCAGAAGTCAAGTATTTCAGCAGCTATTTAATTATGACTTTCATACGCAAAATTACTCATTTCCAAGCCAAGAATCCGAGACGTTATTTAAAAGATGTCTTTCAGGAAACAATAATATTTTTTCAGCGGCCCTGAGTCGTCCTGACTGTTGAGTATTCAGCCAACAGTAGTGGAATGCAAAAACTTAACAAGTTTCATCACTTCCTGTTCCAGGCACTTTCCCAGGCTTATTTTGCCTCATTAGTAAACAAAGGTTCCTTTTATATAGGAATCAATCCGCGATTCCAGCGGAATTTATAATAAACCGAAATACCAGTGAAGATGGTGGCAAAATTGCATGGCGTGTCTATAGACATGTACGTCTCATGACTCATGAGACAGATGCAAATTTTCAGATAAAGAGATCCTGAATGGACCGTTCTGAGGAACACCTTCTATTCTAAGAGGTCCCCCGACTGCCATAATATGAGTTTATCTGTTTTAATTAATGAGAAATTTGACCACTTTTCCCTTTGTCAATATGCAGATGAACTAAAATAACTAGTTTTTTACTTTTTAGTTCGTTTTAAAACAGGGCAGTCAAGTTTTTTTTATTTATTTTTATTATTAATTATTTTTTACCTTACCCTTACTTTTTGGTGTAAGTTTAATAACAAATTGAACTAACCCCTTTGTTAAGCTCGGAAAAATGCTGATGATGAATTTTTCACTCCTCACTCTAGTGCTTATTGTCTCTGACGGATGTTTTGTGGCAAAATGTCCACATTTCCGGCGCAGCTCGAGCGCACAATCGTCGCATCCGGTGGGCGATCTGTGGATCTAGTACAGGTTTTTATACGAATTTCAAGTCGACTCGCATCGCACAAACGAATCGAATTTCTCTTTACGCCATCTATTAACAATCGCTGACATATGGCTGACAATAGATGGCACTAGTTGTAAATGTATGGAAGAAATGAATTCCTTTGTGCACTGCGAGTCGACTCGAGATTCGTATAAAAACCCCTCTGCTTAGCTCGGAAAAATACTGATGATGAATTTTCTACTCATTTCTCAAGTGCTTATTGTCCATGACAATCGACGCCTCCGGTGGGCGATCTGCAGTGTTCGTACAGGTTTTTATACGAATTTCAAGTCGACTCGCATCGCACAAACGAATCGAATTCCTCTTTACATTTACAGCCAGCGCCATCTAGTGACAATCGCTGACATATTGCTTACAATAGATGGCGCTGGCTGTAAATTTATGGAGGAAATCAATTCGTTTGGTCGATGCGAGTCGACTTGAAATTCGTACAAACGAATCGAATTCCTCCATATATTAACAGCCAGCGGCATCTATTAACAGCTGCATGTCAGCGACTGTTCATAGATGGCACTGGCTGTAAATGTATGGAGGCATTCGATTCGATTCTGCGACGCGAGTCGACTTGAAATTCGAACAAAAACCTGTACTAACCCCTCAGTTTTATTTTGCTTTGTCTTTTGTCATTCTTAGCGCGAGTGCTTCGACGCAATTTTATTTGATTTACGACAACGTTTCTCTTAAGTTTTATTTTGTGAGGAATATTATTAGAATGCATATGAATAAAGGTGTGCTTAAGGTGTTAACGTTTTTGCGGCCATTCGTAATATTAGCGTGGTTTCAACACGTTGTTACCTTTAAGCACGAGAAGTGATTATCACAATAATTTATTCTGCATAGTTGAAGTTGACTTCTTAAGTTGCATCGAGCATTTTTAAGACGGGGAAAAAGCTATTGAACTAGCGACAGCGTTGTACATGCCCTGTTTGTTATGTATCCTGTTACCATACACTGTCAAGTGTCAGAAACCATGAAGTGAAAACTTCTTTAGGTGCGTTGGGTATTTTTATATGGGAAAAAGCCATTGAACTAGCAACAGCGTAACAAATACACAAACCCTGTTATGTTATGTAACCTGTTACCATACACTGTCAAGTAACCTTGAAGTGAAAACTTCGTTAGGCGGTTTGGGTATATTTGATATGGGAAAAAACCAGTGAACTCGCGACAGTGTTACACGCATCCTGTTATGTTATGTAACCTGTTATCATACACTGTCGTGTAACCTTGAACTTCTTTAAACGCGTTGGGCGTATTTGAGATGGGAAACGATTGACCTCACACCGTAACCGGAACCGACACCTGTGTCAAATTAGTATTTTTTCCAAGTGTCGACTAACTAAACTCGCGAAAGTGCTCTGGGCTCCGATTTTGTTTTGGAAGTTTTCGAGGTTTCAAATCGGTCATGTTAACCACTGAGGCAGTGGCATACAGTGGACTTCCCAATATTAGCTACCTGTTGACAGTTACGAGTAAATTCAGCCCTTATCGGTCGTTCAATACAAATGTTTGCTCGCCACCCCTATTATTTCCGGATACATTGTTGGTAGGGTTGACACTTTACCCTTGTTTTTAATGCATAGGTACTTACTTATTTTATTTTATATAGATTCGTAAAAATTCTATCACAAGAAATGGTTATTTATGTTAGTTATGTACAAATCTACGTCTTGGCTGTTGGTGCTGACATAAATTTTTAAAGACCACTGTTCTAAAGGGTATTTAACAATACAGTGAATTAGTTCGTAATTGTAACTAAAATAAATATTATAAATATACCATATTATCAACTTGTAATACCTACTTATCTTAATCTGTAACACCTACCTGGTATGGAAAGTGAATGCCATCAATTAAAAATCATCATGCCTTAATTAAAAATCGCTATCTTTCTAAGAATTCAAATTTTATCATCGACTTTGGTACATTCTTTTGATTGATATATCACTGGTGGATCCTAAAAAACACCATGATTCTAACCACAACTTATTGACTGATATAGTCATATTAATAAAAATAGAAAATACAATCAACTTATTTTTTAATCAATTGAAATCAGTTTTAAAAAGAATTTTTGTTTTAAGTACGACAGTTAACTCTCACAATTGACAACCCTAATACTGGTGACGGTAACAAGTCGAACACTTGTTGCTCCCCTAACAATGAGTTTATTTCAGTTTGATTGCACCCCTCACGGCGCGTCGTCGGTTAAGTAATTCACCCTCCGTTGTATTCCTATACACTCATAAGTATTCCCGACCCATGTTTAGTTGAACAGGGAAAATGATCGAAAACTTTCTACCCAAAATCGACCAAAAGTGAATCAGACTAAACCAGCAAAGACGCACTGCCAAGCGATTTAGCGTTCCGATGCTTGTAGAAACCGTTAGGGTTCCTATATTTACTTACCCTTCTAAGTTAGTACAATAATATCTTAGGCTGCATCATCACTTACCATCAGGTGAGATCGCAGTCAAGTACCTACTAACTTGTATAGAGTAAATAAAATATATATCTGGGTGACCAAGCTTGGCTCGGTTATTAAAAAAACAATTGTATAGCCATTAATTGATGAGGTAGAGAAAAAAAATAATAACAAGTGGAAAATTAAAAAAATTTAAAACACCCACGACTTTTGCAGACTTGTAATTGAAAAAGGATTAAATATTTTTTTTGGAACTCCCCGACTAAAGGAAAGTAAGAACTAAGAACCTATCAGTATAATTACAAATCCAAGAAAATCCGCCGGAGCTGCTGTGTTTTGCCTATGACGGTGTTGATGGTGCTGTTTACCAGTTGATGACTAATTCAATTTCTTGATACTTCTCATATCCCGGCAGTTTATCAATACTTACTAATTACATTAATTGATATTGGAAACGAAAATAGCAATGGCAGCTCCGACGGATTTTCTTGGATTTGTAATTATACTGATAGGTTCTTAGTTCTTACTTTCCTTTAGTCGGGGAGTTCCAAAAAAATTATTTAATCCTTTTTCAATTACAAGTCTGCAAAAGTCGTGGGTGTTTTAAATTTTTTTAATTTTCCACTTGTTTTATAGTTTTTCGATTAATATATTAATGTAATTTGAATTATATAATTATTAAAAAATGAAAATTAATCTTCAAACTAGCCACTAAGCTCCTCTAGCAGCGTTTGAAGGCATAATCCCTTCCAAGTCATAAAGAGACGTTTATTGTGGCGCCCCCTGCTGTTCAATCACAAAAACAATTATCTACGAACCATCGCCAATGACTCACTAATATATTATACAAAACTGTATCCAAATCGGTTCAGTAGTTTTTGTAATAATTGAGAACATTCGTTTACACTGTAAATGTTTTTTATGGCGCCCCCTGGTGATCGATGTTCGTAACAACTATCTAAAAACCATCGCCAATGAATACCAAACATTATACAGAACACTGCATTTAAATCGGTCAAGCCGTTTTTGAAATAAATGGGAACATTCGTTTGCAATATAAATGTATTTTATGGCGCCCCCTGGTGATCGATGTTCGTAACAACTATCTAAGAACCATTGCCGCTGAACACCAAACATTATACAGAAAACCACATCTAAATCGGTCAAGCCGTTTTTGAAATAAATGGGAACATTGATGTGCACACACAAACAAACCAACAAACAAACAAACAAACAAAAAAATTTTTGCATTATTGGTTTTTGTGAACAATTTAACATATAAACAAACATAAAATATTTTTAATAGAGTAATCTACAAACGGTCTCTCACCCTAAACGCATATACCCGTACTCCGTTCCGTCGTGGGTAAAAAAATCCCATTTAAAACACATGATAATTCTATTTCTTTTTTTTTAAATAAGGGAACCGCCTTCAAAAAACCAACCCACTGAAAAGCAAAAAAATAATTTTCTAATAAATCTGGGTATACTTACCTACCTACTTAGTTTTTGAAGTCGGTGTTATTAGCCATACTCAAAATGAATTGCGAATTTTGATTTGGCACCGACTTCCCTTTTTAAAAAAAAAGAAATAGAATTATCATGTGTTTTAAATGGGATTTTTTTATTATTTTTTTTATTTCATACTTTTTAGTGATATGTAGGTTTTGGGCTAATTAATACAACCTTATCAATTTATTCTAGCGGTAGGTTTTTAGTGATAATTATACTTACCACTAAAAACATATCATATCATATGTAATACTGACTTTGACATACCTACTATTATATTTAATATGCTGTATGCCTAATGACGAGGAATGTTGTTTCGCGATAGATCAAATAGATCGGTCCAGCCAAACGCGAGATAATCACGGACAAACCTAAATACCAATATGGGGGTTAAACAGAAAACCTCTTTTTTTGAAGTCGGTCAATTAAAAACATATTTTAGTCAACTTGAGTCAATCTCTTTTGAAGTCTGTTAAAATCTACACTGTAAACTAATTATACCGATCGCAAGCGATTTTCCGTTGAGGAGTTCCGCTCTCCATCTCCGAAGATATTCATTAGATCTCGACCAAATTGAAATGAGTCTACCTGTGATGTATGGCCTACCTTATAAAAAAAGAATCATCAAAATCGATTTCGCCGAACTCGAGATAATCGCGAACAAACTTAAATACAAATATATCTATCAAACTAAGAACCTCTTGTTTTTTTAAGTCGGTTAATTTACTTAAACCTTCACCAGAATGTAACAAACACTTTCCCGAAAACCGCATCAAAATCGGTTCAGCCAAACGCGAAATAATCGCGGACAAACATACATACATACATACAAACATACATACAAACATACGGGTTGAATACAGAACCTCCTTTTTTTTGAAGTCGGTTAAAAATAAAAATGCTAGGTATATCTTAAGTTGAAACGCATAGTTGAAAAATAAAACTGACGCACACCAACTTTCCTCACCTACTACCTAACTTAACTTACATAAGAAAAGAAAAGATAAATAAAAATACCTACTCATGAATGTATTACCAAATTACCATGACTAGTTTCAGTAGAGATGTTACCTGAAACAAAAAAAATTAAGTGAAAACTATGTGCTTATTTTTATAAGTACCTAAATACTCAAACTAATCACACGTCAAAAAATCACTATTGTACAAAATATTGTTTTACCAATTAATATATACCTCAAATTAATTCTACATAGAATTTTTCATATTTTTAAATAAAAATGAATTAGAGAACCACCTATTCATTGTATTAGTGTTTGTCAGGTTTGTACTTAAATGAAAGATTATTTTATAAAATCCACGGGACGCGGACGAAGTCGCGGGCAAGAGCAGTTAGTGGATATCCTGGTATAGGATATAACTCGTTGTCACGTTTTAGTTTTATAAAATGTGATCTTTTTTGCGTAGATTAAAAAAACAACTCGTCTTTCCGAGTACATGCTACATCGATGACCAAACATCGATTGAGATGTCCCATCCCACACTGCATTGTATTTGCGGATGACGATTAACAACACACGTTCAAAAATATCGAACAAGTTTAGTACGAGTATTTTATTCGGATCGTTGGAATAATTTAACAGAGATTTAGTTCCAAGGCTTGAGAGGATATACGCGAGTAGATATTATGCTCGACCAAGTTTTAAAATGTATTTGGAAGTGTAAAAATTTTGTAATAATTCGATAGAAATGGCTGATTGTGTTCACAGAGTTGTAGAACTATACTCTTTATACTACTCTTCTGATACTCTTATGATACTCTTTACATTCGTTTATTTTCTTTTTGACACATGAAATAGACATACCTACTTAGCAAATGCGAGGGACCAGAAATAGACACTTTACCTTTATATCTCTCTGGTTCCTCGCTATTGCTTATATCATGTGTCAAAGAGAAAATAAACGAATGGAAAGAGTATAGTTCTTACAATAAAACTTTGTAATGCATGCAGCATGACTAACTACGGAATCCTACACGGTGCGTGGTCCGACCCGCAATTGGCCTGTTTTTATCCCTAAACCGACCTAAAGTTCCTCAGGAATGTACCTTCTCTAAGTATTCATGTTTGTTCGAACACCGCAATTGTCATGTCCTTTTCGACTTCGATCGGTTTGGCCACATTTTATGGATGTCGTGATTGCACGCAAATGTTCTCCTTACAGCTACACCAAACAAACTATCCAAACCAAATTTTATTTCCTAGAAAAACAAACCTTATGTCTCAGCAACAAGGTAAAGATCTCTGTGAAAGCAAACCTGTTCTAAAACTCAATCGTGTGTGCACTGTATCTGAAAATAATAACATAATAATTGTTATTCGGTATTTCTCGTAGATTTCAAATATACTGTTATGGGTTCCGATAAGCCGTAATTAGATTCGTCAATTATAATTTATAATTTTATTTATGTTATGGTTATTTTACGGTGACGGTTATTTTATTGGCTTGAGCCAAATGACAGGTAATATAGGTACACTTAATTGGCGATGTCTTTAACATTATGCATAATATTATATTACAGGTACAGTTCTACTTAATAACATATCTGATTATTAAATTGGATTATCCGTATTGTGGATTATCTGCTTGGACGTTTTTTTATTAACTTTTTACTTGAAAACCTCCTTCATAGATTTGGATCCATCATGCAGGGGGAAAACAAAAAGCTCTAGTACGAAAAAGAATAACTTTGCGCACGCTAAACACACCTGGAAATGTCAACTTTTTGAGCAAATGTATTAAAAATATTTTTTCGCAAATGTATTAAAAAACGTCGTTCGATGCACGTGCGGAATTGTCATTTCTACTCGTACCTACCTATAGTTGACCCGCGCCTTTGGCTTGGGTTAACAACCCGGGACTCGTAAAGAAATGACAAACTTTCCACACTTATATCGAAATGTTCTATTTTGTATGCAAAATAAGTTCCGGATAGGTATGAAAAACCAATTCTTAGCGCCAATGGTTCTTAAAATACTTTTTTATTTCTAGAATATCTTGGTTTTGGTTCATGAGAAAACTTTATAACTACCAACTTTGGTCATTCTTCTTTCGTAGACTTGTATTTTAGGTACTATCTACATTGCATAGCCGACTGTATATTAAGTGAAGACATTTATTGGGCAGTAAAGCAAAGCATCCGTGCGGTTACTAGTTAGCCATTTGCCATTCGTATTGTTTATGTGAACGTCCCAGCACACCGAAATAGATGATCGCTTGTAAACAACAAAATTTATACGGGACTTTATGGTAAAAATGAGTTATGTTCAGTACAGAGAGTATGAGCCATGGACGTGTTCACAACTTTTGTTTTAGGCTCTAAGTGGACAAGTTATACGATTATGTTAAAAATTTTACTACTTTATACTGTACGTGTATGTATGTATGTGAGATTCTTTATTCCACCATAACTTCGTAACGACTGAAAGGATTTGGACATAATATGCTTATGGGGTAACGCTAGAATCCTGACATCATTCCGAGTGATATAGTAATATTTTTTTAAAAGTCGTTTTACCATTGGGCAGTAGTGTTTTTTAATTTTTTCTTGTTTTAATAACTAAGGCTGATGAGACTATCAAGACGTTATAGCTTAACCACTGATAAAAAAACTCAGGATATGGGTATCCGAGCGATTTACGTAAATCTTTTTCGTACAAGCAAACAGTAGTAGCGCCATCAGTTACAATTCTATAGGTGGCTGCTGAGCGAATTACAGGGTGGCCTTACCGTTGGTGACAAAACAAGCATTTTTGGCACCGATAAACTGGCGACATTTTTTAATGAAAGTAGACATTAGCGCACAAAAAAATCATAACCGCAACCCGCGCTCGTCTGATAACAGGTCCACCGGGTGGCGGTCGTATGAAGTGGGAGGGGAAGTCATCGGCAAGGCTTCTGCGAACGGGTAGTATCTCATTTTGATCTATGAGATAGAGACGCGCGTAACCTTTTTATTGCAATTTCATTCAGCAAAAAATACACGTAAATAAATCTATCCCGTCTGAATTAGACACACTTCATTGCCATTCTGCTCTTAACGAAGACTATTCTAATGAACTTTCATTGATGTCCAGAAATAGTGCCGTGCATAAGTTCTTGGACGCGGGCCGCAGATTTAGGGCAGATAGACATGGCACAATCTTGTATTTAATTTGTGGTGTACATGTTAATTGTATAAGGCTCCATCTTTCACAAAAAAATCAGTTTTCATAGCTCATACTATGATGAAAGTAATTTCTCTACAAGAAAATAAAATCAAACTTCGTTTTCGAAGCAGTATCTATTTCACAAGATATTCTCGAGGAAACTTTTTTAATAAACAACACTATAAAAAAACCATTTTATGCATTGCGGTTAGGCATTTTATTGCATAAGTAGCATTAGTACAGTGCGTTTACAGTTATTTGATAACTGACAGCTATCACCGTACTCTTTTTATCCTTCAGCCCCTGGATTGTGAAAGAAAACGTATTCATGGCAATTGTTATCGGAACCTAATTTTGCGTGCTGATTGGTTTGCTGATTTACCTCAGCAAATCGGGGGCAGAATTTGCTAACAATAACGATTACGATGAATATGTTTTTCTTACGCAATCAGACCCCAGGCTGTCAGAGATTAACTAATTGTGAAAGCACTGTACAATCGAAGGGAATTGGTAATTTTTTATTAGTAAAATATTGTGTATAGCGTTTTATAAATAAAATTCATTGTTGTCAGTGTGTCCATAATATTTTATTTGAAGAAAATTGTTGATCATTTCATTTTCTGTCGCTGTCTAATAGATTCTTGTACCTGCGCTTCAACCGGAGATGTGGCACAATGATCATTCAGGCATTTCCTACTGTATTGTAGCAAATTCACAATGCTCTTACATTTAAAATAGGAACATCTTGAGCTTGACTCTATAAGTGTTTTCGTATTGCGGAAAGCGTACTTCGCTATCCTTGTGTTTGTAACAATGTAAGTGGTAGTTACATATACGTATTTTATGTGTCTAATAGTCTAAAAAGTAAACACGATTTAATAATATTGAATTTTAATATTTACAAAATATATACACCAATCCACATCCAATTGATCATTTATGGGCATAGTGCTCAAGACGCTGGCGCTATTACCTCTATGTATGGTTAAACTTAGCCATTGAACGAAATAAGTGCCAGCTCTCGGGCCACCAGACGCTTGGACTAACTTTTGGGATACTATATTAACAATTTTTTTAGTATCCGATGACCATTGGGCCCAGCGTTTCAAACGCAAGCGCCGCAAAATCGTAGTCCTTACAATTGACTGAGTATTCGTTTGTGCGGATTTTGCACCAGCAACGACCCTTTGGGACGTGCTCGGTAAGTGGAATGCAGCCAACGTATCAACGTCTAAAAAGTTGTATCTGAACTTTTACATTATCTGTGAACAATGGTAGAAAAAAGACTAATCTGTTAAACAGAAAAAAGAGCAAGGCCATCACTTGCACCCCTCTAGGCTTCAAGCCAAGGCGAGTTATCAGACCCCGGTAAGTTGGTAAGCCTCGAGGCCTGCAACCCCAGTAGGACATCAGTCTAGCATTTCACGTAAGTCACGCGTCAAAATTCAAATAAAAATTCTGACTTTGTACGCTCGGATCACAAGCGGTCCCCAGGCATAACAGTTGCCTGGAGGTAAATTTCCTTATTGCCCTCGGAAAGACGTTACCTTTGTAAAGAGGAACAAAACGGGCCACGAAAGATTTTATAGATGTAGTAAGTAATATTTTGTTACCACACAACCGGAAATTAATATCCGGAAAATATGAAACAATTTGATTGTATTGCGTAATATTGTTTCTACTTGCACACTCACATAGAAATTGTACCTATACTTCAAGGAAAGTAACATGTACGTTTATTACGGTCATGTTTACTTATGTAAATTATTTCGGTATATCGATTTTGAGATCGTGTACGTGTAAATTGAACTTGTTCTGTCATTAGTTAATTAAGCTAAGTCTGCAAGGGCAGTGATTGTTAAAGTTTTTAACACCAATGTCATGTAGGCGTGATGTAGTAGGTAAGCGTGAGCGGGAGAGAGGGGGAGAACAGTTTTCGCGTGTAATTGTGTGAATATGCGAAAGCCGCGACGTTTTTTAAATATTTCACTTCACCATATGCAGCTGACGGAGCGCCGACGTGTTACGTGAATCTCTAGGCAGGTGAGATCGCAATTAAATAATATCTTGTAGTGGATAAAAATGAAAAGGATGGCATTATTCACCCATTATGGCATTCATTTCAGATCTTACTTCTGACGTTATTATATTATCCACTCACTACTTGGCTCGGTATCAGAGGTATTGCAAAAGGAGGAGTAAGAACCCCTTTCATTCACTGCATGGCCCGTGACAGTTGCGAGACGGAAATATCACAATGGCACTAGTGCGAGAGGGAGGGCGCGAGATCTTACTTTGATTCTTGGCAATTGTCCACCGGAAGGCACCTTTTAGAAATAAAATGAAACTAAGATTCACAAAGGTTCATTGAGATTAAGGTGTGATTGACTCGGAAACGGAGATTGTTTAATGGTAGAGAGAATAGCCGGTTGAGTTGGTTGTGTGCTCTTATCAGTACAGAGCTCGATAGAAGCCTCGTAATCTTAATTTAAAGACAACGAATATTTTATAACCATCATCTCTTTTTTCTACATTTTTAATTTGTCAAACTGTGTTGACATGTTTGAAAGTGTGCGACTATAGATTCAACGCAAATTAAACGAATTTCAACTGCGCCTTATAGCCATAGACATCATACGAATATCATAGAAACTCGTAAAGTTTCTATGACGATCGTAAATAAGTTAAGTCGTGTCGTAGTCGTAGATAAGTCGTAGATCGCTGCAGATTTGCTCAGATGGAATCTGGGATGTGTGACTATAAGGTCGGAGGTAAGGAATGGAATTCGGGACTTAAGGGAGCTCATGTAAAAAGGTGAAGAAAAGGCGAGTGATTGTGAATGGCGGTGCATCTGTGCATCAACAATCAACATGTATATTATCTATGTGACAACAGAACAACAATGTTGTTCGTGTAAAATACAACAATTAACGAGGCGCCAACTTCGCCCGAGCGCGATAAATCACCCTGATTCAGCGCTGAGTGATAATTTTGCAGAGATTTTATTATAACAATAACAATAAAGACGAGTTTGGAAGTTTGGTAATTGTAAGTTGGTACGTACTCTTAGCTTTTAACGTTTATTTTTGTAACATAGGTAGGTACGTATATCTTAAAGATTTTCAGTATAAACCTAAGCATTAATTTGTTTTATTGGTCTTTGAATATTAAGGAGGAAGCAAAAAGTAAAAAAAAATACACAAAAGAAAATAAGCTAGGAGGCCAGCAAGCAAAGAAGCAAAGAAATAATCAAACGTATAGAAGCTACAAACAAACAACCAAACAAAAGAATAAACAATGAAGCGAGCAAGCAAACAAGCATGCAAGCGAGGGAAAGAGCTGACAAATAAGCCCTAAAACTAGACGAAAAGTTTGTTTTGAGACCAACGGCGTCAGTAGTACCTACCACGACGGCAGTATTGTTTATACCACCATCCACGCCACAGATCACTTCACTATTTTATTAGTCCGCGCGTTTCCACAGAGGCGGGTAAAAAAAAATGTTTTCATCTCACCCGCTCGGAAAGGGGACTTTTAATGCCCAAAATGCGGGCGGAAAATGCTATTTTATTCCCTAGGGCCCAAAAGAATTTTCATTTCTCCCTAGGGCGAGAAAGTAGTATGAAAATCCCTTTCCGCCCTAGGGCCGCAAAGCATTTCTAAATTCGAACATGACACGTGCTCTCATATTGCATCTATAATGTCATAAGCTGAAGACTTTTTTTTTTAAATAACGCTTACGGTCAGTAACGAAGTTCGACCTTAGAGTTTGTATAGGTACATTACTTTTTTGTTTTTTCCATTTTCTTAGAATATCAATAAAAATAATAACTCCTATTTAGTTTTATTAATTATAAAGGAAACCTTATTAAATCCATGATATTTACTTATTGTTAATCTAATTATTGTTATTTTTTTTAATCTTCTATTATCTTTGGTTCTTAGAAATTGATATTTCTGAACGCATAAAAAAAAGTAGAAAAAAAAGTTTCTCAATCTTTTTTTATCGTGCTAAATGATAGGTAATAATAATATCTTGTTTTTTATTTATTACTGTTTTGTAATATTAGATGAGTGATGATTTAAGGTGGATTTAATTAAGTGAGTGAAGTTATTGCAGAGTATTACTAAAGACAACCTCTAACATACTCGCAATGCCGATCAGTGTTCTTCTAGTAATTTTCCTCGCTGTGGTGAGATGAAAAATTTTGTGTTATGTACGGCCGCAAATTTTTTTGGGTCTCGTGTCCTTTGAATGCCTCGCTATGCTCAGAATTCTATTCTTTGAACCCCTCGCTGCGCTCAGGGTTCAACCCTAGAATCCTTCGCCGCTCAACATTCAAATTTGACCCTCGGCCCAAAAATCCATTTTGCGGCCTTGCATAACAAATAACTATTAGATTTAGATGGGCTCATCCTTAGGTTAATATTGGTGATTCTAATGACATATCTGATTGCACAATAGATCATGTGACTGCAGCACAGATAAGCAATAAGCATTGGATTAGCAATTTAAAAATCGAAGACCTGAGTCATTTGGCTAAAACTGAAGGAATACTTCCCTGCTCCCAGTGAGACTATAATACAATAATTGCTTTTGTAGTTGGCGTTCAATTAAAGACGAACATTCCCGTGTTCGCGGAGATTTACGTCGCGGTCTCCGCGGCCCACGACGTCAGTTAAGGGTTAATTAGAGATTCGCGTACCACCGGGATATTTATGCGCCCGCGCCGCGCACGAGACAATTGATTGCCAGATGGGAAGTGACGCACGCGCACACCATGTGTGGTGCAAGTGGAATATTTTTTTGACGTGACAACGTCTTATAAATCGATAGAGCCGGTTGCACGCACGAAAAAACATGACTCATCCGGCGTTACCTCGCTCATGCGGCGTTACCGGCGTTACCTCGCGAGCGCGGAACGAGCGACAAAGAAGACGTTGTCACGTTCAACTATCGTCAGTAAACCGACTTTACAGGCAACCAATTTTTTTAATTGAAAAAAGACACAAAGAAAGAAGAGTTGAGAAATTGCATTGCATTATTCTAAGCGCATCATCAAACACACAATAACAAAGTTACTATGACAAATAACAATAGAGACTATAAGCTTGATCGATGGACAGATTCTTAGGCAGGTAAGATTACATATTTGTGATAGAGGTACATATTTTGTTTAACGGCGTAGACGGCGTATTTAAGCGATTTTTAGCGACTTGCAGTTTAAAACTATAAAGGCAATTACTTTCAAAAAACGTCACGTCGTTGTTTTGGGTCATTAATCAGTTTCTGCAATGATCAGTGATTGCTAAAATCACTGTGAAGCAAAAATTCGACTGGATAATATTTTCTCGATATAAAGGAGAGGAAGGAGAATACAAAATTACAAATTAATGACGACAATTTACAGGACAGTATAAAAACATGTTACAGGAAGGTAAAGACGTATGTCACGTAAATTTTACGTCACAGATTTAAGATAAAAAACACAATAATCTTCAAGCTTTGAGGACTATGGGGCAGACAGAATTATTGTAAACGGTCGCAATTTCTCTCTATAAGCGTTTGGTTAAAGAGATAACCATCTATACTACGAGGCTTTAAACAAACGTATCGTTACAGAGAAATCAGAATACTATAAGATTTAGATATAAAGAGTCCTTACCGTCTTTCTCTCAAGACTTAACCCACACGAAAGTAGTTTTTGTCTAAATGTCCAGCTTTATTTATTGTCATTATAACAAGGGGTCGCACAGACCAAACACGATTGTATTTCTTCAGTCAAGTACTGTATTTTATTTTATTATTCATTTACGGCCACAATGCTTTAAGCTTATTGGTACAAAGGATCAAGGAATTTCATTAGTCTAAAAACTGATATTAAAGCTAGGCACTGGACAAGTAATTAGCAATCAATCCCAATCCCAATACATTACATTTTAATATTATATAAGTATTAAAACAGTTAAAAAAATTTAAAATTAGCACATCATTAAACAATAATAACCTTACTTATTAATAAAAAGAAATCTGGATTCGACCAAGTTTTGATCTTGGGCTGATGGCCGCCATACCTAATTGTTTATAATTGTTTATAATAAATACCTACGAATAATTGTTTCTATAATTGGAATATTGTAATAATGGTAGGTTTATATATTGTAGGTGGAAATATAGAAACCTAAAAACACTATGTAGATACCTGCCTAATTTTACTGTCATGTACGTACCTATAATTATATTTAGAAACTTTTTATTTGGGTTTATTACTTATTAAATTGTTTTGCGTTGTTTATAAAATAAGTGAAGAGCTAATATTTATTTTAATGCTAGTTACTAGCGAGTAAATGTTTGTAAACCTATTGGAATTTCTATTTTAATGTGTAAAGATAATTAATCACAATAAAATAATAAAACATCATAATGCCCACCATTAAAATGACTAATGCATTGTTAAAATATCTCATAATGGCGGTATTTAGAGTTATGATATAGGAAATATGCGGTGAGAGTCACGCACAAAAGATATATTTCATCTGAAAGATTACTCTGAAGCACCCAATATGACAGTTGGTATGAAGAATTAGTGGTCTGCTGGTGTTAATATTTGAATTGTATTTTAACAAATATAATATTCTCTATTTTATAATTTACCGACAGCATTTTAAATACCTATTGATTGATAATAATAATATTATTAAAACTTAAATTCTTATCAGTTTTTTAAGGTTGCTACACAGCATTCCACCGGAACGCTAAATCGCTTGGCGGCACGTCTATACCGTTAGGGTGGTAACCAGCCGCGGCCGATGACTTCTAGTATAATAATTATTATAAGCTAAAATCTGGTAATTAAGGTAAAACACACTGTTAGTTGATACCATCGCTAAAATAATATGTAGGTAGTATCCTTAAATTTTTCCTTTAAGTACAATCACCATTATAATACCCACAATGTACAATGTACATAAAATGTTTTAAAACCCAATAATTATGTACCTGAAATCTACATGGTGTTCTATAAAACCGGCATTGGCCTATAGATCCATTCAAAAACTAAAATGAATACTACAAGTGACATTGTCAATTTATAAAAACAACAATTTTTTCGCGAAACAATCAGACAAAAGCCGTTCGACAGCCGCGAAGGGAGCTCCTCATTAATTTATACTTTTTTTTTTCAAGACGCCTCCTATTCAATGATTGAGAACCATATAATTACGACTTGACAAAGTGCGGCTGACAACTCAAATGTTTAAGAGTGTGTGAATACAACGCCTACAATGACTTCACCTCGACTTTGTCTCTTTGCAATTATAACACCCCCTGTATATCTCTACAAACTTACTGTTGCATTTGCTAAAATTGATTTTGAACTCTACGTCAATTCACATTGGGTGAATTGCATGCATTTTGATTTGTAATGCTATATTGGTAAATAGTTCGTATTTACTAAGAAGTGTCACATAAGGTGGGGTGTCCCATGTCACGCGAACTATTAAGATGTGACTAGTGAAATATCAAAGTACAGTTTTTGTGGTTTCGTATTAATTAATGAGACAAAAGCAAAATGAGTGTTGACTAATTAATGCTTCGGAGCTGGGTTTTTGTTTGATCTTTGAATGCACTCTGTATTATATTATAATCATTTTAATTTATAGGCTTTTTTACACTCTACCGGTTAGTACTTGTCTGTGGTCTCATCTGATGGTACGCGATGACGCAGCTGAAGATTCCTTGGTGGTACGTCTTCGCTGCTAGTATAGTCATTAGCCACGGCCGAAGCCTCCCACCAAATCAGACCCAGGGGGGCTATCCACGTTACACGTCGGCTACATTTCGTGAAGTAAAATGTTTATAAAGGTGGCATGGCATTTACGTATATTATAAGCAGACGATATTGAAATTAACGATATTGAACGATATTGAAAAAAGGTGAAAGAAAAAATCATTATTTTTCCAAAAAAAAAAAAAAAACCTGATAAAGGTTCATCGATTTACCGAACACATTACCAAATAATACCTACCAAAATAAATGTTCCGATCACAATTTCCACTGGCAACACATTTCGGTGGGTAATCAATCAAGCTTTGTCTGCAAACTGTGTATAGATTTTAAATTGAATTCCTACCAACAATACTCGGATTACCGAGTATACTTTGTCAGGCAATGTACCACAATAATCCTTGACAGGGCGAAACTAAGTAATGAAAACAGTTTTATTTCCATTGCGGTTTCAGTACCTTTAATTTTAGTTCAATATAGTGTTAACTTGGGAATGGATATGCAAACAAGGAAATATGAACGAAGTTTGTTAGGTTTCAAAGTAATTGATTTGTACAATTATGAGAGAATTATGAGAAATTTTAAGGACTTAATTTCAATCATTTTTTGCATGAGTTTTACGATGTTAATCAAAATTTTAAACAAAGTTATATTGTGAAGTTAAAAACGAAATTTAAGTTCATTCGAAAGTCATTTGTTGGTACTGTAATAATGGCCCCAATCAAAGCACGCTATGGTAGAACTAATAGGTGGATGGAAGGAATCAGGCTCAATTGCATATTTAGACGATACGAAAATATAGAGAGAAAATTATATTATTATTTATAGAGAGAAAATACAAAAATCTCTTTTTTTACAGTCATCGCGGGCAAACGAGCGGGCGGGTCAAGTGATGGTAAGCGATCACCGCCGCCCATGGACATTTGCAGCACCAGAGGAACTGCAAATGCGTTGCCAGTTCATAAGAAAGTTGTTTATCCGCCCCTTGAATAACCCCATGTTATAGTTTTAAGAGAACACTGTTGCTTGTAGCTGATTCCATATAGTTTGCATGTGCGTGAAAAGAAAGATCTGGCATACCGGGTGGTCGTGGATTGCCAGCCATCCAGGTGGTATGGATGGATGTATGCACAGTGAAAGTGGAAGGAGGAATCACTTCAAACAGCTCTATAAGAGTCTGCAAATACAGATCCTTTTGAGAAGAATTGGGGAGAAACTCGGCAGTATTAAATGGTTGCGAAATTATCATCGGAAACTACATGAGTGAAGTGAGGGCGCTTGAGTCCGCTAAATCAAAATATGTGAAGATAAGACGGTGGATGAAGTAAATAACAAAATGTTATCTTTATTATTATTTTGGTAACTTTCAAATGGGGTCGAAAAAGAAGGTAAGATATTGAGTGTAAGTGGTAACGTATATACCTCCACAGAAGTACCTAATATCTTGTTTACTGTAAAAGCATTCGACGATAGGAGAAAGCTGTAAAATATTATGAACGTATAAAGAGCTCACAATACTCGCTCGCTTCGATTCTCATCCCGTGTTTGTCTAAATTTTATGTTTGCTCCCACATTTATAGCTTTTCGATATTATTTCGCGGGTTTTTTATGCAATTGACTCTAGCGACCCCTGCGTGTGTGGTATAGAATAGTATAGATAAACCATGTGAACTTACTTAACTTGTATAGTCTGTTCAAATAGAGTTGAGTTAATTTTTCAAGTTTCTCACTGTCTGCCATTTAACCAGTAGTCATGGAAGTATTATAAAAAGAGAAATTCAAAGATAATCTTATCATCGTTGACCATCGATGAATAGCAGATGAAATGACGTGGGCAGACGACAAAGAAGTTGAATAAATATTGTTGCTAAAGGCTAATGAAGTTAACAAACCCGCAATAAACTGGCGTGGCATGGGGGGCTATAAAAAAAAACCCCTTTCATTTAGAGAAGAGACCAGCATTGCTAGCAAGGGACAAAATTTTATCCCTTTCCACGTTTTTGTTTACCCCCTCTAGCATGGGCACATGGGTGGAGAAAAGACTTACTTATAATCCCTTGCTTATAACAGAATTAGGAGGAAAATTCCCTTGCTTATAACAGGAATTATTATAAGATAAAATTATAGATGCAAGGCTGGTTTCTTACGGTCGGTCGATTCGATGATTACTATTTTTTATCCAAAAGGATGCATTTCAAGAGAAGAATATTCTGAATTTAACAACTGTTATGGCATATCCACACACTCTCATCTCCCACACTGTCCTCTTCACAATACCACTCCAGCCTATCGGGCATTTGAAAAAAAAATGTTAAAATCGCCCCTCAGGCCTCGTAAACTAGCCACGCTCCCGACTGCGTCCGTCGACCAATTAAATATGGATGCGCGGACCACTCTCATTACAGCGAATTTTTTACTATAACCCTCGCTTCTACACTTTTTATTGCGATTGTCGATACGTCCTTATGAATTATTTAGCTTTTGATTATTGGAAAGGGATTATGTTTTACAACCCTTGTGTGAAAAGGTTTTGGTCATCCATACGGGGTATCCATACACTACGTACATAATTTGGAGCCAACACAAAACAAAAGGAATACGCAGATATTGATAGAACTACTAGTGTGATTATAATAATTTTTGAATTTTCATTACATTCTATTAATAGGTAGAAGTAGAATGTCCTAATTAGCACCAAATGTAAGTGTTCTTTAATATAGGAAAAGTTTGATATTTCAATATCTAATTTAATTTATTTAAATCAAAGAAATACATGCACAAGTCTTATTTACAATTTCTCGCCAAACTATGACTAGTTTATTGGCGAGAAGGCGCTCTTTTTATATAGTTACTAGCTTTTGCGCGCGGCTTCGCCCGCGTTAATTTCGATTTTTCACAAACCCAGAGATTCAGATTTTTCAAAAACCTAAATTTCCTTATCAACCTTAGCCTTTATACTTACTTTCTAGAAAGTAGCTTATGTGGTAATTATAGGATATCGTCTATCTCCATTCCAAATTTCAGCCAATCATTCCGGGACAAAAAGTAGCCTTTAATCCAAGTAACAATCTTTCACCACTTAAATTTCCAGCCAAATCGGTTCAGTGGTTATGGCTTGGAGGAGTAGTACTTCCCTCGCGTGAACTTCGTATTTACACAAATTTTGCGGTAAACACGGATTTTCCGGAACAAAAGATAAGCTGTATGATAATCCAGAATATCGTCTATCTTCTCTCCATATTTCAACTGAATCGTTTTTGTAGTTACAGCATAAAGGTATTTCTACCGCGAAAATTACGGGTTTTCACATATTTCTCGGAATCTATGGATATATCCGGGATAAAAGTAGCCTATGTATTAATGCACGATGTAATCTATCTCCATTCCAAATTTCTGCCAAGTCGGTTCAGTAATCGCGTAAAGGATTTTTCTCCTGCGTGGAAATCGATTTTTCAAAAATCCTGTTAAACCATGGATTTTTCTGGGACGAAAAGTAACCTTAGTTGTAAATCATTATATAATTTACCTTTGATCCAAATTTTTGTCAAATCGCTTCAGTAGTTACGGCGTAAAAGAGTTTTTCTCCCGCGTGAATTTTGGTTTTTCACACATCTCGCGAAAACCATTGATTTTTTCGGGATGAAAAGTAGCCTATTCATTAATCCAGGATATAATCTACATCTTTTCCAAATTTCAGTCAAGTCGGTTCAGTAATTACGGCGTGAACGATTTTAATCTGGCGTGGAATTAGATTTTTCAAATATCCCGCAAAAACCGCGTAATTTTCCGAGATAAAAAGTAACCTAAGTGCTAGATCATTATATAATGAACCTCTAATTCAAATTTTAGCCTAATCGTTTCAGTAGTTGCGGCGTAAGGGAGTTTTTCTCCCGCAGGAATTTTGGTTTTTTACACATCCCGCGGAAATCATGGATTTTTCGGGATAAAAAGTAGCCTATGTATTAAACCGGGATATAATCTATCTCTATCCCAAATTTCAGACAAATCGATTTAGAAATTGCGACGTGAAGGAGTACTTCCCCCGCGCGTATTTCTATTTTTTACAAATTTCGCGGGAACCATAGATTTTTGTGGGATAAAAAGTAGTCTATTTATTAATCCAGAATATAATTTAACTCTTGTTCAAATTTCAGCCAGTTCCGATCAGTAACTGCGGCGTGAAGGAGCATTTCTTCGTAATATCTTTGGACCCCCGTTTCACCCCCCCTAGGAGGTAGTCTCTTTAGTAGGGGTGGAATTAAAAAATCGAGGAACTTTGTTATTTTTATCCAAAAGCCTACTTACCGATTTTAATGAACATAACTTGAAAATTGACGGATTCCCATATATGTAAAATAAAATTCCTTATTTAACACCCTTAGCGGTAGAATTTCATAAAATCCTTTCTTAGTACACATCTAGGGTGTTAAGAGAATATTCCCTGAAAATTTCATGTTTCTACGTTCAACCGTTTGGGCAGTAGCTTGTCCAAAAGCCAGCCAGCCGGGACCAAGCGTTTTCTAGTTTCAACCCCCTTTTTAGAGAGTTAGGGGTGAAATTTCCAAAATCCCTCGGACACCCATTCTCTTATTTTTATTCAAAAGTCTATATACCAATTTTCATGAATCTAACTTGAAAAATGAAGGACTTTCATACAAACCTAAATCCCTTATTTAACCCCCTTAGGGGTAGAATTTCAAAAAATCCTTTCTTAGCGAGCGGTTTGCGTTCACAAAGAATCTTCCCTGAAATTTTCAATTCACTGCGTTCAGCCGTTTGGGCTGTAGCTTGTCTGTCAGTCAGTCACTCAGGACAAAGCCTTTTATAGTTATAGATAGTGTGTCTAATTATACTTACTAGAACAACAATACTTACTATAAATACAGCTAATTAATAATAAAAATACGACTTATAATAAGCAAAAATATATCGACTTATAACTTATAATAAGTAAAATTTTAGCAAAATTTTTTATGTAGGTACATAGAATTAACGCTTGTACGTTTATTTTGTATTATCTACATACTATAAAATACATTTTACAAATTATTATCGATTGTCAGTATAAATATTTACAAAAACAAGCAGATTTTTCATGTCAAAGATAACAGTGCAAAAACATTTTTAACACCTATGTTTGTTGTTAGTTGCTATTCTGTTTTTAAGCCACCAGTCATATTAAGTGAGAGTCAATATATAAAAATATTTCTGAGGAAATTTCGAAATTAGTCTAATTGTTATTCTATATCGTTACACTCGCAATAATAAAATTTAACTTAATCACGTACTTAATCCATTTTACGGGTTAGGAAAAAAGTAACAACAAACGGGTCTTTACAGCCAGCATTAATCAAATGGAACACAAAAGGGTTAAATGGCTTGAAGTGAAATTACCTTTAAAGTTAAAGTTAGTTCACAAAAGTTTCGACGAGTCATGACTTCGTTTCAATTGTCTGTTTCGAAAACAATTTCGCAAATAACTTACGTTTGAATGGGGAGATGTAAGAGACGTTAATTATTGTAATAAACATTAAGTGTTAAGTGAAAACTTGGTTCAATAAACCACTGAATAACATTGAAAGTGAGAGACAGTCGATAAGAAAATTAAGGTACACTGTAAGCAATATGTTATGTCTGAGAAGAATGTCGTTTAGCCACTAACAAGGAAAATAGCAACAGTTGTACATTTGTTACCTTATCTATTTCTATTAAAGCTTTTCGTACGATATTCAAAAAGTTTGTCTCTACATAGTAAATATATCCTTTTAATTTGTATGCTTAGATCTGTACGTAATGTTAGGTGTAAATTCTGTGTAGCAAACTACTTACAGTATCTACTACCTAACCTAAAACCTATTCAGCAAAACTCTCTCCTATCGCCAAATATAACTACTTAATCATAAAATATCACTGTCTGACACTTCTTAAATCACTATAATCGTTAGTAGGTTTAACTATATTCCTAGTCTGATTTAACGCTTTGTTAGAATCAATTCTCGAACTGTATTTAATAAATACTAATAAAAAAAAGAATAAAATGTTTCATACCTCACTGACGTCCATTATTCCGTCAACTTTCAAACTTAACCTATTAACAATGTTTTTACAAGTGGAGGTTTGACTCGGCTACCGTTCGGCGTTAACAATTTGCAAATCATGCCGTCTAATTAAACGCTTTATTGCATTGTAACAACTCGAAAATATCTCTACATATTCATACTGTCTCACTGGTCCAGTTAGCATGTTTTATATAGATAGATTCTATGGTTTCAAACGTTCTCCCTTCTCCCTTATAAACGTGTGTCAGGGGACAGGACTACACTACTGATTTTTTATAAAAAAAAAACTAATGTGCATTTGTGGCAAAAGCTACTGTTGACACAGGCTGGCTCATTTTTTGCGCAACAAACAACCTAGCTGTTCCAAATAAAGTGCAGCCAGTATTATTGGCAGTCAACCGAGCAAGACATGTGAATGTGAAGTAATGAGAATAAGTTAGCGATAAGTTTCAAGTATTGTAACGTTTTTCATTGAAACAGAATAGAAAAAAGAAAAATGTTTTAACGTAGCTTCTGTATCAGTGAAGAAAAACATTATGAGGAACCCAACATGCCTGAGAAAAGTCTACAATATTTACTAAAGTGTAAATATTAAAATGGAGTCAAAACTACAGCAACCACCTAACTCGCATTCGAATAAAAATAACAACTCAAATGGGAACAAAAATCTAAATTTATTTTACCTACAAAAGATACAAGAACCCTCGTGAAATGACAAAACGCCGGAGCCAAATAACCGTCTAATTCCTTTAATTATAGAACAAAAGAGGTTTCATTATTAATTAACCAAAACCAGTTATTTATGGTAAGATGTTAGTTTTGTCTAAGACAGGAATAGAGCGGGCCACCCATCGAGCATTTAACAATGTCCAAAACTATAAAGGGAATTGTCTTTTGTGTATTTATAGCTCGTATTAGTAATAAACTTTGTGAATGACAAACCTTTATGTTTAAGGATACTTGTATCAACGTTTTTTTATGTCCATACGGTATTATACTTATACAGGGTTTGGTATAGACAATAACGTCAGTATAATTTGTCACAATTATCAAGGTTAAAACTGTCCGCAGTCTGATTATATTGCACAAAAAATAGTGTAGCAAAGTCATGACAATTGATAAAATATTCAATTAGCGATAAACTTCACTCAGTAGATAGGAAAGTAGGTAACAAGAATTTATATTTTTCTCTATTGTAGAATAAACACTTTTTTGCAGCTACATATAATTAAGCAAAAACAGAAAAAAAAATGAATAAATTATGGCATTTAAAAGGGCAAAATTGTTGCTGCAAGCAACCTGTTCCATAGAAAAAATAATTGAGAAGGTGGAATAAGGATTAATAACAGAAACAATATACTAAGAAGTTAATACATAATTAATATTGTAGTTAAATCTATCGTATCTTCCAATCTATAAGACTATAACAGACGTCCGATGAGAAAGGAGTGACCCATTTTTTTTTTTTTTTTTTTAAATGAAAAAATCTTTATTTCAGAATCAGAGTTACATAAACATATTATAGTGGTTTGGGGCCAACCCAATAAGTACCTAGTTAAAACTAGAACTTGTGGCAGGCAGCCCCGCTCTTCCATAGCATACTATTTATTATTACATAATGAAAGTTAAATCTAAGTAGGTGAATTGTGTGAATGTTTGTTGTGTGTGTGTGTGTGTGTGTGTGTGTGTGTGTGTGTGTGTGTGTGTGTGTGTGTGTGTGTGTGAGAGAGAGAGTGTGTGTGTGAGTGTATGTGTGTGTATGTGCGTGTATGTTCTCATGCTTATTGTTACTAAACTTATGTTACTAATTATGTGAGTTTCTTATTTCTTTTGAGTCCCTATAAAACTTATTGGGTTCCTACGCTTGTTGCATCAATTCTTCCGTTTCATGATAATTTAATTTAAGCAGCCATTCAAGGAGATTTGTTTTACAGTTATAAAAAGATAATGAATTAATATTTAATTTTTTATTAATTATGTTGTACAGACGTTTCGATTTCCTATTAAATTGTTGTCCAGCAAATTTGGTTTTACTTGGAATTGTGTGTAAGATTATACCTCTCCGCCTATTCCTAAGTTTACCAGCATCAAAAGGTTCCTTTTTATGCACTCTTAATAATGCAGATAATATGTATAGTTTTCTCACCGTTAGAATATTACAATGTTTGTATAAGTCTACTGTTGGGAATCTAAATGGTTTGAAAAACATGACTTTTAGTAAAGATCTTTGTCCTCGTTCCAACTCCAAAAATTTTGATTTAGAAGCTGCACCCCAAACTGAGATGCAATACCCCAAAATCGATTGACCCAATGTAACATAAATCTGTGTTAGTAATTTTTTTGATGTTACATGTCTCAGTGTTTTAAAGATCCAAATAAGCTTTCTAATTCTTCCATTTACAAATTCTACCTGGGAGTGCCATGAGAGTCGTTGGTCTAGTATTACGCCCAGATATTTGGTTGTAGTGACTTTATTTAGAACAGGACAGCTACAGTTAAAAGTATTTATTGTATTGCATTTATGGATTCGAACTTGTAAGTCAGTTTTAGGCTGTGTTTTGGAACTTATTGTAAAGCAAATGTAATTAGATTTAGTAGTATTTAAAGTTAATAAGTTAGACGATAGCCAGAGAGCAATTTTCGAAAGGCCTGTTTCAGCCAACGTTTTGACCGAGTTCCACGATGTACTAGAGAAGACTACCGCCGTGTCGTCAGCATATGAGAAGACATGAGCTCCGTCAAGTTTTATATTGCATAAGTCATTAACATAAATAAGAAATAGCGTTGGTCCTAAAACGCTTCCCTGAGGAACGCCGAAGGACAAATTAGACTCTTCACTAACATGATTTCCAATTTTGACCCGCTGTGATCTACCATGTAGATAATCCTTAAGCAATAACAATGCCCTACCTCTTATACCAATTTTTTCAAGTTTCTTTATAAGAAGAGGAACCGATACAGTATCAAAAGCTTTTTTAATATCTAGGAATACCGTTAAACATTTTTTGCCTTTATCGACCTCTTCAGTAATTAGTGACGTTATTGCTAATACCGCGTCCTCAGTGGATTTCCCTTGTCGGAAACCATATTGTGAGTGAGAAAGGATATTAAATTTGCTTAGATAGTTAACTAGTCTAGTATTTATTAATTTTTCTAAGACTTTCGCTATGGATGGTAGAACAGATATAGGTCTGTAATTGTTAATGTCTTCATTATCCCCACTCTTGAACACCGGTGTAATGATAGTTTATAACCCAGGTACTGTACATCGTAAATAATGCGATGCTAAATTTAATTCAAATGGTGTGTCCGAATGTACATTAGATAACTAACAAATGTCAACATTAGTATTACGAGAGCGAGTGTAACAGTTTCACAGTTAATGGAATAATGGTTTGTGCTCTTGTTGAACCAATTTGTAAGGCATGTGGAAGTTATATTGTGACAGCTTTCCGCTGGTACTGACCTGCGATCTTACAAACATGTTGACAGTATTTAACATTTATCACGTACAATTGTAAGTCAACTTTATATTATGACTAGATTTTGTTTGAATTTAAGTTTTTGCAAATCCCGTCCGCGAATTTTGCTGGGTTGAAAAATAGTCCAGAGTAGACAATAAACTGTCTATACGTACAAAAAAAATTCAGAGTTGCGAAATACAAACATACGCAATTGCAATATTAATGGGATTTATGTTCTAGTTCTCTAAAAGCTAAAACATGGACAGTGTTTAAAAAAATATTGTATTTAGGTATCATGCAAGAGATATTATTATAATCGTTATGCACAAAAGAGCTACGAGATCAACTGGTAGTTCTACAATCAGAATTTAAAAAATATTAGAAAACTATTAAAATAATATAAGGCGTGAACATCAATAGCTTTACTTGCTATCTGAGATAAAGGGGTGGGGTGGAAGCATCTAACCAATTTTTTGAATATGGGGGTTCGTACTGACATTTTCCCGGGCCAGAAGAATCTAACTCTGAGAATCTAACCGAGCCAAAAACATTAGCATTGTGACACCAACAGAAAACAAAAGACACGTTATTCCTTGCTCTGTGGTGACACCAAACGCTTCAAAATTCGACGATTGACGTTAACACAGAGAAAATACACCGCAATCACACAAATAAAGATAAAAGAACCAAAGAATCCGAGTTGGTGGTGATAAACACAACAACTGTCACTATAACACTCATTGAGGACGACGACGGCATCAGGAGAATACATAATGCCCAAAAGATGGGCGAAGACGTATTGTGTGTCCAATTAGTATACGGTGGTTCCACACTGCGGTGCGGAGATATTCTAAAAATATATAAAAACACTCCGTTGCCATTTGTCACGCGACGCCCTGTGTTTATCATGATACTGTTCCGCATCTAGCTGTACAGGGTGTAAATTAAAGGAGAAACAAGACTGATAATGATAAACTGGAAACTGTAGAGCAATATCAACTTCAACACAAAAAGACCAGACTGTTAATTAAGTGAGTTCAAATCAGTCTAAAATTGACTTGAGTTATTCCCATTTAAATAAAAAAATAAAATTATAAGATATAAATAAATATAAATAGATACGGGACATTTTACACCTCGCAATCTAGCCCCAAAGTAAGCAATAACTTGTGTTATGGGTACTAGATAACTGATAAATATACATACATACTAATAAAACTGATAAATATACATAAATACAATATATTAAAGAACACCCAGACACTGGAAAACAATCATGCTCATCTTACAAACATTTACCAGTAGTGGGAATCGAACCCACGACCTCCGGCGCAGACAGCAGGTTCGCTACCACTACGCCATTCGGTCGTCCATAAGAATTTAGGTTGTAATTGCTAAGATATACGTGGGAAGCATCCACATGTTATTGAATGTACAAGAGTTTTTTTTTTAATTTGTGTTATTAAATTATTACAACTTCTAAAATGGTGATTGTTGTATTGGCAAGGAAAGTTTGTACGTATTTTCATTTGAACTACTTTGTTGAATTAGCTAGGTATTTTCTTTTCTTTGTTGATAAAATTGCCTAAACTAGAACTTTAGAACTTCAATTAGGAGAATAGGAGAAGAATTTTAGAACCTTTGAAAATCGAGCCACAATCTATCAAGAAAAATGATGGTTTTGTAGTCGTTTTTATAATAGTTTGGCTATTTTGACAGACTGAATCTAGATTCCTAGCACCCTGTATAAAATACGGTAGCCCGAGAAATAAACACGGTTAACATTCCTATAAACAAGATTGTTGCGGCTCACGCGCGCTTGATTGATGGTGATGCGCGTGCACGGCGCTATTAGTGACGCTTTATCCCAAAAAACGGATCATACTGTATATTTATAACTGCGACTCTTTGTATAGGATTAGCTGCTGTTGAAGCGCAGTCGCACTTCATTGAAAAATCGTGGCATGAAACTTAATTAATTTTTTTTGTATCAGAGTATTGATGTTAGTAAAAACTGGAGTAAAAATCCTTCTGTAAAAGGCAAGCAAACAAGGTTCAGCAAGGGAGACTATTGAGAAAATAGACTAAAGATTGGGTACCATGCAGTGGATTGGCTTTTATCGAATGATTTCTTTCTTTCATATAGGACTTTCATATGGCATAGACATTGTCATATTAACATGTAACGTATCTGTTAAAGTTTGTTGAAGCAACCAAGCCATAGTCGATGAAGAATACTTAATACGAATATTATCTAGCCCGACGAAGTAAATGGTACCTCCGAGATGACAACAACAAACTCCTGAATGCAGAATCTCTACACAATAAATCTAACTGGTAAGGCGGAGTGGCTCTAATAAATTAACTATATTATTTAATCCCATCAGTCTGCTTAGCTCAGGGCTACCTACAGTCCTTAGAAAATATTTAGATTTTAAAGTGATTTTAAAAAAAAAACCTTGTCTATGACCATTTATTCAATAAGCACAAATTACATCGAAATAACTATTTGGTTCTTTGGCCTTCAGACGATAGGATATGCTAAATACCTGGTTGATATTATTTAAATAAAAAAAATGTAGCAAAAAATTTTGAAAATCCATTTCAGTTCTTCCAGTCCGTTCCGATTATATCTGCAGTACCCGTGGGTGCAAAAAAATAACGGGCTAAAAGAAAGTGTTGGTTTCCATTTACAGTAGTGCCATATTTAAGACTATACGCAAATTTTGTCACATATGAGCTTGCTACGATGCGCTAGTGATGTAAATTAAATGAGATCAAAACTGCGTTTCAACCCTGCGTATAATAATATGCAGATCGCCCACTCGGGCGCTATTTCAGCAGCGACAATTGCAGCGTGATACAGTCGTAACACGCTCTAATTTCTGCATTATTTATACCACCACTCATAATACCCTCAACAATTGGCAAGTACTCCGACTAAGAGCTTGCTACGATGCGATCAAAAGTGCGTTTCAACCCTGCGTATAATAATACGAGAATTGCCCACTCGGGCGCTATTTCAGCAGCGACAATTGCAGCGTGATACAGTCGTAATACGCTCTAATTGCTACATTATTTATACCACTACTCATAATACCCTCAACAATTGGCAAGTACTCCGACTAAGAGCTTGCTACAATGCGCTAGTGATGTACATTAAATGAGATCAAAAGTGCGTTTCAACCCTGCGTATAATAATACGCGGATCGCCCACTCGGGCGCTATTTCAGCAGCGACAATTGCAGCGTGATACAGTCGTAACACGCTCTAATTGCTGCATTATTTATACCACCACTCATAATACCCTCAACAATTGG
Source organism: Coenonympha arcania (assembly GCA_036785405.1). Classification (NCBI taxonomy): domain Eukaryota; kingdom Metazoa; phylum Arthropoda; class Insecta; order Lepidoptera; family Nymphalidae; genus Coenonympha; species Coenonympha arcania. The sequence continues at coordinate 6,256,509 of JAWDAA010000030.1, read as the reverse complement.
CTAGTACTCCGGCTAAGAGCTTGTTAAGATGCGCTAGTGTTGTAAATTCGAACGGCATACGCTGAATAATGGATGTAATTTAGTAGCACTTTCGGGGTATATAAATCGTAATATGGGGTTTACCATTACATTAAGTTTCCATTACCTATCCAACTAGAGTCTGCATTCGGTCATCCCATTTATTCATCTACTTGGTCTAGTGTTGCAACTAGTCTTCTCAATTGTTACTCCGATTCTTAATGTTAAGAAAACATATTCGCCGAATTGACCTCCTTTTACTCCTATTTTATTTTTTCGAAATAAGTTAAAAATGAAAAACGTCAACTAAATGAAACAATGGGGTCAATTCCGTTGTGCAAAATATCTAAACCTATCTAATAGCATCGAGCGTCCAAAAATAGTGCTATCCTTTTAAATGGGGGAGAATTTTGAAAAGGATAGCACTATTTTTAGACGCAACAAATTAAGTAGTTTAGTTTGAGATTTTGCACAACTGAACTGGCATCAATATATTTTAACTGACAAAAAAAAATCCTATGTACCTAAATTATGTAATTGAAACTGCAAGATACTGAAGTATACAATCTAATAGGCCTTATAAATAAAAAATACATTTATTTAATCGTATGTAGATATGAACCGTATGAGAAACCTGTGCGACAGTGAGCGCTATTTCTTTGCAAAATCAAAAATCAAAACATTGTCGAGCAATGAAGAAATGACAAGCAGTTACGATAATCGCTAATCACGGATCACAGACCCGCTTAGTGCTTGCCCGACTTACAAAAAAATACGGCATTGTTACTTTGTGCATACAGCGTTACGGTATCTTGACAATGGTCATTGGTCATTAGGATGACGCAGCTCGGTAGAACAAACACATAGTTTCAAAAGTAGCGTCTCCGGGCGAACAGTGTTTGTCGACTTCTACTCAAACATGTTTGACGTATATTTTTCAACAGTATTCAATATTTTCGAACGTCTATTTTCGTTGCAAGACCGCTTGCCAAAGAGTATTATTTTAGTCAATGCGCCTCTATTTTTAATATGTATCAGTTTTTTTTTACCGGTACGTTTTCTTACAGTGTGTGTTTGTATTTCCCGTTATCTGTATTAATGATGGTCCAATAATTTAGTTAGAAAAGTAGCTTTCAGATTTTTTATTTATTTAGTTAATACATTTAAATTACTTTTAAACTTTAAATGAAAGATGTTAGATTCGAACATTTCGATAAACCTAAGTGGTATTAGCGCATTTTGATGTGTTTTGTTTTAGATTACTTTAATAAATTAGTTTAAGAAAAGCTTTGAGAGCTATCTAACCATCAAAGGAGAAGTTAAAACTCAAAGGAGGCTTGTAAGTTTCCTCATAATATATTCTTTCGCCAATGAAGCAAGTATTCAGTATAATACTACGACACATACATAGTTATAATTTCTGTGCGTTATATCTTGTAGGCAATAAGCCTTAAGCTCAAAAATTTTGGCCTAAGAATAATTTCAAGTATGAGATCAGCTGTGCTATTCTGCAAAAATACTTATAGCAGCGACGAGCTAACAGCTATGCGCTGATTGGTTAATGCTTCCGTCAGTTATGCAGCCAAGGCGACAATTGGCTGCTGATGGCTGCGTTGCTATGGTTACCGTCGATGGTTGGCCGCTGTACAATTTTATTTTTTCGAGAATAACACCCCAGCTGGTGTGATCAGTCAAGCGCCAGCCTGTATAGTTAAAAAAACCAAAAGATATCAAAGTGATTTTAGATATTTCAATCCACCAAGATATACGCCGCACTGTGTCAAAAACGCTTATGTTGCATTCCATTCGCATGGAGTACGACAGAGTGGGGCGCGTCATCGTGGATTGAAATATCTATTACTATACCATAATTTCTGCGTCTGCGAGCAGAAACGTGGACACTCACAGTAGGCCTTGTTCACAAGTTCAAAGTCGCTCAGCGTGTAATGGAGAGGGCTATGTTAGTATGTTGGGTGTTTCTCTGAAGGATAGAATCCGCAACGAGGACATCCGTAGGAGTTAACCAAGGTTACCGACATAGCCCAACGGATTAGCATGTTGAAGTGGCAGTGGGCGGGCCATATCTGTCGCAGAACCGACGGCCGTTGGGGCAGACGTGTTCTGGAGTGGAGACCGCGTACCGGTAAGCGCAGCGTAGGACGACCTCCTGCTCGCTGGACCGATGACCTAAAGAAGGTCGCTGGTAGCGGGTGGATGAGGAAGGCGGAGGACCGTGTGTGGTGGCGCGCTCTCGGAAAAGGCCTATGTCCAGCAGTGGATATCAATAGGCTGATTAAGTAAGTTAAGTAATTTGTAAAGGGGGAAGGCGCGTCTATCCTAATTTCTTAGTCTATATGTTCACACGTTCGTCACATTGTCACTCCGTTGTCTATGCCGCGTTATTGTCACTCAACCATTGTTTATTCGAACAATAAGCGGCTATTTTAACTGCGACGACATTTTTACGATTATTAATAATGATATCATAATGTGGACGCTGCACAGACCGCGAGGAATGTGTCTGGCTTAGCGTTATTCTTATTTATTGTAGTTTCGAGAGATTGTGCATTTGTTTTGTATTGTATTTTGTAAAGCTTAATCCGTTCCAAGCTTTTTCGGACATTATTATTACCGAGTCATTAAACAAAATTGATAATTACATCTATTGCAGTTTATAAAAATTAGAAAAATGGAGATTTTGGAGCAACTTTTGAGAGAAAATTCTATCGAGAAAATTTTAAGCAATCGTTTTCCTGATTCACAGCGAATTTAGATTAAAGACCCAAATACATTACGTTTAGATTTCAAAGTAATTGTTTTTATAGTTTTAAAACTACAGGTCACTTAAAAAATCTCTTAAAACGATCGTGTACGCCGTTATGCTTGAAGGTAATAAAGCTGTGCCTATACGTCTAAATGATGAAATTAACAGTTTTGATTAGAAGATAAAGACATATTGATGTTTTAGTAGGCCTATAATAATATACTATTCTCAGAATTCAAATAAATATTACTCAGCTATTTAGTGTTTATATACGAAATTAGCGAGTGGAACAATGGTCGTACTTTTCCTTAGGATGGGCGCACATTGTCTACTTTTGCGACTAAGACAAAATTTCCCCGAAATTTTTTCATAGTAAATTCTTCCGCCCAATGAAAAAGTAGGTATAATTTTATGGATTCATCATTGATTAATTTATTATAATCTGCATTAACTAAAATTTTCCTCGTCTATAAAGTTAACAACTTTATAGACCGCTATATATTTTGAACGCTGAAACACATTTTTCACTAGTTCAGTGGTTAGTGCACAAACCGTATAGGTTTAAGTAAGTTTAAGTATAAGTATAAGTTAACTGGATAAAATACTGTGTATCTTAAAGGAAAATAAATAATAAATAAAACTAAATAAATTCCTTTGTTTTCTTTTTTATTTCCTTTGTCTTACCATTTTTCGATCATTAATATTAGAAAATACGAGCAAAAGCCTCATAAATGTGAGAAACTTGCCAATGCATACTTGGCTAGCGTGGCATAGGTACCATGGCCCGTTTCAAATTTCGTTCACGATTCATTCTGAGACAAGCCATAAAAAGGGTTTCATATTCACAATACGAAACATAAAAAAAACTGAATTATAAATAATAATCATAAATACTTAAACATTACCTAAAGTTTGAAAACTCACATAGCTCTCACAGCTTGCCAGTGTGCGATCAATCTTAACAGCGTAAGACTTTTCTGTTAATCTTTCTAATAGTTTATTGAGCCTGCTAATAAAATTTACATACGCGTTTCACAAAAGAATTCACTTTAATGACATTAAAAGTAAATTAGCAACCGTGACAATGTACACAAAAAATAAATTTTCCCTTTTATCTGTAAATACTGTACTTTTCACTTTTGTGATGAAATAGGTATACAGTTTGTCTTATTTTAGTTTAGGGCAATATATTTAAAAAAAAAATTGACACAGCAAATTCAATTATCTGCAATAGACGAAATAGTAATAATAGTATATACACGAAATAGTAATAGTAATAAAATAGTAATAATATGGTTTTATGAGTTAGCTAAGTTTTATTCACGGAACTGGTTTTTTCTGTTCCGTGGTTTTATTGTAACATTTTAAATTATCACTATAATATATTTAGTTGTATGGCTAAGTAGTAATAGTTATATAGAGACTTTGTTGAGTTAACATCTCTTGATGATGCATATGCATGGTGCAACTGTGACACGTATGGTACTATGCAGTGTTATACACAGATTATATCAAAATCATGTAATTTGGTAATATTTTATCCATAGGCAATACTTGCTTCAATTACAATGCATAAAGGCGCCCGTGATTTTTGGTTGTGACACACAGGTACACGCACACATTAGAGTTTTTACTTAGTGAGTTACAAGAACTGTAGAGATATATTATTTTTGTTTGACAATCTATTGTTACCTCGTTGACAGTTGGTTTGAAGTGCCGACAGTTCACTGTCATCGGAGTGTTAGGGCTGTGGCAGGAAGGTGTAAAAATCACGACACATTTACAAAGTATTTAGGAAAATGTCGTTGAATATTATCTTGAAGCATTGAGTGTGCGGCCAGCCTAATTACCAATATATTCCACGATGAGTGACAAATTACTTTACATTAGCATTACAGTAACACCTAATCGTTTTTTTTCATGTCTTAAACAACATTAACTAACTAAAAAAGATAGGCATTCTATGCCACAATACTTGTTATTTTTGTAAAATGATTTACACTTTTTTAATAAAAATATTTGTCCTGATTCATAATTTATAACATTTAAATGAAAAAAAATATTTATTGCCATTGTTTCACGTGTATTTTCCACGAAAATCTTTGTTCATGATTTGAGACAAATCTTTCGACAAATCATAATAATTGATCTGTGAAATTATTTTTGGCGCAATATTAAAAATTTTGTTAGGGTTGGCGCACATGATACTTCATATTATTATTTTAATGTTGTTCTATTCGAATGGGTGGCTTATAATGTGTAACTATATTATGATCGTTGTCTCAACCAATGCCGTCTTCTTGTATGTTACATGCAACGCTACGAGAATACTCACCTATAGTATACCACACTCGGTTAAAATGGGGTAATGGTAACCATTACATTAATATGAGGTAATGATTACCATTACCCCATTTTAATATTACCGCGCAAATTGCACTAGTGAAGTAAAGTAATATAAGACAAAAAGTATCATATTATTCAATAGTATCAAGGAGGTTTTCACTGCGGCTTGTCACCGGATGCACCGCCAAGCGTTTATAAAGCGTTCTGATGCAATGCTGTGTAGCAACCGTATGGGTAGCCCGTTTCAGATTGGTATGATGACATCTTCGGCTGCATTGTCACTTAATATCAGGGGAGATTGCAATCAAGTAATAAATTGTAGTGTGTAAAAAATAAAATTTTCACGAATTTATTTTGATCTAGATGTTAATATTATTGAGAATCAGAGTGTAAAATATTGTGATGTTTTCTAAGAAAAAGTTATTTTTCTTTGTTAAGAATGCAGGGTGTTCGGCGATAATCTAGAGGATTATTACATCAGGGCGGCTGTCACGTAATGTATTCTTTGACATTCCCCGAATACGTGACGTCGTTTGTTTATATCAGCGATTTAGAATAGATAAATGTGACATTAAAATGTGGGGTAATATTTTATTTATAGTTTATAACTGAAAATGAGGGAACGTTCTTAGTTCGAAGCGTTTTGTAATTTTTTGTTGAATAATATGGTGATTGTTTATTATCTAAACTGCAATCTAAATGGTACCAGATTTTGACTGCATTTACTTATTCAAAATTCTGGACTGTTCTTTGCATTTTTTCTGCATTATCAGTTAGTTATTTTGATATTAATTTTCATCAAAATAAATTAATTACTTTTTGCGTGGTAAATCAAATAAGTTGCTCGATTGTTGTTGTTGTGGACCAATTTTATGATTTTGTTGTCTAATTTCGGTAAGATACATTCGGTAGGTCTGACAATATTTAGTAAGCTATAAATGACAAAACAACGCCCAGTCAGCTAGCGTTTTTAAAAGAACTAAACTGTCTCTTCCGTCTTTTATCATGCACCTTTACTTATAAATTCCGATGTTTTTTTGGGAGACATATCAAAATGTTTCAGTAGATTTATACAATTTTACAAAATTTGCGACATCGGCGGTTCTCTTTCATGCCTTGTAGCATCTGTTAGTGTAATTTATAAAATGCTCGCAGGCGTAATCAAGATCGACTTAATCGAAAAGAAAACCGCGACTTACGTCACACTTAACAAACCATCGTAAAATTCGATGTGCACGCAATTAATTATACGTTTGCGGCAATTAATTTCCCGACGTCCAGTTATACATTTAACATATTATTACATTTCACGTTTTGAAGCATTGTTGACGTCATACAAACGCTCTAGTATTTTGTGATTTTTGTCGTCGTTTTTTACGTAGCATAATTCTTTTATAATGTGACATTCGAATTCGGTGTTAAGGGGAACAGCTACTTATTAAATTGGAAAGTGTTTGGATCGGATTTATGCGCGTGGAGATTTATAACGGATAAAATTTAATGGCGCTAATAAAATAAATAGGCGTTGAATAGTGTTGTCCACGAATTATAATAGGAATGCCGAAGTTTTTCGATATACCTACGTTGAACGAACATTGAAGTTTATTACGTTCAATCAATTTCGAAGCTGTGATAGCAGTTGTTTAATTAGCATAACGCTGCTGCCAAAAACTATCAGTAAAATTCAAGTAGGTTACTATATTATTTACCAAATGATTAATTAATTATTTATGAGAGGATTTATTAGGTATTTACTGCATGCTGAAATAAAATTTAATCCAATACATGATACCTACTATTTTTCATTTTTCTCTAAAGAAGAAAAGCTATTTAAGGTAACCTACATTTTCTGTTAAGACTTGTGCGTTACATGCAAAAAATATCTTATATTATTAGGCCAAGTTCACTTTATAGCTCTAGATTGCGTAGATCAACTAGGTGAATAATAAACTGTGCATTATTAAATTTACACAATATGGGATCCAAAGAATTCTGTCATAGGTAAATAAATGATATTTTGTAATAAAAATTTCAGATAAGTACTGTTATCAAAGACAGTTGAAAAATAGCAACTTGTAAATAATTGTGTTTTGAAACCGGATGTATTCTAATAATGAAAAACAAAACTAAACCGATTATTGTTGTGTGCGCCAAGCCTAACATTATTTTGAAGAAAGCAGGAGTCCTATAGGTCTGTAAGTACGTTCAACAGTCAAATAATCGCAAAAGATACAATAAAAATCAAAGTTTACTCATTTTCACGACCCATTTAACGGAGTGTTAATTTGAAACGTCTGATTCGGGCAATTTTTCACAAAAACTACACAGACTAATGTAACTAAAGTAGATCGTAATATCTACTAGTTATTATCGAAAAGTTTGGAATTGTATAATTTCTTAATTTGCTGATGTTTTTCAGCCACGCCTGATTACAACCCTGCTAGCAAAATCACATCACCAAGCCATTAGTGTCGGTTCCCAATATTCTATCTATTCATGGTTTTCCTTACTAGATATAGAAACTTGACAAAATTTGTATTGAACTTTTGTCACATTGATATCTCTGGTAGGGCAAATAGAAGATAGATAGAATATTAGGAACCGACATTAGTGTTTCAGTGCGACGCAGTGTAATAACGGTATAGATATTTCAATCCACGACGGCGCGCCGCACTCTGTCAAACTCCGTACTAATCGAAAGAAACATAAGCGATTTTGACAGAGTGGGGCGCGTCGTGGTGGATTGAAATATTTATAGGGTTTAGTACGATAGCCGAAGCTTGGTATTTTAATTTTAACTTTTTCTAATCGACTCTTTGAGGTCGCTATCTAGCAAGAAAGAATCATTATTATTTAGGTCCAGCAGGGCTATTATGCGCCCCTCAAATGCAAATGTCTCTCTACCTTTGTCACTTTCTGTTCTCTTTTTGATCTTTATTGGTAGATATTACGCATGCTTCATAGGCTGGTGCGGGTAGAGATAATTTTGTCGATCTGTTTTCTCTTTTTAATCCATAAAGATAGACGCAGAAAAAACATTGACAAAAAAGACAAAATTTTCTCTACGTACTGTATAGGCTGGGTGTCAAATATTCCTTTTAGTCAGAGGAAAGGAAACGACCTTGCTGTCCACACTCGGTCATATCTCGATTATGACACGAGCACTTTATATGTTTACGTCGACCGAGAGTGCTTGAACGGGGAATGAGAAATTATGATTTGAACGCTCGTGAAAACGTGAAAATTAGCGTTTAAAAATAATCCTTATAAACATTCGGTGCGTGGTAATTGGATGCATTATTTTTATTCTTTCTTTGTGAAGAGGAAATAATGCAACCAGTCGTGTTTTATATTAATTTACATACCGTTAAAAATAAATAGTGGTAAGTACTACTGTCTTCGATAATATTATGTTTTGAATTTGATGGCAATGACGTAAGAAATAACGTAATTTTCTGCTCAATAACGCCATAGCGTTAAATATAAAACATTACCTACGGACAATTTTAAAATGTTATCACAAAGTTTAGGAAATTATTGAGTAAATAATTGTGCATTGAACCACGAACAAAGTCCAAAATTATAATTTCACAGCTACTTTTGGAATAAAATCACTAAGTCGTCTAAACTTTTCATTATTCTTATAGCCTCCGCACTTATATTATGATATAACTTTAGATTTATAACTTACAGTTTAAATATTACCTGTTGCAGTACCTATCTAAAGAGTCAGCTTTTATATATCAATAGCTATTTTCTAAATATAGGTGGTATAATTCGCATCTGTACTTAATTCGTACAACACGCTCAAGTGAAAAACAATATCGGCTTCCACAAATTGGGGGTCCCATCAATAACCCTCCCCCCCAAATTGTGCAGGCCCGTCAGGCCTGACGCAATTATTACCCCGATCCATCATAAGGGCTGACGTGTGACGCAACTAAATAATTTACGGGTTAAACATTTAATTCTACAGACAAGTGTAAAGAAACGACAATACTGTCTCAAGCTTTAATTGTCTTGAAATACAGAGTTTAGCACTCTATGTGGCTATGTTTTTAAGATAAATACATTCATTTCCACTACGTAACAGACGAAGTAATAATGAATGAAAATGAAAATCTTTATTTTTCACATAGGCCTAAATAATACTCTCTTATGAAAAGTCAGACCTCTACCGCCTCGTTTGGAAAGCAAGAGAAGAACTGGTAACAAACACGGCACTTGCTTTTTCAAAAATGTCATTATGTAATACAAGTTTTCCTATAAAGTATGAAAAATTATTACATATTTTTGAGATATCTCGTAAGGAGATGGAAGCATACCCCTATCATTCCCAGAATCCTTGTCATTAAAAAATTCTTCAATATAGCAACCCTGATTTATTAAGACTTGTAGTGACTGAAACTCCATCCGATATAGCGGCTTTACCATCTTAACGGCCAACTTCCAACTATCTAATTGAATTTCCACTTTTTATAGCCAGAACGTTTGTAATGACTTTAAAGTATGGACTTATGTCTGCGCTACACCAAGTCTTTTATAGTCAACGTAAAATTACCTGAAGGGCCTATGAACTCCATATTATTTTAGGTCAAAGTGATCGTTGATTAATTGATTTGTTTTGTTCTTAAACAAACTAATTCATGTCGTTATATACCTATACGTATTTTGTTTCTAAAAAAGATAAGAAATTTCTCATAATATTTCTTATTATAATTTGCGTAAAAATACCAACACTTTTTACTTACTTTTATTTTCCAATGGATCACCAGTTTTTGGAGAAATTTTCTCTAATACGATGTCTGCAGGTATAGACTGTATATATAATGGATCTATTTAGTAGTTAATAAATTACGTTGCATGAGATACAATAGAATTTTATTTATATTTCCCACAAAATAGCTTTTCCCCAGGTAGAAGGAAGCATCTATAGCTGATATCAGCTCACGTATAGATACTTAATACCTAAGTATTTGTAGAACCTAGAATGTCGATATTATTGAACTAAAGACTTTTCCATTATTAAGTTTATTTTAAAGACTTTGCAGACAATTGATATGACCCTTACCATTTTTCAACCAGGGATCTATGAACATCTTAAACAAATCCAAAACCCCAATACCAATAATCCAACACTATGAAGCCGAGGAAAAACAAATTATCCCCGCAGTTACAATGGGTTCCCCGACGAGAGGCGCGAACAACCCTTGTCGTCCCCCTAGCGGCGGCGCTGGTAATCTCTATTGAGCGCGGCACCAATCCGTCAAGAGATGGCACCACAATGCGGGATTAGCGATGTTATTACGCTTTTGTGGCGGGCTCGTGTTATGATCGGGAATATTAGGGATTACGCCGCTCAGCGACACCCCCTTTCTTTGAGACGCGGGAAACGGGTGTTGGCAGGGGCGAGCGAAAACATTGTGAATTTAAAATTGGAAATGGAGAGCTTGCGAATTAACTCAGTTCAAACTCAAAATATTAGTATTTAAGTAGGTAGGCTATGTAATAATATTGTATAGTTATCACTTCTCTAGTAACCATAACACAGGTCGTCGCTTACTTTGGGACTAATTTGCAATGTGTGTATAATATGTACTGTATATTATGTCCCAATATTTTGTATACATATTTTACTAGCTGACGTGGCAATCGTTGTCTTGCCATAGTTATATGGGTACTAGTAGGTCGCGTGGGAGCGCGGGCCACATGTGGCCCGCGGGCTGTCTTCCCCCTATTTGCCTTCCAACTTTTAGTCTCTTCAATATTCCCCATACATTTTCTATGAAAAAATAAATTCCGCCATTTTGATTTTTTTTTCTGTCCTTCGAATAGACCTTCGTGTCCTGATCATCTTAAGTCAAGAAACCTTTCTTCCATCTTTTATACTTTCCGAGATACCGCGGAAATTCAAATGGCGGCCATTTTGAATCCGCCATTTTGAAAATTTTTTTAGCTTATTGGCAATTGCATGACGTTTCAAATGACATTTGGTCGAGCACGCCCCACATAACTGTAATACCCTTGGCTGTGCTGTTCACCCGTCTTCAAAATCTTCAATCATCAGCTCTCTCCGTATTTTTCCTCCGAACGAATTTTTTTCTTCTATACGACCACATCCGTGAAAAAAAAATTTTTCATACAAAATTGTTCAGGAGAGGTGATCAATCAGTGAGTGGCCAATCAGCACGAGCAGCTATATATATATGGGTATGAAGAGTAGCTATAGGAGCTAGGTTATTCTCAGACCTACCAAATATAGTCAAAAAACTTCATAAAAATCGGTCTAGCTGTTTCGAAGGATTTTGGTTACAAACACTGTGACACGAGAATTTTAGGTAACATTAGATCTGAGATCACTAGTATGATGAATTTGTCGATTGGAATTTTAATTACCATACTGTATTTTTAAAGTTTTGTTTCATTTTTACATCGACAGATGTCTGAGACGATTTTAGATAAGTCATACGGCTAAGGGCGTAGTCCATTTAATGTTAACATACTCCTATTCTAAATCCCAACAATAATGACTGACAACATTAGGCTCATAGAAGTGACGACAAAGTTTGATTAACTTTCAGAAGTTAGAACAGAAAGTCGAAGAAAACTTTAGCAAGAGCTTTCTTTTGCTGCTCACAAAACTCGGGAAGTATTATGAGGGGATTATTAGATATTCTATACCCTCTGTCCTCCCTAAACGCAATTGACGTATCGTGCTAATTAATCGGAAAGTCTCGGGTTCCCCAGTATAAATATTTCAATTCACTATGACGCGCCACACTCTGTCAAACTCCGTAGAAATCGGATGAAACATAAGCGATTTTGATAGAGTGGGGCACGTCTTCGTGGACTGAAATATCTCTAGGTACGGGTCATTTGATGATTTGTATATCATAATATTATGGTATACTTAATACTCATAAAAAATTGGTTGCCTGTAAAGTCGGTTTACTGACGATAGTTGAACGTGACAACTCTCGCTTGCACTTCAAGCCTTACATGGAACGCCTCAGAGCGAGGTAACGCGAGCGAGGTAACGCCGGTAACGCCGGATGAGTCATGTTTTTTTGTGCGTGCAGCCGGCTCTATCGATTTATAAGACGTTGTCATGTCAAAACTTGGTTGCCTGTAAAGTCGGTTTACTGACGATAGTTGAACGTGACAACGTCTTCTTTGTCACTCGTTCCGCGCTCGCGAGGTAACGCCGGTAACGCCGCATGAGCGAGGTAACGCCGGATGAGTCATGTTTTTTCGTGCGTGCAACCGGCTCTATCGATTTATAAGACGTTGTCACGTCAATAATTGTAATGCAGTTATCAATGACGACCATAGCCAATGTCTTGAAAAGTTTTGTGTCAAGGCTACGTTTATGTAGGTAACGTAGGTAACACAATGTTTTGAGGTAGGCAACAATAATACTTAAGTAGGATCTGACACTAATATCATATCAATAAAATCAAAACAACACTTCATAATAAAAACTTTATTAACACGACACTTCATAGCATTTTATGATTACTTAAAGCCATTTTAATACAAATTATAGGAGCACTTAAATTTTATCGCATTTATTTATTGCTATTTTTATAGAAACTTTTAACTAAGTAACGTTGTCCATTGGATAAAACCGAAATGCTAATATCATAAACATAAACAATATATGATATTAACGGGAGGAAATTCTAAATTGGAGTTCTTAAGAGATCAAAGAATTTTAATTCTACGATGTGGCGTTGACGGAAAATTGGAATTTATTGTCAACGGAAACAAAAAATTAAAATTGTTTTCATACGTTTACATACACAAAAATAAAATTAAAATGTTTGTCTGTGGTTTTAAAATAACTGCCATAAGTACCTACCTAAGTAGGTATTGCCTTTTACAAGTATGAATATTTTCCGCAAAAGGAGACCACCTCGGAAGTATATCTTTTTCAACAAAAAAAAATTGGTTGTCTGGAAAGTCGGTTTACGGACGACAGATTTACGTGATAACGTCATAATCTCTATCTCTCTATCGTTTGTTTTATCGTGCCTCTCTATCGCTTGTTGCGCGCTCTCGCTTGCACGCACAGGCTCAGGTGGAACGTTACGCGGAACGTTACTATTTTTCATGTGTGTTGCTGGTGTTCATCAATTTATTAAACGTTATCACGTCAAAAAATTGAAAATGAGACTACACTATAAAAAAATATACATAAAAAAATGTACGCGTCGACCTCAGAATCTCCTGCGTTATTTGACGTTGATTAATAAATAAGCTACTGAATATTTTTGCAGGATAAAAATAGCTTGTAGCAGTTAATTTCAGGTAGGTATGGTATCTACAATATTATCATCTGAAAAGTCCCGAAAATCGTTCGCCATTCGGCTACGTTTAAAAAATTTAAAATATTTTTTCAACGAAATGCAGCCAGTGACACCATCTCACGAGGATAAGACTTGACAATGTGCAGTAATTTTAATAAGTTAATGATAAGTTGTATTGTAGTAAAATAAACACACAGTCCCTCGTCCAGAGTATAGAGAATATTTTCCAGGAAAAATTATAATAAAACTAAAAAAATATCGCAGACTCTTCAGAGTGCATCCAGATAGGAATGAATAGAACTTTTTTATTTTGCCATGAATTTATGTTATTACGGAGGACAATAAAATCTTTGCACCTCGACGCAACGCAGTTTGAGACTTGAAGAAGTCGTTTTAGAAACACTGTAAGTCCGGACTTCCGACCCACTCTAGGAAAACTGTATCGCAGAGACCCATTTTATGTTTTACCAAACATTTCTGGTGAAAAAATTACAGAATCGGATTAGTAGTTTCAGATATTTAAACGTGTATAGGTGTGTTATTTTGTTGGCTGTTGAAAAGATATTTGGATATTTTTTTGACGTATCTACTACATTTCGTTACTTTTAATAATATCAATTTGACAATACAGATCACTTTAACAGTATGCTGGAACAATAATAATTTTATTGTGTATTTTTGTTTGTGTCTGTTAAATCATAATTATAATAATATATTGTGTAGAGATCAATTTCTAAGCGTTAAAAAAAACTCGCAACAGTCATAAAACGATGAAGCCAATAAGTGGAGGGTTTAACAAGGGGATAGAGGGATTAATTAAAAAATTAGAAAATATTTGCAATTTTGTTGCGCAAAATCTTTAAACTATACTAATTATACCCGTCTCAAAAATGCTACCGTTTTCAAAATGGAATCCCCATGGAAAAGGATAGCTCTACTTTAAAACGCATAAAATTAGTTAAGTTTTAGAGGTTTTGCACAGCAGAATTAGCACCACTATGTTTACTTGTTTACTAAGAGCATGGTTTTGGATTAAACAAATAAGTTTCAAGTATCAAAACCGTTGCATCCAGGCCGCCATATCCAGAATTATGAGTTATGGCCGTGGCCTGCTCCTATACGCCACGTATAAAATTATTTCCAGTATCTAAACTATTTATAATATTATAATAATTTTCCGCCCCAATTATTCCGCCGCTGACACGTTTTATTACGGTAGGACAGTAGGATATACGATTGTAATGCAGGAAACACACTAAGTACATCAGACGACCTCCCTGGCACAGATTTGACCGAGAGTCCCGGGGTAAATTCCCAGTACGGGCTATTTTGAAATAATAATAAATAAAACCGGCCAAGTGCGAGTCGAACTAATAACAAAAAAATTGGTTGTCTGTTAAGTCGGTTTACGGACGATAGATTTACGTGGTAACGTCATAATCATAATCGTAATTGTAATCATAATCGTTATCGTAATCGTTATCATAATCGTAATCATAATCATAATCTTAATCAGAATCAAAGTCATAATCATAATCATTATTTTATGTAATTTTTATCGTGCTGCGCGAGTTTTATCGTGCTTTTTTAAGCGATTGGGATCGCTTGGTAACGTTACGCGGAACGGTACACGGAACGGTACACTTTTTCATGAGTTCTGCTGGTGTTCATCAATTTATTAAACGTTATCACGTCAAAAGTAACTTTGCTTATGTTTTGAATTTTTTTTATTTTACATTGGCTCAGGTCTGGTCTGGTGGGAGGTTTCGGCCGCGTCTGGTTACTACCCTATCGGCAATGACGCACCGCCAAACAATTTACCTTTCCATTGCGAGGGTGTCTATCAATCCATTAGTAATTAGGGGTTACCCACCTTCCAAGTTACTAACACTGCATCGTCACTTATCATCAGGTTAGATAACACATGCAAAACAGCGCGCATCACGTTTCTTGCCATACTAAATTGGTTTTGCGTTGGCGCTGACGCAATTTTGCGCTGATAATGCTTTTACAAAGAAAATTATAGTAAAATAAATATACTACTTATTAAAATAACCAGTGACATTGAATATTAATTGAATTAAAGTACTATAATTCAGAAATAACAAAATATCTTGGATTTTATCCTAAAATAATACGTTTAATTTATCGAAAAAAGCTAAAAATGACACTTTTTGTTTTATGGTTTTTGAATGAAAATCTAGGAAAATCGTGTTTTTTTTTGAGACACTTTTTAGTAAATGTTATTAATTTTCTAAATATGTCATTGTTATAAGTTTGTGTTAAGAAACATGGTAAATATCTTGCATCTGCGTAGAGCGTCGACCGCTATTTTAGCAAACAGCCTATACAAAAACTATTCTAGTGAGAAAGTTATACACATATTTTAAAATATTTTTGAGCCAAGTTCTAGATTATGAAATGCCAAATAATATGAATTCAATTATCTAATCTATAATTGAACACATAACTATTTTATGTTCCTTCGGAAATCGTAAATTTTGACTCAAGCATAATACTAACGCATGAAGCGCCATAATGGAATGCAAGGTGTCTTCTAATACTCGTACAACGTGTAACGAAAAGTTGAAATAATATTGAAGGGTACATAAGTGTACCTTCTTAATAACGAATCACCCTGTAAAAATATTAAATTACTTATTGATATGCTTATTAATTATTAAATAAGCATATCTAATATTTAATAGTTTTACAGGATGATTCGTTATCAAGTGCTGTAGTGTATCCTTCAATATTCTTTCAACTTTTCGGTATACATTGTATAAAATGCTCGTGTCAGTGTTTGTAACTAAACTCCTCCGAAACGGCTCAACCGATTTCTATGAAATTTTCTGTGTATGTTCGTTAGGTCTGAGGGTAGGTAGTAAGCTATTTTATATCCCTAATGGCAAAACAGAGCTTGCTGGGGCAGCTAGTATAATAAAAAATTCTCGTGTTAAAGGGTTTGTAACCAAACTCCTCCGAAACGGCTTGACCGATTTTTATGAAGTTATCTACATTCAGTAGGTATGAGATTAGGCTTATAAGCTTATTCAGCTATTATTGCCTGAATGGCAAAACAGCGTTTGTCTGGTCAGCTAGTAATCTATAAAATATTTTGATGTTGTTTGCATCACGGTAAGCATGTTTAAATTCAAACCTGGGTTCAAATCTAGGGTCAGGGTAAAATTGTCGTGGTAAAACGCGCAAATGGCAACGTGTTGCAAGTATGTTTCTACCCTTATCAGTAGGTGTGTTATTGTTATTCTAACAACGCAGTAAATAATTTTTATAACATTTGAGGAGTGACAATATTATAAACAAAGTTTTTAATTATATGAATTTTGTGGGTAAGTAAATGCCTACATGTGTCGGAGGGCTTGTTTATATGAATGAAGATTAACTAGATTTATTGCTTTTTTGCTCTT
This sequence comes from Coenonympha arcania, assembly GCA_036785405.1. Classification (NCBI taxonomy): domain Eukaryota; kingdom Metazoa; phylum Arthropoda; class Insecta; order Lepidoptera; family Nymphalidae; genus Coenonympha; species Coenonympha arcania. The sequence goes on along the minus strand of JAWDAA010000030.1, from coordinate 6,239,644 downwards.
GATTTTTTAACTGGGTTTGCAGAGTAAAGTTTTTGCAAAGCAGTTATTTTTCAAACGACTTCAAAAAAGGAGGAGGCTCGCAATTCGACTGTATGTTTTAGTTTGTTACCTCATAACTTTTAACGGAGAGAATCGATATTGATGATTCTTTTTTTATTAGAAAGCTGACGCTTCCCGTGCAGTACCATCTCTAGTCCAGTTCTGATAGTGGTAACCATGAGAAAACCAATCTTAATTTTTTTATTGAAAGGGATTTATTCAACGGTACTTTGATGAGAGTTGAAGTCGGTTTTTTTGTTAATTAATTAACGTATATTATTTGCCCATTTTATTTGATGGCGTGAACCTACTAAGAATTATTGTCTGTTTTCTTAACGTACGCTTACTTTACGGGCTTTCCTAGTTTAGGGGTCAGGAATGCAATGAATATTGTAAATCCGAAATTCAAGCGGCTGAAGGCGCGGGCAACAGCTAGTGTACTCATAATTAGCAATATTAATAACGTAACTAGCCAAGTGTATTCCCCAAGTGTAATCTACTGTCACGGGAGCGGACTAAGCTCGTCAGAACTCGTTTCGCTCCCGACACAATAATGATAATCCCGATCGTAAAAAGTTGCCGACACTCCCGCAACTTTGATTAGATCGCTGCCAGAGACCGGCTGGATTATACGACAAATGATTAGGTTGGAGCTTTTATTACTGTCTGTGTTGTCCATGTTTCTATTCTACGTATATTTCATACATGTGTAATTATTGTTATGTACTATTTAATTTTTAAATTATATTGCACCATCTCGCGCTTCATTCCATTAATCCTCTTACCAAAGGTTGCCAGGAAGAAATTGTTCTAGCATTACCTGAGGCCGTCTTTGCCCTCACTGTGTTTCTTTGTGTTGTGTTGTCTGTGTTTTTCTGTACGTGTGTGCAATAAAGCTAAGTATTTATAAACAAATAAATAAATAAAATGTAACAGACTTATTATGCCTAGATGCGTTTGAAAACCACTTCAGACAAATCGAATGGAAAAAAATTGGTTGCCTGTAAAGTCGGTTTACTGACGATAGTTGAACGTGACAACTCTCGCTTGCACTTCAAGCCTTACATGGAACGCCTCAGAGCGAGGTAGGTAACGGCAGCGAGGTAACGGCAACGAGGTAACGGCACATGAGTCATGTTTTTTTGTGCGTGCAGCCGGCTCCATCAATTTATAAGACGTTGTCACGTCAATAAAAATTATGATTGAAAAAAAAAATCAATACTGTCATCTCATTTTGAAAAATTTAACATACGGGGTTTCTCCATTTAAAAATAAATATAAAAAGACCATGACGGTTCCATTTTTACCATTTTGTTATGGAACCCTAATGAACAAAGTGTTGAACCTATTTAATTTTTTGTCAATTGATAATATAGCATTTTGATTGTTATTTTGGTGTAGTATGCCTGCACTGCATACTACAGGCAGGTATGCGCTTAAAGCTCCTTTTGTATTGGTAATTTTGTCCCTGAAGTTAAAAAAAGAAGTTCATGAAAATCAAATTAGCATCCACCCCTGTCTCCAGGGGCCATTTAAATTCATAAATAAACCCTTCAGGGGAAATAAGAGGCAAAAAAGGCCCCAACAATTAACAAATCGGTGCCGTTTTAGGGTTAACTTTAACCGTTTCCTACGTTTTCGAGAGGAGTTTTTTAGTTTGAAATTTACAGTCGTAACCTGAAGCGTTTTCGAAACAATAAATAGTGAGTGACAAATATAGTAAGAGGGAAGGTGTTGCAGCTACTATAAAGGGGTTTCACATTGACTTTTAAACAGCAACATTTATAACTGACTTTTACTATACTGATCTCTGTGTCGTAAATATGTATGATAATGGATAAAACGAGCGGGCGCGGGCGGGTAAACGGCGGGTGATGGTAAACGATCACCGCCGCCCATGGACATTCGCAGCCCCAGAGGAACTGCAAATGCGTTGCTGGCTCTTAAGAACTTTATCTAACCGCCCCTTGAATAACACCATGTTATAGTTTTGAGGGAAAACTGATAGCTTAGATAGGAGCTGCATTAAGAAAGACCGAAGACTTAAACGAATAAAACAGCATGAACTACACTATAAAAATTACAGTTATAAGTAGTTATAATTATAAGTAGGTACTAGTTTAGTAACTTGTGAAGGTTTTGTGTACTTGTTCACGTTGGCTTAATGTTTATTACTCCTTGTTGCCACACGGAATGAGCTCAAATGATTACCGCAATACATCCAGATTTATTTGTATCAAGCAAAATACACTTTTCCCGTGGCAATTCCACGAAAACCGACATCCAAAAATGGAGTCGGCAAAACTAAGTAAACAAAAATTACCTTACGGTTTCCGCCATCAATGTGAAGGCGCCATGAACCCGTCATCCGAACTAACGTTTTTTACAATCCCACCATCTGTTTGTTATTCTATCTATTTCGGTACATCCGAGCGCCGAATCCTTTCCCCTGTCATTGTGGTTCAATTAAGAAGTCACATTTCGTTTTAATGGCGGCAGTTATATTTCAATCTCAAGCGCGTAATTTTATGCGAAGTTTTCCTTGGTTTATATTGTTAATTGTGATATTTATGTTAGGGCTTCCCTGTTTATCTGTGGGACAACATCCTGAACTAGAAAGTCTGTAAGGAACTAAAGACAATAAATGTACAGTGAAGTGGCAGTGGTCAGCTCAAACTTCAGTTTCTTTTCAAACGGTACAGCGGAGGGGGCTCGGCGAAGGAAAATAATTTGCTCATAAAGTTTGCGTGCGGAAACTTATACTTTTCCGTTCTAGTGCTTTTTTGCTTTCCTTCTGCGTGGCACCACCGGAGCCGGCACTGCAACCGGCACCGGAGCACGGCACGCAAACACGGAGCAGGCAAACATGTAAAACCAATTTATTTTTCACAAATATATTCAAAAAACGTTGTTGTAATGGTCATTTCTACTCGTCCCTACAGTTGACCCGCGCTTTCGGTTTGGGTAGGCCAACAAACCGGGACTCGTAAAGACATTACAAACTTTCCGCACTCATTGAAATGTACTATTTTCCGTCACAACTCACAAAAATCCCATTCATTTTTCATTATTTTTGTGTCAGTCATAGTCTTTATAATACTATGTTAAAACTCTTAATTATTGTGTTCACATGCAAAAAGCTTCCGCCGATGCAAGCACGCAATTGATATATGATTTGATATAAGACACTCATTAGCGTGAGCTAGCTCGACACAGCGCCATCTATTAAGGGGTGGATGAACTTCGTTTCAACCGAGTGTCTCATGAAATTCATTCTTTTTTTAATTCTGAGAAGAGTCCCGCAATGTGAAAAGTTGTGATGGTGTTCATAAAATAGCAAGACCCTAATCCGGTACTCCGGTTCACACGTATATGAATAGGGTTGAGAAGTGAACATTTCGATCTTAAAGACGGAGTAGTAATCTATGGAATCTAGGTCACCTAGCAGCTGATATTAGAATATCACTCCCGATGAATTTCCGAGTAATATTACTTCCTCCTTCCACAAAGGAGGAATATTAAAGATTCTAGAGTAAACTATTGAAATGTTGGGAGGTTGTTGAAGATTATAGTTTTTATGAAAGGGTTATAAATAACCCTGCACTATAAATTGCTAAAAAACAATTTAAAGTGCAGGGGTCTGAATGCATAAGAAAAAACATATTCATCGTTATCGTAATCGTAAGCAAATTTTGCCCGCTTATTGGTTCCCTGATTTACGTCGGCCAATCGGAGGGCAGAATTTAATAACGATGATTACGTCTTTCTTACACAATCGCCTATCAGGTTGAAAACTAGAATTACTTTCAAATTTTAATGTCATGTAATTTAGGTTTCGAATCTTAATTCGCTCCATAGCTGTTTTTATCAACTTATGCAATTATAATCATGCAACCAATGCCACCTACAGACGAGTTGCTGAACTAAAGATACAAGCGTGATATTTCAAAAAGTCATTAAAAGTTCTGCTATTCGTCGATAGATGGCAAAACTAAAAAGTGTTAGGTTATTTTCGTTACGGAATTTCTGGATTCGGTCTCCACGCTCAAGGCCCGCGATAGAAGCTATGCAATAGCTTAAAAATGTAAATAAAAAAAATTGGTTGCCTGTAAAGTCGGTATACGGGCGAAAGTTTTACGTGACAACGACTTTGAGTGGTAAAATAATTTTAATGTGAATATTCATTCGTATAGTAGGAAGAAGGATGAAATGCCTTTCACTTTTTATGTCTGTCTCTCTCGCTCTTAGGCGGGCTAACCAAGCCCGAGTGGAAGGGACGCGTGCCTCTCACTCGCTCTCATTGTGAGCGCATAACGTGAGCGGAGCGTAACGCAGTTTCTTGAAGTGTCACCCGGCAAACCAATTTATAAGACGTTGTCACGTCAACAAATATTTAAGGAGGGGCTCCCATACAACAAACGTGATTTTTCCGTTTTCATAGATAATACGGAACCCTCAGTGCGTCCGACCCGCACTTGTCCAGTTTTATTATTTTTGTAACGATGTTTTGTATAAGTTATTTTGAAAAATTTAAATTTATTTATTCTATCTATATTACCTTAATTCCTTTCTGGTCCCTACCGTAACCTATACAACTGTACCTACCCCCTTAGCCATAAAATTTACTTCATCCGTATAATTACCTTAATTCCTCCCTATTCCCTACCGTAACCTATAGAACTGTACCTATCCACTCTCGCCGCGCGTGCACTGCGCGGTATCTACCTCATTACCGCGTTCGGGAGCATGTCCGGCGTATCACTATCGACGCCAGTTAATTTTCCACCTGCGGTAATTACCGTATTCGCTTTGTTTTTGCTACCAACTTTATTTGCATAGTGTAAGGACGGACCACGATCGGAAATGTGAGAGACGTGGAGCTGTATGGAAATTATAAATAGACAGTAAATGTCAGGATTATGCGCTTTAAGGGGTCCTTGATTACCTCATACCTAATAAAAAAAATTCTTTTTAATCCGGGAATAATGAAGACTTTTTTTATTTCTATGAACTAAACATAATAATAAGAGGAGGTCTACAATTATTATGACATTGCGATCCGTTAAATGTAATGGAAGTTGAACGAAATTCAAAAAATGTATACGAATGCGCGAAAGTCAGGTGATCAATTTAGCGATAATTCTCATAGATTTTTTGACTTTGGTTCCATTTCCATTAAATCTATCTCATCGCACATCGCAATCTGGCCCCAACGCACAAAGTAGGTAAGCGATACTTTGTTTTATGGGGAAGATAAGTGATAATATATTACTTAATATTTCATAGGGATACATAAATCCAATTGAACTATAGGAAATGCCATTCAATAGGCAAGGACAGCAATAAGGCCGCCTTTGCGCTCACTGTGTTCCGTTATATTTTGTTTCTCTCCCTGTGTTTTTCTGTATGTGTGTGCAACAAAGCTATATATAAATAAATGAATAAACATTTTCCAGGTTTGGGAATCGAACCCACGACTTCCGACGCAGTGGGAGCTCCGGCGCGATGATGCATGTAAAAACCGTTTGGGATGAGGTTGCTTACCCTTTCCAAGTTAGTACCTACGATAACATCTTCGGATGCATCATCACTTACCCTCAGATGAGATCGCAGTCCACTCACACAGTTTGTACTAAAGTAGTGTTATTATCTCGCTGCAGAGTCGGTCATAAATCATCCGAGTGTTTCGCTTTTGTATTTCACTGCTGAGTTGTGCATTACTGCAGTCGATGAGTGATGTCGATGAATGATATCGATAGTTGCTCTTTTTTTGTATATTTATAAACGGGTGATAGAAATAAAACCACGTTTTTTTTTTTGATTTTTTTTTAATTAAGTACCAATAAAATTTCAACATAGTAATATTAAATGCATGAATGCAGTATGTTTATGTCGTCGTAACCTTGATGATTCCGTTATCGATAACGGCCTTGCGCGTACGCAACTAGCGCACATCCCTAGTTCGATTATGATTTATGTCAGAGTCTGCAGCGAGATAATAAAACTACTATAACTTGGAAATTTGGAAGAAAAAGCTTACACAGCAATTCGACTCTATAGACATCGCAGTTCTAATCTGTACGCTGCAGCAGGCTAATAGAGACATTGTTGGGGGCTCGTTAGTGGAATCAGATGCGCTCGCCGGGGGTCTCGCGGACGTCCATAGCCGCTCTAGACACTAGCAACCCTATAACCGCTCTAGACACTAGAAATCCTTCTAGGGCTTCTAGAATTTGACTACCTAATGTACAAATTGATAATAAAAATCCCTTATTTTTGAAGATAATAGAAAAAGTACTGAACCAATCTACATCTACACTAATATTATAAAGAGGAAAGATTTGTATTTTTGGATTTTTGTATGTAACGAATAAACTCAAAAAGTACTGGACCGATTTTAATAATTCTTTTTTCATTAGAAAGCTACATTATCACTGAGTAACATAGGCTATATTAAGTACTAGATTACTATAGAAATCTTTAGAAATTCCTATTAAAACCAACCGAAGGTGTAAAAAAATTAGCCATAAAATGTCTTTCATCGCATACGCTGCGAAGAGTATTAATGATAGGACAAAAAAATGTTCGACAATATTATAGAATATATCAATATCTACAAAAAACTTCGCGAGACCATGTGTCTAACTATTGTAGTTATGTCACTATAACTACTTTTTTACATTTAACAAATTGATAGAAATCCCGATCAAAATCAGACCGGTGTTATCCATACCATTTATAAATTTTTATCCAAACAAATAATTTAATATTCAAGACTGTCTCAATACCTGATGATTACTTTTTGAATTATTGAAATCGGACATTCCATTCAAAAGATATCATGAAATTAAAATAAAAATACGTGACGGCGGGGGTCCCGCGGCCGGTCAGCTCGCACATGTTCCGCGGATCCCGATGATACCAACTGATTTGCCCATATCTTTTAAAAGGTTACAGTTCCCTTTAAAAATATCCTTTGCCCTAACAATAAATAAATCCCAGGGACAAATTCTTTCCATAGTTGGTATCGACTTAAGGAAAGAGTGCTTTTCCCACGGGCAATTGTATGTGGTACTTTCTCGAATAGGATCTCCTGAAAATAAATACCTACGTTTTGTTGCCACCTACAAATACCACAGCCAACGTTGTGTACAGGGAGGCATTAAAATAAGCATACAATTTTTTTCTAATTTAGTGATTCATGGTCGTTTTAATTAGCATGCACTATCTATCTATCTTCTATTTATAAAAGAGAGTTACCACTCACTCACTCACTGACTAATCACGATATCTCAGGAAGTATAAAGCCTACAAACTTGAAATTTGAAAGGTAGGTTTTTTGTAATGGGTAGGTGTCAGCTAAGAAACGATTTTGAGAAACTACCCCTCTAAGGGGGTGAAATAGGGGTTGGAAGTTTATATGAAAGTCCCGTGTTTTTGAAGTTAGAGACGTGAAAATCGTCATTTAGGTTATCAGCTTCAGATATTAAAAATTTGTATAAGTCGTTTTGGAAAATTCCCCTTTAAGGGTGGTAAAATAGGGGATGAAAGTTTTTATGTGAAAATTTTAATATTGTTACTGTTGACTTGAAATTTGAAAGGTAGGTTCTTTGTAATGGGTAGGTGTCAGCTAAGAAACGATTTTGAGAAACTACCCCTCTAAGGGGGTGAAATAGGGGTTGGAAGTTTATATGAAAGTCCCGTGTTTTTTAAGTTAGAGACGTGAAAATCGTCATTTAGGTTATCAGTTTCAGACATTAAAAATTTGTATAAGTCGTTTTGGAAAATTCCCCTTTAAGGGTGGTAAAATAGGGGATGAAAGTTTTTATATGAAAATTTTAATATTGTTACTGTTGACTTGAAATTTGAAAGGAGGTTCTTTGTAATGGGTAGGTGTCAGCTAAGAAACGATTTTGAAAAACTACCCCTCTAAGGGGGTGAAATAGGGGTTGGAATGTTTGTCTGTTACTCCTTCACGCTGCAACTACGAATCCGATTTAGCTGAAATTTGTAATGGAGATGGATTATTACCTTGATTAACACATTATGGTACTTTTTATCCCGGAAAAAGCGATGGTTCCCGCAGAAGTAGTGAAAAACCTAAATTCACGCGAGCGGAGCCGCGGGCAACAGCTAGTTTCGATTAATATAATACATGGGACCAATTCGAGACTATTTCCTATCGATCAAATGCAGAACCATAAAAATCCGTTGTGTTTTATCGGAGAAATCAGTGTGCATACCATAAAAATCACAGAGCAAAGAATAACTTTATATTGATAAAAAATAATAATAATAAAAAACATACGCGCCGAATTTTTAACCTCCTCCTTTTATTTTTCGAAGTCGGCTAAAAACGATAACGTTGAATTTTGTGCTAGCTGATAAGCTGACCCGATTGCTTCGTCAGGGTGATCGTGTGGGAACAAGAAAGACGTATTTCATACATTGCGAAAAATATATGAAAATGAACGCTAAATTAATCACATGACTTCCGCGCATACTTGTACATTTTATGAATTTCGTATCACTTCATATGGCTAGAGCATAGGGTTTCAAACCTGCTTTGTTTTGCGCCGTTGGGTACAGCAGCTTCTCGAGACTTAATGTCGCCAGTCCATCTGTTATGGGTTCGCGAACAGTGCAAGTTCATCATTACGGCACCTTGAGCAACCAAGTACCAACATCTGTTATTTCTATGATCCTTTGCTTCGATTTCGCAACACCTACTCGTAGATAATTACACCCCAATACACAGGATCGCAACAGCTAATTGCTTAGCCGTAGGACAAACTTCGATTCAACTATGACCAAAGCCACATTGATATGCAATTTTGGTTGTATTCCTACTTAAGTAACACGACCTAACGTTAGGACACTTAAAAATAGAATAAAGTAGTCTTCACACAACCCCATTATAAACATTTTGAGATCTATTCCGGTGAGCAATTTGTAAAATAAAGAAACGTGATCTTTTGCATGCAGGGGTAAAGTTTCCACGGCACATAAATTTGGAAGGAAAGGGTTGTAAATTCCTGAACCCTCTTCCTAAACGTAGTGATCTATGGAGACTGTTTAATGCTGACCTCCCCCACCCCTTCTATTTGTTAATGAAAAGGGTAAAAGTGTAGGGAATGTGGCGCTAACGAAAGCTCACGCAATGCTGGTAGTTTTTTACAAGCGTCAATGAAAATTTTTGGCCGCTAATATAGGTGGTTTATTTTTAAAAGTGATGTTGCTGTTTTATATTACATCCAGGTGGTATGGTACAGATCCTTCGAAAAAAATATTCGATCTCTTTTATTAAGAGTTATTAACTTTTTTAGGTCTACAGAAAATCCCTGACTATTTTAATCTAACAATTATATTTATTTGTTGTTTTTTCGGTAAAGTACTTCAGATGATCATCACTTATGGAAGGTGACTATGTACTTGCAAAATGGAAGCGAATTTTGTTCTATCAGCTGGGCTTTTTTTTATTCACTCTATACAAGTTAGTATAGAGTAGACTGCGATCTCATCTGATGGTAAGTGATGAACCAGCCTAATAAGATTTTATCGTACTAACTAGGAAGGGTAAGTAAAATTACCCCAACGGTTTCTACAAGCATCGCACCGGAACGCTAAATCGCTTGGCGGTGCGTCTTTGCTGGTAGGGTGGTAAATAGCCACGGCCGAAGCCTCCCACCAGACCAGACCTGAGCCAAATTAGAAAAAAAAATTCCAAAGTGGCCCGTGGCGGGAATCGAACCCGCGACCTCCCACTCGAATCCGAGCGCGCGCCCCTGCCCATCAGGGAGGTCGTCAATTAGGCTAATAAAAACCTTATGTATGACTAGCAAACGCCCGCGGCTTCGCTCACGTTGAACTTCTGCTGTACTCCTTCAGGCATTTAATTTCCAAAATTCCTGTAGGTATGTTTCCATCCTTCCTTTCAAATTCCTTCTCTATACTTGTTGCGATACTCACATATCGATTTTCAAAGCGATCGGCCCAATAACAAAAAAATTCAAAATGGCGGCCACTTTTTTAAATTTTTACCACAAATTCCTTTTCCATACTTGTCGCGATACTCACATATCGATTTTCAAAGCAATCGTCACAGTAACAAAAAAATTCAAAATGGCGGCCACTTTTTAAAATTTTGACTACAAATTCCTTCTCTATACTTGTTGCGATACTCACATAACGATTTTCAAAGCAATCGGCCCAATAACAAAAAAATTCAAAATGGCGGCCATTTTTTTAAATATTTACCACAAATTCCTTCTCCATACTTGTCGCGATACTCACATATCGATTTTCAAAGCAATCGTCACAGTAACAAAAAAATTCAAAATGGCGGCCACTTTTTAAAATTTTGACTACAAATTCCTTCTTTATACTTGTTGCGATACTCACATATCGATTTTCAAAGCAATCGGCACAGTAACAAAAAAAATCAAAATGGCGGCCACTTCTTAAAATTTTGACTACAAATTCCTTCTCTATACTTGTTGCGATACTCACTTATCGATTTTCAAAGCAATCGGCCCAATAACAAAAAAATTCAAAATGGCGGCCACTTTTTTTAATTTTTACCACAAATTCCTTCTCCATACTTGTCGCGATACTCACATATCGATTTTCAAAGCAATCGGCACAGTAACAAAAAAATTCAAAATGGCGGCCACTTTTTTCAATTTTTACCACAAATTCCTTCTCCATACTTGTCGCGATACTCACATATCGATTTTCAAAGCAATCGTCACAGTAACAAAAAAATTCAAAATGGCGGCCACTTTTTAAAATTTTGACTTCAAATTCCTTCTATATACTTGTTGCGATACTCACATATCGATTTTCAAAGCAATCGGCACAGTAACAAAAAAAATCAAAATGGCGGCCACTTTTTTAAATTTTTACTACAAATTCCTCCATACTTGTCGCGATACTCACATATCGATTTTCAAAGCAATCGTCACAGTGACAAAAAAATTCAAAATGGCGGCCACTTTTTAAAATTTTGACTACAAATTCCTTCTCCATACTTGTCGCGATACTCACATATCGATTTTCAAAGCATTCGGCCCAATAACAAAAAAGTTCAAAATGGCGGCCACTTTTTAAACTTTGTCCAGAAATTCCTACTTATCCCCAGCTGATTACGAATTCATCACCTAATATCAACCCAGGTACCAAATTTCAGATCTCTACGATATTATTGATTTCGCTGGAATCCCTGGTAAAACGCAAAAAATACACTTTTGTATGGGAAAATTCATTAAATGTAAGATTTTTATCCCTTAAACATGGAATTCCTGGAATCCCCGTCTTAGTACGAATTTATGACCTAATATCTACCTAGATATCAAATTTAAGATCTCTACGACTTTAAGTTTTTCGGGAATTCCTGGAACAACGAAAAAAAATACAATTTTGTATGGAGAAATCCCTTTAATGTACTATTTCTACCCCTTAAACATGGAATTTCTGGAATCCCCGTCTTAGTACGAATTCATGACCTAATATCTACCTAGGTACCAAATTTCAGATCTCTACTACTTTTAGTTTTTCGGGAATTCCTGGAACAACGAAAAAAATTACAATTTTGTATGGAGAAATCCCCTTAATGTACTATTTCTACCCCTTAAACATGGAATTTCTGGAATCCCCGTCTTAGTACGAATTCATGACCTAATATCTATCTAGGTATCAAATTTCAGATCTCTACGACTTTTAGTTTTGCGGGAATTCCTGGAACAACGAAAAAAATTACAATTTTGTATGGAGAAATCCCCTTAATGTACTATTTCTACCCCTTAAACATGGAATTTCTGGAATCCCCGTCTTAGTACGAATTCATGACCTAATATCTATCTAGGTATCAAATTTCAGATCTCTACGACTTTTAGTTTTGCGGGAATTCCTGGAACAACGAAAAAAATTACAATTTTGTATGGAGAAATCCTTTTAATGTACTATTTCTACCCCTTAAACATGGAATTTCTGGAATCCCCGTCTTAGTACGAATTCATGACCTAATATCTACCTAGGTACCAAGTTCCAGGTCTCTACGACTTTTAGTTTTTCGGGAATTCCTGGAACAACGAAAAAATTTTACTTTTGTATGGGAAATACCCTTAAATGTATGATTTTTACCCCTTAAACATGGAATTTCTGGAATCCCCGTCTTAGTACGAATTCATGACCTAATATCTACCTAGGTACCAAATTTCAGATCTCTAGGACCTATAGTTTTGGCGGAATCCGTGGAACAACCAAAATGCCTCATTCTTTTATATATATAGATGTGCTAAGGCTAGGTGTTACCACACTATTTTAATCTAACAATTATATTTATTTGTTGTTTTTTCGGTAAAGTACTTCAGATGATCATCACTTATGGAAGGTGACTATGTACTTGCAAAATGGAAGCGAATTTTGTTCTATCAGCTGGGCTTTTTTTATTCACTCTATACAAGTTAGTATAGAGTAGACTGCGATCTCATCTGATGGTAAGTGATGAACCAGCCTAATAAGATTTTATCGTACTAACTAGGAAGGGTACCTAAGTAAAATTACCCCAACGGTTTCTACAAGCATCGCACCGGAACGCTAAATCGCTTGGCGGTGCGTCTTTGCTGGTAGGGTGGTAAATAGCCACGGCCGAAGCCTCCCACCAGACCAGACCTGAGCCAAATTAGAAAAAAAAATTCCAAAGTGGCCCGTGGCGGGAATCGAACCCGCGACCTCCCACTCGAATCCGAGCGCGCGCCCCTGCCCATCAGGGAGGTCGTCAATTAGGCTAATAAAAACCTTATGTATGATGTGCTAAGGCTAGGTGTTACCACACTAATATAATCGTATTCACATGGTATAAGAAATACTCCTAGACTAAGTCACTACAATCATAGTACCTACTGCTTTATTTATTAAAAAGTTAGCATTATTTCTCTTTTCAGTTTATAGTCGGTAACCCTAAATCAATCAAGTGATAACATAAATCTAGCGTTATTCTTTCTTCTCAATTTCCCCGAGGTCAACGACACGCTAGACCCGGTGTCGCCGGTCGTGAGAAGAGTCCAAAAATGTCGGACACAGTGTAGCATTTGCATAATGATGTAGGTAAAAAACCGGCCAACTGCGAGTCGGACTCGCGCACCGAGGGTTCCGTACTCAAGAAGTACTGAAGCAAAACAATCAGGCAAAAACCAATATGTTTATTTGACGACGAGTACTTAGAAGAACTTGCGTTTTAATTACCTTTGTTAATGAACCGCAAAACTAACTTTGTTTGTAGAGGTTTATTGTTAATATCAAAAAAACTATGCTAGTTAGAGCATTGGCTATAGTTTTCCTGTAAAATATACGTAAATTCATATTGACCATAATTATTTGAGATTTTTCGATTGGTAAACTCCGGAGATAAGGGGGGGGGGAACGGTATTTTTTTAGACATTTTCCCCGATAAATCAAAAACTATCATGACTAAAAATAATTAAAAATCGGTTTTAGAATGTACAAAGTAAACCCTTTCATATGATACCCCACACAGTACAGTTATCTCACTTTTAAATTTCAACCCTCCGGTTTTTCCCCCTTTTTAAATAAGAACAAAAATAATTTCCATTTTTTTTTATTCCAGTGTCATTGGGCCACCAATATACACAACTTTTTCAAATTTCATATCGATAGCTCCGGTAGTTACTGAAATAATCGAGTGTGACGGACAGACAGACGGACAGACAGACGGAGAAAGTCGCAGCATAAGGGTTCCATTTTACCATTTTGGTACGGAACCCTAAAAATGGGCTGTGTAAAACCAGCTTTATATCAGACACGAGGTTCGAATGCTAAGGTCTTGATTGCATCGCGACGTAAAAGCACGATCTTTTGTAACTATATCGTAATTTAGATGCAACTCAGAGTTGCAATTGAGAGTACTTAAACAACCCTCACCTTGTGTAGTATGGGTAATAAATCAACGGAGACGCGCCCCACTCCTTCACAATACCTTTTTAGGTAGAGAGGTTAAATTATATTGCCATAATTCGCTGCCTGCACCGATATGAACCTGAGATGAGCCCATTGGACATTTACGTCAACTTTATTCATACAAGAAAACAGTAGCGGAATTAAACAATATTTCCACTAATACGAAGCAAAATGGCGGAAACTGTCCTTGTGGAAATTCACTTGCGAACTAATAACAAGTATAGTGATCTGTGGCGTGGACTGCGATCCATAGATAATGCTGCAATCTGTTTACAAATGACGCTGTTGGTGTCAAAACCAACATTTTTGATACCAGTAAACTGGCGAAATTTTTTTCGCACAGTACACTTTGGTCCTAAGTATACGTTTGCTACCTGAAAAAAATCAGTGTGGGTGTAACAAGCCAAGCACTGCCCGCCCTTCCACTCAAGCACGAAGGCAAGTTCCCAAGCAGGCAATGCAACCACCACCGACGTGCAAGACTACATACATAGCTCTTACAACACTCTACGAATGTTTCATCCTGACACCGGGAAATCCTCACGAGTTGACTTCACAATGCGAGATTGTATACATACAGATTATTTTCAGGTAGCGGATTGTAGCAAGATTCAATCTTACAAGCTAATTATGGATTTCCGTATAGTAAAGCTCGATTCTGGCCAGTGTTCAATCACAAAACCTACTTTTAGAAGTACAGTGATGAAGTTTTGAGCAGTGATAGTAAAAAAATAAACCAGAAAATAGTATTTTCCGGAAACAAAACACAAACAGTAAAATAGCTCTCAATTAAGCATGGTGCGCGCTTAGCCTAGTATGATATCAGACATGGCTTAAAAAGATTCCACAATTTGAATTTCGAAGAGCTCTCGAGAAGAGTGCGATATTGAATAAATGAATAAATAAATGAATAGGAATATATGAATGCATATTAACCGTTAAATAAATAATTATGGCATCGACTCCCGTGGTTTTCGCGCTTCGTTTGGCCTTTAATATATTTTTTTATTTTCTATCAATAGCAGATTTTCCAATTACACTCATTAATGAAAAATAAATTATTAAGTATTATATGTATTATTTATCGATTTGACTATAATCACTTATACAACTTGTGGCTTTATACTTTGCTTTCATACATTTATATTCGCAAATAAGGGACTAAGTATGTTCAGTAGGTATTGTTTGATATACTTAATTTAGCTTTATTAGTACATACTGTCTTTTTAGGATCTTTCCATAATACTATAGTTTCGGTGTACGCCCAGTCGAAATTTAATTCAATGCATTTTTTTATATTTGTTGAATAAGAAATGGCCTGAGTTCAGTTCGTATCGTAGAATTTTTATTTTTATTGGCGTCAATTATAGTAAAGATGATTTTTCATGTAGCTTTGTTTGTCTATAGTAATTAGGATTAATATTCACAGATGATTTCAAATTTTTTTTGAGCAAATATATAGTCAAATATTGATTTTATTTATACAAATAAATTAAGATTAAAAATATTTACAAAATGTACACACCCCAAAACAATAGCGCTATTGCCTCGCTGTATAGCTAGGCTTAATCGTTGGGCGAAGTAAGCGCCAGCTCTTTGGTCACTGACGCGTGAATTAGTTATTAATTAGGCCTATAAGACTTGCCATTCCGGTGTCTGTGCTGGAGGTTTTACCAATTGGGTGGAAGTCGTTGATATTAACAATTCCACTAACATATCGTACGTCTGAATGACGTAGGCACTTGAAACAACAAAGCCACATAACCTGAAAATTAGAAAAGCCAGATAAGGTTGCGATTCCGGTAAGAAGCCTACTAACTGGTATAGGAAAAGCTCGAACTTAAGCCTAACTTCATAAGACTTCAGTAACTTAAAAGTGGCCATTTAATATGAGAGCTCTATTTTACAGCTGCATAAGCACACGTGCATACATAAAGTGCAAGAGTAAAACCCACTTTCCCTAATACAGTCATCAATAAACGCGGACTCCACAAAACACGTGGGTTAAGTAAGTACTCCACAAAGTACATTTTTCTTGAATGCATATTTTATTAAAATTGTAAAGCATAAAACCGCGTCCATCCCCCGCCGTCGATAAAATACCGATCGCTATATTGTATCTGCCTTGAGTTATGCCAACTGCCGGCGCCTTTGATGTGTCACAGAGTAGTGAGACGCAGATGCGTATCTGTTTTTTTCGTGTGTCCGTATTTATTGTGTAATTTAATTAACGGCTGAGGGCGAGGCTTTAAGATTTAGCATCTGCAGGAATTGACAGTTACAACAGTTAACCTTAAAATTACAAGTAATTCTACAGGGTTATATTTTAGTTGCAATGAACGTTTCGGATGCAATAACGTATTCGTACAATTATAGCCTGACAATGGCTCAATTTAAATCCGAAATATCGGGCCATTTTTCCAAGTTTCATATTTTGTGTAATTTGCGAGAAAAGGGAGTTGAGCTATAATTAGGGTCATGTTTAATATTATGGCAACTAAAACTTTATTGATTGCTAAATAAAGAAGAAACTGTTGGATCAGTATGCATATAATCGGTGGCACCCCGTTAAAATTTTCGGCATCCTGACCTTACCAAGTTATAGATGTATGGTAGAGGTAATCAATGAGAAAATGTACAATAAACATAGCTAAGAGTTCACAATAATGTTCTCAAAAGTGTTAAGTTATCCCAAAGTAGGTGAAAGTATAATGCTGCTATTTACTCCATAGTACAAGATTCAATGTTGATAAAGTAGCATCATTTTAGCTCATACTTGCTTAATGTCATAGCTACCTATGCACGTGTTTGGTCTACGTAACTTGTTAGTCTATGATCGAACACTACTCCTATATTGGCGGTAGGCTTTCTTTGTGAATTATTGCGGATCCCGTTCACAGGTCCGACTCAATACCTTAATGGTACCTCATGTTTTCACCTACCGAACTAAAAAGTAAAAAATATCGCCGGGTCGGGGAATGGGGAAGCGATAGTGTTTCATCTTTACACATAGCGTTAGGTTGTGTGTTTTTCCGAGACTACAAAAACACGAGAATTTTACCCTGTATTTATACAACCTACCACAGACTTTAATGTAGTCTGTGCAACCTACCTATTGACTCTAAGCTATTAAAGGCCTGTTTCACTACCGTTTGATAAGTGTTGAATAGCTTTACCTACACAAGTTTCACCTTTGTCACTTGACAAAAAGTATAGGAAAGAGACAACTCACGTTTAGGCTATCCAATATCTATCACTTATTAGTAAAAGAAACAATAAGTTATGTAAATAAAATACGGAACTCATCTTTCTTTACACCCGACTTTATCAAGCTATTTAAACATGGTCAAATGAAACTCACCTATGTCTTAACATCACCTACGAGTATGTCATATGCTAAAAAGGTTAACTCCAGTCTAAATCTTTGAATTGAACTCACTAGAACCTGCAGGATCCGTAACCGAAATGGTAAATAGAAACCTTGTGGTGCGATTTTCTGTCTGTCACAACCAATAATTGCAATAATTTTAAAAGTAGGTTATCGAGTTCGAACAGTTGCTCAACGTCATATTAATAAAAACTTCAAACTTATTTTTATTTTCATTGAAAAAAGAAGAAAATCAGGGAGTTTGCGGTGCTTTAGCTTTTTAGCTATTTTCCACGTTGGCTTTAGATTTTTCAATTGTCTATCCTCGTTTTAAAATTCAAAGCGAATCCATTCCATCGAAAGAAACATGGATGTGTAAACCAGAATTCAAAGCCAAACAGTTCGAGAAAAAAATAAGTAAAACCAGCTATTGGTGTATTGGCGCCAATCTTTAGCCATTTGCTAATTACTATCCCGAACCGTTCTTTGTGAGAACGTGAACGAAAAATACAGATTTTGGTTAGTATCGACTTCCGAAGGAATCAAAGGATAAAGTATTTTTTACATGCAATTCCAATTTCCTTCATACCACTTTGTATTTAACCTAAAAAATAAAATTCTCCGCAAATATACTAAGTAAGACACTTGTAAAAGCTATTCTAATAGATATTATACATTTTAGTCGTTAAAAATAATGATTTAGAGAAACGTTTTATGATATATTTAAACACAATTATCTTCCCCGATGTTAGAATAACAATCATAAATATCTTATTAAGACATAAAGAAGACTATGTTATGACCCACCGTAGGTACGAAACCATTATAACTTGATCTCTAATGTCTATATTGTAAACTACAACCATAGATCCATTGTACATGGTTTTTTCAGTGTTGCTATCTAATAGAAAATTAAAATTTTACAATAAAACTGTGTTTATAACAAGCAATCAGAAAGGCAATCAAATAACTTTGTTGTCTCAGCCTTATAGTAATAAGGAATTATTTGAAATTACGTCAAGAAGAGGGCTATACTCTCTAATGAAAGAACAATAAAAAAATAATTGAAATGGATTTAATAGCAAAACATATAGAACTTTTTTAGGTCATATCAGATAAATCACCATTATCGAATTGGGCTTTCAAGAGTATTTTTAATATATTATAAATTAAATCCGAGTAAATGTTTTAAGTAAAAAATTGGTTGCCTGTAAAGTCGGTTTACTGACGATAGTTGAACGTGACAACGTCTTCATTGTCGCTCGTTCCGCGCTCGCGAGGTAACGCCGCATGAGCGAGGTAACGCCGGATGAGTCATGTTTTTTCGTGCGTGCAACCGGCTCTATCGATTTATAAGACGTTGTCACGTCAAAAAATATTCATAAATACTTTAATTTATTTTTAAAAAAATGTGCATTATTTTGACAACCTTCTGTGAGATAAATCGCAATCGCTTTCCTTACCAGCCAAGCAGCATCTGGCAAAAGTTGAATAAAAAGGTTTATGGTGGTTTAGCGGCCAAATAAATTACATATTAAACTCTATTTTGTCGTAGAAGCAGGTATTGTAATTTAAACGTAACGATCTCTCACTCTGATTATGGCTCTGACAAAGAAAAGTACTAGTGTGTCTCGGCTGCGCCTCGGCCTACATTTACATTTTGCTCCATCAATAACTCTTTTTCAGGCCGCGACAGCACTATTATAGGTACAATTTCATAAACTCACCTGAATAACCATGAAGTCACAACTCTGGTTCTTCAATATCATGCATCTCGCTGTGATGAAGTACCTGTAAAAAGACATTAAATTATTTTTTAATACATTTAAAAAATAATACGTAGATTTTTTCATGAGTGTTAAGCGTGTGGAAAGTCTTCTTTTTCGCACTACTTAGTGCTGTATGTTTCCTAATTGAACATCCGACGTTTTTAATTTATAAGCTAGAACTTGACTGCAATCTTGATGTTAAGTGATGACTACTGTAGAAATAAATTTCCATTCTAATTCAAGGTCGTATCGAAATAATATGTCATTTTACTAAGCTGGAGGAGTTTATGACCAGCAAACATTGACTATCAAGTATCAGCACAATTTAAAAATAAAAGGATCTTTTTAACACTGCGCTATCAGCTAGGAAAGCGTTATAAGTATGTACCTACTTAATATTTATCTGTACAATGTGGTAAATATATCATGAGATATATTTATCACATTGTACGGTGAATGGGCAGACCGAGAAGATTTGTGCAAGTTTAGAAGAAGCGTCCCGTTCTAAGGTCATTGAGGGCGAAATTACAAAGCTTGTACTTATAACTTTTGCTTACATCTCCCCTCTCAGGATTATAACATAACTCAGTCCAACGTCCACCATCCATTCACGTACGTAAAGGAGTAAGTAATCGTTCTATTGTTACTTGTAAGGCAACTTGATATAATAAAGGGTTAAGTGAGCGGTGCTTCTCAACTTTCTTGCTCTTTACCTATAGTAAGTAAAGAGAATTAATGGAAGGTAGGTCGTAGGTACGTACCTATCTAGTTCTTAATTAACTCAAATATACTTAACTATTGAGAAAACTTTTTGTTAGTAGCTAATAGCTGTTGCCCGCGGATGCGACGGCAGCGAATTTCATTTTTCACAAATCCCATGGGAATTATTATATTTTCCCGGGGAAGAAAGTAGGCTATTTCAGTCATCACACTCAATTTAATGTGTATTAAATATGGACCTCAAGATATGGGCATGCGAATAATTTACGTAAACCTTTTTCATACAAGCAAACAGTAGCGTCATCTGTCAAAATTCTACAGGTGGCTACTGAGCGAACTACAGCGTGACCTTAACTGTTGATATTATTGGCACCGGTAAACTGGTGACATTTTTTCACGTCGTCTGCCCTGCCCAGGGTATATGTCTATTGATAAACAAGTGGACTGAAAAAAAACACTTAATCCAACAAGGTATTCAAAATGATATTGAACATACGGATGCATTTAAAATTTTATTGTTTCGATTATGTTGCCGCGCTCCGAAATATCTTAACTTCATTAAGTAATGCGCTTTTTTAACTCCTTCCCGTATATGGGTTAATGAACAAAACGTTAATGTTATCGTGTTTTATAAACTTTTTATTACTATTGAATTGTTTGCAGGGATTGTTGTAATCTTTTTTATTTTTTTAATAATGTTCGTCTGAAATATCAAGTGCTGTAAAGTGAAATAAAAATAAAAGAAATTGGAAACAAACACAACTGCTTCAATATTAAGTCAGGCTTAATTTAACAATAACAATTAATTATGAATTCTTGATTTGAAACAAGTACCTAAGCATTTTTACGCAATGGCCCTCGTCTTTACTTTCCATCAGACATGATCGTCATCAAGCGCAAACCTATAGCCACAAAATATTGCACAATATTCTTATTATTAAATAATCCAATAGAAGCGTTGATCGTTTAGCTTATCGTTATGAGCGAATTTGGAGTTCAGTTTTTCTCAGTAGGTATGAATGCTTTTTTTTTTAAACGCAAATTGGTAGATCACGTACAATCTTAGGCCGATAAGGATATTTCATAATCTGTGTTTGCATTCTTAGGTTATGTAAGTTTCAGGGAATGTAAAGGGTAGACAAATTAGAAGATTTTTATGTTACTGAGAGATACAGAGAGGCTGAACCCTGGAGCGAGCCAGCGCGGAGCCCTTTAAATGAGCACCTTTAGATCTGAAGAGTGTTTATGAAATTCAGTGTCTTTTAGGAAATCTTAACTATTACACTTACTATATCTTTTAGGAATATTTGACGTCAAAGCGCGTATGCTCTACTTTAAATTGACAGAGCAGCAGACCTTGTACATTTGTGTCAGTAAAACTGCAACAACACTGCAAACATAACAGTTACACAAATAATAAAAAAAACTAAACCCTTATAAGATCATCTGGTTGTCTGTCGGTCCGCAGTTCCTTTTTTCTACTTTCGTTAGCAGAACAATGGAGTTATAACTTTGCACTCCGGTCTAACGATAATTCTTTAATTGCTTAATGAATAGACAATCCGTAAGAGAATGCGATTATTTCCTAATAGAATAATACAATTAAGTTATTATTAAAATTCCTCGATTGTGACTGAATCGAGACCCTCAGAAGATAACCGCTGTATTGTTGTTTGGTACAAATCAAAAGCTTTTCAGCTCGACCTTTCTATAAAATATTTTAAAAACTTCGTAAGTTATAACTTCTTACTACCAATTTTTTTTAATTAAACATGAATAATGATGCGCTTCGTAATGACTAAATACTAAACACCAATTTAGTCTATGACGATAAAGGCTGAATTTTACCGCCCTTTCTTCGTAGAGAAAGTCATTAATGGCAACGGATTAAGCGTACAAGTATCAAGCTACAAAAATTGGTGTAAAATTTTTCTCTAAATATAGAAGATGATATTTCTTCGCCATTCAATGGCGCCCGTAATTTCTCTCTACCTCTTTGTATCTACTACTACTAGAATGTAGAAGTGTTTGGTCTTAACCAACTAAGTTGGCCCTTCGCAAACCATCCGCGCCCTATTATCGTCATACAAGTAATTGGCATGCATGATAACTTGACTTGACACCCGAGCTAATGCCAGCCGTGCACTCGTACCATGCGATTTGACATCACGTTAGTGTAGAAACCAACTACATAGCATTTTATGCCAAAAAGTGTTAAAATTAAGGTCGAAATTGCAATGATGTGAATTCTACTCAGGTCTCAAGTTAGTGCGCATGAGTTACAGATACCTTCGGCGTTATGACAGTTCGTGAAAATCCGTCATCGTCGTTAAACGCACGCACGCTTTAGCTAATTACACCAAAAACGCGATCGCTTGTTACTTGTACTACGATTAATCTTTAAAACAAATCTGGCTAACGAGAGACGATACAAAGCTGCAATCGACGGCGGCCCCTTTCATCTTGACACTTTGTCTCTCACAGTCGGGATGCCGTGGACCGGTCGTTTATGCACAATTTGTCTGCAATTTAATGATTTCCTACGTGCTCGCGCTTGCCAACCAGCCGTGCTTAGAACCTTTTTTTATTAAAAACTGCAGGTATTTCAGTAAACCAGATTATTGGGTATGTCTGACAAAGATAAAGAAAAAAGATGTGAGTGTCGTGAAACACTCGGTAGACACAAAGTTTTAATAACACCTTAAACAAAACACCATTTTATGTGTGATTTCACCCATCGCTCGATAGATGGCGCTGGCTTTATTAAGCTCGCGCTAACGAGTTCGTCATAACAAATCTATATAGGTACCTACGTGCTTGACCATTCTGTTTCTGTTGACTGGTAACAGAGACATTAATTAGACTATCGATGATTTTCATAGATTTTCTTCGTGAAAAAATCAATTTCCTTTCACCTAGTCCACTGTACGATACCCTCCAAAAGGGAATGTTGTTTCACAAATCCAACCTCAAGCAAGAAATATTATTAAAAACTTTGAAACAAGTGGAAAAAAAACTTAAAACACCCACGACTTTTGTAAATAAAATAGACTTGTAGTTGAAAAAGGATTAAATTTTTTTTTGAAACTCCCCGACTAAAGGAAAGAACCTATCAGTATAATTACAAATCCAAGAAAATCCGCCGAATTGCTTTTTCTTTTTTGCAACATTGATGTGCAAAAACAAACGAACAAACAGACAAAGAAAAATGTTTTTGCATTATTGGATTGTGTGCACAATTTAACATACAAACAAACATAAAATCTCATCAACAAACTAATGTACAAACGGTCTCTCACCCTAAACGCATATACCCGTACTCCGTTCCGTAGTGGGTAAAAAAATGAAGCTGAACATAACATGCTGATTCTCAATTTCGCGCTCTTGTATTCCATTGAAAGGCAACATTCGCATAGAATGTTGTAATTTTCAGTTTTCTTTCAGCGGCGGAGAGCGAAAACTTGAAGCTTTGTGTGTCAACAGGAGGCTTTTAGAATTATTCGGCCTTTTCGAATCCTGCGCTAGCAAAGGAAATGCTAGGCAGCTACATTCGCTCTTCAAATCTCTCAGTCTTCCATTCATCCTTTAATCTAACTATCCTGCAATTGGGATTGTTTTTTGCAAAACATATTTCAAAATTCCACCGTTCTCGTTCCGTATTCAACAACGTTAACAAAGAAAATTTCTTTGCAATGCGAAAATATTTTTCGAGCGAAACATAGAGACTAGTATTAGGTTTTTATAATTTTATAACGTAAACTAGTATAATTTATGAAACTGGAAGTCTTATTATACGATTCTGATTTTATGGGAGTTGTTCTATACCGCTTTTGTTAAATTAATACAATGACTTTCTTGTATAACATACGAAATGTAGCACAATATTTTAATTTTTTTCCTATTTCTATGGATAATTTCAGAAAAAAATGAATTTCAGAGAAAAATAAATCTGGTTATTATGAAAAAAGTTTACATTTTTTTTAAATAAGCCATTAGCAGGTTGGATCCTTTCTTTGTATCCGTCCTCAGATGCAGTGTAGCAACGCAAATCACAAAAGACGTTTCACTGAAAGTAATAGATGCCTATTTTGGGTTTAGTTTTTGGTACTGGTCTCTGCCATAACGACTATATCGTCGGCAAATCGCAAGTGTGAGATGTACTCGCCGTTGATGTTGATGCCACATCCGTTCCAATTCAGTAGCTCCAACGCCGCGGTAAACAACTGGAAAGATGACATCTCCCTGTCGCACTCCTCGCTGCAGTTGGATTGGTCTCGTAACTTGGTGTTGGATACGGACTGATAAGTGGCGTTTTCATACAAACACTTCAGCACTTGGATATACCGGTAGTCGATTCGCCATCTCTGCAGAGATTTCAACACAGCCAACGTCTTCACCAAATCCAAAGCTTTCTCATAGTCCACAAACGCTAAGCAAAGTGGCTGGTTATATTCTTCTGTCTTTTGTATAACCTGCCGCAGAGTATGGATACATAAATAATAATTAATTACCCTAAAGTAAAATGTATCTATAAGTAATATTAAAAAAAACACATCCAATCTTCCGTAATCGTAACAAAAAGTTAGAGTTCCACGGGCCATTCGTATAAGCCGTCCGCACATGCGTATTGGTTTATCGCATGCCACTTTAATCTGCGAGCTTAGCGGCCCCTTTGTTCTGGCGGTCTCGGGTTTTTATTTTGAATTGCCCATCGATCTCGCGCGGCGATCACAGCGCACGGTGCGTCTCAAAGCATAACTTTATGCGATTGCGCGATTTTAGGGCTCACTCGAGTTTGGAGACGCATTGCGATGTTCAGGTACCTTTATTATAGATATTTATTAAATATAATAATGGTACTTTCCTTTAATACACATGCTATTAAAGCATGCTCAAAATTATTTGCATAACAATAAGCAGGCTCATTACTAGCAGATGCTTCGTACACAACTTTGTACCTCCTTCACCTTTCTACCATAGGACTGCAAGACGCCGAGAGCGATGGCATCCTTATGTGGTTGACGTCCAACAAACTCGCACGAAACGTTTTTCTTCCACGTTTCTGATACGAACCGCTAAGGTGTGGAACGCCGTCCAGCCTCCGTGTTTCCAGCCAAGTACAATCTGGGTGCCTTCAAGAGAAGAATGAATAGGTATTTTCTAGGCAAGCGCGCGCCAACCTAGACCTCATCATCGCTTTCCATCATAATTATCGTCAAGCGCAAGCCTATCTTCAATAAAAAAATAGTAGCTAGAAAACACTCGTAGAATACTTAGACAGGAGTACGGGATGTATTCATCGTCTCTCTAAGTCTCGAACTATCAGAGCGATGGCCACCTTCATGACCAGTTGTATCTGTGACGGACGCTCACTGTGCCCTTCGGAAGTCATGGTTACATAGAGGAAGTTGTAAGCCCTCCTAGCTCGAGCGTCAAGTATCGATCATCGATAAGTATTGTTTCTTATGATTTTCGTTCCATAAGCGATCTTAGAAATAGAATCGATAGGTCATAAGATTGATCTAAAGATGTATTGGTCTAAAGATGTATTCCTCTAACCGTTTACTTACGGGACCGATAGAACAGGTATACCAGCGACCTAGAACAGTGAGTGTGACGGGTCGCGATAACGTTTCATTTTAATTAATAAACCGCCCGAGGATATTTCGCGCGTTTCAGACAGGTGAGGACAGACCAACAGACATAATATAGTTCGGCCGTTTGTCCACTATTACGGCAAGATGCCTAGAGAAGTGGCATCCTTATGTTTTTCACAATATGGTACAGGTTAGTACTTGACTAAATATACCCCTGTATAGCACGTCACACGTGCTGCTGTTCCTGGTGGCAACTGCACTTGGAGGAGAGATCTAGGAAGCGGCAAGCACAATAGATCGGAGAAGATCAACATGCTACTATGAGCGAAGAAGCCCGGCATAGCCACGTAATCAAGAATACAAGGAGTTAGTACTTGACTGCGATCTCACCTGATGGTAAATGATGATGTAACCGCGATGTTATCGTATTAACTTGGAAGGGGTAAGTAAACTCACCCATAACGGTTTCTACACAGCATTGCGACTGACCGCTAAATCGACTGGCAGAGCGTCTTTGCTGGTAGGGTGGTAACTAGCCACGGCCAAAGCCTTCCACCAGACAAAATGTGGTTGATATAGGTATATCCAGTGAATTCTAATAAAACGTTTTTCTTCCACGATTCTAATACGAACCGTTAAGTCGTTCCTACTTCCGTGTTCCCAAATCACAGCCAAGTACAATCTGGGTACCTTCAAGAGTGAATAGACATTGTCTGAGCATGATTGAGTAACAAACTTACAAACATACTTTCACATTTATAATATTAATAGGATTAATTTATTACTACAACTTACAAGTGCATACTAAGCTACTGCTCTTTACCTTTTACAGCCCAGTTCACACACCCTGCCCACTGGCCGGCCTACATTCCTGCATAACTTATAACAACAATAGCTACAACATTAAACCGCTATACGGTTTAACAGATGTGGTACATAAATCAATTTTTCGCAACAAACAACAATGACCAAAGGCCTACTGTAACGGCCTTAAATCACTCCATTCGAATACACACTCATTGCACTTTGAATTAGAGTAGGAAATCAAATGTTATTAATAGTGTAGATACAATGTAATCGTCGAGTTAAATCATAACAATGCATACTTACGTCCAGTATAAAGCAAATACTTGCATTAGATTTGAGCTGAATGTTTATTATTATTTTGAATGCAAGTCTTTCTTTGCGCTTCAAATGAACCTACCGTCATACTAATTCTGTTGTGTAAAATCTCTAAACTAAACTAATTTTACGGGTTTTAAAATAGTGATATCATTTTGAATAGAACAGCGAGCTATTTAAAGACGTGTAAATTTAGTTTAATTTGGACATCTTGCGCAAAAAAATTTGCAGTTATGTGGTTTTACCATGGACAAATTTCGCGTGCAAATAAATTGCATGTCGTTGTACAGGTAACTTAGCGTACTCAAAGATCAAACATCAATCCTATGATATACTTTTACTTTTGAAAATGGTTTCTTTACCTAAAAATAAAATTATATTGTTATAGTCTCTCTATATGAAAATGTCTTATTCGTTGTCATTCATTGTTCATTTAAAATTTAAACCTAAGTTGAGTTATTATTTAAATCCATTAACATAAAATGACTGCGATCGGTATTCCCATAGTATACAGTAATTTCCAATCAGAAATGCTTTACTAAAATGGAGCCACCCAATCAGGATAGCAATCATACAGTTTAGATACAAAAGTGCATTTGCAAAAATACGAGACTAAAGTGGTGAGAAATATTTTTTTACCCTGTTAAATTTTGCGTTGGATCAGTGTTAGGAAATATATAAACTATGTCATTTCAGCAGCTGCTTTTCGGAGATATTTGTATGTGTACGGTAGCAGTAGTTTTAAAGACACAGTAGCTTGGTTAAGTATCATGTTTGGGTTAATTAATCAACCTAAATTATTTTACTTACAACACTACATTTTTTTATCAATGGCTGCCAATTTTAATTATTTGTATAATAAAAATGTATTGTATTTAATTTGTGAACAAATTTAGCGTTATCTCTTGTGCGAATAGGTCAGAATGTGATGTTTAAGGAAATATTGTTTTTTAAATTAGATTTATACACTTTAAATTTACATTTATTATTTACAAAAGCTTTTAAAATCTACCATGACTATCCGTAGGAAGGGACAAAAATAAACCAACACTGAAATTATTACACCTGTTATTATTTCAAAAACAGTTATCGACTGTACGCTTGCTACACCGCGTCTATACATCGAAAACGGCTATCTATCCGTTGAGAACCTGTATGAGATAGCTGTACCTCGACAGGTGTGCGAGAGTTATGATAAGATTCGAGTTTTGAAATCAACCTAAAAGCGGTATACAAACAATTAAATAAAGATTATGCAAATCAGGCCTCTACCGGCAGTTCGGGTACCCGTGTGGAATGGGCATACGATTATCGGCCTTGACACCGAAAATTCTATAGGATTTATTTCTAAACTGATGCTTGATGGAGTTGCATTACAATTTTAAGAACAAAAACCCAGCCAAGTGCGATTCAGACTGGCGCTCGAAAGGTTTTGTATCTAACATCTATAAAAGTGACAAAAACAACAAACGTGATTTTTTGCCACTTTTATAGATGTTAAATATTGCAGCAATAGAAACACATTGTGAAATGAAAAGAGATACAGCCTGGTGACAGACGGACAGACGGGCAGACGGACGGCGGAGTCTTAGTAATAAGGTCTCGTTTTTTACCCAATGGAAGTTTTTGGAAGGTGATTATCATTTTCCACTGTGCTAAAGAATTTATCAGCCCTGTAATTCATAATTGTATTCATGCTATCTTTGTGTTGCTCAACTAAATTTGCAGAATAAAATTAATAAGCTTTAGTAACTTTTCAGTTTATTCCAGTTGACAACTAAGAATTAAGGAAAAATTGTATAATAAGGCTATGTGATATGGTAACTGTTATAGGGTAACATGTTATGTAAAGACCCTTCGCCACCACAATAATATAAGCTAAGATCTTAAGACTTAAGCCAATACAAAGGGCATCGTCCACATAATTTACATTCAAACGTTGCCCAACAATAATTAATCCATACAAATCCGCTTACAGAACTATATAACTGATGAACTTTACTACCGATATGGAAAGCAAGAGGCAATTACCTGTTGGCACAGGTGGCATTTCGAAGAAGGGCTACAATGTTCCAGTAATTAGAACGGCCTCGGACAATAGCGTCTGGTGCCTTTTATAATAATGCAAATATTACTACACCACTGTACAAGCTACTGTAGTAACTCAGTAAGGACTGTGCAAATACTGCAAATCATCATCCTCATTTATTTTCTTCTAGATTCTAGAACGATGATTAAGCAAGGGAAAGATTAGCAACAAAACTTGCAGAAGTTGATTTCTGCAAGCTATTCCTCCTTTATTGAGTAGGTAGCTTGCGTGACTGTTTAAGCAAAGTCGCATCCTCAAGTTCTTTGGCGACGTCTCCCGGCCAGGAACGACTACACCGAACGACTTGTCATGCAGGGCAAAGTGGAAGGCACAAGGCCACGCGGAAGGTCGCCCATGCGATGGACTGATCAAGTCAAGGGTGTTGTTGGTGGTCTCTTACATGAGTGCACCAAGATCTCGACAAGCAGGGAGAAGTGGTGTGAACAGGATAACATCTGCCTCAGATAGTGTTTCCTAATGAGATGAACACGACCGCATGATGTAAAGAGCAAAATGACAAAGAAGAGGTGACTGTTTACGTTTTGCTTCTTTTGACAGTGTTTGATGATGCAGCCGAAGACATTATCGTACTAACTCGGAAGGGGTAGGCAACGGTTACTACATAGCATCGCGCCGGAACGCTAAATCGTTTGGCGGTGCGTCTTTGCTGGTAGGCTAGTAACTAGCCAATACCGAAGCCTCTCACCAGACAAAACCTGAGCCAATTTAGAAATTACAAAATTCTAAAGTGGCTCGTGGCGGCAATCGAGCCCGCGACCTCCCATTTGAATCCAAGCGCGCGCCACTGTGCTATGGAGGTCGTCAAAATCTTATCAACCTGGTATTATGACTGAAATATAGAAAACAAAATTATTCAAACTCCTAGCCACATAATTTTGCATAACTTGCAGCCTCAGACTACATTAATAAAGTCTTGCAGCATTTATCGCCAAGATATTGGATTTATATAAATGACCACTATTTCACTTAAAACTACTTTATTTTGAATTTACATCTCACTTACAAAAATGTATGCTAACTTAACTCCATTCATTTCTGTGCGCCGAGTTTCCAAGGGCCTGGAAGGGTTGACATTAAAGGGCATTGTGTGCAAGCGGTGCCCTTATTGTAGTCTGCACAAAACCTCAGATTGACATGACTCAAGTACGACACTGCAAGGGAATATGCTTTACTTTTTTGTACATCATCATTCCGGGACATAGCCGGATTACTCAGCACACTTCACAAATAACAACATAACTTCCTTCAGAAGGAACGGGAGTCCATAGCACATTCTGACCTTGAGAAATGCATTGTGAACTCTCGGGATATGTTTTCTTTCACAGTTAAGGCCTATCGCACTTAACAACGATAAGTGGTTCCAACACAGAGGTTCCTAACGTACTTTATTTGGAAAAAGAACAATTATGGAATGAATTCAAGATTTATGATTTTTGATTTTTATGTGCAGACGTATCAACTGGCGTTTTAAGCGATCATCGCCGCCCATGAGCTATGGACAGCATAAAAGGTTTAAAAGATGGATGGATTCTACAGAGCTTCTCAGAGCACTCCCCATTCAAACTCTATGATAGAATCCACATAGAGAGCTAAGGTCCCTAAGGTATTGTAGTAATTACAATATCCAAGTCAACGAGAAAAATTGGAAGATTAAGTCTTAATTAATGCGTAAACGGATCTTCTACAATTCTGATTCTGCCGCTTATGTATCTTGTGACTTCTTGCAACTGCTTTGCTTTGTTATTCTTTAAATTTCATAAGCAGAGCATACTCCAACCCAACTGTTACCAAACAATAGTATCTTCAGTATCCAACGACTCTAGATTGCCTTTCAAATATTCACAGCTTCCATGCGCCCAACTGTCTGGCCTTAACTGCGTTAACAACATTCCTTTTCATCCAAAACAAGGAATAATACACCCTATGGTTCAAACAACAAAGGTTGATGAACCTGATTCAAATAGTTGGTAGGCATAGAAACTTTTTCCAAAGCCTTACTATGATATTAAAATTTATTTATGCATAGTGGTGACCCCCGACGTGCACTGACCCCGACGAAATTGATTCCGCCACACGAGTTTTTGTATAATGAATTGTCATACTTTTGACAATATCTTGTTATTTGTCTTGTTTTTTATGGCGGATGAAATATTTTTATTGCAATTTGTTATTAGGTATCCGTGTGCTTTATAGTTTTTATTTATTTTATAGGTTAATTCGTGAAAGCTGACGGAACGGCCTTGAGAATGTAAAAACGGTTAGTTTTGCATAATTCATTTGATTCTATTTTCGATGTTGACGATTTCCATGACTTTGTTTGGCTGTGTTCTAACTTGAAAGTTCTAATCAAAACCATTATATCACCAACATCCTACAACTTTATTGGTGACACTCTAACTTGTCTGCATTTGTACTTCCGTACCCAAAGGGTAAAATCGGGACTCTATTAGTAAGACTTCGCTGTCCGTCCACCCGTCCGTCTGTCACCAGGCTGTATCTCTTGAACCGTGATAGTTAGACACTTGAAATTTTCACAGTTGTTATGCTGCCGCTATAACAACAGATACTAAAAATTTAAATAAAATAAATATTTAGGACGGGCTCCCATACAACAAACGTGATTTTTTCGTGTGATTTTTTCCTCGATATTGATAACGGCAACAGGTAGACGCTTAAAATATGCACAGAATATCTATTCTATTTATTTGTAATATTTTCACTTTAAAAATAAATAGTTATATTAAAATAAAAAAATCATTAAAGGGGTGCACCATACAACAAACGTGATTTTTTGCTCGTTTTTGAATTTGCTGGGCAGGGGTGTTTAGTTTATTTTAATACAATTGAGAATGGGTCCTGATAGTACAGATACCTCAGTGCGCGAGCCCTACTCGCACTTGACCAATTTTTATTGTTCCTTAGTATTCTAGCAAAACTCTGAGCAGTCGGCCACTCAGAAGCAATTAAAGGGGAACAGCTTCATTGGAATAGCAGCATATAGCTTGAACCAGGTGGCCAGTAAATTATGGTAATCCGCCATCGGTATACGAACAACCTTGTGCATACCTACATAATTCTCAAGGCCATTAACACACTTCACAGAACGACGCTAGACGATAACTCTCCGAGTAAAAACTAAAAACGCAAATCTCATATACTTAATAACCAGTTTACTTTCATTATAATAACTACCGGATGTTTTTGACCTGTGAAGGCAAATTATCAAAACAAACCGACTTTAGAATCCACTTGTATGAAAAATGTTTACGGTTATAGACAACCTTAGGTTGAAATCGGTGCCTAAAACACATATAACTTCGAAAAATCAGAAGATTCCTCGATCCCTTAATGATAGGTAGAAGTTTGAACAAATAGGCTGTCATTAGAATTCTGATTTCGTTTCTGATAGAAATGCTAAGGTATCGAACACCCCGCCTGTGTTCCCAGCCAAGTACAATCTGGGTGCATTCAAGGGAAGAGTGAATAGGTACGCTAAGGAAGCGTCATCATTGCTTTCCATCAGACATTAATTATTCTCGTCAAGCGCACTGTGGAAGCCTACTTATAGGTCCAAGAGGGAGCCCTTGAGTTCAAAAGTGCGGCAAGAAATACTTTGCCCAAATTGGCAAACCCCGAGCCGTCGCTACACAATTTTTCACGCACACTAGCATCCGCACACCAAACAAATTTCAATTTGACACACTCACACTACAAGAAAAAGTTGCCTCACTCACGGAGCTTTCGTTGTTAGGTATCTAGTTGCGAGCGTTGAAGTGCGAGCGACGACCTATTATAAATTTATGCCCATCAAAATTTAAAAAAAAATTAGCATCACCGGTTCTCGAGTAATAGATAACTTATCATTAAAAAAATTAAATCAAATTGTCAGTCCATCACAAAACGAAAACAACCACGGCCGATGATGGAAACTTTCAAAAATCTATTACCTGTCTGGACGCCCTTCCGGTATGGGCGCGCGCGTTTTCCGGTTGTTTTCAAAACCCATTATTTTCCAATGCGGGGGACTTGTTTTTCAAATTCATTGACGATTATAACCCAATTGTAAAAACGAATGATGAAGTAAAAGGATTAAATTTAAACTGACTTCAACAAAGACTTAAAGTCTATATGTTAAGCATTACTAAGCAGTACCTGTACCTGATCCAAATGCGAGTGACTGAGCGACTTCGAATGAGTTCCAGTTCCAGCGAGTTCCAGTCAAGAATTAGTTTACCGAATCAATTATATTGATCTTTTTGTATTATTTTTGTAAGAACATCCCCCGAGCCCTTGATGAAACAATGGGCCACTGCTTTCTAATATGCAAATAAAATTCAAAAATATAAATCCATGGTATATGAAGCACTCAATGTATACTAATAATAATTTTATAGCAATATACATGTATATCGCTCAATCCATCGAACCGGCGCCTCGGCTTTGATCGATAGCTCTGTCGGAAACAGTAATTAATCGATTGTTAATGTAATGTGATGTAATTTTCTATCCTACGTACCGTTATAACGTCTCGAACGTTATAGATAAGAAAGTAACTTCCAATTTTCTCCTTTTGTTAGATAGGTACCTGCTTTGATCGGGTCACCCGTGAGAATTTTGCAAAATCCAATCTTATTTCTTGTAAAAAACTCTTTGCTTAGTTTTTTAGTTCAAGTGTTTGGTCAGGGAATAACGAGTCACTGAAAGAGTCAGAGGACTTGTAAATATTATTAGTTGTTATAGTGGCAACAGAAATACATTATCTGTGAAAATTTCAACTGTCTAACTATTACGGTTCAAGAGATACAGCCTGGCGACAGACAATAATAGGGTCCCGTTTTTACCCGTTTTTACGGAACTCTAATAAAGTGATATAATAATAAGCCTGTGCCGAAACTTCCCACTAAAGCCGACAATTACGAGTAGAAATAATAAAATCTATAACTGGCTCTTGCCGGTAATCGAATAAGGAGCGTCTAATTTAAGAACGAATGCCTCTCCACTTCATTTTTCTTCACTTACAGGGGCGATCAGTCTTAGATTACACGATCTATACCTATACTTAGTATAGTATTAGTAACCACCATAAGTTATCGTTAAGTTATTACTTAACAGGGCTGATCTACAAAAAATCGCATAGTAATGTAGTTATGTACGATTTACGAACGTTAAGTTGTTAACCGACTCAGCTTCTGTTGTCGATTCACACAATAAATTACATACAGGATGAAATAGAGCAACTTGTCGTGAGCTGCGAGTGAGATCATATACAGGGTGTTGAGAAAATGGAATGAGAACAGTCAGACATGAGAGAGAGAGAGGGTGTACTTACATATAGTAGGTAGTCTAGCAGTTGCTTTTCTCACTTACCAACACATTGTGTGGGTGTGGCATTGTGCGCAAATATCACAAAAATACGTCTTCTTAGCTTTTTATCAAAACTTGTTGCAAAAAATGCAATGCGGTTTCAGAATAAAAATTAAAATCGGAATTGAAAAATTGGAACAATATTTGAAAAATATTTCTATCGAGATTTCTTTCCAATCGTGTTTCTATCTCTATATAAAAAGAGACCCAAAATACATAATTATGTTAAAATTTTCAAAGAACTGTTTATTTATTATTATTTATTGTTCAGTTAGTTAGTTAACAACACTTACTGGGTTGTTAAACAACAAAACGAAGGCAAAAATCTTTTTTCTTGTATTCACTTTTCATAAGTTACCAACCTAGGATAGTATGTCAACATGCCATGCTTATTGTAACCTTGTGCATATGGAATACACAGAATTAAATTTTTGCTTTCGTTTTGAACTAACTGAACGAAACAAAATCTACTTAAAATTGTATAATGTAATCTTCTAGAATCTAGACTAATTATTTATTTAATTTATGTTCATCGGAGCATCCTGTATACAGCGCACGCAACGGCAACGAGCTCGCCCACCGCCGCTCGCTCACGAAAGTGGACGTTCCTCGTTGCGAAAGTAAGAAACAATCGCGATCTGCAACCTGCAGCCGACAACCTGTTTATACACTCTTTGCACCCACTCTGAAACGTATAGACATGGCGTTTAATAAATCTTAATGATTAAAAATGGAATAGGTTTGTTGATTTTTTACAACATTCTGGGCATGAAACGTCAAAGTTCAATTACCAAGAACAATAAAACAATATGCATCTGAATTTCGTCGTGATGGGACAGAAATTGCGTAGCTCAGTTGATAAAAGAGCACCCAGCCGCGATGGCTGGGGGACGTGGGTTCAAGTTCCACCGTGAGTTAAACTTTTGATGCAAATTTAAATTTATAGGAATACTTCGGGCATGTTTACGAATCTCCGATGACCTGATTATTGATTATGTGTGTGACAGCCGAGAAAGTTATGAAATAATGTATCCGAACAAAAACATTTTCATGTAAAATGTTGCCAGACGAGCATATGGCTTACACTGTCAAAAAGTTATCAGATCTCATGTAGGGCAAGACTTCTGACTTTATACACCCTTAAATGCAAGCTCTAACTTCACAAACTCTACACTTTAGTAACAATAATGTCTTGGCCGTTCGGCTACCGTCACATGGGCGTAAAGTGAAAAATTTATCCCACCAAAACCATTTTCCTGATTTCAAATTTTGATTTAACAGAACTTGCAAAGTACTGAAAAGTGAATAAATTTTTGATTTTACGCCCAATGTAACGGTAGCCAAACGGTCAAGACATTATTGTAACTAAAGTGTAGAGTTTGTGAGGTTAGAGCTTGTATTTAAGGGTGTATAAAGTCAAAAGTCTTGCCCTACATGAGATCTGATAACTTTTTGACAGTGTAAGCCATATGCTCGTCTGGCAACATTTTATATGAAAATGTTTTTGTTGGGATTTCATTTCTTTTGTAAGTTTTTTAAAACAATGTTTTTTATTAACTTAATTTTTCTTTTTTTTGTGTATTTCTTGCACTTCAGGTGCGCCTCTTTTCACAGCCCACTCTCTAATATGTGTGTATTACGAGTAGATACGTACTTTGCTTAGAAGTATATTCTGAAAATTTAAAAAACTTATAGTGGATTTAAAGTTAGTAGTTTTGGCCTACCGAAAGTGAAACTAATTTTGCATTTATCAATCATTCTGCTAGTGATCAAGATCGTGATCAGGGATTGATTTAAACCAGATTCAGCCTCTTATAGAGAATTATGTATAAATCTAACATGTGTCAGCAGTAGCAGTTAAAGTTTGCATATTAGTTTATCAAGATAAAATGATAATCAAACGTAATGTATAGATCCAAATTTAAATTTCTAACTTCAAATTTTACCTATTAAAACACTCAATCACAACACAACCACTGAACTGATTTGGCTGAAATTTAAAATGTAGACTGATTATATCCTGGACTAACACAGACTACTTGTTATCCATTAAAAATCTAGGGAAGGTATCGGTGAGATTTGTGTGTTTATTAGTTTTTTAACTATTCAAATTTGACGCTTGACACGCTTGACAACTCATTTTAGTCACAGAGCACTGGACTCTGGGCAATGAACACACGGAGCTCGGTACGGGAATTCGGGCTTGCCGCGTGCACTATGGTACTGGGCACACTGACGTTGGGGCGCTGTTAAAATCCATATAATTTACGCTTGGCATGCCCGACGGCTAACTGTGGGTACTGGACACTGGGCCTTGGGCACTCATTTCACCCTGGGCACTGGGAACTGAGAGCTGGGCTCGTTGGACGGGGCCTGTGTGTAACTTGGGCTTGACGCGTCCGTTTGGGCACTGAGTAGGTATTTAGGCGCTACAACGCTCTTCAAAATCAGAGAGATTTGACGCTTGGCACGTTCGACAGCTCAAGCTGGGCACTGGGCACTCGTCTCAATGTGGGTTCTTGTCATTGAGCGCTGGATCCTGGTCACTCGACATGCAGTGAAACTCGGCTTGTTAAACATGACATGCATGGACCTTGGGCTTGAAACGTGCGATATTACTGGGCACGGGGCACTGGGCACTTGGGAGCTTGGCCACTTGGGCACTGGAATCGCGCTTATAATTACCAAAAAAAATTACGTGTTCTTCCAGATGTATACTAGCAGATATCTCACATGAAATTAAGTTTGTACCTATACGTATGGGAAACCCCATACGAACTTCCAACCCCCTAATTTGATGGATGTGGGGTGATTTACTAAAAATCCTGAAACACGTATTTAATTGTTTATTACAAAGAGTCCCTATATCAATTTTTAGACCTCTAGCATCAATATTGGCCGTAGTTTCATACAAACTTCCATCCCCCCATACGAACTTACAACCCCCTAATTTGTTGGATGTGGGGTGATTTACTAAAAATCCTGAAACACGTATTTAATTGTTCATTACGAAGAGTCCCTATATCAATTTTGAGACCTCTAGCACCAATATTTGCCGTAGTTTCATACAAATTTCCATCCCCTATTTTAAGGGGTTGGGGGGTTAAATTTCCAACTTTTGGAATTTTTTTGTTGGTTGTGTACTAATTCTAGCTTACATACCAAATTTCAGCTTTCTAGGACTTTAGGAAGTACCTAGGAATTTTGATGATCATCAGTGAGTCAGTCAGTCAGTGACGAAATCTGGGTTTTTCAGATGTCAATAAAATCTAAAGTATAAGACCTGTGATATTGAAACTTTATACGTTTAATAAGTTCACCGGTGACATCATTTATATCTGGAATAATTCTGGCCTAAGTTATAAGGGTTTAAAAATACGGCGAAACACTTCGAGAAAAGATAGGTAGTGCCCTCGCGCTTCGCTTGACTCGTCTGGCGGGGACACTACCGTGTCCCCAGATTTTGGACCCATTTGTGGCTAAATAAAGGAAGAATTTCTACCAGATAGGTATAAGAAAAATAACTGCGTCTAATGCTTCATGCATCATTTTTAGTATTGCATGTAATGTTACGTGCAGTATTAAAAGTGAATGGTAAATCACTGATAGTTGACACAGTTTTCAAAAACTACAATTTGTCTGGATTTCCTTCGAGAAAATCATTCATTCAAAAATATATCAATAGCAGTTTAAATTTATTTTATAAATAGGTATGGTAGGTACACAGCTTGAGTAAATACTTCATAATGTTTTAGAACCGAGTATGTAATATATCGCAACTTAAAAATGCCTAGGTATAATATTATGAATTTTGAATTATTTATCAGTGAAGGTTTTTGTTTATTTCAATAATCATTTATTTGTTGAAAATGAAATATAGAAATTTAATATTTTATCGACCTCTCTGATTTTTACCTAACTCTGCAGCAACGATCAGGCTTTCCTAATCTTTCAATATAATACTAATCTTGCGGCCTTGGTATTAAGAGCTGAATTCGTGCGCATTCTATATAATTATAGCAATCATTGTAATAGATTGTTTTGATTGGTTTTATATGAATATTAGGCCGCGATGCTTCATTACCACTTACCCATTGAAACGGTATGAATATAATAAATTTGGTCAGTTTTTACACGCTTATAATGATTAGAAATATTCTCGTAATAACCACTTGCCTCCGGTCGTGTTATATAGCGTTTAGTTTAATATATATAATTTTAATTGACCTACTAACATTCGATTATAATAAATATAATCGAGAACATCGTCAGCGTATTAACGGCCCACTACTGGAGTCGTATCACCTGCATCTAAGCGATAGCTTGTGTTATGGGTACTAGATGACTGATAAATATACATACATACTAATATGCATAAGTATAATATATTGAAAAACACCCAGACACTGGAGAACATTCATGCTCATCACACAAACATTTACCAGTAGAGGGAATCGAACCCACGAACTTCGACGCAGACGCAAATGATTACCTACTGTTTTAAGAGATGATAGTAGGGCCCCTGGTCATAGATTAGATTTTCGTCAAAAGAGTCAAGCGTGAACCAAATATAAGTGCGATCTCTCGGTTGTTAAAACGATTGATTCTAGTTTCGTCTCAACTCTTTTTTACAGCCCACAATTGGGACGGGTTTCCTCTCAGAATAACTAGGGTTTTTACAAGTTACTAGTCAGTATTTTACTGCGATCTCATCTGATGGTAAGTGACGATACAGTCGAATCGTACTGGTTCGTAAGGGGTTAGCAACCCCTAACGTTTTCCATATAGCATCGCGCTTAATCGCTTAGCGATGCGTCTTTGCTTGGACGGTGGTAACTAGCCACGGCCGAAGCCTCCCCCCAGATCATTGCCAAATTAGAAATTATTAAATCCTAAAGGGACCTATCTCTGAAATCGAACCCGCAACCTCCCACTCGATTTCAAGCATGCGCCACTGCCAGCAATTTTGTTACCTACAGGCTACAACTTTTTGTTGCCTTAAAAAATTTAAAATCACGTACAATTCATACGCTTTTTTGCTAACCGTACTAAGTTTCCAACAAAGGTACGTATAATACTTGAAATTTGTATTGTAGTCGTTACCGCGCACTTAACAATCGTTTCTAATATTTGAAAGTCATGTCTGTAAATAGTTATTTGCGTAAAATTGTCCGACAATAGAGCCGTCTACACACACACGGATTTGGGAATAACCGACGTTTACAATGGACTTGTTTGGATAGTCCAAGAGTCTTATTGACCTTTATTTTGTACCGTTATGCACAAAGCGCGAATGACGGTCGAATAAATTCTCTTTTTAGGGTTCCGTAGCCGAATGGCAAAAAACTGAACCCTTATAAATTCGTCATGTCTGTCTGTCCGTCTGTCCGTCCGTATGTCAGAGCCACTTTTTTCCGAAACTATAAGAGCTATACTGTTGAAACTTGGTAGGTAGATGTATTCTGTGAACCGCATTAAGGTTTTCACTCACACACACAAACTTTAAAAAAAAGTAATAAATTTTGGGGGTGCCCCATACTTAGAACTGAAACTCAAAAATTTTTTTTTCATCAAAACCATATAATTATGTGGGGTATCTATGGGTCTTCAAAAATGATACTAAGGTTTCTAATATCATTTTTTTCTAAAATGAATAGCTTACCCGAGAGACACTTCCAAAGTGGTAAAATGTGTGTCCCCCCCGTAACTTCTAAAATAAGAGTATGATAAAATTAAAAAAAAATATATGATGTACATTATCATGCAAACTTCCACCGAAAATTGGTTTGAACGAGATCTAATAAGTAGTTTTTTTGATATTTACAATAAAACCTCTAAAAACAAAGTTAGTTTTGCGGTTCGATAAGAAAAGTGGTTTTTATGGTTTTATTCCTCCGGTTGTAGTACGGAACCCTCAGTGCGAGAGTCCGACTCGCACTTGACAGGTTTTTGTATTTCTTCAAGTGTTTATATAATCATCGCTGAGTTTGTTAGAAAATGTGTAACGATTTGTGCTTATCGTTTACATTCTAATTTTCATAGGTATATTATTTTATAAAAATCGTTCGCACTATTTTCATAATTAGTGCAGTATTGTGCTGGATTGTTCGCCTGTCCGTTAGAAAAACAGATGAACGTCAAATATCAATTGCTTGAACAACACTGGGCCAGTTAAAATTAAGCCTCGTTTTCGCAATACATTTTGCTTTCTATACAGTACCACAGAATAATAGTCCTCACGGTACAGAAGATTCACTCCACAAAATGATTTAAATAAACAGCAACTCTAGCACTAACACAATAAAGTGCAGTTCAATTTGCAACCTTACTTTGCCTTATACCTACGTCTTTATTATTCTCGAATCAATTTTTGTTACCACACTCCTCCGAAACGGCTCGACCGATTGTTATGAAATTTTCTGCGTATATTTGGTGGGTCTGAGAGTAGGTCGTAAGCTATTTTTGATAACCGTAATTGCAAAACAACGATTGTCCGGTCAGCTAACCTAATAAATAAAACTCTCGTGCCAATTCTTGTTACCAAACTGCTCCGAAACGGCTCGACCGATTGTTATGAAATTTTCTGTGTATAACGTCGGAGAGTAGGTCGTAAGCTATTTTCATATCCCTAATGGCAAAATAACGTTTGCCGGATCAGCTAGTTAATATTATAAGTTTGGTAATAACTATCAAGTACCTACCTAATTATGTTTCCAAGCGTCTAGTGACCCGAGAGCTGGCGCTTTTAGATATTTACTCTTCACCTATCCTTAACAATAGCTTGGCTGGTAATTCCTCGGGTGATTGACAGTTAATGTTTCTATCGACGCAGCGATTGACTTGATCTTTTCATATAGATCGTTAATCATTGTTCCCGTATTCATATACATGTTTCGCTTATAATGAAATATTTCGCACTTGGGTTTAAGAGAAGTTATAATTAACTGCCTCAGTGGTCCAGTAGTGAACCTACTCGACTGCAAATCACAAAGTACTGGGTTCGATCCCCGGGTCGACCAAAAAATAGCATCAACCGATGATAACCCTTAACTCGAAGAGCACGATATGCTGTGGGTCTTACGCCTGATCCCCTCCGGTTGTCTCGATCTGCCATCGGACTAAGATAGTGAGAGAATAGAAAGAGAGAAAAGAGACACCAATTGAGTAAGAAAATGAAGATCCGTACCCGAGTCCGTATCCGCGGACACTAAATATCCGTATCCGGTCCGTATGAGTCGACATACATTTTTGACGACCCGGCACTAGTGCATATAATGTAATGTCCTGATATATATTTACATTTATTTATTTATTATATGTCTTAAGTCAATAAGTGCTAGTAAGTTTTTGTCGCAAACAAAACGGAGTTTGCCAAAAACTCCGTTTGATTATCGACAAAAACCGACACTCGGCAGATTGCCCATACGCTTGCAAACCTAGGAAAACTCTGTGTTTTGAAACATATGAATTTTCATCTCACCCGCTCGGAAAGGAGATTTTTAATGCCCAAAATGCGGGCGGGAAATGCTATTATATTCCCTAGGGCCCAAAAGAATTTTCATTTCTCCCTAGGGCGAGAAAGTAGTATGAAAATCCTTTCCCGCCCTAGGGCCGCAAAGCATTTCTAAATTCGAACATGACGTAATCTCGTATTGCGTCTATAATAATGTCTAATGGTGGCACCACACATGGCTATTTGTAATTGTGATTGGATGATCGCGTATTTGCCAAAATTTTCGACCTCATGGAGCCTAAATATGTTATTGGCTGTATTTGCCAAACAGGCAAATATGGCAATAATTTTGGCAAATATACTCTCCACACATGGAAGTTATTTGACAAATATAAAAAATAGGCAAATACAAATAGCCATGTGTGGTGCCACCATTAAACTGAAGACTTCTTTTTTTTTTTAAATAATGCATACGGTCAGTAACGAGGTTCGACCTTTGAGTTTGTATAGGTGTACATTACTTTTTGTTTTTACATTTTCTTAGAATATCAATAAGAATAATAACTCCTTTTTAGTTTTATTAATTTTAAAGGTAATCTAATTAAATCCATGATATTTACTTATTGTTTATCTAATTGTTGTTATTTTTTTCTTATCTTCTATTATCGTTGGTTCTTAGAAATTGATATTTCTGAACGCATCCAAAATATAAGTAGAAAAAAAAAGTATCTCATTTTTTTTTTCTGATCGTGATAAATAATAATATCTTGTTTTTATTCATTACCTTTTTTGTTATAAGATGAGTGGTGATTAAGATTTAAGGGTGGATTTAATTAAGTGAGTGAAGTTATTGCAGAGTATTACTAAAGACAACATCTTACATACTCGCAATGCCGATCCAAGTGTTCTTCAAGTAATTTTGCCTCGCTGTGGCGAGATGAAAAATTTTGTGTTATGTGCGGCCGCAAATTTTTTTGGGTCTCGTGTCCTTTGAGTGCCTCGCTATGCTCAGGATTCTATTCTTTGAACCCCTCGCTGCGCTCAGGGTTCAACCCTAGAATCCTTCGCCGCTCAGCATTCAAATTTGACACTCGGCCCAAAAATCCATTTTGCGGCCTTGCATAACAAATAACTATTGCGCTGGCTTGTCGAGGTTTGCCAAGCATGCAGATGTGGCATTATAACATTGATTAAAAACAATGCGATAATTTTAGTAGTTTTCGCTAACGTAAAAGGTAGGTACAGTATCAAAGTTGTTATACAATTAAACGTCACTGAGCTGCTAAATTCGTTGCCCAACCTGTGACTAATTGTAATGTTAGATTGCTGTAGCGCCGTGCCGGCTGTGTTCGTTGAGTCCACTCCAATGTACCTCGCAAATCACAAGAAGGGACTTTGCTCGCGAAAGGGCAAACGCTTTTCACGCTGTTTGGCTTCGTCTTTAGGCTCTATTTTACAGTACATGACTTGTTCGACTATACGTTTCGTAAGTAAATTATGTTCCTTCTTCTGAATT
The DNA here is from genome assembly GCA_036785405.1 of Coenonympha arcania. Lineage (NCBI taxonomy): Eukaryota > Metazoa > Arthropoda > Insecta > Lepidoptera > Nymphalidae > Coenonympha > Coenonympha arcania. Next base: position 6,196,610 of record JAWDAA010000030.1, on the reverse strand, counting down.
AGGCTGAGAATGTTCCGACAAATCGAAATTCTTTGCGACTTTTAGTAGGGGCACTTTTTGGCACCCTTTCTAGTCTCTACCTTACATTACATGACTTGTTGTTGGACTATACGCTTCGAAAGTAAAGCGACTTTTAAAGAAATTGGTTACAAGCGCTGCGACCCGAGAATTTTAAATATTTGTTGTTTCATTAGTGACTGCCTATTCGACAACGTTTTATTAAACGAAGAAATGGAGTTATCATTTTATTCACAAAATCTAATTCAAAAGACACCTCCATTCCACTCCACTCCACAAGAACCATCATTTGACAAGCGCGACGTTAGTTCCAGTTTTGGCCACCGAGTCAAAGAAATTACACTATACACTAATTATACAGCATAGATGACACGACAAAGTACGCATGTAGGTAGGCACATTTCGATTTTCACATGTTAGCAGTTAGCACGGAATCGCCAAGCCCCGGCTCACAGGTGGGATCAGGTTTCCTCATGAATATGGAGACAAGACAAACAGCTGTTAAGCAAACAGTTAAACACGGCCCGTCGCGGTGGGCCGTCTATTGTCCACTGGCTTTTGTTTAGGAACTTTCACAATTATCAAGACAACAACGGAATATACGGATATGACAACGCTGTCTTACGAGGTCGTAATTATATTTCAACTTCTTTAACGACTTCCCTGGCGCTGTATGAGGTCGGATTTCACCGCGGTCCCGGTTCGTCATGGGCTGGTTTGGGGTTTTAAAATTCTTAAATTGGTTTGGATCTAACCTATGGGAAAGAAGGTCTTCAGTCAGACTTCCTAGTTCCTACTGACAAAGTCATAACCGTCATCCGATAGCGTTCTGATATGATGATGTGTAGCTATCACGATAACTTCATTGACCATCTTCAGGAGCATTATCAGGGAATGAGAACTCGACCAAGTAGGTATTAATTATATATTTTGTAAGCAACATTCATTCATTCAAAAGTTCATCGCATTTTATAAAAGGCATGTCGAATTGTTTAACGAGAATATTTACGATTTTATTCGCATCAAAGGGGATTATTACTGTGTTTTCGAATTAAGGTGGATGGGGTACCGCGCGAAAATTTTATTTTTATTTAGAGACGTATTAATATTATGACTATATTAGTCTCAAACAAATAAAAGCGATGAATTAGCATTTAAATTTTCGCTTACGCAATCTACGCTTATGAGTTATGGCGGACGTTAAACGATCTAACCGGGACCGTTAAAGCTTAACGGAACGCAAAAATCATGTCAGAACCGAGTTCACGCTGTATGATGATTGTTGATAGTTGAAACGTAGACATGTTGCAGACAAACGGCAGCGTGGGTCAAATTGATGGGGCAAACTGCGGGCGGTCCTCAACTTAGGATTGGCGTCCACTGCTTGTTATAGCAAAGTAATGGATAACTTGTGTGGATAGCCTGTTAAGAAAACTTCAGTTTGAAGGCAAAGAAACACAGTAAATTGGTCAAATGCGAGTCGGGCTCGTGCACTGAGGGTTCCGTACTGTCAAGGCCCATTCTCAATAGCAGTATAGGTAAACCTCCTGCCTACCGAATTCAAAATGCGTGATCCTAATTTAACTATTTATGTCTACAGTAAATATAATATAACTACAATAAATATTCTGTGTCAATTTTAAGCGTCTACCTATTATCGTTATCAATATCGAGCAAGCAAAAAAATCACGTTTGTTGTTATAGCAGCAACAGAAGTACATCATCTGAGAAAATTTCAAGTCTGTAACTATCATGGTACCAGAGATACAGCCTGGTGACAGCGGACGGTCGGCTGGACAGCGAAGTCTTAATAATAGGGTCCCGTTCTTATCCTTGGGTACGGAACCCTAAAAAGTAAGAAGTCCCAAAGATATCGCTATGTGCAAAGTGGGTTGTGGGGACTGTCAAATCGATTGCAGCACAAGTGGCGAAAGTAAAAACATTCTATTGCGTCTAATTGATATAATTCCGTACTAACGCTGGTAAGTATTTATAAGCTAAGCTGTTAAAATTCGTTAAAATGTGGGTAACAATGCGTACTGTGTTATAAGCATCAAACACTGGGAAAAACAGTTCGGGCGAGTTTTATCAAGCTGGAAATAAGAGTCAGAGAAATAAATAGATAGCTGCTGTAACTAAATGATATTTTGTAGAAGTTTGAGTTACAGTCATTTGTCTAACTTAGCCTTATAGATTAGCAGGCCTAAACACCTATATCATGAAGAATTCTCAGGCATGCAGTAATAATTTTATTTTCCACCGTTTGATTTACAATACCGCAAAGGGTAAGTAGCCTGTATAAAAAATCAAATACCAAACCTCCTAAATTGGAGGCCAAAGATTTGGAAGCTATAATATTATAACTTAGAAATAAGGATTAGAAATGAAAAAGCAAATCTACCAGAAAATATCTACTATCAAATCATCCATTCCCGAAACTCTGACAAATGTAGCACATATTAAACAACAGGTATTACGAAGTTACACCACATTTACTAGATACTATATCAACTCACAGACAATCTGTCATCGGCCCTGCTGACCCCAGCGATTGTTTCAAATATGATTGATCATACGCCCGAGCGCCTGTGGGTGTGTGGATCAATTCATAAGCGCTTACGATTAAAATTAAATCCTAGTTTCATTGTTGCAGAATACATAATACAAGCTAACCCCAGTAACACAAAACATTAGGATCCAAGATACAATTTCGAGAAAGAGGCGAAATGATAAACCTAGATCGTGCGTTTAGAAGACATTACGTAGCATTCGGGAAACTTCGTAATGTCTTCTAGTCCAATAGGTAAAAGACTGGAATCTATAATTAATAAAATTCTAAATATTGAAGTAGACTTTTCCATGTGTGTTGATTGATCACGATCAACACACTCACTGGTACTTTTTGTTTTCATTCTGCGTGAAGGAGTTTTAAAAAAAAAGAATTTTCTGTTAAAAAAATTGTATTAAATTACTCTATTACAATGGACTACCTAGTAGTTTTTGCAAATGTATTACAAAGTTTATTAAATGTCTTGAATTGAACTTGAGGAATTGTCATTTCCATTTATTTTTATTCTAGAACTGACCGAAACCCGGACCTTTGAGAAATTACGTATTTTCCACACTTGTGTCGCAATGTAATATTTTCATATCCTGACACACATATTATTTCAATTAATTGCGTTTCTACTCTACAAGCTTTTACATTATACATACTTCTGAAAAACTTCTCGAGTTTTATTCCTTTTAAAGCTTTTAAGCATAACAAAAGCATAAGAGCAAATGCATCTGTATTAAACGTGCCGTGTGAGCCCAAAATAAAAGAGGCATTATTGTTTGACAGACACTTTGACAGGTGTAAAAAGCTAAATCAAAACAACGCAGGTCCTCGTCAGGTCAGTCACACGTAGTAAAACTCTCATCAAAATCGACGGGTATTTAGGCAGAGTATCTTTCACTCACTGCGAAAAAAACGAGAAAACGCCTGTGTCGTCGGTCGGGCGTTCGGGAAAAAAATAGCGACAATTTCATGTAACTTGTCCCAGGAAATACGTGATTTTAAAAAGGCTTACAAGTATGTGTAAATAATGTGTGTTATTTCGGATCTCCATTAGTTATACGAGGTTTCTACATAGTTATTTTTTTTACTTTTACAATAGGTATATGAGCTGAGTGAAACGACCATTGTTTATGTAAAATTTCTGCAAGAATGCAGATTTTTTGGAGGCTGGTACAGAATTTGTTGCTAATAAATTTTCATTTATGTTTGTATATAAACCTAGATACAGTGTACAAGGTACCTAATTGATAAAAATATTTCAAGAAAATTTTGTTAAAACGTCATAATCGCGTACGAGCGTTTGTATGGAAAATCTACCGGTAAGGCTTCTCTTAAGTTATCATTGGATATTAAAAGAACCTACAGAAGTATGCGTAATGGTCTTCCACTTTTAAGCCTGAAAACAATAATTTTATTAATGAGATAAATATAGTTATTAATATCATAGAATTCTATCTATGCACTTTAAAAACAATATCCGATAATGAATACGTAAAATCAACAATATTTTAGATTACAGCAAACAAAACCGTCAACAAAAAGAAACATCAAAAGAATTGCACAAGCGAGAGTTGATTTAATTCGAATGCGTCAATAAACGATCTTTGCCTTCAATACCCTCTAATTAAGCTGTACGTAATAATAAATGTCTTGTGTTGACTAATTACTTAATTTCACGCCAATCTTGTTGTAAAATCAACAGTCGCGCTACCGAAAGCCGTACAGCCTTCTCACAATAACCAAATGACGAGGCATTTTTTTCTATATGTTATCTAATTGTGAGATACTATTTTGATTCGCTGATTGTGTTGAATTGATTCTCGAATGGAGCGTCGGCAAATAAATATAGCTGATCAATAAAAGCGACCGCACTCTTAATTAGTTAGGAAATAATTAAAATAGCTGTGTCACGTTTAATGAACCCGAATTTACAAGCATATATTACGGAGTCAGGTTCTCTATAATACTGCTATTTATTATCTTTTTTTATTTTTATTTATTTTTATTAGCTTTTGATGAATTTGTCCGCGTGTAAAGGAGCTTGAATATTTCATCAGATTTGATCAAACCCCGATGTCGTCTTAACAATTCAGCTTCTATGAAACATGTTATTAACATGTATCATAGAAGCTGAATTGTAAAAATAATTAGATACTTTTCATTTTATCGCTATTCTCATTAATTTTTAAATGAAAATTGTCGGCAGGATTTGAAACGCGTTCCCAAGCTGTCGCAACTGGGTGTCTTTAAACAAAACTGTGGTGCCAACTAGTGGAAACATTTTATTTTTAATTTACTTAACAATGGTCCATCTCAATCAATAGAGTTTTTGAACCTTACCGCTTTTTAAAATTACTATTATTATCTTTTTATTTGTCTGACTTGCGTTGTTTTTGCATATGTTAAAGTTAGTTTACTTAGGGTTCCGTAGCAAAATGGTAAGAATGGAACACTCATCTGTCAATCTATATGTTTGTATGTCTGTCACTATTCGATACGATTAACGATTCAGCTATTTAGCTTTATGACTTCAACTTGTTAAATCTATAAATCTTCGATCCTTATTTGGCATTTTGATATATTTTTTTGCTAACGACTCCTCTACGGCTCCAACAAATGCTTACTATTATATACGTTTTTAACACAAGCACATCACATTGTGAGGTACGTGTTATTTGGCAACCAGAGAACGTTAGCAATAATATTGTCATTAGTGGTCAGAGTGTTAAACGGGTTAAACTTTTGGTCCGCAATCAAATAACTTCAGACATCATAATGAATCTAACGTAACTGTTATATTTTTTGTATTATTATATTGTGCTGCTTAAATTCATCTGAATAAATCATCGCATACTTTCACTATTAGAAAAGCAACTGTTTGAAACGCACGGTTTTGTCGCTTAACACAATACGCTAGGGAATTGTGTTAGAAAAACGTAGTGGTCGGGTATCGTAGAATCTTCATGTAAATAAGCAGGACAGATTAGTTTTGCTATAATCCGCTACTTGAAAAGATTCTGTATGGTACAATATGCAGGAACACTGCCCACATGAAACACCACACACAATTTTCAACACTTTCTTCGACGCACGTTTCATCCCGACACCGGGACATCATCAGGAGATGTTGACTTCACAATTCGAATCTACAGATTTCGCACTGTGAAGCCACATACAGAATCTCTTCAAGTAGCGGATTATAGCAAAACAAATTAATCTGTCTTGCTAATTATGGATTTCCGCAAAATAACGCCTGCTGCCATTAAATATTTAAGTAAATAATTTAAGTGTTGTACGGTGTACCCACACTTTCATATTTCTCAAAAATGCATTATTTAAGTTGATGTATTTAAACCGCATCCTTGCTCTTCAGTCCCTACTTCACTCTCATGATCTTCCGCAAATTTCGGAAACACTTCCTTATCTCCAGTCTACATTATATGCAAAATTTCAGATTTATTGGACCGAAGGTCAGTCCTGGATATTCTAGATTTTTGTATGGCATTTTATGTTTCAAATTTATTCCTCAGATAGTTAACGTGAAAAATTAAGCCTAAGCTACTTACTTGGTAGAGGATACCAATAACTATAATAATTTATATCTATTTAAATTTATAAGAAGAGCTTGCAAATAAATCTCAAAGAATCCTTTCTAATAAATTGACGTCGAGGGAAGACATAAAATTGAGATCTACAAAGCATTACGGGTCGGTACGTGCACGCGCGCAACAATTGGCGGTCCCTTACATAACAAGTGTAAAGCCGCGGGAACGGACGGCGACCTCGCTGGGTCAGACAATATAATTGATTAAGGCCTAGCACAATGCATTAACATAAGATAATGCTTAACCTCCGACCCGCGTTTTATATTTTCGCCTCGCCACTTAATGTAGACATGTTATATTTGAAGGCGTACGGTATTCCGTTAAAGCAATCGTGCATTGTTGTCTTGATGCATTGTTTATATCAAATTTAAACTGACTTAAAAGTAATATATTGTTGGAATTGCATCGATTAATTATCCTGAGATATAAAAAATATTGCTAAGAGAGCTACCATGCTGCACGAGAATTTTTTTTGAATTTTATCAATCTCGTTTTTATACACTAGGTATATGGAATATAGAGAGAGAGAAAAGAGTTCATCAAAAGAATCTCATCGTACGTATCTTAGCCCCACTATACCTTTAAACATATCTAACCTAAACTTAAACTTATCCCTCAATAACTTCAAAGTGGCTGTGAAACGAAAGCTCATTAATAAAGCTTACTATAGTATTATGGATTATTTACATGAATCAAATACTTGGGAGTGAATGAACTGCTGTAATTATAATAGCTCAATTATTAGTTTTAAGTGCCCTTGTCAAATTGTGATAACAGTAAAACCCGGCTGAGTTTGTTGTGGGCTTCTTTTCAGTGCAGGGCACGTTTGAACCGTCGTAAACTTAGCTGTTGACGTTTTACAAGAACCTGTACGTTAAGTCTTTGTTACTTGTTTGTTAAGTGTTTGTCTTTGTACGATATTTTGAGTATTGGGTTTTTCAAAAAAAAAATGTATATATATTTTGTTATGAAATTAGTAATTTTGGTTTGTCATTATATTCCAGATTATACAACAACTACAGGTGTTATCAAACTATAAAAAAATTAAAATAGTTCTGGTGAAGCGTCAATAAAACTCCATGTATTCGGTTACAAGTAAAACCATCGTAAAACGCGCAAGAGCGCACAAACGTCTCTACCATTTGACATAATCAACTGATCTTAACGAAATTATTATGAACGAAAACTGATCTGCCCTTTGAACATTGAATGCAATAGTTTTAATGAGGTAATAATTTTCTACAACGTTAATACGATAAGACGCGATAGACTGACATTAAAATCTCGCACTTGTCACACCATAACGTGCTAACGAGTACCTTCTTACTTGTAAGTGCGACATTAATTTTTGGAAAGATTACAGTCGTTTCATAATTACCACAAATGGAAAATTAAAAAATTTTAAAACACCCACGACTTTTGCAGACTTGTAATTGAAAAAGGATTAAATAATTTTTTTGAAACTCCCCGACTAAAGGAAAGTAAGAACTAAGAACCTATCAGTATAATTACAAATCCAAGAAAATCCGCCGGAGCTGCTGTGTTTTGCCCTATGACGGTGTTGATGGTGCTGTTTACCAGTTGATGACTAATTCAATTTCTTGATACTTCTCATACACCGGCTGTTTATCAATACTTACTAATTACATTAATTGATATTGGAAACGAAAATAGCAATGGCAGCTCCGACGGATTTTCTTGGATTTGTAATTATACTGATAGGTTCTTAGTTCTTACTTTCCTTTAGTCGGGGAGTTTCAAAAAAATTATTTAATCCTTTTTCAATTACAAGTCTGCAAAAGTCGTGGGTGTTTTAAAATTTTTTAATTTTCCATTTGTTTTATAGTTTTTCGATTAATATATGAATGTAATTAAAATTATATTATTATTAAAAAATGAAAATTAATCTTCAAACTAGCCATTAGCTCTTCTAGCAGCGTTTGAAGGCATCGTCCCTTCCAAGTCATAAAGAGACGTTTATTGTGGCGCCCCCTGCTGTTCAATCACAAGAACAATTATCTACGAACCCTTGCCAATGACTCACTAATATTTTATACAAAACTGTATCCAAATCGGTTCAGTCGTTTTTGTAATAATTGAGAACATTCGTTTGCACTGTAAATGTTTTTTATGGCGCCCCCTGGTGATCGATGTTCGTAACAACTATCTAAGAACCATCGCCAATAAATACCAAACATAATACAGAAAACTGCATCTAAATCGGTCAAGCCGTTTTTGAAATAAATGGGAACATTCGTTTGCAATATAAATGTATTTTATGGCGCCCCCTGTTGATCGATGTTCGTAACAACTATCTAAGAACCATTGCCGCTGAACACCTAACATTATACAGAAAACCGCATGTAAATCGGTCAAGCCGTTTTTGAAATAAATGGGAACATCGATGTGCACACACAAACAAACAAACAAACAAACAAACAAACAAAAATATTTTTGCATTATTGGTTTTTGTGAACAATTTAACATACAAACAAACATAAAATATTTTTAATAGAGTAATGTACAAACGGTCTCTCACCCTAAACGCATATACCCGTACTCCGTTCCGTCGTGGGTAAAAATAGTACATTTCAATTTCAAGAAATGACAATTCCGCACGTGCATGAAAGAAATATTGGTTTTACGTGTTTGCCTGCTCCGTGTTTGGGTGCCGTGCGCGTCCTTGTACGCCGCTTCGGTGCCGCGCAGAAGGAAAAAAAAGCACTAGTGCGGAAAAGAATAACTTTCCGCCCGCAAAACACACATGTAAATGTTTACTGTTTGCGCAAATGTATTAAAAACTACTTTTTTAATTATAAAAGTACTTTAAATTTAATAACGCTGATAACGCTCTCTTGAAACCAGTCAGATTTTCTATAATTTCGGCAAACTTTCTTGCTTTGCATAAGAGTAACCTTTTCGAATTCGTTCGTGTCTCCCTTTTTTACCAAGAAATGTTAGGACTGCACTAAATGTCAACATGCATAAATAATTCCCCATAATACGACCATAATCCGCGTAAAACAAGGACTTCGCCAGCGCATTAGCTTTACCTATAGCAATTTTAATGGCCACCTAAACGGCCATTAACTTTAGATAACCATAAAAGGCGAAGTGGCCGGACGCCGGTAACTATTAAAGACTACTTTTAATAACTGTTTTAAAATATGTCGCTGGCGATGCGTTTCCTTACTTTTGGTTTTACATAGTGCCTAGGTATTTACAACATAGATTAAAACATAAGCTTGAATTCTTCATTAATTTGTATTTAACGGCCGATTAATTTACGCAGTTGTCTACTTTAAAACATTTTCTTTACAAGGTTAAAAAATGTTTGCTTGCTGTGAAATACTTAATAGCGAAAGATTTTATTTCTTTTCTAAAATAAGAATACTTTACTTGTTCCAATTTCTAAAATAAAAATATTTTACTTGTTCAACTGCGAATCCATCAGTTCTTTGGCAATACATTCGATTGGTAGATTTGAGTACGATATATTGGCGTTAATTTCTAACAAAGATTTTCAGCATACATTTCTACAGCCTACTGTCAGCAGTGGTATCTACTTATTTTTAAGTTGCTTAGTATAAAATTAATGATTCTGCTATAGGTATTTCGCCATGTATTCTATTTTATCTTGCTGAAAAAGTTGTTGTAACTTGATAGTCTTTATAGCTAAATTCGAATAAACATTCGAATTCGAATACTTAAGCAGGGATTTTCCAGTGAGCAATAGAACTTTGAAGGAATGTTGACAAATAGGATCTACCTAGACGAAATGCGGTCTCCTGAATTCTTGGAATGGATGTTGACGTGTATTAAGTACCTAGGTATATCTTACCACAAAAGATTAATATCATTAACTGTCGACGGGTTAAATTTATAGGCTCTTTATTTAATAGCCACAGAAATATTGCCTTAATGTCAAATATGGTCATGCGATATGTATGGAAATAGTAAAAAAAATATGAAAATATTGTCGTCTTTAACTAAGTACCTGACTAATTAACTGACTTTCAATATATTTAAACGTGCAATTGTTGTATATTTATCTCGTAAATGGCTCTAACGATTTTCATGAACTTTGGCATTAATAAAGGAACTGGTATTACAAGTTTACCTACGTGGTTGCATTTCTCGTAAAAAAGCGATTTTTTCCAAAAAACAAAATTGACTATTGACTTAACTAAATAATTCACAACGTTCAAGATTTTTCTGTGGTCAAATGTATATAAGTTTAGGTAGTACTAATGACTCTTGATGGACGAAGCTTTATCACGACATCAGATCAATAAAAGAAACCCAATTATTACTTTTTTCCTTAAAATTCTTTTGGTATCAGTGGCATTCGCCTCCTTTAAACCCATTTAGTAAATAAAATAAGGCAAACAAAAACTCCAATTAAAAAATACAAAACAACTAATTTTCATTCCTATTGTATCAAGACTATACTCAGTCTTTATAATCATTGCTATAGGATCTATAGTGATGTGCACGAACTCGGTCGAGGCTCGAGGATTCGATTCGGATTAGCGAATGAGTTTACCCGCTATTAGCGAGTGATTTATGATGTGAGTTGAGAACGGGCTACATACTGCGCGGGCGCACAGCGTGAGATCTATCAGATGCAGCGAGATAAGTTATCGATATCGATAGAATTGATAATGTTACATGCTGTGTGATTAGCCGAGAATGTTTCTGTTAGTTAGTGCAGTTGTAGAGCTTTACAAGCCTAATAGTGAACAGAATTTTTCACTCGATATTTCGTATCATATTCGATTTTTGTTTTATCGACGAAAACAGTGAATTTTTTTCAGGACAAATAGCCTTTCGTTAATCCAGTAATTCTCACGTAAAGGTTTAATAAATATCCATACAAATTGTTAGATAAACTTTGATCTTTATAATATCAGCGTGACTTAATTTCAATAAACTAAATATAATATAATGGAAGAAGATAAGAAAGAGGGAGTTTAATCAGAGGCGTATTTGGATACTTTAATGTATTTTTTAATCGAAACAAACTTTATCAAAACTACCAAATTCTATTATGCAATAAAATGTTATACTAATTTTAAATCCATCTAGCTACTCTCTCAATAATCAGATAACCAACTACCATCAATTACCACAAGAAAAATTATATCTTTAATTTAAGAGACATTGTTATGCGGAGGGATGAAAGTCATGTCACTAAAAGAACAATGAGTATGCATGTGCATGGACGAAAAAGTCGAGGCAGACCGAAGAAGAGATGGATGGATTGCGTGAAAGAAGATATGCGTGTGAACGGAGTGGATTGCGAGATTACGGCTGATAGGAGCGCATGGAAGGAGAAGACATGTTGTGCCGACCCCACATAAAGTGGGAAAAGGCCAGGAAGAAAGATTAAAGAGACATTGTATTTGCTATTAAGTAAAATAAAATAATCATTATATCGATATTCCAAACCCGGCAGGCCCGCACTAAAGCCGGTTGACCACTACAGGTGCGTCGGTTTCTCACCGCTGCGCCCGCGCCGCCGCAATATACATAAGACGATTTGTCCGCAGATTAAAATCTCGGGATAGCTACTTACATTGCTAGCTGTTACTGTCGCATGTCGTGTCATTTTCGATAATCCGCCAGCATTTGTGTCAACTTGTAATACGTTCTCAAAAAGCTCTTTTTTGGTGTCACGTTATTCTTTCATATTATATGACTTTTATTAACAATGTTATTTGGCATACGACATTTTTAATGCAGATATTAAATTTTTTTACTTCTTAATTTCTTCTGGGCAGACATTGTTTACTTACGAGTGCTTGCTACCACCGATGACACTTACTTAAAAATATCATTGTTATGTGTGCCATTTTAACCATTCAATTCTTAATGTATCAGATTATGTATGTGTCCTATTATGCATTAGTTTTTGTATTATTACATTGATACTCTGTTTACTATGTTTTAGCAATCATACTACTCTTATAAAAATATTGAAAAAAAAATTATTAAAATATTGTGTATGTTTGTATGAATATTTGTATTGTATTTGTTTACGTTGGCTGGAAAATTATAGATGGTTGGAGTTTTCAATTTCTCGGAATCCTGGATGATGTAATGACCTGCGTATAACATAATATAAATAAATCCCTAAGGGCAATAAATAATAAAACAAAGTTATAAGAAAATTCTATAACTCAGCATTACAATAACTTCCTTCAAACAAAGAAAAGTGACCAAGCAACAAGCTATCAACAGATTTCAGTGTAAAAAATATCGTGAACAATTAATCGATGTATCGTAACTACGCATCACTAATGACCGACCTGTCAAACGTCTAGAAAGCACTACTGAATGATTCAATTAAAATGACTTATTGACTAATGATACGGTACCACTAACTTAATAGTGTAAGAGTTGGTACATATTATTTATGTTGCTTACTTAATAAGTCTTTACTAAACAGAATTTGCAATAGCAAATTGCAAATAAATATCAGCATAAGAATTATTAATTATTTTGTTTATATTGTTTTTATTGCTCGCAGGACCGATGGACGTTGGGGACCCAAGGTGCTGGAATGGCGGCCACGCACCGGGAAGCGCAGTGTCGGTCGACCCCCCACCAGGTGGACGGACGACATTAAGGCGAGGCATCGGGCATAAAGCGGGGAAAACAGTTTTTTTGAACGAATAATTTAGGTGTTTAATCGTCATTCCCGATCTTACAAAAAATACACAATACACATGAAGATATCATCTAAAGAATGTGCTAATTTGTAACACGATAGGATTTACTTTACTCGATCATATAAAATCTTGAAATTGACTTAAATAAAATTTTTAAACGAATGATTTCTTAAGAAAATTTCTAAATATGCACATAATTTTTATATTGTCTTGAAGTACTACAGAGAACCTGCTAAATTTTGGTGTTCAGTTGAAGTCCTGTATCCAGCAAATTCAAATTTATCCCAGAACTGGAATAATAACCAGCGTTTTCAGGACATGCCGCGCCGCCCGCTACCCCGCCAGTATCAATTCGGCGCTTGCCAACGTCGGGTGTGTGTCGGTTTTGTGCGCGAGTCAAAGGACCTCGCTAACCCTCGCGAGGCGACGCGATTGCATTTCTGTACACTCTCGCGTGACGCGTCGATCGGCTTCTCGCGCGAGGGCATTCGCATAGAGTATATTGAGTATAGGGCATTCGGTAAAACATGGCGAGAAAACTCGCGGAGAATGTACTTCCCCATAAAATACTTTGATTATATATATATATATATTTTTTTGTTGTATTAATTTACCAAATGACAGTTAAAACGTCATTTTACTGAATCTAATTAAAAGTCGTAGTATAAATATAAAATAAATAAAGTATCGATATAAAAATAAACGTATCCCACCAAAAACATTTTCATGTAAAATGTTGCCAAGACGAGAGCATATGGCTCACACTGTCGAAAAGTTATCAAATTTCTTATATATTTAATTTCTTCTAAATCTATACAATACTATCTAACATACAAGCTCTAACTTCATAAACGCTACACTTTAGTTACAATAATGTCTTGGCCGTTTCGCTACCGTCACATGGGCGTACAGTAAAAAATTTATCCCACCTACAACATGTTCCTGATTTCGAATTTTGATTTTACAGGTGCTGCTACTTCGTGTCTAATGTTGAAAATCATTAAAGTACTATGGCCGCCATTTTGAACTTTTTGTTACTGGGCCGATTGCTTTCAAAATCGACACCTAACCATGACAGCAAGCATAGAGAAGGAATTTGTGGTCAAAATTTAAAAAAGTGGACGCCATTTTGAACTTTTCTGTTACTGGGCTGATTACTTTGAAAATCGATATCTGACTATGGCAGCAAGCATAGAGAAGAAATTTGTGGTCAAAATTTAAAAAAGTGGCCGCCATTTTGAACTTTTCTGTTACTGGTTAGTTAATTACTTTAAAAATCGACATCTGAAATTGGCAGCAAGCATAGAGAAGAGATTTGTGGTCAAAATTTAAAAATGTGGCCGCCATTTTGAACTTTTTTGTTACTGGGCCGATTCCTTTTAAAATTGACTTCTGACCTTGGCAGCAAGCATAGAGAAGAAATTTGTGGTCAAAATTTGAAAAAGTGGCCGCCATTTTGAACTTTACTGTTACTAGGCCGATTACTTTAAAAATCGACATCTGACCTTGGCAGCAAGCATAAAGATGAAATTCGTGGTCAAAATTTATAAATGTGGCCGCCATTTTGAACTTTTTTGTTACAGGGGCGATTACTTTGAAAATCGATATCTGACCTTGGCAGCAAGCATAGAGAAGGAATTTGTGGTCAAGATTTCAAAAAGTGGCCGCCATTTTGAACTTTCCTGTTACTAGGCCGATTACTTTAAAAATCGACATCTGACCTTGGCAGCAAGCATAGAGAAGGAATTTGTGGTCAAAATTTAATAAAGTGGCCGCCATTTTGAACTTTTCTGTTACTGGGCTGATTACTTTGAAAATCGATATCTGACTATGACAGCAAGCATAAAGATGAAATTTGTGGTCAAAATTTATAAATGTGGCCGCCATTTTGAACTTTTTTGTTACAGGGCCGATTACTTTGAAAATCGATATCTGACTATGGCAGCAAGCATAGAGAAGAAATTTGTAGTCAAAATTTAAAAAAGTGGCCGCCATTTTGAACTTTTCTGTTACTGGTTAATTACTTTAAAAATCGACATCTGACCTTGGCAGCAAGCATAGAGAAGAGATTTGTGGTCAAAATTTAAAAATGTGGCCGCCATTTTGAACTTTTCTGTTACTGGTTAATTACTTTAAAAATCGACATCTGACCTTGGCAGCAAGCATAGAGAAGAGATTTGTGGTCAAAATTTAAAAATGTGGCCGCCATTTTGAACTTTTTTGTTACTGGGCCGATTGCTTTTAAAATTGACTTCTGACCTTGGCAGCAAGCATAGAGAAGAAATTTGTGGTCAAAATTTAAAAAAGTGGCCGCCATTTTGAACTTTTCTGTTACTGGTTAATTACTTTAAAAATCGACATCTGACCTTGGCAGCAAGCATAGAGAAGAGATTTGTGGTCAAAATTTAACAAAGTAGCCGCCATTTTGAACTTTTTTGTTACTGGGCTTTCATTATCTGGAATAATAATCAAAATTTTCGGGAAATGATGTCGACAATCGAATTCTGGCCTAAGTTATAAGGGTTTGAAAATACGGCGAAACACTTCGAGTAAAGGTAGGCTTGCGCTTCGCTTGGCACGTCTTGGCGGGGTCACTACCGTGTCCCCAGATTTGAGATTAGTATGAGATAAATTACGGTCTGGGGGTCTGGTCTATTTACGTTACGTGTCGGCTACACTTCGTGATGTGAAATGTTTAAAAAGCTGATGGCATTTACGTATATAAGCAGACGATATTACTGTACATACTGTAGAATATTATGATGAGCTACCTCGAATATCCTCGAATATAAAAAGAAACCCGTCAAGGGGCGACGAATAGTGGAAATAAATTATCTTATGTTCCAATTGCAGGACAAATTCCACCGTTGCTATTTATTTGACTGCTGTTCTGAAATATTTTATTCTATGCCGCAGCGCTAACATCGGGACGCGCGTAACGAGAGTCGTTGCGTCTTACCTACGAAGTGTGAGACGCGCGGGGGGCACCCCACACCTCACCTCCTAAAATCTTGCTTCGCATGGGAAAGCCTCGCCTTAAGAGGGTCGCGGGAAGTCGCTGGCGCCAGGCGGCGCAAAATCGTGGTGTTTGGCGGTCATTTCAGGAGGCCTATGTCCAGCAGTGGACGTCCATCGGCTGAAGCGACGACGACGACGATTGTTTTTATTGAAGGGTACCTTAAAAAATTTGTGTTGATGTTAATTTTATCGTGTCACTCAAGCAATGAAAAAAAATTCGTCCCCTAACAAAGATGTTCTCCTTTAAGAAAATGTCTAATGCTATTACTTTGCCTAGGGGAGAAAGTTTCCATTCTCAAGACACTATTGCATGGTTTTTCCGGAATATAAAGCAACCATTTTCCAGATCATCTACTATTTATATCTATTCATGGCACTGAATTCTTGCTTTGCTGTTAAACAATTAAATCAGCCAGAAAAATCGCATTTTAAACGATACGCGTAGTTATAATTTATGAATTTATCAAAAACACTTGACTGATGGTTTTTCCAGCACATAAAGCAACCAATTTCCAGATCTTTAACTATTTATATCTATATGTCGCGTTGAATTGTTCCTTTGCTGTTGGACAATTAAATGAGCCAGAACAATTCGCATTTTCAACTATACACATTGTTCATCATCATCAGCCCATTTAAGTCCACTGCTGGACTAAGGCCTCTCCGTTTGCACGCCATCCGCTTCTGCTCTTTGTTTGCTGTAGCCACTGTCTTCCCGCTGCCCTAACGATATCATCTCGCCATCATGCAGATGGTCGGCCGATGTTTCTTTGTGAAGGTCGCGGTTGCCATTCCAGTAGTCCCCTGCTCCAACGTCCGTCTTCCCTCCGACCCACGTGACCCGCCCAGTTCCATTTAAAAACACACAGTTATTATTTATGAAGTTATAAAAACACTGATCAAATATATATATCGGTTCTTGTTTCATACCTACATACTTGCGATTGGACGAGACGTATTTTTCTTATCTATTATCGAAAACCTCGAATAATATGATAAATTTTATGTGATTTCCAATTAACGAATTGTTAATGTCTAATTTATGTTTTTAGCGGAATGTGGATGGCTATATAATTAAAAGACTACGCCCATTTCCATTGAGTGTAATCGAATTTTGATAGTATTGCCAAATCATGATACATATTACAGTTATATGACTATGAGTAATTTATTATTTTGATACGTTTAAAGGCCAAACGATTACGGTCTTTAATTTTGGGATTGTTTTAAAACAAGCTAGTCTATTAAATAGGTTTTGTTCCTTCAAATACCTAGTTACATATACCTGAAAGCTATACCTTTAACTCTACGTAGAAAACATTTTTAGGGGCATTTAACTGAGCTGCGGAATGAGCGTAATTCGAGGAGCGGACGCCGAAGGTACCTGCGCAGACGGCTGTCATTTTGGGTCAACTTAATTGCCGGGCCATGTAGGCTTATATTTCAAATAAAATGCAAATACATCAAAATGTAACCTATTAGGGCTTCCCCGATCAATCACTTTACACAGTGAAGGTTAAATACATAGGATGGAGGATAGTAAAATTGTAGGCAAGCGGAAGTTTTGTAAATAAAATAAATAGTTCGATATAATGAAGCAATTTGTATTCACTATTGAAATAATAAACGATCAATTCAGATGCATCAATTAATTAATTAATACCAAGTGAACAAGACTAGTAAACGGAGATTTCAACATTGCCTGTTAACGCAAGAACGGAAGCTCTTAACTGGTATCTTCGGATCTATCGGCAGATCGTATCTCCCGCGACACCGGCGTTACAAAGCAAACAGATGAACTTTTGTGCCTATACTATAAGCAGTTATCGTAAAGATGAACACTTCAAAGAACGTGCAGTTTTACATGTAATAAAAAAATATAACATTTAAATATTTGTACCAAATAGACTAATACTTTTAAAATATTATGTACCTACCTATTTTTTTTAGTTTGTGCGTTTTTGTTACTCTGTCACACCATAGCATTAGCAGCTGAACCGATTTAGCTGAAATTTGGATGGACTATAACATGGGTTATCATATGGGCTAATATATAAGCGTCGGAATTATGCCCCTTTATTAGAGAGTTATATTTGCCCCGCTTGCTGAGGCAGTCTTGGGGCCATGGTCATTGGTCAATAAGACTATAGCTCACTTTTTTTGCAAAATGAATCCAGTATTGCTGTTACATATTATAGTCAGTATTCTTGTACACCATTCTACGCAGGAAAAATAAGCACAGTAATTAGAATAAGTTTCATTATTTATAGTGTATCAAAATTATCGCCGCCAACGGGACTTGAAGCCGGCTGGGTGCTCTGCCAATTGAGCTATATGGGAGCAACTACCGCTGACACGATAATTTTTAATGGAAAAGTGTGTGAAACACTATAACAAAAATATAAATTAGAATAAGTTTCATAGTAACATTAAAATAAACAGTATTATAAGAATGTATCTAATGTATTCAAGTATTTTTTAGTTTAGCAGTCACTGAGTAAAGTAAATTAGCAATCATTATACAGCACTTATGGTCTTTGCATTTATCTGTTGCCTAACAATGTAATGTTGAACGGAATTTTATCTTTTTCATAAATATGGAAATTATCGTATTGTATTTACTCTTTGAATAATATTAAAGTTCATAGACCTACACAGAACTTTACTACCTTGTTTATGGTAAATTTAAAATATAATGTATTTAATGACAGTACTTATGTTTGTGTTCACTGTAAATATTTAATTTATAGGTATTTCATAGATATAAAATGGGTAAATTATAAGGTAATAAAATCTATGGATGTTTGAGGCGAAAAAAAAAGTATTTTATTGGTTTGTTATTGTACAAAAAATAGTAGTTTTAACACTTGTCAGCATAATATTTCTATAAACTATTTAGTGTACACATTAAATGTCATTCGATACCTGATAGAATTTGAAATATAAAAGCCCTGAGTATAGCAGAGTCAGGAATAGAACGTATGAGCGCCAAGAAATAATGTGCTTATCTAGTAACGTACGTTATCTACACTTATAGTCAAAAGAAACCGGCCAAGTGCTAGTCAGACTCACACATTGAGTATTCAGTACCACCAAAATATGTAAATTTTATTTTTTCCAGTGTTCGTTTAAATAACGGCCATAATTACAACTTACTATTCTGTAAGACATTTTAAGAGCGTAGAAACAAAGATTTTATATATTTTGGTTTAGCTATAAACAAGTCGTGAAATATGGCAAAAAGTCGACTTTTTGCCATATTTCACGACTGTAGGTCAACGGAAATCATTTATTTTGAGTTTGTAAGAGGAAAAAAACTTAATAACGTTAAAAGATTTGGAGACTTGAATTTGATACACCAAGGGACTTAGATCAAAAGTAGGATGCTGATATTCGATACTATAATTTACAACTTCATACTTTTCTAAAGTTAGTTTTCCAAATCGTGAAATCTGTAATTGTTGAGTAGGGTAGTACACTTATTAGACTTGTGTCGGAATTTATAACTATGGGACCATGGCAAAGTATTTTAGCCTGTCCGTCTTCGCAAGCGCCCAAAATATTTAAGTTTAGTTTATTTTGTAAATTACAAAAGATTAGTTTTCTACAAGAAGTGTTTGTTTGTTTTGTTTTTTTTTAATGAAATTATGCTGATAAAAATGTTCTGCTTCAAAAAAGCCCCTTATTTAAATTTGAATTTTTTAAAACAATACCTTTACTTACCGTTATAATGCCGTTTTATCATTTTAAGTACGGAGCCCTAAAAACCTAAGATAAAGCCTTTCTTCAATCGCCACCATTCGAAATTATAAAGTCTAATGAAAACGATGTTTCCGTCGGTGATATATAGGAAACGGCGACCGTTTCTACTCTCCCACGGAATCGTATATTATATACATTACAGTTTATTATATAAGACATCAAGGCTTCCTGTATGGGCTACTGTTGAAATCATGCTTTGATTTATATTGCGACATTAGATTGCTTATCAATTTTTTTTCAGTAATTTATTGTTTATATTGTTCATAAATATTTCATTTTCTTCTTAGAATGAGCTTGATGAATCATAAAATTATCAACGTCAAACTTTTATCATTTGCTTTTTCAAAATCAATTTTGAATTTTCTGTGTGCTTGAGGTGGTTCAATCGGTTCTAAATTTACAAAGATTAGGGATGTATTTATTGCAACAGCTAGGTACAAAATATATTCAAAAAATTTGAATTAAAGACACTGAAAATCCTTTCAAAAACTTTGCAAATTTTCACTGTCATTCCAAACAAAATTTCTGAGACTTGACAACAATTACAAAATATATTTTTGAAAAAACTATATTTTGTTTGTATTCTAAGTTTTGGGCGCTCCGAGTTTCTACCTAGAAGAAACAAGAACTACTGTGCCTATATTAAATCTAAGTATGAGACACTCAAAAAACTTTCAAACAACTTTAAGAAAAGTCTGCAATTTTTCACAGTCTTTCCAAACAAGATTTCTGAGAGTTGACCAGAATTACAAAAATATATTTTAAAAAAAAAATCTAATTTGTTTTGTAATCTAAGTTTTTGGCGCTCCAAGTTTCCTAAAAGGTAGGCTTTACCCACAACGAGTCGTTGTTACCCTCATAACTATTTATACAAACGCAATGGTCATTTAAACATCATCACTTAGCATCGAGTGTGAAGGTTTTCCATAATTTAACTTAACACCCATTAATCATTCATGGGAAAGCTAGTCTTGTTATTCATGAAAGCAGCAGTTTCCTTTTCATTGTAAACTAGTTTGTGAGCGAGGTTTCTCTCGCATTCCGATCGGATAATCCGTCTTATATGGTACGAGTATGTACATAATATTTAAATTGTTTAAATATACAAATAAAATAAAAAGAAGAAATCTGGGCAGATATATCCCTCGTAACTTCTTTCAGAAATAAATAAATAAACCCGAAAAATTACTAATTGTCGTCCCACGACCAACGGTAATTATCGATATTCAAATATTTTTTATATTAATTAAAAATTAAAACTAAGTATTAATTTTAAGAAGGTTTTAAGAAGGTATTGAAGTTCGTTCAATTCTTTTAAGTTCTGTCTCATTTCCATGAATAATGGCGTCCCCACAGACCTAGGAATCTTAGCTCTGTGCATACAATATTGATCATTTGGTATGAATTTGAACCATTGAGTTTTTGTAATTCATTAGGTACTCTTGATTTTCTTGTCTCGTGAGACACGAGGTGGGAAAAGTAGAGTATTCAACAAGGAGGTATAACTGTCTTAAAGCCCTCGTTCCCGGCGGGGCGCCTGGAACGTAATACACTGCATTGCCCCCATGTTGAATAATATAATCCACTATTTTAGTCTTCGTTGTTTATGCTGATTGAGAATAGCGATAGCGCACTTAAGTTTTTACGCATGAGTAGGTACAATTACTATTTGTTGGCCGTCCACTTTTGGATTTTTGGGCAAAAGAAAAATGTTTATATTGCTTCTGCAATATTTTACTTTTGCGTAAAATGTTATATTTCTATGATCTACTAATTCTTGTATATACGTATACTGATCTAACCCAACCTAATGTTATGTAGGCATGCATATTTCTAGGCTCGTGTTAGAATATGGAATGTCTTGTAAACGCGTATGTAGTGATCAATTAAAATGCGCAAGTGTATAATTAGCTAACTCCATAACTTGAAAACGCAGTGCGGAATGAAATTTTCGATTCAAATATGGAATGTAACCTTATTTAGTCCCTTAATTGACACCACGGTTATTGACTTCAGTTTTTTTTTTGTTTATTTAGTAAATAAAATTAATTGTATGATATTATATAATTTTATAATATACTAGCTGACCCGCCAAACGTTGTTTTGACATTGGGGGTATAAAAATAGATAACAACCTACTCTCAGACCCCAGTAATCATACACTGAAAGTTTCATAAGGATCGGTCGAGCCGTTTCGGAGGAGTTTGGTAACAAAGATTGGCGAGAGAAGAGAATTATATATATTCGATGATAATATTATCATAGTGTTCTGTGTCAGCTTTATTTGAAATTAAATGTAAAAAAAATATTTAATCGTAGAGTTGGTATATAAAACTTAACGTTAGATAAATGTTAGGTACGTAGGTATATGCTGTTTAACCAAAACGTGTTAATTAGGAAGAATTATAGTACATAATAATAATTAGCATAATTAATGCTCGAAATTCTATTATTCCTCTCTATCTTATTGAGAATTCCTAAATAGCTAGGTACTTTGGCCAACAAGTAAATGAAAAAAAAACGTTTTTTACTAAGTTTGGGCGGTTGCTAATTGGATAAAATGTAAAGATTGGCGCCATATACCATTAGTAGAATTCTCTTTCATTTAAATTATGTAATGGCCCACGAACGCCCATTATGATATATCTGGATTGAGTATTGTAGTTTCTTGTAGTTTATTGGTATAGTTTGCAATTCTTCATGGACTGTCTAATTGATGGTTTGATGAACCATTAGCCGAATTGCCGTGGAGGGCACAAAGTTTAAGAAACATTGGTATTTTAATGCCAATAATTGTTGATGCGGACTAAATGTTTGTGGAGATTGATCGTTAAGATTGCAAACGAAAATAAACGTTAGTAAACTTATAGTTAAAGAAATAGGCTATGCCGAATTGAAACCGCAATGCCAGACGCTTTCACTTGCGAATCATAGTTTTACTTACTCAGGTAGGTACTGTTGTTTCTATCAATTAATTTGAAAGATTATATTTTTTGTTAGTAAGTACTAAAATAGGATAAAAAATTTGAATGTATTACTGTCGAAAATTTTATATTTTGTTCCTTCCTAATTTTAAGACAATTAATATAAATTAATGCTGCTTGCAAATAGTCAGTCTCTAGAAATACTACTACTTATTTGTAAAACTTAAATTTATTCAAGAAAACTACTAATGTTTGAACTGACTCATAAAAAAAATTAATTAAAAATATGCCAGATAGTTTTTGTAGGCAAATTGTCGAAAACCAAGGATTCTTTTCTTTTTATTATTTTTTTAATGTCATGTGTCCACCAATTTCTCGGAGGGATTTGCATCATTCTCTTTTTGGGGGATAGATTTGCGTTTTACAATGACTATGGAAAGTTCCTCATGATACCTAGGTGGTGGAGCTAGCTTGTCTAGATTTTCTTTGAATCTAAACTAGCTGCCAATAGCTAACGTTCTTTTGCCATATAAATTATTTCTCACTTGAGAATTTTCTCAGGAGAAACTGTGACAAGAGAATTTTATAAACAACAACACAAAACCCGGCTGAGTTGAGACCCGGAAAACAAAACAAAACCCGGCTGAGTTTGTTGTGGGCTTCTTCTCAGTGCAGGGCGCGTTTGAGCCCTCGTGAACTTAGTTTTAAGTCAACTTGTAGTTATCACAATATGCGACAAATATCATATTGACGTTTTACAAGAGCCTGTACGTTAGGCCTATGTGAAATAAAGATATTTTGAGTTTGAGTTTGAGTGTATATTAAATAAGATCAGTGAAATAAAGATATTTTGAGTTTGAGTTTGAGTGTATATTAAATAAGATAATATTCAACTTTATAGTACGGAATTGTCTCGTAAACACACTAGTACCTACTATAAAGTCGAGTCTTATTGTCGGGGCCTGGGGGTCAGAATAACCCGCTTCGCGCTAAACATTGATTTTACGACACAATTGCTCTTCGCCTCACGTGTGGTATCACGGATATTTACCACACTGGAAATAGCTTATTACAACATTATTATTGTAAAAAAAATAAAGAAAATTAGATGTTTTAAAACGTGTTTTTTTTAGATACATTGTTAAAATATTATTAAATTGTAGGTAATAAAAATAAATGAAAAAAAAGAACATTGTAGTTCTCAATGAACTTCTTAACAATAACTACCAAATGACGTAGCGGTAACGACCCTGCCGTCTGCATTGACGTCGTGGGTTCGATTCATTTAACTGGCAAAATGTTTGTGTGATAAGCATGATTGTTGTTTAGTGTCTTGGCGTTTTCAATATATTATATTTATGTGTTTAAACACTATTTTATTGTGTATTATATTTGTGTGTATATTTATCAGTTATCTAGTACACATAACACAAGCTATCGCTTATTTTTGGGTTATATTGTGATGTGTTTTGAAATGTGTGTGTAATAAAGAAAAGAATTACCACGTTTCTGATAATGCTTTCATGTTGGAGCGACGTAGAGAAAAGTTTTTGGATGATTTGTTTATTTGGCATATAACCTACCGTTATAAAAATTAATTGTGTAAATCATAAATCAAGTTTTCATGTCAGATTCACCAGACAAGGACCTAAAATAGCAGGTGAAGCAAATCAAAAGGAATATTATCATAAAACAATAAAAATATAAATCTTCGATTTTTTTATTTACACCATCTCGGAATTGTATCGAATATGCATATTAAATGGTAATTTTATTACAACTACTGGATGTTTAATAATCGAAGTCAGACAATATCAATAACTTACTGTAGATCTAAATAAGTTGAATAAATCAGAAATCTAATGAGCATGCGCATAGTTTTGACCTCCGTTATTAAGTAATAATTTTCAATTTTTAGTGTTCCGTACCTCGAAAGAAAAAAAAACGGGATCACTTTGTTGTCCGTCTATCTGTCTGTCTGTCTGTGTATCACAACCCCTTATTGCAGTAACTATTAAGAATATCTATATAGTTTTAGGTAATGATGGTCCAAAGTCATAAAAAAATTTAAAATCGTTTTTATTTTTATTTAAAAAGGGGCAAAATCCGGTCGTCGAAATATCATAATGAGATTACGATATTGAGTGAGTGGGGTATCATATGAAAGGAAATTTTGTGTATCGTAAAACCGTTTTTAGGGTTCCGTACCAAAATGGTAAAATGGAACCCTTATGGTGCGACTTTCTCCGTCTGTCTGTCCGTCTGTCCGTCACACTCGATTATTTTAGTAACTACCAGAGCTATCGATATGAAATTTGGAATAGTTGTGTATATTAGTGGCCCAATGACACTGGAATAAAAAAAAATGGAAATTATTTTTGTTCTTATTTAAAAAGGGGGGAAAATCGGAGGATTGAAATTTAAAAGTGAGATAACTGTACTGTGTGGGGTATTATATGAAAGGGTTTACTTTTTACATTCTAAACCCGATTTTTAATTATTTTTAGTCATGATAGTTTTTGATTTATCGGGGAAAATGTCTAAAAGACGTTCCCCCCCTTATATCCGGAGTTTACCAATCGAAAAATCTCAAATAATTATGGTCAATAGCAATTTACGTATATTTTACAGGAAAACTATAGCCAATGCTCTAACTAGCATAGTTTTTTTGATATTTACAATAAACCTCTACAAACAAAGTTAGTTTTGCGGTTCATTAACAAAGGTAATTATTACCGTTTTACATCTTTGGTCGTTACAGTTTTGGTCGTGTTACATCTACATTAGTACGAACGAATCTTAAAAGTACCTAGCTATAACTACCTAAGCTTATTTTGCTTCAGTACTTCTTGAGTACGGAACCCTCGGTGCGCGAGTCCGACTCGCACATGGCCGGTTTTTTTTAATTATTTGGCAAAATTCGAAAAAATTTCGTTTTCAATAAATTTAAAAAAAAAGACAATTTTAAAATAGGTAACGGGACTTGTATTTTCTGCATACATCATTTAGTTTTGTCAATCTTATGCAAATTGTTTTATTGTTTTTTGTTTCATAAATCAGTTGTTATTCATCATAATGTGTTGTGTCATAAATCAGTTTAAGTTTCTAGAGTGACGGTTTCCGCAGAATTTCAAAAGCAGAACATTTATAGGAAACGCGTCATTGTGGATTGTATAAATTTAATGGACTAGAAAAAACATTGTGCAATAAAACGTATCATTTATGAAACAGGACGTTATAATGTTATACGAATATTTGTATTATAGCCAAAACTCGATTGTCAATATTCTATGATGTTCAAAAACGTTAAATATCTAATAAAATAAATAATCATGACATTACATCGCATCTAAGCCCAAAATAAGCAATAATAAATAATAATAAATAAATATATACGGGACATTTTACACATCGCAATCTAGCCCCAAAGTAAGCGATAGCTTGTGCTATGGGTACCTACTAGATAACTGATAAATATACATACATACTGATATAAGTACATAAATACTAAATATTGAAAAACACCCAGACACTGGAAAACATACGTGCTCATCACACAAACATTTACCAATATACATATGGATACTATATATAGATATATATGCAAAAGATATGGATACTACATAAAAATAATTACTAGATAATAAATATACATAATAGTTATACATATACATAAATATAATATACTGAAAAACATCCAGACACTACAAACATTCATGCCCATCACACAAACATTTTCCAGTTGTGGGAAACGAACCCACGACCTCCGACGATGGTAGTATCAATACCGCTACGTAGTTCCTCATCATCAAAACTAACTTTTAACTTTAATTTTTGTTCTACGACTTTTTATTTAACTTGATATTTTGTGAAATATCAATTTTTTTGTATGAAATACATTAAACGGAATTTTGAAAAGTCTTAGAAAAAAAGTTGTTAGTTTAAAAGATAGGAACTACAAGGCTGAAGCCTTTCTGGTATTTTTCATTTAACATTATCTAGAATATTTATCGACTTTCGTAGGTAATTCCAAAATGTTTTACAACACAAACATTGGGTTTGTATTAAGATTATAAGATTAGAGTGCGAATTAATTTACCAATTAGGCAACTGCAGGTCGCCCACGCGTTTTATTAAATAGATTCTGTGATAACGCCCTTTGATTACAACGGCTTTTACGCCATAACATTGTTGTTTATTGACGTATTTACATGTATTTTTACAAATAAAAATGCTGTAATTCATCCAATAGAATTTGTACAATATTTTGACATCATTATTTAAAGATATTCCAATTACCTACTCATTCTATTTAGGATTCCATAGCCAAATGGCAAAAAACGGAACCCTTATGGATTCGTCATGTCTGTCTATCTGTCCGTTTGTCACAGCCATTTTATTTCCGAAACTATAAGAACTTTTGAAATTTGGTAAGTACATACATTCTGTGAACCGCATAAATATTTTCACACAAAGATAAAAAATCATTAAATTTTGGGGGGTTTCTATATACTTGGACCTAAAACTCAATTTTTTTTCCATAGGTTTGGGTTTTGGGTAAGTCTTCAACAAGTGGAAAATTAAAAAAAAATTAAAACGCCCACGACTTTTCTAGACTTTTAATTGAAAAAGGATTAAATAACTTTTTTAAACTCCGCCACTATAGGACTTTTAAAGGACTAAAAACCTACCAGTATAATTACAAACCCAAGAAAACATACGTTTGTTGTGTGGAAGCCCCTTAATTTCATCTGTGAAAATTTAAGTGTCTAACTATAACTGTTCAAGAGATACAGCATGGTGACAGACGGACGGATGGACAGACGGACGGTGAAGTCTTAGTAATAGGGTCCCGTTTTTACTCTTTGGGTATGGGTCCCTATCTAAGAAGAGTTAACAATAAGTCAATTAGTAGAGTCAATGCCTCTTCTAGTGGCACTACATCTCGCGAATTGTATACACATGTAGTGTGTAGTGTGTACCCTGGTCTATGACATCACGCCTTTTGTCCAGCGGAGTGGGCAGACAAAAGCTGTGTGCCTACCACGAGCATATAGACTCACGCGCAGGTGGGAAACTTGTGAAATGGAGGAGGCAAACTATTAGCTGATATTAAAATCACACCTTGAGAAACCTTAAGAAAATTAAATTGATACATTATTAACCACTAAATGGTTAAAGCAAAAAAAAAAAACCATGGTTCCGAAAGATTTTCTAATGAATCGAAATTCATAGACAACGGCTAGTGTATGGAAACTAAAAGTCTCAAAAGGGTTATACCATAGATTAATAATAGGTCGTCGCTTGCGCTCCGACTAGATAGAGCCCAACCACAACGACGAATGCGGCAACTTTTCCTTGTAGTGTGAGTGTGTCAATTTGAAATTTTTATGGTGCGGGGATACTAGTGTGCGTGAAAAATTGTGTAGCGACGGCTCGGGTATGCGAATTTTGACAGAGTATATATTGCCGCACTTTTGAAGTCGCGTGCGGCCTGTTGGAACTCTGTGAGTTATACATTACGGAATGCTGGTTATCGCCACTAGTACGAAAGTTTTCAAACTCAAACAATCAGCCTTTTTATAAAATATTGTAGTATGCAACGAGAACTACCAATTACAATGCAGCTTATGTGAATTATTGCAGGAAAATACAAGATTAAACAAAAGAAGGTGCCATTTTTAACCCCCGACGCAAAAGGGGTGTTATAAGTTTAACGTGTCTGTGTATCTGTGTATCTGTGTTTCTGTCTGTGGTAGCGTAGCTCCCAAACGGATGGACCGATTTTCATGAAGTTTATTTTGTGTCATTGATAATTTTATCCCGAGTGTTCTTAGCCATGTTTCATGAAAATCTGTTCAGCCGGTTGAAGATTATCAGCTATTTTCTAGTTGATGAGGGGATCTGACTAACTTCTTTATGTCCGATCGATTCGAAATTTAGTACCGTGTAGCTTCAATGACATTGAAAGTATATGGTAAGGTAACCATGACCTGATCAGCCGTTTGAAGAAGATCAGCTCTTTAATAGTTGATGAGGGGATCTGACTACCTTCCATATGTCCTATCGTTTCGAAACTTGGTACCGTGTTATTTCAATGATATTTAAAGCGTATGGTAAGGTAATCATGACCTGATCAGCCGTCTGAAGAAAATCAGCTCTTTAATAGTTGATGAGGGGATCTGACTACCTTCCATATATCCTATCGATTCGAAATTTGGTACCGTGTTACTTCAATGATATTGAAAGTATATGGTAAGGTAACCATGTCCTGATTTGCCGTTTGAAGATCATCAGCTCTTTAATAGTTGATGAAGGGATCTAACTACCTTCCATATGTCCTATCGTTTCGAAATTCCTTCCCTATATTTAATACCTTATTACCTACTTTAAAAAGGACAAAATAAAAGTAAAATTACAAATTTTAAAAACCCCCGACACAAAAAATAAAATATAAAAAGTAACAAATAATATTTTAAACCTATTATAATAATTATTATCGTCACAATTTAATATTAAGTACGTTCAAATATTTTTTAATTCAAGCGTCGTCGCATCGTCGGGGGACCGTTAGAGAGATACTCCGGAAAATTCGCACAATCAACACAACCGTCAACGTCGCCTGCCCTCAAGTGCCTGCCCGTTCGGGGCGACATACTTGGTGACGCCACCCCCGCGCCGCATACCGCACAAAGAGCTCGCTGCGCGTGGCAACTATTTTCGTAGAGCGTAGTCTATGCACGAAGCCTAAGATCGCTCGTACCTAAATGTAATTCGTAATAATTAATAAGACATAGATATTAGTTGAAAAAATAGTTCATAAACTTTAGCGGTCCCCCGACGATGCGACGACGCTTGTATTAAAAAATATTTGAACGTACTTAATATTAAATTGTGACGATAATAATTATTATAATAGGTTTAAAATATTATTTGTTACTTTTTATATTTTATTTTTTGTGTCGGGGGTTTTTAAAATTTGTAATTTTACTTTTTTATAATAATATTTCAATCGCCAGATAATCGTTAACTAGAGGAATAAATATGACGTTTTGACAGATAATGTAGGTACTTATGGCACATGTTTCAATTTTATTCCTCATATAGTTAATCCGACGATTGAAAAATCAGCCCTTAGGGGGCTAAAAGCAGAGGTAATGAGAGGTAATCGCATAATACACTTTTTTAAACATATTGGTATAACTACAGATACCTACGGATATAATGTGCAACAATCAATAAAGCTGTCACCTGGTAACATAACTTGCGAGACAATTAAAAGTTACGAGTATCCTTGCAAAATCATACGTATATTCATAAAGGTTTACGCAAATGAACGGACGTTACATTGTAATGCGAATTGCTTAGAATTTTGCATAAACGCAATCGGAAACTCCGCGACTACTTATAGCTTAGATGTTTGGTAATCGCTGATCAAGTCTAATAAATTTGCTTATTGAGATTATAGCGGTAGTGATAAACAGTCAATTTGTTAATACTTCTCATTATGTAACAATAATTCGTCATTTTAATAAATAATACAACTATTCGTTAAATCGTTGAGTTTAAAGTTCTCCTAAGCTTATTGTAGGTTAAATAACGGTGAAAACATTTAGGTAAGTATTATGACGATTACAATATAGAAAAACAGTGAAGTCTTTTAATACATAATGTACACATTATTAAATTTCCGCAATATCTCTGTCTTATAAATTTCTAGTCTTTAGTTAAACCGTTTTGGGTAATTCAGTGAGTGAATGATAGGAACCGGTCTATGAGTATTTCGCATTTATCAAGTATCAAGATGAAAGATTTAATCTTAGAGTGCACTTACAAAAGACAACAACATGCCTTATATAAATCAATCCGATCCAATGGCCTAATCAATACATTCATAATTCAATTTCGGTTGCTCTTTTTCGAACAATATTTTATCTAGCTATGGGAAAACTCGGCGGACTCTGTGAAGAGTCTGACGAACAAAAGTAAATATATTGATTGGAAGCAGCGTTATTTTGCGGAAGTTCATAATAAGCAGGATAGATTAATTTGTTTTGTTACAATCCGCTACTTGAAAAGAATCTGTATGATCCAATATGTAGGAACACCGCCCATACATGAAAGAGCACACACAATTCTTTCACCAATGTCTTCGACGCTTGTTTCGTCGCGACACCGGGAAGTCCTCAGGAGATATTGACTTCACAACTCTACGATTTCGCATAGTTACTTCTAACAGTAAATAATATTATCTTGATCTTTTATGATCTTACTAAGAGCCGTATCCAAAAATATTCATTTACTCTTTACGCGTCCACGTTAGCGCAAATACAATAGAAGCTGACAGTTCGAAGTGTTTGCGCATCGTGTTTGACCGCTGACTCGCGCTCAGCTAAAGTTCGGTTGCGTCATGGAATGTTTACGTGTTTGCGCTCTTGTCCGGGAACTTGAGGTGATGATGGTGATGTAACAAGTAACAACATCGCTGTAATTATCTCAGTCCATTCACAGCCCTCACCAAGTGTCCAATAACAAGTGTAACATTTAAACCAAGCAGCGCGACAATGTTGCCTTGGCCACTTGGAGAAAATAGGAGAGATAATGCAGAGGGTATTACCGGAGCGGCCAACGAGTAAGATCCCGATAGAAACGCCTAGTTCCCTTTAGATTTCGCTAGACCATTGCGAAGGCTATGGAGAAGACCACCAAAACCCATTTCGTCGTTATAAGGGGGGACTTCAACGCCAAGGTGGGAGTGCAAGAATATGGGGAGTCGAAAGTGGGACCTCACGGTTTTGGGACCAGGAATCACAGGGGCCAAATGCTCGTCAATTTCTTGGAGCAGAAAGGGCTCTTTCTGATGAATTCATTCTATAAGAAGAAGCCCTCTAGAAAGTGGACATGGCGTAGCCCCGATAATGTGACGAGAAATGAGATTGACTTTATTATGACGGATCGCAGGTGCATATTCCAAGATGTTTCGGTGATCAATAGGTTTTCTACCGGCAGTGATCACAGACTTGTGAGAGGCATCTTAAATATGGATCTTCGGATAGAAAGAAACCGTCTGATGAAGTCAACTTTAAGAACAAAACTGTCTCAAAACCCGATCTCAGAGAGGTTCCAGATAGAATTGAGAAACCGATTCGAAGCACTGGAAACCACCCTGGACATTGACCAAAAGTTCGAAAATTTCGTTGATGTCGTTCAGGAAGTGGGTCGGAAATATTGCCAACCAGGGAAAAAACGGGTATCGAAGATCTCCAAGGATACCCAGGATTTAATGGAGAAGAGACGGGAGACCTCTTCGGCTTCGCAAGAATGGCAAATACTGAACAAACGCGTTAAGAAGCGGATAAGATTTGACCTCCGGCGCTCCAACACACGCGATATTGAAAAGGCGATTGAGCAGAACCGAGGCTCAAAAGTGTTCGCTAAGCAAATTGGGAGGAGCCACCTTACGAGGTTGAAAACGGTCGACGGTAATACGGTCACCTCACAATCAGAGGTTTTAAAGGAGATCGAACGCTTCTACAGCCAGTTGTACTCTTCCCACGCTCCCAAGCCGACCCAGATCACGAACGACAAACGAGCCACTTTAACGCGCCACTACACCGAGGACATTCCAGAGATTGACATCGGCGAGTTGCAAATAGCCCTCGAACAACTCAACAACAACAAGGCGCCGGGTGATGACGGCATTACATCAGAGCTCCTGCGTGCGGGAGGAACTCCGATTTTGGCAGAGCTAAGGGAGCTGTTTAATGACGTCATCATGAACGGAACTACGCCAAAGGCATGGAGCAACAATGTGGTGATCCTTTTCTTTAAGAAGGGTGACAAAGACCTTTTAAAGAACTATAGGCCGATTTCACTGTTGAGTCATGTCTATAAGTTGTTTTCGAGGGTCCTTACAAATCGCCTTACCCGAAGACTTGACGAGTTTCAACCTCCTGAGCAGGCCGGGTTTCGAAAAGGCTACAGCACCGTGGACCACATCCACACCTTGAGGCAGATTATACAGAAGACCGAAGAGTATAATCTGCCACTGTGCCTTGGATTTGTGGACTACGAGAAAGCCTTCGACTCCATCGAAACTTGGGCTGTTCTAGAGTCTCTGCAGAGGTGTCAGGTCGATTGGCGGTATATCGAGGTGCTGAGATGTATTTACAACTCCGCGTCAATGACCGTCCAAGTACAGTCCCAGCGCACAAATGCTATCGATTTGCGCAGAGGTGTTAGACAGGGGGATGTAATATCCCCAAAGCTGTTTAACAGTGCACTAGAGGACCTCTTCAAAACACTGGACTGGAAAGGGCGTGGTCTTAATATCAATGGCGAATACATCTCACACCTACGGTTCGCTGACGACGTGGTTATCTTGGCGGAAACTCCCCAAGACCTTGAGGATATGCTTAACAGCCTTAGTCGTTCTTCCAGACGGGTCGGCCTCGGGATGAATGTTGACAAAACTAAAGTTATGTTTAATCAACACGTCATCTCGAGGCCGGTGTTAGTCGATAATGTTGGCATCGAAATTGTTTCTCAGTACAACTACCTTGGTCAGATCATTCAATTAGGAAGAAACAACTTCGATGAAGAAGCCAACAGAAGAATACGGCTGGGCTGGGCGGCTTTTGGGAAACTCAGCCAGGTCTTTTCTTCTTCGTCAATCCCTCAATGCCTGAAAACAAAGGTATTCAACCAGTGCGTCCTGCCTGTCCTCACCTATGGCGCTGAGACGTGGACACTGACAAACGGCCTGATACACAAATTTAAAGTCGCCCAGCGTGCTATGGAGAGGGCTATGTTAGGAGTTTCCCTGAAGGATAAAATCAGAAATGAGGAGATCCGCAGGAGAACCAAAGTCACCGATATAGCCCGAGCCATTAGCAAGCTAAAGTGGCAGTGGGCAGGTCACGCTTGTCGCAGGGGCGATGGCCGTTGGAGCCGCAAAGTCCTTGAGTGGAGACCGCGTACGAGTAAGCGTAGTGTAGGACGACCCCCAGCTCGTTGGACTGATGATATAAAGCGGGTGGCGGGAAGCGGCTGGATGAGGAAGGCTGAGGACAGGGTGTGGTGGCGCGCGCTTGGGAAGGCCTATGTCCAACAGTGGACGTCCGCAGGCTGAGATGATGATGATGATGATGAGACCATTATGAGGGCTGTAAAGCCTTGCCTAGGTAGACTCGATTAACGGGAAATGGGGTAAGTAAGAAGTGCTTTCTATCGAAGTGCTTGAATCGTCGAAGTCGGAAGAGTTTTCTGTTGGAAACTCAGATCCACTTAGTATCGCTGAGCCAGTGAACTACTGATTACACTTAAAGAATTGTCGTTATAATTATCGGTCTATTAATGGTGCCACACTTGGGCCTCCATTCCCATACATCAGGTCTCCGTTTTCATAGGCAGGAAAGGTCATCTAGGAAAAGGATCAAAGGTCATCTCCACGTTATTTTATGCGGCTTTTATGCCAGGCCATAAGCAGGTTTCATTTCAGTCCACTTAAAATATTCTGAACAACTTCCCACTTTTCAGAATTATCTATATTCTATTTCAATACACACTTTGTAATGCGCCTATTAATTAAAAAATCTCACCGCCTAATAAGTCTCATTTTACATTTAACTGAACCAGTCATACCCTATTACCATCTAGAGATAACAAAGGCATTTTCATCCATATGGCGGTTCGAAGCTGAGCGGACAGAGCATTAATAAACGGGGCCATTAAATCCTAAATGTCGCTTATCAGATTAAGATTTATGATAACGGTGGGACAAGATTAAGACACTGTCGCTACTTGATTGCTTGGTGCATTAATTTTGGGACATTTTATGTTCAATTACCAATGGGGCCGTAGCCCTTTGCCGGGACCAGAAACTTTTGATCGGCCGATAGCTTTGAGACCGGGAGTGAAGCAATGCGTATAGACCATAAAACGGTGAAAACAACACGTGGATTTTAATAATGAGAAATCAAGATGTTGTTACCGGTTGGTAGCTGAAGATGCCGGATTGAAAGCAGGAATGGGGTAATAATATAAAGTCTTGGTTACGTATATTGCCAGCAATAACAGAATGAGTCGATAAAACATGGTCATTGAAAAGCCTCATAAGAAGGCTCAGTCACATACTGAGCGATGGAAATATATGTTCATTGATAGCAATATAATATCATCAATATCCACTTTATTATGTCCCAGGTTCTGAGGTCCCAGGACTGGTTACGGGTTTCCTCTCAGAATGAGGGGTTTGGCTGGGCCAATTACTGGTTTTAGCATACTTTTGAGAACATAAACGTAAACTTTCAGGTCTACAGGTTAACACACGATGTTTTCGTATTTCTTCCTGTTTTTTTTAAGCCAGTCCTTCTGTCACCAGTTGAGGCTATTAACTGCAGGGAAAAATATTATGTAACTCTCAAATAGAGAGGCATATTTGACTAGCTTACCTGATTCTGCAGTTTCAGCTGCGGCTCCCGGCTTTGATAGTTTAAGATGAAATACGAGTATAGTTTATATCGCTGTGCCAAAACTACAGTCTTGAGCAAAACATTAAGATTAACGAAGCGAATATCGCTCCACCCTGCATTAACTCTCGATAGCATCTCGAATACGCTGTAAATGAGGCAACCTACCGCATTACAGTGGTCCCATTGTCAAAGATCAAATGCTGAGATACAGCAATCAGTGACGTCTGTTTGCTTGTCTGATGGCGTGCTCCGAGCTATCTCCGGAGCGGACAATACGAGATCAGTGTCGCCATGTATTTATTACCGGGTTTAGATGACGTTTCTGAGATACGCCTTGAGAAATAGACCACTTCTTTAAGCGGTATCTTTACTTTTACTCACTCGTCGGTCACTTTCGAATGGTAGGTCCGTTTAACCAACTTCGAATAGTGACTCGTATAATATAACCATTTAGGGACTAGGAAAATGTAAAACTAGGAAAAAATAGTCTATGTAAAAATTCTTAGATTTAAATTTTTTTATTTGTTTCTTTCTATGTGAATATTACTAGCGATAGGGCTAGATCGTAACTCTTAATAGGCTTTCATCTTTCGACGTCGAGTTTCTTGCATGTTCTTCTCGGTACAAAATATCTTACCGAACGTAGCGGTAGAGTCTGACATTTCATAAGTACTTGGAAATGTGAAAGAATAAACATTATGATTTTGATTTGACACGAAAACCGCGTCCATGGTACTTGTACAATAATACATGCACCATGCTGCGTTTTTAAGGTTTCATACCAAAATGGTGAAAAAGTAACCCTTATTTAATGACAAACTAACAAACAAAAAGTATTCAGCAATTGATAATTTAAGTATGAATTTATCAATATCATTAAATCTACGACTATTTAGACTATACCGGGCAAAGTAACTTCTAAATTTTCTGTTAAGGTACATACTAGATACCTATACTTTATCACTAGCTTAACTTAACCACGTGTAAAACCTATCTAAATATGAGAGTGAAACCTTTACTCCCAAGCGAATGCCTTTCCATAACAGTATTCAATAGGAGCCGATTATGATTACGGAAATATTTCAATACAATCGTTTTATCGATATCAACTCGATAGATGGCTATCGTAAATCGATTGAGATTAGCTACCAAAATGCATTGTCGATTAATCACTCGATCCCACAATGGGGCTTTCTATTTGGGACAAAATGAATTTCACTCCGATTGGGTTATTTATTTCGGCCAAACGGTCGGAGCAGGTGTTTATACAGGCTGTTTCCTGACTGAACTTGTTTTGTTGATTAATTATATTTATCCGTTCATTATAATATTCAAATCGGTATGAAAATATTTATTGTGGTGTGTTACTTAGCATTGTCATTTTTATGTTTTAATGAAAATTTAAATATCTACTATATTTACAAATCTTTACTTTGAAAATCATGTTTGGATATCTGTAGCCATACATGCAGCATGAAAGACAGTTGTCTTCAATATGTATCATGTTTTTTTTATTTCGCTCATTTAGAATTCGCGATCCACAAGTTTTTATGTCGATCGTATAGATAATTCAAGCTCATACAGGCTCTGTAGCTAGATCGATTTGTCCCACCCGAAACCCCCTGTGTACTTGTAATTTCATCAAAATCATTGGAGCCGTTTCCGAGATTTAGCCCCTAGATTGTGTAAGAAAAATGTATTCATCGTGATTGTAATCGTTACCAAATTCTGTCTTCCGAAAGAAAAACGTATTCATCGTTATCGTAATTGTTTACAAATTCTGCCCGCTGAATGGTTTCCTGATTTACATCAGCCAATCGGAGGGCAGAATTTGCTAACGATTGCGATAATGATGAATACATTTTTCTTACGCAATCAGACCCCTGGTTTTTGAACGTTCTGCATACATAGTGAATTTTACGAAATAAAATACTGACGTAAAACTAATACCACTTACGTGTGCCTGTGTATACCTTTAGGGTAAGATATATTTGTTTCAACGATTTTAGCCAAATCTGTTAATGTGGTATGAAAAAGTCACCAAACATACAAATTTACATTTTTTAATCGTATTAAGTAAGTACATCAAATTAATGAACTTAGCAATGATATGATAAATCTTTTGTAGTATTTAATAATCAAAACAACCTGTATACAAAACTCGTTGTACAAGAATATTATTAATTCGAAATTTGTTACAGCCTATACTTAAAGTGCTATCCGTTAAAGCCTTCCGCTTATGAATACGTCATACTATTGTACTTGGGCTTATTAACCTTTACTCCCTTCTCAATAAGGTTCAAATTCCTAGTAGAAATTACACTAAGCGGTGTGAGAAAGTTAACGGGATTAAGTAAATTTGTGATTATGTATTGTAAATTCGACAATACTAATGAGAGAGATACTTAGATTTTAATATTATGTACGGTGATGATTTTTCGATATAATCTGTAATTTATGTCATACTTTAATTCACAGAGCAAGGAATGACTTTCTTTAATTTATACTTCATGCTTTCCCCGACACTTGACTCACATATTGGAAGTTTTGACTTTCGATGTGCAACTTTGTCATAAATTGTATGAAAACAGATTCGTAATATAATCACTTTTTTCACATTTTCTACTCTGAGTGTGTGAAGACTTGACATTATAGTTACAGTGTAGTATGACGTTATTTCTTTTACTCTGTACGAGTTAGTACTTGACTGCAATCTCACCTAATGGTAAGTGATGATGCAGCCTAAGATGTTACTAACCTACTAACTTTGAAGGGTAATTAAATTCACCTGAACGGTTCCTACAAGCATCGCACCGGAACGCTAAATACGTACGTCACTACTGGGCAAAATTCTCTTTATAAGAGCGAGTATATGGTTTGAGGTTTCTTCACTGTTTCCAGTCCGACAAACAATAGGTTTTTAAATATGGCTTTTTATTTTGGTGAAATACACGATTTTCTTAAGATTTAGGCTGTAGCTTCTAAACCCGATAAAAATAAATAGAAAACTGTGGATATCAAGGGAGTTATAATATACTGACAACAGTGTTTAATTTAACATACTAAAATGCTCATTAGCTGTAGTTGCTTTCGTTCCACGAAATTTTGGAGTTTCTGTATTAGGTAGTTTAATTATATGTATAAGCACGAGAATATGCACATGATTTTAATTATATTTTATTGCACAACACATCAGGTCAAAATGGTTGAAAAACAAGTGTTAATTGTTTTCGATTGTTTTACTTAATGTCAGAAAGCATATTGATTTTTAGTAGAATATTTTAATTTTAGGTAGTATACTAACTGGCCGGGCAAACGTTGTTTTGCCATTTAGGGGTATGTAAAATAGCTTACGACCTTTTCTCAGACCTACCGAATGTGGACGAAAATTTTTATAAAAATCGGTCAAGCCGTTTGGTTGCAAACACTGTGAGTTGTGACATAAGAATTTTAAATAATAGAAAAACCCTTTACCGATACTTTAGCAAGGTTAGGATGATATTTAGTAGAGATTTGTAGGTACCTATTTCAGAAGCAATTTCTCGTGACTATTCTGATGTCATTATAAAATACGATGAGCATCCATAAGTTAATAACAATAAAACATAAATATCTATTATCTACCCGACAGGTTGTGACTAAACCAAATTT
Source organism: Coenonympha arcania (assembly GCA_036785405.1). NCBI lineage: Eukaryota > Metazoa > Arthropoda > Insecta > Lepidoptera > Nymphalidae > Coenonympha > Coenonympha arcania. The sequence continues at coordinate 6,157,925 of JAWDAA010000030.1, read as the reverse complement.
CCTATTTGTAATCGATTCGAATCGGTTACTGTAGATTTCGGCGGTTAAAGCGTAGGTTTTAATTTTATAATATACGAGCCTGTGTCTCAACAATGGATTCACATTAGGGCATCGAATACTCAGCCAACAATAGTAGAATTGTACACTGATTTTCTAGCTAAAAGCATACCACGTTTGAGGTATTGGTACCTTACGTTGTCTACATCAAAAATTAGCCAACGTCAAAAAATGTAATGTATGTTTGTAAATGTAATGTAAAATAAAAAATGTAATGTATGTTTGTCTGCGATTATTATCTCACGTTTCGAACCCAGAGGACAATTGAGCATGAGTCCCATCACTCCCATCGCAGATTTTTTCACAAGTCACCAGGCTTTTATCTCGGGTTGATAAGCATCACACAGCTTTGCGAATATTCTGGAAAAGTAACGAACATTCTCTCATGTTAAGCAAGTGATTTAGTTGTCGTTGTTACCATTATGCAACTCCGAAACTCATAGTTTTAGAACAACGAATCTCCAAAATAAAGTAAATTCATTATCACTGCTGTCACTTTTTGACGTGACAACGTCTTATAATTCGATAGAGCCGGTTGCACGCACGAAAAAACATGAGTCATCCGGCGTTACCGGCGTTACCTCGCTCATGCGTCGTTACCGGCGTTACCTCGCGAGCGCGGAACGAGCGACAAAGAAGACGTTGTCACGTTCAACTATCGTCAGTAAACCGACTTTACAGACAACCAATTTTTGACGTGACAACGTCTTATAATTCGATACAGCCGGTTGCACGCACGAAAAAACATGACTCATCCGGCGTTACCGGCGTTACCTCGCTCATGCGGCGTTACCGGCGTTACCTCGCTCATGCGGCGTTACCGGCGTTACCTCGCGAGCGCGGAACGAGCGACAAAGAAGACGTTGTCACGTTCAACTATCGTCAGTAAACCGACTTTACAGACAACCAATTTTTTTTAATATTGATAGGTTTGCGCTTGCCTAGAAAATACCTGTTCACTCTTCTCTTGAAGGCACCCAGGTTGTATATGGCTGGTAACACGGAAGCTGAAAGAGTGTTCCCCACCTTAGCGGTACGTAATATCATAAACGTACCCTTTTACACTTCGCAGTATAATTGTGTAACAAGTATGATTGCCGATGTTATTAGTTTTTGCGCAGGGGCGTAGATAGACTAGAATATTCCACTCCCACTGTCGTAGTATTGAATGTATTTAGGTCAATGGTCAAATCCAGTTTGGATATGAGGAAAAGAGGCTCTATTAATATAGAATTTTCGAAGAAGTGTGTGTAAATTAAGTGAGTTATCTGTGACAATGGAGATTTTTATTAGTTTAGTCATCTAATTAAAACAATACGATCTCCGGTTTGAGTTAAATTCCATACTTACAAAACCCGAACTAGTGATTTGTCATGATGAAGGTATGAAGATAATACCGTAATTTTGTTAACCTGAAACAAATAACAGTTTACTTATAAATATGATTACATCCAAACTTATTAAACGCTAAAAAAACATTAATTATTGTATCTTGATACTAACTTAAATAATCGCAACTAGTAAAAACCTAAATTATTATAAGTCCGAAAACCTAATATTTTGTGACTTACTACAAACTGATTTCTAAAAATGGAGACTTTTGATTTGACCTAATATTTAGAAAAATTATTTATATATTAAAATATTGTGGACAAAAAAGTTCATAGAGGTATAATTGCATTCTGGAAGTGTCTACACAGGTAAAAAGGCTTATTTCTGAGAAATCTAGCCATAGAACGGTGGATGTATAAAATTAGCCTGCCAAATTCAAATTTCATTTAGCTTTTTGAAAATACTAGACTAATTACTAGATTAATAAATTTTTTTAAAGCACGCGGAATATTCGAAAACATGTCATAATAAGATGACATGTTTTCGATTTTCGTACAGGAAATAAATTGAATTCAGATATTGATACAAGAAATGAAAATGGCGTATCAGAGCAAATCATGGAACAGAAGAATCAAAATCCGAACTGTAAGAACGCTAAACTTCTATCGACTGGTCATCGTCAGAAGTGAAAGTTGCCACACCATACAATTTCCCACCATGTCGTAAGAAAAGGATCGCGATTATGAGTCATACATTGGCGGGAATGTAGACGGGCCGGGTGAAAAATCTCGTTTAATGCCCGCAATGAATGGCGTAATCGCGGGAAACTGCGCGGGCGCGTTTACGCAAACCCGCTCGGATGTCGCCTATTACGAGATTCGCTTTTTGCGACGGACGGCACGAGGACTACATTGTTATAGTAATCGCTTCTCGTAATAATTATTACGAGGAGTGATTTCTATCGCTAATTATAACAATTATAAAAAAACCGGCCAAGTGCGAGTCGGACTCGCGCACCGAGGGTTCCGTACTCAAGAAGTACTGAAGCAAAACAATCAGGCAAAAACCAATATGTTTATTTGACGACGAGTACTTAGAAGAACTTGCGTTTTAATTACCTTTGTTAATGAACCGCAAAACTAACTTTGTTTGTAGAGGTTTATTGTTAAAATCAAAAAAAACTATGCTAGTTAGAGCATTGGCTATAGTTTTCCTGTAAAATATACGTAAATTCCTATTGACCATAATTATTTGAGATTTTTCGATTGGTAAACTCCGGAGATAAGGGGGGGGAACGGTATTTATTTAGACATTTTCCCCGATAAATCAAAAACTATCATGACTAAAAATAATTAAAAATCGGTTTTAGAATGTACAAAGTAAACCCTTTCATATAATACCCCACACAGTACAGTTATCTCACTTTTAAATTTCAACCCTCCGATTTTCCCCCCTTTTTAAATAAGAACAAAAATAATTTCAATTTTTTTTTATTTCAGTGTCATTGGGCCATTAATATACACAAATATTCCAAATTTCATATCGATAGCTCCGGTAGTTACTGAAATAATCGAGTGTGACGGACAGACAGACGGAGAAAGTCGCACCATAAGGGTTCCATTTTACCATTTTGGTACGGAACCCTAAAAAGACGAGAGTGTCGTTGGTCTTTAGCTAGAGGGTCTTCTCCGACGACCGAAGTCAGTCGGCAGTACGGGCCTCGAGGCTTGGCCTCCTTGCCCGGGCATGTCCTCACGGGCAGCTCCACTGCCTGGGTATCCTTGTTTCAGCCCTTCTAACCCGGGCTGGGGCCGCGTCTGTCTGGCGTCGGCCTTTGAGGTACGGGTGTCGGATTTGGTGGTTGGGGCATCACGTCGCACGCGTCGTCCTCTTCGTCATCACCGAAGAAGCCACTTCTGGGAGGCACCGTTGATTGAAGGAGTAGGAGCTCGCGTGGCAAGGGACGCCCGTTGGATGGTCTCTCTTGCAGCGGGGCTATTCCATGGTAGTGTCGCTGGTCACTCGGTAGAAAAAAAGTTTCGCTCATCGGTCGATAGATGGCGATACCTTCAGATTACTCGCGCTAGCGAGTTTAATACCATATGTATATACGTGATTGCATGCTTGCTTATTCTGTTGACTAGTAAGATTTTCATAGATTTACTTGGTGACGGGATTTTTGCCACGCAAAAATCTCGTCACGTTCTTTCTTTCGCCTATAGCATCCTGCCCCTTGATTCTGCCTCGATTCTGCAACCAATACTTATACGATACTTATAACAGCGACGAGCTTACATCTATGCGCTGATTGGTTAATGCTTAGCATCAATTATGCAGCCAAGGCGACAATTGGTTGATGATGGCTGCGATGCTATAAATACTGTCATAATGAAAATCAAAATATTTTATTATTATAAAAAAAATCCGATATTGTTACCTACACATTATTATTGTTATTCATTGGTACATATTATTATCACACAAAATGATAGAACGTCCACTAAAAAACTCGAACGCAATAAAAAATAATAGGTAGGTATTAAATCTCTGTATTTCGTATCGTACATTTCTGATACCCACTTTTAAATTAACCAATGTTCCAGTTACGAGGCGTTTGCTCAGAATTATTTTAAAATAACTCGACATCTTTCACAACCAGATGTTATTCGTACGGTATAAGACGTCGTTAATCTTATTGTCTAGACTAAACCGGTTGTTTTTGAATAACAATTGTAAAGGCGGCCGCATTTTTAATTTTGTCAATTACGTCGTCACTTGATGATAGACACATTGGGCAATGTGACACCTTGTGTAAGTTTGTACAGCGTGTTCGAAAATCTATGAGATTGACAGATTAATTTTCAATTTATTTTTTCACAAATCTTTTACACATTTCCTCCTTCCTCCTCAAATTTGCAGATTTTATAGTAATTAGCCTATTTACGTATGAAACAGTAACGAGTTTGATGATTGTAGAATAAAAACGTATTTATTGTAGTCGTTATCTTATAAATTACTTACATGAAAACTATGATCAAACATTTTACAGAAAATTGGCAAGAATATAATAATATTATGTAGAGACTAACAAATTAACAATGTCTATTATAATTTCGTTTTACCTAGTTTACTCATATAGGTAGGACGCTTATTATACTGCTATTCTGGCGGTTGAATCGTTGCGATACCAAAGAGAACAAACAAACAATTTTGAATTATATGTATAATAATAGTATCCAGGTACACTTTGAATTTTTTTACTTTTTAATTTCGATTTTAAAAGATTTTAGAGCAGCCTGTATAAGATACAAGTGTATTATATTATAATGTAGGTAGATAATAGAAAGTAGTCGCTTGTGGTCCACAATAAGTGGAAACCAACACATACCGCGGATTCAATGGAATTGCTGTACCATGAGCTTGTAGCGTCAGCAAAACGATAGGAAGTATTGTATTTCTTTGTTCGTGTTAAAAATGATACGGCAGTAATGAATGATACGATAATATTGAATTAATTTCTATTATACCTTTAGTGCTATAAAGGCGGAGTTTAATTTCATTCTTCTTTGGCATTATAGGTATATTCTGGAGCTAAAGGTCAGTCATATCAGATCTAAGTTAGATTAAATAAATAAATAGCCATTTTTGATTTTTCCTTTCTTTTAAAGGTTTGAAATTTATCCTTAAATTGGGTTCAGTTACATAAAATTACTATTCCACAATTATTTTTTCTTCATCTTCTTTACTTTAAAAGTTGTGTTCTTGTATAGGGAATTACCTACTTTCTTTTATCGTTCACGTCGTTCCCTCTGAAACCCCAAACTTTCTCATACATAATGTTTTTCATGAAATTTATTTATTAATTTTCTCCTATATTCCAAACGAAATGTTATTCGTTTATCATATCCATTCTATACGAGAAAAAGCTAACGAATATTCTGATTTCAGTTCATATTAGGACGAAAACTCAACTTCGTTTGACCCAAACTCAAAACTGCAAAGGCTCAAAAAAATTGTTTAAACAAAAACAATTTATTCTATGTTTATTTTTTTATGTGAACTGTACGCAGAGATATTGTAACTAATTACTCTACGTGACTGATTTTTAATTCGATTGTGATACCTGATTTTGTTTAACCAAGCGTGGAAGCCACTTCGCTGGACAGATGTCACTTGTAGGCCGTGCCAACATGTGCCCAAAGATGTTTATAGGTACTGCAAGTCTGCCAACATGTGCTTCACTTAGTTGATGACTTGAAAACATCACATCATCATCAACCAAATCAATCTGCGGATGTCCATTGTTGGACATAGGCCTTCCTCCACATCCTGTCCTCAGCCTTCCTCATTCAACCACACACAGAACTTTTCGGCTCCAACGGCCATCACACCGCCAATTTAATAACCCTGATCAGACAGAGATAGCTATATCGAATAGTGACGTCACTATCATTCATGCCATATGTAATCAATAGTACTCCACGTGACGCCGTACAAATATTCGTTTTACGAGAAAGAGACAGTAGAAAAATTCAATTGATTGTAACTTTCGATTTCCGTTAAATTTAAATACGAATCAAAATTTTTCACTCGCAGCGGGATTTGAACCCGCGTCCCCCAGCTTTCGCGGCTGGGTGCTCTGACCACTGAGCTATACGAGCCATATCCTAAACACTAATCAAAAAGATAATTAGTTTCGATTTCCTAGTCGGATAAGACGAATTTTATTTTCAAAGGATGACATTATTTCTAACCTAGTTTATAATAAAGCAATAAATTTTTTTTAGAAAATACAGTTATACTACGATTGGTAATTAAACTCTATCATTATGTTCTTAGTAAGATTTTATGACTTTTAACAGTATTAGGGCAAAGGCAAAGAAAAACACCGTTAAAAAACCTGTCAAGTGCGAGTCGGACTCGCGCACTGAGGGTTCCGTACTTCAACCGGAGGAATAAAACCATAAAAACCACTTTTCTTATCGAACCGCAAAACTAACTTTGTTTTTAGAGGTTTTATTGTAAATATCAAAAAACTACTTATTAGATCTCGTTCAAACCAATTTTCGGTGGAAGTTTGCATGGTAATGTACATCATATATTTTTTTTAGTTTTATCATACTCTTATTTTAGAAGTTACAGGGGGGGACACACATTTTACCACTTTGGAAGTGTCTCTCGCGCATGCTATTCATTTTAGAAAAAAATGATATTAGAAACCTTAGTATCATTTTTGAAGACCTATCCATAGATACCCCACACATATGGGTTTGATGAAAAAAAAATTTTTTGAGTTTCAGTTCTAAGTATGGGGCACCCCCAAAATTTACTAGTTTTTTTTAAATTTTGTGTGAAAACCTTAATGCGGTTCACAGAATACATCTACTGATAGCAGGATTATGGCAGTGGAAAGAAAAATGCAGAGTAAACTTTGAATTACATTATATTGAATGGGAGCACGAAATTAATAAGGGCAGGGCGACGTGTACAGAGATGTATGCTGTTCGCAGTTTCGGCGGCAAAGAGATCAAGAAACTTCGTTTGAAGGCCCGCATTGACACATTGACAGACAAAGCTATATAAACGTCAATGTCAAGTATAATGTACCAACTATACGTACAGAGTTAAATTACCATTGCTGTGTAATGGTTTGTTTACACTTTCCAACACTGGCCCTTAAACAAAGCATTTACAATGTAACTACTCAATTGTATTACATGCTACATAAAGCCTACATACTTATGCCCTTCAATACAAGCAAAACTTAAGTACACAGCTTAGAGTTAAGACCTAGTTCACTTACAAATTTTTCAGTCTTGAACTTTGTTAAAGGCTTAGTTAGGATATCAGCTACCATATCATCAGTACATACATAGCACAATTTAATAATACCTTTATTTACATTTTCTCGAATAAAATGATGCCGGACATCTATGTGTTTAGTTCTCGCATGAAACATTGGATTACAACACAACTTCTGCGCTGACTGACTATCATTATAAATTGATATTTTACATTCAATTCCTAAACATTCATACAAAAATGTTCTTATGAATAACGCCTCCTTACATGCATCCGACAGTGCCATGTATTCTGCTTCTGTGCTCGAAAGAGCAACAGTCTTCTGTTTGCGGCTTTGCCAAGAGACTGTTGATCCTCCGAGCTTAAAAACAAAGCCTGTATAGGACCTTCGGTCTACCTCATTTGACGCCCAGTCGGCGTCAACAAAAGCATTTATTTCTGTGTTAGTTTTACTAAATGTGAGGCAATAGTTAATAGTACCTTTTAAGTATCGAAGCACTCGCTTTGCTGCCTTCCAATGAGTTTCACTAAAACAGTCATTGAATTGGCTTAAAATACTTACAGCATTAGCTATATCAGGTCTAGTACAAACAACAATATACATTAAACAACCTATTAATTCTCTAAAAGGTAAGTTATCCGGTTTACTATCACATTTAATTAATTTTAAACCTGTTTCCATAGGAGTGCTAGCTGGTTTACAATCAGACATATTAAAACGCTCTAACACCCTACCTATGTAATCTGATTGATCTAAAGTAAATACCCCATTTTGTTTACATAATCTCATGCCAAGAATCTGATGAGCTGGCCCTAGATCCTTCATCTCGAATTGAGTCTTAAGATGCTGCTTGATCTTAGGTTTTTCTTTCTTGTTATTAGTGAACAAAATGATATCATCTACATACAGAGCTATAATAGTCACTGTACCATCATCATGATTCTTTATAAATACACAGGGCTCTGAAGAAAATTTTCTAAATTTCATTTTATCTATTAAAACAGAATTAATTTTCTCATACCAACTTTTAGACGCTTGTTTTAGTCCATAGATGGCCTTATTTAAGCGATAGACCATGTGAGGATTCTCTTTACTTTTGAAACCTTCCGGTTGCTCCATATAGATAGTTTCTTTAAGCTCACCGTTAAGAAAAGCTGTCTTAACGTCAAGATGATCTATATCCATATTTTTCTCAGCAGCCAAAGCAAGCAAAATTCTAAGAGTTGAGTACCTTACAACGGGCGAAAATGTTTCAAAATAATTCACACCATATTTCTGTGTATAGCCCTTAGCAACTAATCTCGCCTTATATCTCAAAACTTCTCCATCCAATCCTCTTTTTCTTTTAAAGACCCATTTACATTTCACAGGCTTCTGACCCTTGGGTAGTTCACACAAGGTCCAGCAGTTGTTATCAACAAAGGATTTATACTCATCTGACATTGCATTTCTCCATTTCTCGGAGTCTTTACTCTGCAACGCCTCTTTCGCAGTCTCTGGTTCACCATCGAAACAGCTCTCACTGGCTAGGCACGTAGACTGCAACGCCAGGCTAGTTTCGTAGCAGGATCCCTCAGAGTCGCACTGCTCCATTGTTGTTTCACCTGGAATGTAAGTTTCATCACGCGGATCATCTGATTCTATACTGTCGCTAGAAACAGGGCTTCTCTGTACACGTCGCCTTGACCTTATAGTGTCCGTAGTGAGCTTCTCCGTTGAGTTCTCCAACGTCATGATAAGCGGGTCATAGTCGCTTGAGAGCCCGCTGAGCATGATTACTGCAAGGAAGTCATCCTCCAGGCCTGCACCTATGTCGTGAAGCTGTTGACCTGCATCTGTTATTTTGTTCAGATATGACTGCATGTCGTCGAAGGCCGCTAGCTTAAGCGCAAACAATGTGCGTAGTAGACCTAGCCGCCTCGTGAGTCCTTTGCCCTCGTATGCTCGCTCCAAACTGTCCCATGCTTCGTAAGCTGTCTTTGCAGTTCTAATATGTGTTAAAACACTAGGGTGAACTAAAAGACAAATGCGCGCAAGCGCCTTACGTTGCGTTTTGTCGTCCGGTCCTTTCCTTTGTTCTACGGCGTCCCATAGATCCTCGTGGATCAGCAGCATGCGCACTAGAAATTTCCACGTGCTGTAGTCCTCCGTACCTTTTAGTTTTTCGACGGTCACTCGGCAATCCGGGGCAGCCATGCTATCGATCGAGGATGCTCGACGGGTGCCGCGTGCCACGCGGTGTGAAGGTTATCTCGGGGACAAAGCAAAACGGTAAACTCGCGCAGCCTGAAGGGCCTGGTGCACATAACCTGATAGCAGGATTATGGCAGTGGAAAGAAAAATGCAGAGTAAACTTTGAATTACATTATATTGAATGGGAGCACGAAATTAATAAGGGCAGGGCGACGTGTACAGAGATGTATGCTGTTCGCAGTTTCGGCGGCAAAGAGATCAAGAAACTTCGTTTGAAGGCCCGCATTGACACATTGACAGACAAAGCTATATAAACGTCAATGTCAAGTATAATGTACCAACTATACGTACAGAGTTAAATTACCATTGCTGTGTAATGGTTTGTTTACACTTTCCAACATCTACTTACCAAGTTTCAACAGTATAGCTCTTATAGTTTCGGAAAAAAGTGGCTGTGACATACGGACGGACAGACGGACAGACGGACAGACGGACAGACGGACAGACGGACAGACGGACAGACGGACAGACAGACATGACGAATTTATAAGGGTTCCGTTTTTTGCCATTCGGCTACGGAACCCTAAAAAATACTGGTATGTAAATAGGCAAATAATAATTAGTCAAGGATGAAAAGTCCGCTTAAATTGACGCTTATAGTACCTACTATTAGGTATCAAAGTTCACACGGTTCAACCGATATGTACATTTAAGCACATTAAAATAAACTGTCGTCCATTTTTCACATTCTATGTGAATGGATAAGAAACCTGATCGCACCTAGTCTATTGTCTAGCATTTTCTATAACGGGCGTTTCTATGCGTGGAATTCTTTTTTTGTTTGAAAGGGTATAGTTCACAGATGGTCCCATTGTCACCAAGTCAGGATCTGATGATGGGATCCTGGAGAAATCGAGGGAACTCTTCAAATTTTATAAGCACACTTGAAGTAATTTGGGTATTGTTTAAAAGAGTAATTTTTTCCAGGTTGTATTATGGTCATCAGGTCGGGATTTGATGATGGGATCTTGGTAAAATCGAGGGAACTCTTCAAATTTTGCTAGTATACTTGAAGCGATTTAGGTATTTTTTATAGTTACTATTGCATTTCCTAGCAGTCATCAAGTAATGACTGTATTCATCAAGTCAGAATCTGATGATGGGATCTTGGAGAAATTGAGGGAACTCTTCAGATTTTAGAAGCATACTTCCAGCGATTTGGGCATTTTTTCCAATACCTTGCGCATTACTTGTTTTCCACTAAAAAGTAAAAAATAAAATGGAAAATTCTTTCCAAAAAACCAACTTCAAATGCCACTACAAAGAGTGAAATATTTTTTAATGTACATCAATTCGAAGTCGGGCAATGTTTCGTTCATTATTTCACTCTTTGTAGTGGCATTTGAAGTTGGTTTTTTGGAAAGAATTTTCCATTTTATGTAAAAGGCTGTAAGTAGGTACTTAAAGCAGGAAAATAAAGAATCAGATATTTTTACACAACTGCCCAAAAATGGGAGTGTGATGTTTTTAGGGTTATTTTTTAATTATTTGAATCAGTTTTACCAGAATCACCTGGTAAAACTGATTCAAGCTCACTAGGCTTTTGCATACCTAATCTGCGGGGCTAGACAAAGTAACAGTCGTTTAGCGTTGACGACAGTAGGTAAAAATTTATGGACGAAACAAGTGCCTGTAGAAAAACCCCGTGACCGTATAGAGGAAAACACCCTTTTTTTGAAAATCGACTACGACAATTTGAACGCTCCCTGGCGTTCTCGCAGACGTTGTAGATAACTTTAGCGTATTTCGCATGACAATTGACAACCGACAGTGAACAACGATGAGCCATAAAGTAGATTCTGCTATCATTTGTTTTCATTCGTCACGTGGTTTGTCCATACATTTTTATCTACTGTCGTGAACGCTAAGCGACTGTTACTTTGTCTAGCCCCGCTGTTCGGATGGCTAGTTAGGTATATACCAACACAGTGTGATTTAATCTGCCGTGGTGTAGCTATTGGAAAAATTATTGGACATAATGAGGCAACTAATTTATCACGATCTCAAACCCAGTGCAGTGCGTTGCAGTTCACATTGCAATGCAAAGTCCTGGCAGGTCCAGTATTTGACATGGGCACTGCTGGTATCACTTAATATCAGGCGAACATTTTGCTGGTCCCCTCAGATATTTTTTTCTAATGTTTATTTTTTAAGTTTTCGTCGATAATTGCGGTTTTTGGTATTGTCTTCAAAATTATTCAGTATGCCATTTTTTTTTGTTTTTTGGGTTTACCACTATAGTATCTTATAATGTTCATGTCGAGTTTTTTCATCAAAGCCAAAGGGAAAGATCATAATTTTAGTATTTGAATCGGTATGCAAGGGATTATAATTTTAGTATATTATGTATCGGTATATACCTTCTAAAATACCCTGCTTTAGCTTTGAGATTAGCGTCAGCAAAAAGTCGTTATAGTAGGTATATTTCTTTTCTTACATTCTAATACCTGTTATAGGCCGAAATTAGAAAAAAAATGCACTAAATGTAATAAAACGTGTTTTATATAATCGAATCTTAACAAAAAATAGCTATTAACGAAATTGCCTCAATGTTATTCGATGACTTAGAAGAAAGTTTAATTTAATTAACAGCTAACTTACAACTACGCACTAATTAATCCGAACTGGTTTCGATTGCTTTATTACTGATATGCATTAAATCATAAACATTTTGTGTTTTATAGTCAAAGTGTGGGACTTGTTTTGAACTATAGTATATAGTATAATAGCCTTACGCTTGACTGTTATCGTGTGTACTATTTAAGTTATTTTACCTTATATATACTTAGTTACTACTTAACTAAGAATTAAATGTTAATGATGATAATATATCCCTAAACAATATTTAAGGTCGTAGATGGTTTTTTTATTTTTTCCTCGCTTTTACAAATACGTTGGATTGTGTAACACGCAGAATAGCGGGACAGAAAAAGGCCGTTTTAACTAATCACTAAAAAAGACTAGTTATCAAAAACAAATTTGAGCGTTTTGGAACTTTTACCAAAACAATTTAGAAAAAAAAGATTTAGGAACAATTTTTGGGAAACATTTTTATAAAGAAAACTTCTTCCAATCGTGTATACTGACCCAAAATACATGACATTTAAATTTTAAACTGAATCTCTTCATTTTCGTTCTATAAAACAATTACAGTTCTTTTATGAAATTACCTTTCTAAACTATTTATTTCTCAGTTACCACGAATACCAAACGATCTCTTAATAAAGAAAATTGTTGTACTTCCAAATTCTGACGATGCCACACTGGCTGCGCAATTTTTGCATTCGGATACGGTTATCATAAACCTAATGGACCGTGAAAAATTTATTTATACGATAATTGGTTGATCATTTGTTCAGTAATCGAACCGTGGTAAATATTGATCCCTAATTGACCCTTACTACCAATATCGGCATATTTGGAGTCATTCGGGTTTATTTAATTAATTCAGGCGATTTTATTCGTGTTATGATTGCTTTCGTTAGAAACTCTATTGTCTATTGCTATTCACAAGGACAACAGCCAAGACAAGGCTGTTGGTTTTTTTAATATTTGACTCGAATGCGTAAATAGTTGTCAAGATTAGCTACTCTGCGGGGTTAGACAAAGTCACAAGCGTTTGGCGTTAACGCTAGTCGACAAAAATGTATGGACAAAACAAATGACTGTAGAAAAACCACGATAAGAATTACTAAACACGCTGTTAATTAACTACGCTAACTTGAACGCTCCCTGGCGTTCTCGCGGACCCTGTAGATAACTTTAGCGTACTTCGCTTGATAATTGACAGCCGACAGTATCAAACACAGTGTGTTTAGTAATTATTATAGTGGTTTTTCTACAGTCATTTGTTTTGTCCATACATTTTTGTCGACTAGCGTTAACGCCAAACGTTTGTGACTTTGTCTAGCCCCACTGATTAGATTAAGCCGATAAAATCTGTAATTAGGACTTAATAACGTAATTAAAATTCAGTAGCCTTTTTTACATTATTTGTTTTATCTCTTTAGTATTCATTATTTTATCACTGAGTAGATAGGTACCTTTAAGGGCAATATAGGCACTCTTTTCTGTAAGTTTCAGTTTCTAACCTGATAGAAAGTGACGATTTAGGCGAAGATGTCTTCTCAAGCAGGGTGCGTTCGAACCCTCGTAAACGTAGCTTTAAGTCAACTTGTAGTGTAGTTATCACCATACATATGCGACAAATATCATAATATTAACGTTTTACAAGAGTCTGTATGTTAGGCCTATGTGAAATAAAGATATTTTGATTTGGAATTTGATGTTACCGTACGAACTTGGAAGGGGTAGGTTATTCCTGAAGGTTTCTACACAGTATCATGCCGGAACAGTAAATCGCTTGGCGGTAAGCCTTTACTGGTAGAGTGGTAACTAAACGAGGTTGATGTCTTTTAATAGACCAGGCCTGAGCTGTTTAAGAGAAATTATAAAATTTCAAAGAGATCGTAGCGGGAATCGAACCCGCTACTTCCCACTCAAATACGCCGATACACCTAGTAGTTATACCTACTTTAAACGCCATACATTTTAACGAATTTACCTAGCACAATCAGAAATTAGGTTGAGAGTAAAAATTCTCAGACAGCATAAACAAAACTTGTAGGTATATCTGATATTTACCACTATTACAATCACGTCGATCGAACCTTTAGATGTTAACCAGAAAAAAAACATTACTCAAATTAAATCAAAACACAAGCAATACATCTTTCGACCACCAACGCTGTACAAGTCCACTCGATTAAGTTCCAAGACAGATCCAAAATTTATCGACTCTAGACGCATTGTTTCAATTAGAAATACCGAATTAAGTGTACACTAGAGACGCCCAAATTACTGTATTTTACAATAACTTATACGCGGAGAGCCGGTGGTATTGAAACAGGAGTTATTTTGCTGGAAGATAAAAGGAAACTTTATACGAGTAAGGTTTTTTAAGAAGTTTGGTTTTTCAGCCTCGAAAAAATTTTAATATGAATTTTATAGTATAGCAATTTTTGTTTTAATGTCTGTCTGTGTGAGGAATCATTGCGTAACGCGCAGATGACATTATATCAGTGTTTTAACTACACGATATTACAGATTTTTAGGTGAGGGTTCTTATTAAATTTTAATAGCTATTAAAAAAACAGACAAGTCGATTGAAGATAATCAGCGTTATCAACCGTAGCCTCTTTTTAATTTCCGGTTTTTTTCAACAAGGCATTAATATGTTAAGTTTGTCATACTGCATTATGGAGTCCTCACAAAAAGAAATCAGCCTTGGTCATAGTCATTTAGCCTTTTCCGTTTCTACGATTTTACTTTACGTTTCTTACGCTTTTAGTATGTTTCTGGAACGAGAGTCACAAAAGACAGAAATGACACATCAGATCGACAAATTGATCAGATGACTTTATCGATGGTTGACTGTAATGCACATACTTCTCTTGAATTATTTCGTACACAAGCGTAAAAAAAATCAGGTAGAAATAGAATAGACAAGTCTGCGGTCTGTAATGCGTCACTTAACGGTAGGAATTTCCCCCGGCTCCTACACTATATTCAGAATAACATTTCATTGTTGATCGTTTATTATTTCAACGTTGGACGTTATTCAATATATGTAGTAAACTCCCTAAAGCTACGGGTGTTATAGTATTCTTTGTCACGCCCCTACTGTGTTTCGTAGAATATAATCTATGTTTGAGAATGCATTTTAGATTTAGGCGCGCGATATGAAATCAATCAGACTGTTTTCTTAAATTAATAGCCAAAACTTTCAGATTTTCCCTACAGACCAAACCACATTAGGCACTGCTTCACAGTAATATTCCTATACCCTGGACAGGGAGGACGGCGCGAATAAATTTCGCCAATTTATCGGTGCCAAAAATGCTTGTTTTTTTACCCACAGTATTGCCACGCTGTAGTTCGCTCAGCAGCCACCTACAGAAACTTGACAGATGGCGCTACTGTTAGCTTGTATGAAAAAGGTTTAAGTAAATGGTTTGTATCCTGAGGTTTCTTATCGTCTTCTTTATTACTGACATTGCCGGTGATGCCTACTACCTAGCCGGATGAAATCGCAAGAAGAATTTTACCACCAGTAAAAACTGATATGATGATAAGCCGTTGATGAAGACACTGAGTTTATATTTCTATTACTTGCGTTCATTAATCATATGATGTAAAATATATAAGTAGGTATATCAAAGTATACATGCAAGTGTGTTCGAACCTGTAGATTAGATTTACGCAATTCACTAAAACCAGTTGGGCACCTGTTTGCTAAAGATCTCAAAAGTGTACTACTTTGAATGAAATCCAATACACAAGTAGGCCTGTACCTGCATATTTTGATTGTCTATAATCATACTTGATTAGGTGATGATGGAAATAGAACGTGAATAAAATAAGCCTATTTTCTTGATTAGTTTTTTGGTTACAAGATCACAGATTCTGTGGGATTCAGTTGAAGATTGTCTAAATTTAGACAAGCTGACCTGACAAACATTGTTTTTCCATATAATTTTTTTTTTAATTAATTATTTCTCACTTAGTTTAGGGGTATGAATAGTTTACATCTTATTTTTTCTCACAGACCTGCATGATGTAGACAAAAAATTTCATAAAAATTGGTCAAGCCGTTTTTGGGAACAAGAGAATTTTTTATTGTTTTTTATTTGCTATACCAATGATTGAATATATTAACTCCTTTTTTATTTATGTGTATGATAACGTTTTACGTTATTGAATCATTTGATTAAAAATTCTTCATTATTTTACACAGGCCTTACAGGTTTTAATCAATAAAATGAATAGATACATACACAAGCTACTGACATTTATGTGGTAGGGTGCCTATTATCAAAGTAAATCTTTGTAACATGTAATCTCGGTTAATACGCTTTCGATAAAATTGTTCCCATGGGCGTCGCATGTATCAAGTCCGTTATTAATAACTGACGAGTAAAAGGTGTAATTTCGCAAACCGCGCTAGCGTGGAATAGCTTTATATCGATGGTTAAGAACCGGAGAATAACCGACGTTGAAATGGCAACAGGCGGGGCATGAGATCGGAGAACAGATGGACATTTTGGACAAGATGTTGGAATCAGCCGACACTATTGGTTGCCTGCACTGCAGTTCTAGTGGTGAGTCCACTAACAGTGCTGGCAAGTCAACTTTTATATCGATGGTTAAGAACCGGAGAATAACCGACATTGAAGTGGCAATGGGTGGGGCATTAGCTCGGCGAACAGATGGACATTTTGGACCCAACGAGTTGGAATCAGGCAACACTGTTGGTTGACTCGTCGGCACTGTTAGATTACAATGTACATTGTACACTGTACAGCAGTGTTATTTTTTAGGGTTCCGTACCAAAATGGTAAAATGGAACCCTTATGGTGCGACTTTCTCCGTCTGTCTGTCCGTCTGTCCGTCACACTCGATTATTTCAGTAACTACCAGAGCTATCGATATGAAATTTGGAATAGTTGTGTATATTAGTGGCCCAATGACACTGGAATAAAAAAAATGGAAATTATTTAAAAAGGGGGGAAAATCGGAGGGTTAAAATTTAAAAGTGAGTGACTGTACTGTGTGGGGTATCATATGAAAGGATTTACTTTGTACGTTCTAAAACCGATTTTTAATTATTTTTAGTCATGATAGTTTTTGATTTATCGGGGAAAATGTCTAAAAAAATACAGTTCCCCACCCCTTACCTCCGGAGTTTACCAATCGAAAAATCTCAAATAATTATGGTCAATAGGAATTTACGTATATTTTACAGGAAAACTATAGCCAATGCTCTAACTAGCATAGTTTTTTTGATATTAACAATAAACCTCTACAAACAAAGTAAGTTTTGCGGTTCATTAACAAAGGTAATTATTGCCGTTTTACATCTTTGGTCGTTACAGTTTTGGTCGTGTTACATCTACATTAGTACGAACGAATCTTAAAAGTACCTAGCTATAACTACCGAAGCTTATTTTGCTTCAGTACTTCTTGAGTACGGAACCCTCGGTGCGCGAGTCCGACTCGCACTTGGCCGGTTTTTCTGAAAAGAAGGCGTCTTCAGATTCGATTGTTCAGTAATAATTAACTAAAAAGTAATTCAAATAACTCTGATTTGAAGTATCTAATTTAAGATCAAGTTTTCTGTGGTATTTATCTATAGTCTTCCTATATGTAAATAACCCGATTAATAGTAATAACACGAATTTCCTTATTTTTCTTATTAACAACATATAGCACCTCAACACTCACCCTATCATATTTGAAAGGTTTGATATCCCTTCGACAGTTTCCCAAAAATAAATGCAAATTTAATAAAATAAAGTAAAGTTCCTAACAAGTTGCAGTTAAAGAAGCACTTTTCAAAAGAGTATTACGGGCCTCTACAATAAACTCTCCTGACACAAAGTTAAGCGTTAGTAGCTGACGCAACCAATTTGTGATTATGATTGATACTAATCCTCTAATCCGAGTTACTGTCCATCCGGGGTTACTGTTTGTCGCTTACAATAAGAGAAAGGTGTGGCAGCCTAATTAGTGAGCGGATTTTATGATCGGTGTATGTAAGAATTAATGGGGCCATAGAATTGAAATGAGTATTGGGCAAGAGAGACACCAATTATACGTAAAAATAGAGTAAGTGCCTACCTAATGTCGACCTACACTGCAATATAAATATTTTTCAACCTGATTTTATTTTGTATTACAAAATAGCTGTAGGTATACTTACATTCCTAATTTCATCTCGATTCCTGTGGCTTGATATCATTAATAGATCGTTCAGTTACCTAGTCAGTTTTCTTTCCTTTTTTTTTTTCCTTTACTTCATAAGTATAGATACGTAACAAACTAATGCGCAAAATAGCACTATTTTATCATTGATTCATATTTTAAAATATAGTGAAGATAATACTGGTACAAATTGCCTTTAGTTTTCTATGCTCATTGAAATTTAATTGTTAATATACATTACCTACTCAAATAATCTTATTTACATAATGAGTCATATAAAGTGTGCAATCCGTTTGCAAATTCCGATATAAAGTAAGGACATTAATATTACATTTACATTTTCCATGTACTTCCTCATTACATAGGTAAATGGGGTGATTGTCTCTACATAATTATAGAGAGAGAGGTTTTATTGTAGTGAGATAAATTATTATGATAATAGAGAAATTAATTAGAGAGAAAGATACGTATTATTTCCAAAAGTGGTACTGGGAATAACATTTTCCTAAAGTTTTCTCACAGTTTAAAAACTCGATCACCTATTTTATACTATCTAATATTATAAAATGTTTAAAGCAATTTATAATATTCTAAGCCTTAAAGAATTACATCGTTTACATTTCGATCATTGATCATATCATATTATTTCGTGATTCAAAATCGATGAATAAATATTACAGAACATACAATAAATAATTTATACAATTTAAATTCTATACACATTTGTTAAAATTATATCCCACCCGTGAATGCATGAGAAATCTAAAGATGCTTTTTCAAATCTTTTGTGATACAAATTTTTCTACGTTCCGATAGGAATCGGCGACGAAATGTCTTCATCTGAGCTAATATTGTTGATAGGCACTGCTTATCCATAAACAGCGATATTTTAAACACTTATGTCAGTTTAAAATTGAATAGAATACATTTTTTCTTCACTTAACTCTAAATCTAAAATACTTTCTATCGATTTCGAGCGATTCAATCTAAATTTATTTAGATAGAAGTTCCTTCTTAATCCCGTTTCATTTTCAAGCCTATGGTATTTTCAAGCTGCTTTTCCACCAGAGATGTGCTACGTTGCTATGGTTGCGTTTGATATCCACCAATCTTATTCATTGGTGCACATAGCTTAGCGCTGGTAGAAACGGATTCAACTAAGATATGTCTTTTGTATGGAAGAATGCGTGCTATGGATGCCTGTATGGGCCGTCGCGAGTGGTGTAGCTGTGTGCAGATCAGAGTACCTCCAGTATGTGCCCACTATCGATACATCGCATAGCTCGAGTTGCGCATCTTTCTCGCACAGCTACATACTTTGCGGCGGCGCATCTTCATTGTGTTTTGATTATTTCTATTTTTGTATTTTCATTCTGTGGTGTGCAATTAAGTGATTATCTATCTATCGATTGGTGGAAACGGTCACATTTTCGTAGCGTAGATTTCACAACTTCGCAGAATAGCTCCATATTACATCTCTGGTGGTAAGGCACCCTTATACGTTACGAAAGTTCGAGTATTGATATTATTTCTTGTTGGGTTGAACTGTCACAAATTAGTTTGTTATTTATTGCAAAACTTACACACTTGTTTTTCTATGTTAATGCTCTCCGGTCTTGTGATATTGTGTCGTGAGAATTTTATGTGTTTAGTGGTCCAATTGAGTAATCGGTTTTTAATTGTACGTATAAATCTGACTTTGGGGTTATTAAAATAAGGTCGTACCATAAGTGATGTAATTAGTTGTATATATGTGAAAAGTTTAGGTAATATATTTGTAATATTATTTCAATAATAAATATTGATGCAAATAACCGTCTGGTTTCCGTTTCACATATTTTTAATGAATCTTCTCGCATGTAATCTACCAAGTAGATAGGTACAATCTCTTGCCTAAAATAGGAGTTGCATCACAGTCAATTAATAAGCTATTTTATTTATAATGGAAGAGATCAATAAATCATGTTTTTTTTTTCTGTTTTGTCTCTTTCCTTCGAAAGTCAAATCTCCGTTGACAAAAAGAGACAAAACAGAAAATAACTATTCCACCGCTATTTTAAGTTTATGAATAAGAGGATCAGGATCCACGATCTGAAAAGAAAATTATTCGTGCTGCATAATTTATCGAGTAATGTGTTCGAGTAAGTAAATCGATTAAGAAAAAACCCCAATATAAAAATGCCTCTATGGAAAATCATCAACATTCAACTGAAGATAAAAATTATAACCACTTCAATTCATCAATAATATTAGCATATTATCACTGAATCTTTGATGAGCTTTGATATCAATGTAATATTTTTTTTCCAACGATACTATCTCGCCAGATTAACATCGGTGATACGCAAGCAAGATGAATGAGTCTGTGTAGGTAGGAACTAGAAAAATCGATGTATCGATTACTCGTATTCGAATACGATGTTTGATTTTTTATTTATTTGCTACATCCTAAAATAGCTTTTTAAGTTTTTACATAAGTGTTTATGAAAATTTAGTAGAAAAATTGTAGAGTACATCACAGCCTTTTTCAAAATGTGACCAATGACTACTACTTCATTATTACACAAACACAAACATACAGACCCATAATATAAAAATATTATATAGTGTCCATTACCTCTGAACCGATAAGTACCTACATAAGTGAGAAATTAAGAATGAAAATAATACATTGAAAATAAACAAAAATTAAAGGTTCCCTCAAGATTTGTGTTTATGCCTGAAGGAACCGGCGGATCGCGCGAAAAATTTCACCAGCTTACTGGTGTCAACAATGTTTGTTTTGACACCAAAGGCTCCAGTTGTAAACCGACCACAGCATTGTCTATGGATCACGGTCTTGACTTGTTATTCGTCCGCACGTGAGTTTCCACAGGCACAATTTCCGCTATGTTGCGGCGTATTAGCGGAAATTTCTCTACTTTTTTCTTGTATGAAGAAAGTTGACGTAAAATTCAAATTCCAATGAGCTCATCCTCAGGTTTATATCGGTGGCTTTTAGTTATTTTTTTAAAGAAAACATGAAACGGTCCAAAAAACTGAAATAAACGTATTCTTGCATATTATCCACTACTTAGTTAGAATACCTTGAGTGGTTTTACCTTTTGTACCTAACTAATCCTGCCCTTCCGGCGTTGAAGGTGTCACTAAGCTGACACACGCTTGTATAGAACAAAAAATCCATTGGGCTTATCTCAAGCGACAATTATACTTTTTAATAAAATAACTACTTTTGACGACGCAAAGCGGCTCCTTTTTAGGGTTCCGTAGCCGAATGGCAAAAAACGGAACCCTTATAAATTCGTCATGTCTGTCTGTCCGTCTGTCCGTCTGTCCGTCTGTCCGTCTGTCCGTCCGTATGTCACAGCCACTTTTTTCCGAAACTATAAGAGCTATACTGTTGAAACTTGGTAAGTAGATGTATTCTGTGAACCGCATTAAGGTTTTCACACAAAATTTAAAAAAAAGTAATAAATTTTGGGGGTGCCCCATACTTAGAACTGAAACTCAAAAATTTTTTTTTCATCAAACCCATATTTGTGGGGTATCTATGGATAGGTCTTCAAAAATGATACTAAGGTTTCTAATATCATTTTTTTCTAAAATGAATAGCTTGCGCGAGAGACACTTCCAAAGTGATAAAATGTGTGTCCCCCCCCCTGTAACTTCTAAAATAAGAGTATGATAAAACTAAAAAAAATATATGATGTACATTACCATGCAAACTTCCACCGATAATTGGTTTGAACGAGATCTAATAAGTAGTTTTTTTATTATACAATAAAACCTCTAAAAACAAAGTTAGTTTTGCGGTTCGATAAGAAAAGTGGTTTTTATGGTTTTGTTCCTCCGGTTGTAGTACGGAACCCTCAGTGCGCGAGTCCGACTCGCACTTGACAGGTTATTTCCATTTCTCATATTTAAAAGATCAATATAAATGAGGATCAATATTTGGTTATGAGACACTTTCGAAACTATTATTATTTATTCAAAATTTGGTATTATTGAGTATCTTAATCTACAATACAAACTAAAGATAAATCATTGGACTATATAGTATAAGTTAAAGTTTAACTGAAAATTATGTTACTCATTTTAGCTTCAGGGCCAGATCGTAACTATATTAAATACCTGTAACGGACGTTACTAAAAAAAACGAGTCATTCATTTTAAAGGTAACATAAATATGCTATGAAGGGTAAGTTTTACCCCAACGGTTTCTACAAGCATCGCACCGGAACGCTAAATCGCTTAGCGGTGTGCCTTTGCTGGTAGGGTGTGTAACTAGTCACGGCCAAAGCCTCCCACTAGACCAGACCTGAGCCAAAAATTCCAAAGTGGCCCGTGGCGGGAATCGAACCCGCGACCTCTCCCATCTCCCACTCGAATCGAAGTTTGTTGGTCCCTATTGAGACGGACGTCTCTATACTCACATAATTAAGTAGGTATACCTACTCATATTAGTCCAATTAATCAGTATTTTATAATGCATCTTAAAATAAAAAAATAACCTGTCAAGTGCGAGTCGGACTCGCGCACTGAGGGTTCCGTACTACAACCGGAGGAATAAAACCATAAAAACCACTTTTCTTATCGAACCGCAAAACTAACTTTGTTTTTAGAGGTTTTATTGTAAATATCAAAAAACTACTTATTAGATCTCGTTCAAACCAATTTTCGGTGGAAGTTTGCACGGTAATGTACATCATATATTTTTTTTAGTTTTATCATACTCTTATTTTAGAAGTTACAGGGGGGGGGACACACATTTTACCACTTTGGAAGTGTCTCTCGCGCAAGCTATTCATTTTAGAAAAAAAAACCTGTCAAGTGCGAGTCGGACTCGCGCACTGAGGGTTCCGTACTACAACCGGAGGAATAAAACCATAAAAACCACTTTTCTTATCGAACCGCAAAACTAACTTTGTTTTTAGAGGTTTAATGTAAATATCAAAAAAACTACTTATTAGATCTCGTTCAAACCAATTATCGGTGGAAGTTTGCATGGTAATCTACATCATATATTTTTTTAGTTTTATCATACTCTTATTTTAGAAGTTACAGGGGGGGGGACACACATTTTACCACTTTGGAAGTGTCTCTCGCGCAAGCTATTCATTTTAGAAAAAAATGATATTAGAAATCTTAGTATCATTTTTGAAGACCTATCCAAAGATACCCCACACATATGGGTTTGATGAAAAAAAAATTTTTGAGTTTCAGTTCTAAGTATGGGGCACCCCCAAAATTTATTACTTTTTTAAAAATTTTGTATGAAAACCTTAATGCGGTTCACATAATACATCTAGGTACTTACCAAGTTTCAACAGTATAGCTCTTATAGTTTCGGAAAAAAGTGGCTGTGACATACGGACGGACAGACGGACAGACGGACAGACGGACAGACGGACAGACGGACAGACGGACAGACGGACAGACGGACAGACGGACTGACAGACATGACGAATTTATAAGGGTTCCGTTTTTTTGCCATTCGGCTACGGAACCCTAAAAAATGATATTAGAAACCTTAGTATCATTTTTGAAGACCTATCCATAGATACCCCACAAATATGGGTTTGATGAAAAAAAAATTTTTGAGTTTCAGTTCTAAGTATGGGGCACCCCCAAAATTTATTACTTTTTTTTAAATTTTGTGTGAAAACCTTAATGCGGTTCACAGAATACATCTACTTACCAAGTTTCAACAGTATAGCTCTTATAGTTTCGGAAAAAAGTGGCTGTGACATACGGACGGACAGACGGACAGACGGACAGACGGACAGACGGACAGACGGACAGACGGACAGACGGACTGACAGACATGACGAATTTATAAGGGTTCCGGTTTTTTGCCATTCGGCTACGGAACCCTAAAAAATGATATTAGAAACCTTAGTATCATTTTTGAAGACCTATCCATAGATACCCCACAAATATGGGTTTGATGAAAAAAAAATTTTTGAGTTTCAGTTCTAAGTATGGGGCACCCCCAAAATTTATTACTTTTTTTTAAATTTTGTGTGAAAACCTTAATGCGGTTCACAGAATACATCTACTTACCAAGTTTCAACAGTATAGCTCTTATAGTTTCGGAAAAAAGTGGCTGTGACATACGGACGGACAGACGGACAGACGGACAGACGGACAGACGGACAGACGGACAGACAGACATGACGAATCTATAAGGGTTCCGTTTTTTGCCATTCGGCTACGGAACCCTAATACAACCAAACAGTACAATAATTAATGTCCACATAATTATCCGTACAAAAGTTTTCCCTCGCGCAAAACTTTCTCATAATATCTAATAGCTAATATGACTAACGGGGCTAATTCTGTAAGCCAACCGCATTCAATCACCGAAAACCGTTCGCGAAATTATCACCACTTACTCGTGCCGACCACGGGCGGAATGAAGTGGAATGGTAATGCGTGTAACAAGGAAGAAGGATTGGAGGCAAATTGCGACCATTTACAATGATAATGGCCCCGGTAGCCATCTGCTTGTAAACTAGGCAATTCTGAGTACCTCGCATGTTTTCGCTCAAATTGTTTCTCTGCTTAGCGGTCTTGAAACAAATAGCTTGTCCGTCATTGCGTTCGGACTGTAGCTGTACACAAAGCTGTAACAGGCAGAACCTAGATTAGTAATTTTTAAGTGGAACTTATATTGTATCGTCCCAAGAATGTCGAACGTCGCATTACAGCTGACCAGGGCCGATTCTCAAGTCAAGTACGTAGTAATTTTATAGCACCATCTCTAAAATTTTACTTGAATGTTAAATTTTTGCCTTGCAAACTTTTATTGTCACACCTAATAACCTGTTGCGTTAAGCTATTCTTGAGCCTATTATTATAATTTTCGATTAACCCTTCATTCCCATTTTTATTTTACAGGCAACCTATGAAGAAACCAATGAAACGAAAAAGTGTTACACAATTCACAAGGTCTCAAAGAGTAAAGTTAATTAAAATTAAAATTATTATAATAAGTAATTATATCTTAGTTGATTTTTGAATCAACTTTTTTTTGCTTTTTAGGGTTCCGTACCAAAAGGGTAAAAACGGGACCCTATTACCACAGTTTAAAGTAGTAGGATGTTTTAACACTGTGCTTTTACTGAGTCTTCGCCGTCCATCCGTATCGTGCGCGAGTCCGACTCGCACTTGGCCGGTTTTAATCGAGTGTGCTTAGACTTCTACAGTATCTAGACATGGCCTTATGATATAGACAACTTAAAGACTTCTACAGTATCTAGACATGGCCTTATGATATAGACAACTTAAAGACTTCTACAGTATCTAGACATGGCCTTATGATATAGACAACTTAAAGACTTCTACAGTATCTATACATGGCCTTATGATATAGACAACTTAAAGACTTCTACAGTATCTATACATGGCCTTATGATATAGACAACTTAAAGACTTCTACAGTATCTAGACATGGCCTTATGATATAGACAACTTAAAGACTTCTACAGTATCTAGACTTACCTTATGATATAGACAACTTTACGTGTCTCAAGTTATCTAACTACAGAAGTAAATCAGTCAACCACTCAAAGTCGACTTGTCAATACAGGATGTCCAATGAAATCGTTTATTGTTAGCAATCATGTTGTTTATCATACCAGCCGTTCTTGCTGTAATCAGCGTTATTATTGCATGTTTCCGTTGTAACTCCGCTTTCCAATGCCTGCTCCAGGTAAGCTAAGAAGTTGTCATTAATTTTGTACCTATTATACCTATACTCTGTCACTGTAGTGATTGACAATAGTTTTTGTTATGTTTGTCTAATTACTTTGTAATTTTTTAAAGATTTTATTTCTATCATTTATTTGTATTACAATTTAATAATATTTTTTGGTATCAATTTAATGGTGACTCAGACGTTCGCCCACTAATAAGTATTTAAAAAAATTTAAAATAAATAAGAGCTATGTTCGTTTGTAGCAAATAAATATTATAACAAGCTTTTATGATTGTAAAGTGACATTGTGAGGAAACCTGCATGACAAATTCTCCGAAAAATTATTCGAAAACCTACCAATTCATTCTTGGCTAGCGTAATGGTTTATAACCAAACTATCCTTATTCTAAGAAAAAAATTGTGTCCAGTAAAAAGATTTGAGACATTATTACCTAAAGTCGTTAGCCAGTAAAAACTAGTATAACTATAGTTAAAGTTCAATTACATTTCAATTTCATTTCCGACAGCCGACATAACAATTACTCTTGACACAGTTATCGTATTATATCAAAGCGTTACTTCACAGAGTAGTCGCCCATTATTCAGAGACAATCAATTATACAGATTATAAATCCATGCACCGTACCAGCGGACCTGTCAAATGTATCACAAATTAACTATGTACATAGAGACGTCATAAAAAACAAGTCCCAAAGTCTTTAACAAACGACAACTGTCGTATGGAGTGCGTAGGCGCATAGACGCGCCGCTTTTTATCTTATATCTGTGACAATATAACATAGCTATAGCTTTACACGTCTATAACTTGATACCTTTGTCATATACGAGTAGGTAGCTAACTGGAAAATAGCAAGTTATATTTCTCTTTTGCTGTTGTCTTAGGTGACTCGACAATAAAACAAATTGATATGACCAATAAAATGTCATTGCATGAGGATTATTTTATTTTGATTGTCTGGTTTATGTGTAAATTATATTGCAGCATGCCAAAAAAAAAATTAAATTGTAACATTTGCATACCCGTATGTGGGTAAAAAACATTCGGTTTCCAATTGTTTCCAACTCTTCCATCTATTTAAACCATGTTTTTAAGCAAATAAAGAATTACTATTACTATTACTATAATATTCTGGTCGATTCAGCAGGATTATAGCTAAGTTAACTTTGAATTCATGAAACCCTGAATCAGTTTCCTGAGAGAAATGCTGTGATCGTAGTAGTCTGATGATAGATTTGAGCTTTTGTCCGAATTGGTAATCAAATCTATGACCTCCTAACTTACTTAATCTATGACCTGCTAACTTAAAGGTGAAAGATATAGATATATAAAGATAGATAAAAGATGATGAAAAATACCTACGGGACATGTTTAATTGATATAATATTTGTTGAAGAGATTTTTATCTTAACTTATTATTAAACCTGACCCTACCGTTTGTTAAAAAAATTGACTAGTATTTTTATCTTTAGTTTGATAAGAAACCCGTATTTCGCGGCTAAGTTTTTATTTTAATTGAAAATAAATATTTTAATGCAAAAAAAATCCTTTGAATATTTGGTATTGTCAATATTTAACGTAGGTAATAGATATCCTAGTTAGGGCGCCTGTAACTGTAAACGAGGTATTCGTTTAATATATAATTTTGGGTGTATAAATTGTTACGAACTTTGAATTTAACCTCAGACCATCCGTAAACACACTAATGTATGTGCAATGTGCATCCTTGTTTAGTACAATCTGCAAGTAGATTGAAGATATTCCAATAAAATACTCTTTCCAGTACAAATGCTGCGCTATGACCGACAATAAATAGCAAGCTTACAAGAAAACACGTGGCTTTCGGCAAGGGTCTATTCCCGAAACATAAAAGCGAGCGAGCCTTTCAGATTGTCCGAGCGAGCAAACACTAAAGGACATTGTAGGGTCCGTGTAAAACCTAGTGTCGGCCTTTCTTACTAAAGTGTCTTGGAGGAAACATCTCGAGAAAGGCGCCTTGGGGAAATCTTCTCACGTTCTATTTATAACGACAGCGACTTGCAAAGTGTAATAAAAGAAAGGACATTCTTATTTCAAAATTGTCGACATACACCTCTTTGTATTTTATGTCGCCCTTTATTCGGTAGCCGGTACTTATGAGAAGGAGAAGAAGAGATACTTTATTACACTCATAAAGGTTTTAAAAACAAGAAATATGGAAAAAGAGATAAAAAATAAATAAAAATAATACAAAGGCACCCTTATCACTACTATATCAATCTCTTCCAGAAAACCCTTGTTAATAGGAAAATAAAACGTTTTTGTTTAAACATTGATAGGCATGCGCTTGACTACAACTGCCTGATAGAAAACAATGAGGTCTATGGTGGAAGCGTATTTGCTTAGAAAATGCCTATTTACTCTTCTCTTGAAGGCATCCATATTAAAATTAGGATAAGGCAAAAGATATATAAACTAATAACAAATGAGATGTATAATTCAAAAACTGATTACTTTACATAGTCGGAACAATAAAATTTTGCTGCCGAACTTTCAACGATCGAAAGTAACGCAGGTATGTCTCAACACTTAACGTCAAGCCCAAATAATAGGGACATACCTAATATAAATATACAAAACATAACTCATAACCATTCAAATTTAATGTTTACACATTCTCGAAGTCTATTGTGTCATTCGATAGTAGGTGGTCATAATAAAAATTGCATTTATGTTCTCTTCTCTTGATAAACACTACACAAAGGTCCGCCTACACTGACAAATCGATTGCAAACCTTTTCAAGGTAGGTGCAACTTAGACTAATACGAAAAATAGACAAAGTTTTCATTCATAAATATTGAATACTAGCTTATACCCGCGGCTTCGCCCGCGTCATTTATGGAAAAAATAAATATTGAAAAAATAAACTGCGCTGGAATAAAAACGACAGACGTAAGAATTGTTTAAGACCCTGGCAATTTATAAGTACCATATTATTATATGGCAAGCAACCTGTGAGCGCAAAATTAAAAAGAGTGGTAATTTACAGATACAGAATACTTGCTAATAATCTGTCACCAAATATGAGCATTTTATGACCCCTTTACAGAACTGAGTATATTCTGTCCAAATTGTCTAAAAACATTCATTCAGGCAAAAACAGTGTGAGTATTGGAACCTATCTTTATGACCTACTATTTACCTTTCTCAATGTGGATTACACTTTTCAGTGTCGATAGAGTCTCGAGTATTTATGCACTATTTACAGATTACAGATTTACACTTTTCTATGTCGATTACACTTTTCAGTGTCGATAGAGTCTCGAGTATTTATGAACTATTTACAGATTACAGATTTACAGAACTGAGAATATTCTGTCCAAATTGTCTAAAAACATTCATTCAGGCGAAAAAAGTGTGAGTATTGGAACCTATTTTTATGACCTATTTACACTTTTCAATGTCGATTACACTTTTCAGTGTCGATAGAGCCTCGATTATTTATGAACTATTTACAGATTACAGATTTACACTTTCCAATGTCGATTACACTTTTCAGTGTCGATAGAGTCTCGAGTATTTATGAACTATTTACAGATTACAGATTTACACTTTTCAATGTTGATTACACTTTTCAGTGTCGATAGAGTCTCGAGTATTTATGAACTATTTACAGATTACAGATTTACAGATTACAGATTGAAGGTTTTGAGAGGTATGACGGTTTTGAGAGCTATATATGGAGTTTTGAGTATTTACAGCCTATTTCAGTTTTGAGTGCAAGTATTGACCTTCTATTGAGCCTTAAGTATTTACAACCTATTTACGGTTTTGAGAGCTATGTATGGAGTTTTGAGTATTTATTAATCTATTTACGGTTTTGAGAGCTATGTTTGGAGGTTTGAGTATTTATAACCGATTTACGGTTTTGAGAGCTATGTATGGAGTTTTGAGTATTTATAAACCTATGACGGTTTTGAGAGCTATGTATGGAGTTTTGAGTATTTATAAACCTATGACGGTTTTGAGAGCTATGTATGGAGTTTTGAGTATTTATAAACCTATTACGGTTTTGAGAGCTAGGTATGGAGTTTTGAGTATTTATAACCTATTCACGGTTTTGAGAGCTATGTATGGAGTTTTGAGTATTTATAAACCTATTACGGTTTTGAGAGCTATGTATGGAGTTTTGAGTATTTATTAACCTATTACGGTTTTGAGAGCTAGGTATGGAGTTTTGAGTATTTATAACCTTTTTACGGTTTTGAGAGCTATGTATGGAGTTTTGAGTATTTATAACCTATTTACGGTCTTGAGAGCTATGTATGGAGTTTTGAGTATTTATAACCTATTTACCGTTTCGAGTTTATGGAGTCTAGGGTTCAACATAATATTGTGATTGTGAATACACATTGTTAAAATCGAAAAAGTTCTAAGTTTATGATCTGAATTTGTACCCGTTTTTCCAGTTATAATATTACTAACCCACAACCCGTTGCTAAACACACATTGTTAAAAGCGTACAGTGCTAAGTTCAGAACCTATATGGTGCCCATTTTCACATCTCTAGTAATCAGTAGTAGTAGTATCAGATCTCTAGTATCATTAGATTTTGCCCACCGCCCTGCCTGTGTCAAATTCGCTTTTTAACAAATCCTGAGAGAAACATAATTGCCCGTTCCCATTCAATATTCCAACCTTAGACCTACTTTCAAAGAAGTTTGCTTTAGCTACGTACCTATAGATGTAGCTATAGATTGCTGTAAAAATTTAGGTTTTTTGAATATCCCACGGGAACTATAGAATTTCCGGGAATAAAAAGTAGCCTATGTGTTAATTCGGGTTATAAACTATCTATGTTCCAAATTTCAGCCAAATCGGTTCAGTAGTAGCGGCGGGAAAGAGTAACAAACATCCAAACTCACAAACTCACAAACTCACAAACTCACAAACTCACAAACTTTCACATTTATAATATTTACTAGAGACCAAGAGACAATCTGCAAACATCGAGGCCTGAAGGCGCAGCCTACCGTATTAACTTACTAGCTTATACCCGCGGCTTCGCCCGCGTCATTTATGGAAAAAATAAATATTGAAAAAATAAACTGCGCTGGAATAAAAACGACAGACGTAAGAATTGTTTAAGACCCTGGCAATTTATAAGTACCATATTATATGGCAAGCAACCTGTGAGCGCAAAATTAAAAAGAGTGGTAATTTACAGATACAGAATACTTGCTAATAATCTGTCACCAAATATGAGCATTTTATGACCCCTTTACAGAACTGAGTATATTCTGTCCAAATTGTCTAAAAACATTCATTCAGGCAAAAACAGTGTGAGTATTGGAACCTATCTTTATGACCTACTATTTACCTTTCTCAATGTGGATTACACTTTTCAGTGTCGATAGAGTCTCGAGTATTTATGCACTATTTTCAGATTACAGATTTACACTTTTCTATGTCGATTACACTTTTCAGTGTCGATAGAGTCTCGAGTATTTATGAACTATTTACAGATTACAGATTTACAGAACTGAGAATATTCTGTCCAAATTGTCTAAAAACATTCATTCAGGCGAAAAAAGTGTGAGTATTGGAACCTATTTTTATGACCTATTTACACTTTTCAATGTCGATAACACTTTTCAGTGTCGATAGAGCCTCGAGTATTTATGAACTATTTACAGATTACAGATTTACACTTTCCAATGTCGATTACACTTTTCAGTGTCGATAGAGTCTCGAGTATTTATGAACTATTTACAGATTACAGATTTACACTTTTCAATGTTGATTACACTTTTCAGTGTCGATAGAGTCTCGAGTATTTATGAACTATTTACAGATTACAGATTTACAGATTACAGATTGAAGGTTTTGAGAGCTATGATGGTTTTGAGAGCTATATATGGAGTTTTGAGTATTTACAGCCTATTTCAGTTTTGAGTGCAAGTATTGACCTTCTATTGAGCCTTAAGTATTTACGACCTATTTACGGTTTTGAGAGCTATGTATGGAGTTTTGAGTATTTATAAACCTATTACGGTTTTGAGAGCTATGTATGGAGTTTTGAGTATTTATTAACCTATTACGGTTTTGAGAGCTAGGTATGGAGTTTTGAGTATTTATAAACCTATTACGGTTTTGAGAGCTATGTATGGAGTTTTGAGTATTTATTAACCTATTACGGTTTTGAGAGCTAGGTATGGAGTTTTGAGTATTTATAACCTATTTACGGTCTTGAGAGCTATGTATGGAGTTTTGAGTATTTATAAACCTATTACGGTTTTGAGAGCTATGTATGGAGTTTTGAGTATTTATTAACCTATTACGGTTTTGAGAGCTAGGTATGGAGTTTTGAGTATTTATAACCTATTTACGGTTTTGAGAGCTATGTATGGAGTTTTGAGTATTTATAACCTATTTACGGTCTTGAGAGCTATGTATGGAGTTTTGAGTATTTATAACCTATTTACCGTTTCGAGTTTATGGAGTCTAGGGTTCAACATAATATTGTGATTGTTAATACACATTGTTAAAAGCGAAAAAGTTCTAAGTTTATGATCTGAATTTGTACCCGTTTTTCCAGTTATAATATTACTAACCCACAACCCGTTGCTAAACACACATTGTTAAAAGCGTACAGTGCTAAGTTCAGAACCTATATGGTGCCCATTTTCACATCTCTAGTAATCAGTAGTAGTAGTATCAGATCTCTAGTATCATTAGATTTTGCCCACCGCCCTGCCTGTGTCAAATTCGCTTTTTAACAAATCCTGAGAGAAACATAAATTGCCCGTTCCCATTCAATATTCCAACCTTAGACCTACTTTCAAAGAAGTTTGCTTTAGCTACGTACCTATAGATGTAGCTATAGATTGCTGTAAAAATTTAGGTTTTTTGAATATCCCATGGGAACTATGGAATTTCCGGGAATAAAAAGTAGCCTATGTGTTAATCCGGGTTATAAGCTATCTATGTTCCAAATTTCAGCCAAATCGGTTCAGTAGTAGCGGCGGGAAAGAGTAACAAACATCCAAACTCACAAACTCACAAACTCACAAACTCACAAACTTTCACATTTATAATATTTATTAGATTAGATTCATGAATTTGAATATTGAATATTTATAAATAACGAATTTTTGAGTATGTTAAAAATATGTAAAACCGATGCAAAGTTCAAAGAATGTAATTAAAACTTAATCCTCTTGCCAAAGGTTTCGTTTTGCTTTACCAATAAGGCCGTTCTTGCACTCTTTGTTTTTTCATAATCATAATCATAATATATTTATTGCGTCAACTCTTACATGTACAAATGAAGATCTTATAATTAAAGAAAGGCTAACAGAGTTTACCTTTTCAGGTGTGCAATATTGAACTTCAAAATATATATGTCAATCATTATCACAAAATGTCATATTAATTAATTATTACAAAATTCTATATTCAAACATAGGCACAAATTTATTTTAAATACAATTTTATTAATTAAGAACAAGATTAACTTAAGTATTCGCTTAATGTATAATAACATTTAATCAGAAGATGTTCCTTTAATTTATTTTTAAACAC
This sequence comes from Coenonympha arcania, assembly GCA_036785405.1. Classification (NCBI taxonomy): domain Eukaryota; kingdom Metazoa; phylum Arthropoda; class Insecta; order Lepidoptera; family Nymphalidae; genus Coenonympha; species Coenonympha arcania. The sequence continues at coordinate 6,124,435 of JAWDAA010000030.1, read as the reverse complement.
ATTGATTTCATCTATTTTTGATAGTTCAGCTGGCAATTTATTATAAAGTTTAGGCAACATAACATACGCACTATTACTATATTTGGCCGTTCTTGAAGGAGGAATTAGTAGCTTATGTTTATGGCGTTCACGGCTTGAGTTCTTAAACAGACATAAGTGCTTCTTCGCAAATAACAAAGATTCATAAATGTACAGAGAGGGTACTGTTAGGACCCTTAGATCTTTAAAATAAGGTCTACAACTATCTGTTTGTTTTAAGCCACATATTGACCGAATACATTTCTTTTGAGCCCTGAATACGTGCTCTCGTTCTACGGAGTTACCCCAAAAAATTATACCATATCTTAGTATTGAGGCAACATAAGCATTGTAGGCGACTAATAGTGTTTCTCTATTCACAGTTTTTGAGAGCATGTAAAGGGCATATGAAAATCTTTGTAATTTAAGACAAACGGATTTGTGCCTTCCAACTAAAATCTTGATCAATTTCAAGTCCTAAGAATTTTATCGATGCAGTTTCCTCTACAGTATCTTTTTTATACTGAATCTGTAGTAAAGGGTGTTTCATATTTTTATTTACAAATGTCATAAATTTCGTTTTTCCAAAGTTTAATATTAATTTATTTGCTGTAACCCAATTTACTATACTTGTCAGTGTGTCATTAATTTTTCCCTCGAGATCAGTTTTACCCTCGTCACTAAATAGTACGTTACAGTCGTCAGCGAATATGAAAATAGGATGTTCAATTGAATTTGGAAAGTCATTAATATATATAATAAATAACAGAGGGCCAAGCACACTGCCCTGTGGAACTCCACGTTGGATAACTTGGGGGCTAGATGTGAAAGCTATTTCCGATTTTGATTTTAAGTCAATTTTTAATAATCTAGTCATGTGAGATCTATCACTTAAATATGACTTTAACAATTCTAAGACGTTGCCTCTTACCCCATAATTATACATTTTATTAAGTAGAATGTTATGGTCGACAAAGTCAAAGGCCTTTTTTAGGTCCATAAAAAGAGCACAAGTTATTGCACCTTTATCCACTCTGGACATAATTCCTTGAATAAATTTAAATATTGCCATATTTATGGAACAGCTCTTCCGAAAGCCCATTTGTTGACTTGCGAACAAATCATTTTTATCAAAATAACCATAGATGCAATCATATATAACTTTTTCATATATTTTCGATATTACTGGTATTAGTGCAATAGGCCTATAGTTACACATATTTTCTCTACTTTCCTTCTTGTATAGAGGTTTAATAATGGTGATTTTTAATTTATTGGGAAATTTTCCATATAAAATAGAGAGATTTATGAGGTGGCTGAGTATATGGGCTATACTCGGAGAAACAAATTTTATAACCTTTGTAGATATGTCGTCGTATCCTGTGCTGCCGGTATTCTTTAGCGCTTTAATGTAACGCATTATATCAGTGGGCGTAGTCGGACCCAAGAATATAGATTTACATGTGCTGGGTATTTTAATCTTTGATTTAGCAAAGGAAGCTGAGGAAGAGTCAACATTTCCTACAAAATAATTGTTAAATTCGTGCGCTATATCAGATGGATTAGTTATTAATTTATCATCTACTTTAATTTTTTCGATGTTGTGTTCAGGTAGCTTACTACTGGGGTTATGTATAACTCTCCAGGTAGCTTTTGATTTATTTGGAGCAGTCTTTATATAATAGTTATTTTGAGCTTTTTGGGTGAGAGAAATAACTTTTTTCAAGCGTTTGGAGTAAGTTTTAAAAATTATTTTATTACTTTCAGTTTTCTTTTTCCTGAATGTCCATAGCAATTGTCTTTTACGCACACAACATTTTTTTATGCCTTTTGTAATCCACCTAGGTTTTTGAATTGCATTTATTTTGACTCTTATTATTGGGAAGCATAAGTCATACAATAATTTAAATAAATCAAAAAACATGTCAAACCCTATATTCGGATCGTCTGTGGTGTAACATTCGGAAAAAGTCAGGCAATTCAAGTGATTTAAAAATTTTGTCATATTGTCTCGACTTAAGTCACGTCTATATACATACCAATAGGGAATCACACATATATTTTGAACCCGACATTGGAGTAGTTGGGCAGTATGGTCGGATAATGCCAGCTCTAGAATCTGATGTTTTGTGCCCTTAAAATTGTGCGCAAAATTATCAATGCAAGTAGCACTTTTTAGTCTTGTTGGTTTATTCAGTTCCAGTTTCATGTTATAACCACTAAATAATTGTTCTAACCTGGTAGATATGGAGTTAGCTTTTAACCTATCGATATTGAAATCTCCGCAAATAATTACTTTAGATTTGCCCAAACAAAATTTTAATAATATATTATTAAGAATTTTAAAAGTTTCAACTGATACAGGATCACTCTTTGGAGGCCTATAGATACAAAGGACTTTTATTTTTTGATCAACCAATTCAATAGCACTACACTCCAATATATTTCTGGCACAGTAATTATTTATTTCATTGATAGCCCGATATTTCAACGTATTCCTTACCAAAATACATGAGCCTCCATGTCTGTTTTCTCTGGAATATTGAGATGCAAGTGTATAATTTGGAATATTTAGTATAGTTTGATCAATATGTAACATATTGTGTTCTGTTATGCATAATACATCTATAGTTATATTGTTATTCGATTCGATTTCATTAATATGAGTAGTTAATAAGTCCGACTTAGAAATCAACCCATTTATATTTTGATGTATGACATTAATGTAATGTTTAGGAACGAAAAAAATCTTTACCAGTGAAAGTAGGAGTCGATGTATTAATATTTAATTCACTTACAAACTGCCCATCTTCATTCGATTGTATTCTGTCCTATTGTGTCTCTCTATTCGTGACGGTTTTTTTGTATGTGTGTAAAAAAGTTTTAAAAATAAATAAAATTTGGTTTCATTTTACCAAAAACATTGATGGGACCCTGCTTTTCTTTACTATTAACTAAAGAAAGTTGAGATGGTGGTCGATATATTTTATCTTTGCGGCCACAACTGGTCAATTGCTGAAAATTGGATTGAACTGTAAGGTATTAAATCTTAATTATGTAACCACACAAGTTAAGAGCCTTTATACGTTTACGCGTGAATCACATGTCGCTCCATACAAAAAAAGAATTCCGTTCCCGCTGACGCAATTTTGCGCGGAAAATGGTATTACAAAAAAAATTATAATAAAATAAATATACAACTTATTAAAATAATAAATAACCAGTGACATTGAATATGAATTGAGTTAAATTACTATAATTCAGAAATAACAAAATATCTTGGATTTTATCCTAAAATAATACGTTTAATTTATCGAAAAATGCTAAAAATGGCACTTTTCGGTTTATGGTTTTTGAATGAAAATCTAGGAAAATCGTGTTTTTTTTTTCGAGACACTTTTTAGTAAATGTTTTTAATTTTCTATATATGTCATTGTTATAAGTTTTTGTTAAGAAACATGGCAAATATCTTGCATCTGCGTAGAGCGTCGACCGCTATTTTAGCATACAGCCTATACAAAAACTGTTCCAGTGAGAAAGTTAACATATTTTAAAATATTTTTGAGCCAAGTTCTAGATTATGAAATGCCAAATAATATGAATTCAATTATCTAATCTATAATTGAACACATAACTATTTTATGTTCCTTCGGAAATCGTAAATTTTGACTCAAGCATAATACTAACGCATGAAGCGCCTTAAGACACTGAAGATGCGACAAAGTTGAAATAAAACTTATTTACCAAGAATTTAGTTTTCCTATTATTAATAATGATCAGGTCAGGTCCGATGTTTTTGTGACTCTTTTATTTTTATTTAGTCTGTGTATTTATAAAAGACAGTGGGCGAATTCAAAAGCTTATGTAATTAAGTTAATTTGATGCGAAATGTAAAATGATAGAGATCTTTCCGGTAATTTATTACTTTACAAAAGGTGACTTAACAATATGTAGTTCCATAAGTAAGAAAAAAAAGGAAAGAGGTATGTAAAAGTAAAATAAATCATTAGAGGATAATACCTATATATAAGTTCAGTATAACTGGTAAAATAAAAGTTTTAATTATATTATTATTCCAGAAGATTTTTTTTTTCACTAACTAAACTACTAAAAATTCAATTAACGGTATTAAACTTATTTGCATTAAGTTAAGCTTAGTTTTCTTACCTTTGCATTTTGTACTTTGAATTGAATAAGCCAAACACAAAAAATTATTATTTAGTAGTCGCTGTGATTTATATTGTAATTTAGTAAAAATCTATCTATCTATCTATTTGATTAATTGACTGCTCTTTTGATCATTAAAACAATACAGGGTATCCAATCGGTATCTTTTTTGTTTTGCATTTACAAACGAACATACTTGCTCACTAGCACTTTATATTGTTATGTAGCGATTATACAAATGAATATGAAAGTTTATACTTATCAAACGGCCGGGCTTTATAAGGTTTTGATTGAGAAACCGGAAAGCGCTAATCGAATGGCTCTCTGGAACCTGTAGTACAGTTTCTATGAGATGAATCGGCAGGTGCGCGCATTATGATTGAATCATTGTTCCCACGACCCGTCTCTTAGGCCCGGTTTCCACGAAAGCGAAGAGGAGACGAGCGGAGATGTGTTTTCAATAACCAATCAGATTTCGTTTACAAAACTCCTCTTCGCTTAGCTTCGATGGAAATGGATCCAGCGGAGAAGAGAAGAGATATCTCATTTTTCTAATATACCCGTACATAAAATTCCCGAGCCAATTTTTGTTACCAAACTCCTCCGAAACGGCTCGACCGATTGTTACGAAATTTTCTGTGTAGGTTTGGTAGGTCTGAGCGTAGGTTATAAGCTATTTTTATATCCCTAACGGCAAAACAGCTTTTGCCGGATTAGATAGCTTTTCTATAGAATCTTGTGGTGCGAGCGAGGGACTTTTTAATTTGGTTCCCCCGTCACCTTTCTACCATAGAACGGCAAGGCATCGTAAAGGCTTCCACCCATACATAGTTGACGTACCAACGACGCGTACGAAGTGGTTTGGTTCCTCGTTCCTGATACGCACTGCAAAGGCCTGGAATACAGTCCCAGGCAGTGTCTTTCCTGCCACTTACAACCCGGGTGCCTTCAAATCAAGAGTGAATAGGCATCTTCTAGGCAAGCGCGTTCCACCTTAGACTGTATCATCACTTTCCATCAGGTGTGATCATAGTCAAGCGCTAGCCTATAGAGTATTAAAAAAAAGGCTTATTGGCAGAGCGGAAATGTCTATTACCTAGGCGCTTCTATGGCCTTCTCCGTCTTCCCGCGCTTCGCACACCTGAAAATGTCATTCGATCAACTCTACGGACAGCTCACGTCTCCTCTCCACTTCCAATATTTTCTCCACATCGTGCATCGGTGAAAATCACCAAACAGCTTTGTACATATCTACTCTTCTTCTCTCTCCTTTGATGGGAACTGGGCTTTACTAGTGGGCTATACTATACGCCATAGCTAGGTTAGGTTCTATGGCCTATACGCTATCGTGGTTGTAGGATGGCGAAGTACAATGCATTATGCAGCCTTTAGGAGACTAATATGAATGTGATAACAATAAAATGTATATTGATAGAAGTATTGTAATGTTACCGAATTAGTATAATGTGGTGACAATCTGACTAGCTTTTGAATCTTCACTACGATTTTGAGCTTAAGCTTCGATTAGGTATTTATGTTATGGTGCCTTTGGGGGTCTAGTTGACGATAAAAAAAAACCGGCCAAGTGCGAGTCGGACTCGCGCACCGAGGGTTCCGTACTCAAGAAGTACTGAAGCAAAATAAGCTTAGGTAGTTATAGCTAGGTACTTTTAAGATTCGTTCGTACTAATGTAGATATAACACGACCAAAACTGTAATGACCAAAGATGTAAAACGGTAATAATTACCTTTGTTAATGAACCGCAAAACTAACTTTGTTTGTAGAGGTTTATTGTTAAAATCAAAAAAAACTATGCTATAGCATTGGCTATAGTTTCCTGTAAAATATACGTAAATTACTATTGACCATAATTATTTGAGATTTTTCGATTGGTAAACTCCGGAGATAAGGGGGGGGAACGGTATTTTTTTAGACATTTTCCCCGATAAATCAAAAACTATCATGACTAAAAATAATTAAAAATCGGTTTTAGAATGCACAAAGTAAACCCTTTCATATAATACCCCACACAGTACAGTTATCTCACTTTTCAATTTCAACCCTCCGATTTTCCCCCCTTTTTAAATAAGAACAAAAATCATTTCCATTTTTTTTTATTCCAGTGTCATTGGGCCACTAATATACACAACTATTCCAAATTTCATAGCGATAGCTCTGGTAGTTACTGAAATAATCGAGTGTGACGGACAGACAGACAGACGGACAGACAGACGGAGAAAGTCGCACCATAAGGGTTCCATTTTACCATTTTGGTACGGAACCCTAAAAATTGTTATACAGATGGCGTAATATAATATTACGATGTTCCTCTATATTTATTTTTACTATATTATGTAATTTTATTTGTTATAATGACAATACTTTTTCCTTGACGAATTGTTATTTCTGTGTTTATGGTGATTTAGTGCTTAAACTATCTAGCCTAATATTAGCTACGTAAGTGATTAGTCACTGTAAAAAATGTAATTTTGATAGCCTGGTTAAGACTGGTATTATGCTCTGGAGCGTTCAGTAGCTTAGTTAATGTACTGTTAATGTGATAGCTGTATAAAGCTGACTATAGAAGTCTATAGGAAGACCATTAGCATGTGCTAATGCATAATGCAGTATGATGTGTGCTAGGATAATAGTAATGTTTTTACATAACTTCTATAAAGTATGATATATTCTTAGACCTCATACCCACTTTGTAATTAAACCTACTTAAGATAAAAGTTATCAACATTTTGTCAGTTTGAATTACGCAGCAAAATTTCGTAGAACGAATGTTGACAAAAGCCCAGCTAGCTATATGATAAGCTTGCACATTTATTGTATACTTATATACTTATAGATACAGTAATAATAGTCGTACGCAAGAACAAGTATCGAGCTAGCCGTGAGAACAATGGCTTAATCATTTTAATGCGCACACCTGTCCGGTTGCCAGTATCGGCCTAAAGGGGACCCTTCTCTCTAATGAGCCGATCTACTGCTGTTCTACTTACTGTTAAATGTCTGAACCTCAGTTTTAGTGAACAAATGTTTCGAAGTCGGATATCTATTTTAAGCATCAAGATAGTGCATTCAATCCATGAAGACGCATCTTGCTGTTTTTAAAGTTCCATATCTCAAAAGAAAAAAAAACGGATTAGATTCTTAGACTCCTATAAGATCACTTTGTTGTCCATCTGTCTGTCTGTCTGTCTGTCACGACCATTTATTTCAGTAACTATTAAAGATATCGACATAAAATTTGGAGGGCTTATAGGTTATCATGGCTCAACGTCATTGCAATGATAAAAATTGAAAATCGTTTTTATTTATACTTTAAAACCTGTCAAGTGCGAGTCAGACTCGCGCACTGAGGGTTCCGTTTTCCGTACTACAACCGGAGGAATAAAACCATAAAAACCACTTTTCTTATCGAACCGCAAAACTAACTTTGTTTTTAGAGGTTTATTGTAAATATCAAAAAAACTACTTATTAGATCTCGTTCAAACCAATTTTCGGTGGAAGTTTGCATAGTAATGTACATCATATATTTTTTTTTAGTTTTATCATACTCTTATTTTAGAAGTTACAGGGGGGGGGACACACATTTTACCACTTTGGAAGTGTCTCTCGCGCAAGCTATTCATTTTAGAAAAAAATGATATTAGAAACCTTAGTATCATTTTTGAAGACCTATCCATAGATACCCCACACATATTATGGGTTTGATGAAAAAAAAAATTTTGAGTTTCAGTTCTAAGTATGGGGCACCCCCAAAATTTATTACTTTTTTTAAATTTTGTGTGAAAACCTTAATGCGGTTCACAGAATACATCTACTTACCAAGTTTCAACAGTATAGCTCTTATAGTTTCGGAAAAAAGTGGCTGTGACATACGGACGGACAGACGGACAGACGGACAGACGGACAGACGGACAGACGGACAGACCGACAGACGGACAGACGGACAGACAGACATGACGAATTTATAAGGGTTCCGTTTTTTGCCATTCGGCTACGGAACCCTAAAAAGGGAGGAAAACCAGGTCATTTAAAATGAGATAAATATCATAATTATGAAAGGGCGTTGCTAGAATATTTTAATTACAGGAAAAATAAAATCAACTCAGTGTCTATAAAATTGCTATTAACAATGAACCTCAAAAAATTTACCATTGGGTAACAAAAGTGTTTCATATGGTTTTACTTATTCCATAGTAGTACCTACCTTGAAGTGACTATTTTACATTACATTACATTTATGATTTCCTTTTAGTTTAGAGATTTTACACAACAGAAATAGTACTATTGTCTTCTTCTCTCGTCCCTATCGCTGACGTAAGCCGTAGGCGAAGGACTACGACGAATGAAAAAACCGGGCCTCATGAAGAAATTACATACTTTCCACACTTTTATCAAAATGTACTTACCTGCTTCTAGATGTGCTCTTAATCTAGCTATGGTTACAACGATATCTATATCTAGTCATTTATTCGCAAGTATGCAATACTTCATGTATACTTCGCGTAGTATTACCAGCCAATACAGGTCTCATCCATTACAATTGTAATATTAATTGTGTGGACGCCCTCCTGCGTGTAAATATAACGTCACTCAACGCAGGCAGTGATGGACGGACGTTTACTGAAACGTTACGTATGTATAAATGGTCTCGCCGTGGTTCTGGGTCGAAAATTAAATGTTTAGTAAGATCTATGATGTTCTTGACGATCATTAGTACAACGTATGCCCTATGTGGTTTGCTAGAGCCTAGAACCAATTTCTAAGAGAAAATATGAAATCTCAGTATCAAATTCCTGGTTGAATAAAAAAATCGGAATAATTATTGCTGTGTGGAGCGAGGGGAATTGTAGTGAATTCGGTTTTCTTTAGCTCTAGAGTGATATTACATTTTGGTTGTAGATGATAAAATAGCTATATTTAGCAGCAATACAAAACTCATCCCAGATTTTGTTATGAATGATCACTTTTTTTTTTTTTTTTTTTTTATATTGATAGGCTTGCGCTTGACTACAATCAAGTCTGATGAACAGAAATGATGAGGTCTAGGATGGAGCGCGCTTGCCTAGAAAATGCCTATTCACTCTTCTCTTGAAGGCACCCAGATTAAAAGTTTACTTTGGAGTATTTTGTAGTCAGTAGAGGTCGAAGTAGTTAGCTCCTTATTAGAAAGAAGAACTGTAAAGACTGATGAAGACAATAAGAACTTTTTCAATAGATAACTGCAGTTAGGAAAACCCCTTATTGAAATTATAATGCATTACAAAATATTGACAGGTATTGTAAGACTTTTTAAAATAACATTGATTAATAATAATAATTAATTGAGCAATATTTAAATTGTAATATTAACAAAGACCTTTATTGCATATTACCTGAACTGACAGGCATGCTTTATTGTGGTGTATTATTAAAGATTCCCACCGATCAAACAATTGAGTTAAATATAAGTATGTAAAATTGTAGGTATTAATAATCTTGTATTCAGATAAACACAATATTTTCCTCATTGTTTATTAAACAATAGCCTATTATAACACTATAGAATAAACAATATAATTCTACATATTATACAAAATATTATAATGACTGTTTAAGATCGCGATCCTGAGTTTCGATTAATATAGATCTAGTTTTTTTATGGATTTAATGTTTTATTTATTTATTATAAAAACTACATATTTATACTAAATAAACTAATTGTTAGTTACTTTATCTCTCTCAAGTCTCCACTCAACTCAACTCTGCATTTGGAAAACGGTTTGAAGATAAGAACTGTTGGGGTTATAACACTGTAAAATTACGATTCAATAAAAATCTAATCACTGTATAGAGCCCTACCTAACAACGTCAGCTTCGTGAGTGCGGCAACTTTTTAGGGTTCCGTAGCCGAATGACAAAAAACGGAACCCTTATAAATTCGTCATGTCTGTCTGTCCGTCTGTCCGTCCGTATGTCACAGCCACTTTTTTCCGAAACTATAAAAGCTATACTGTTGAAACTTGGTAAGTAGATGTATTCTGTGAACTGCATTAAGGTTTTCACACAAAATTTAAAAAAAGTAATAAATTTTGGGGGTGCCCCATACTTAGAACTGAAACTCAAAAAATTTTTTTTCATCAAACCCATATATGTGGGGTATCTATGGATAGGTCTTCAAAAATAATACTAAGGTTTGTAATATCATTTTTTTCTAAAATGAATAGCTTGCGCGAGAGACACTTCCAAAGTAGTAAAATGTGTGTCCCCCCCCTGTAACTTCTAAAATAAGAGTATGATAAAACTAAAAAAATATATGATGTACATTACCATGCAAACTTCCACGGAAAATTGGTTTGAACGAGATCTAATAAGTAGTTTTTTGATATTTACAATAAAACCTCTAAAAACAAAGTTAGTTTTGCGGTTCGATAAGAAAAGTGGTTTTTATGGTTTTATTCCTCCGGTTGTAGTACGGAACCCTCAGTGCGCGAGTTATTCTTGAAGTGTGAGTGTGTCAATTTGAAATTTGTATGGTGTGCAGATGCTAGTGTTTGTAGAAATTGTGAAGCGACGGCTTGGGTTCGTCAATTTGGGCAAAGTGTTTTTTGCCGCACTTTTGAAGTCGAGGGCTCCTACTTGGACTTCTTTGCAGATACAGATCAATGCAACAGTGGCATATATTTTGAACCAGGGGATATGTTATTATATGTGCAGTAGTAATAAAATTTACTACAAGTACAATAAATAAATAAATTAAGTACAATATATAAAAGTAGATAACAAGTAGGTTAACAATTTATACGGGCAGTATATTTGTATTTTCTAAACTGGAAGAATGATTAAATTAATGCCTTTAGACATACAAGGTGTTTGTATTTCTAGGTTTAGATATTATCAGTTAACGTGTAAACGATGACCTGGACGACATCATATATTATTATGAGGTCATGTAATACCATGAGCTAACTATAAGTTATTACGTTATTGTATTCTAAAGTTTGAGGCGTATGGAATTATTATAAAATGTCTACCTACCAGAGTTATTACCTGATTTGAATATAAACTCGATATTTGTATGATCTTACATAATATTACGTGTTTTACTGTTTAGATAACCTACATATTTTTTATTCCGATGTATATTACCGATTAGATACACAAAGGTTTTAGAAATAAAAGAGAGCTAAGATATTGGCGTTAAATCCATGAAGGCGCGCCCCACTCCTTAATTTTAACTCTTCCGAATCGTATGAAACATGAGCGATTGAAGGAATGGTGCCTTGGGGCGCGTCGTCATTTAAACTTACATATTATTCTATCATTATTATAAGAAAATTGGTCAAGTGCGAGTCAGGCTAGCGCATCGAGGGTTCCGCGCTATCAAGACCAATTCCAATCAAAACACCTCTCACTCTGCCTACCAAATTCTTTTAAAGTGAATATTTAAGTAAATATTCTGTGAACATTTGAAGCGTCTTATCTGTTACCGTTATCAATATCGAGAAAAAACAAGCAAAAAATCACGTTTGTTGTATGGAGAGCCCCCTACAGTATTTATTTCATTTTATTTCTTAGTATTTGTTGTTGTTGCTGTTGTTGCAGCGGCAACGAAATACATCATCTGTGAAAATTAGAAGTGTCAAACTGTCACGGTTCAAGAGATACGTACAGCCTGGTGACAGACACACCCACACACGCCCAGCCTGGGACAGCGAAGTATAAGTAATGGGGTCCTGTTTTTACCCTTTGGGTACGGATCCCTAAAAATGGTCCCTAGATCACAATTTTGTTATAAAAACATTACAAGCACGTACACGTACAGTTACCATTTTACCGTAACTAGTTACGGGTAGCACGGAAATTTGACCTTTGCAGTTAACGTAGGTAATTTGTAATTAATCCCGCGACGGTAATCAGCTGGAATCAATTAACTATAAATCGCGAGTAATTAATACTAAATCAAAACAATATCTCCTAACAATATCTAGTACTAATTAATTTATGTTATCAAGTATCACCGACGCACCTGTCTTCGGTTGTGCGTCTAGCTTAGAGCATTTAACCAGATAATTGCTCTAAGGCGTCTAGTGAAGTATTGTTGGGAAATTAGGTACGCTCTTTATACCTATTGTAGCGTGAATGTTTCGCTAAATATTCTATACGATTGTTTTGTTGACAGTTGTTTTAACTAACTGCCAAAGATAAGTTGAAGCCCTGTTGGAGTAAAATAGGTATAAATGATTTTTTATTCCCTACTAGCTGACCCGGCAAACGTTGGTGTGTCATTAGGGATAAAAAATTGCTCCTACTCTCGGTCCTACCGAACTTACACAGAATATTTCATAACAATCGGTCGAGCTGTTTTGGAGAAGTTTGGTAACAAATTTGGCACGATAATTTTGTATAGGTACCTACTAGAGGAATGAAGATATAAGTTAGAAGTTAGTAAGCTTCACTGTTATGTTATTTATCTCAATGAAGCCGAAATATCTTAAAAGACCAGAAGGCCAATACCCAATCTGTTTTGTTGTTTTAAACTTTAGATACCTACAGTCATGCCAAAATTTAATACGTATGTAGATATTTTGACAGAGGCGCGGCATCGTGCATTAAAATATCTATAAGCATAGTGAATAGCATAAAAAGATACCAGGTCCTCATAACGCGAAAGAGGATATTCATTTCTGTAAGCCAAAACTGTTAATCATTGAATTGAATTGAATTGCAGCACCCTCAATAGGTAAAAGCATCTTCTCGCGTAAGAAGAAACTAGAAACTCGCTCTCTTCATACGTCTTACCGTGATTAGCGATTACACTAGAATTCCATTACTCTGCTAAGGGTCGGGCCATCACTCAACGTATCTAGTCACAATACTAGGTTTTGCGAGAACACTAGTTGCCTTATAGGGCTGGCTAGATCATCTAAAAACTGGAACGCGTTTCCAGACCTAACCTAAGGCTTCGATTGTGAGTTTGCTTACTGTTTACACAACAGTTATATCTTTGGAATCTATTTACAAATACCATCTAGCAAAGCTAGTGTATTCAAGGAGATATTTATGTTTACATTTCGTATAAAGAAAAGTCGTCATTGTGAAGAGAAAAGTAACTGTTATACATTTAAATACAATAATTAAATTAATAGTAAAACAGTTACCGTAACTTAATTAAATAATAGTACATTGTTACCCTAGGGATGAAAGTAACTTATTTAGTCCCGAGACGGGGTTTGGCGCCCGAGCGTAGCGAGGGGGCCTATAGTTCGAGGGACTAAATAAGTCTTTATCCCGAGGTAAACACTGTGCTTTTTATTACGAATATAAGGAAAGTCAAAATAAAAATAGAAATTAGCTAAAGAAAATTGAATAATTGTGTCAATAAAAATCACTGTTAAACAGAAGCCTAATCAAAACTCTACAACTCGAAAAACAAATGAAGATCGAATTGCCGCTTGCCACTTTCCCGCCTTTTTTTTTCTTTGGCCTAGCCGGCGGGCTATGCATTTAGCTTTTTAATAGTCAAGTATTGTCTATGATTGTCTATGAATGTCTATGAATCAGTTGTCTTTACTTTATGAATAAAGTCTATCTTTCTTCTTGTCTATGGATGCACTCGGGTATGTCGTGTTTCATTTGAACTCTAATAAAAATGTGACAACCAGTTTTTTTTTAATTATTTGACAGCTGTCAGTTGAAAACGATTCTCCCTAGGGCTGCAAAGTTTTACTTTCAACCCGCTTCTCAGGCAACTTCAGACCTACTTTCCGTGTATGAGTGATGAAAATGATTTTTTTTATATCGTTTTATTAGTTTTGTTTCTCCTTAGAGAAGATGTCGCATTTAAGTCGAATAAAATCATTAGATTTAAATTACGCTAATATTATGAAAGCAAAAGTGTGTGTGTGTGTGTGTGTGTGTGTGTTAATATGTCTTTCACGCCATAACTACCTAATAAACGGATTTATCTGAAATTTGGAACGGAGTTAGATTTTGCCCTGGATTAGAAAATCCATGGTTCCCGTGATTCATTTATAAAAACCCGATTAATACGCAAGATAAAAGAAAGATAGAAAGAATAAGAAGAAGATGTGGGTGAAAGCTATTTTCAATATTATTGACCTAAGTTGGATGCAGTACTAAGGAGTAAAGCTAAACTGTATATGGTGGTGAGCTTTTCCGCCAAAGCTAAATAGAAAAAGGAGATATTTTCTTCTAAACATTAGTATAGGTGTGGCGACTGACTAGAAATATTGCACCATTTGACGGAAGTTCATCGTTCAAAATTCGAATTCATTGTCAGCTCCTGTGAGTCCAGACTCCAGAATCAATGTTCTGTAGGATTAGTACAAGTTTGTGCGATGCGAGTCAACTCGAAATTCGTACGAAAACCCGTACTTACTAACTAATCCCTCTGGTGCGAGTTCCGACAGCGGTGACCCGGGCTTCCAAGTGCCATCGTTTATTTTATAACGTTTATTTATAATTTACCTAGTGTGAATATTGTGTAGTCTTTAAACACTTTTTTTTGCCCCTGGTACTCCTAAGAGCTCCAGGGGGACCACGGGCAAAAAAATTACCCATGGTACCCCAGGGGGACTACCGGGGGGACCACGGGCATAAAACGATTTAAAGTACCACCGATAAGAAACCTCATGATATGGTTATCCGAACAATGTACGTAAATCTTTTTCGTACATGCAAACAGTAGCGTCATCTGTCAAAATTTTTTCTGTGGTCAAAATTCTAATAGCTGGTGCTGAGCGAACTACAACGTGGCCTTACAGTTGATGGTGGCAAACCCCGCATTTTAGCATCAATAAACTGGCGAAATATTTTTGCGCCTTCCGCTCCTAAGTACTTAATTATAAGTGGACGCAGGTCGTAGAACACGCGGAGTTTTTATTTATCTAATGTGCGGCACATCTCGCCCACATTAGTATCTCTACTTGGAATAACAGCTAAGCGCATACCTACAGTTCGTGAAATGACTGAGAGAAACAATGTAAGTAAGTACCTATCAATACAATTTGCCTCACTAACGAATATCGTACTATCAGTTCACACAGAAATTCCCAGGCGGAATTTTATCTTAAGCATACGATATACCCAATATTTTATACAGTCTATCGGACGCATGACGCAAGCTAAGAGCCGTAGCCATATCTTGCGAGCTAACAATGCTGGATACGGGGACATAATTTAACAGTAAACGACTACTTTACAGCGATACTAGGTATGCTACGCGGGTTCACTTTCACTAAAGTGTTGTATGTTTTAGATACGAAGCGAAAACGGGTATGAGCAGAGAAATCGATGTGGGCAAGAAGAAGATTAAATGTCCAACTACTCAACCAAACGCATTTGTTGGCTAGATTTCATTTTCCAAACACGCTATTGTAACTAAGTTGCTGTTTATAAATTTGTATTTTAATCTATTCCTCTGAAAAGTGATTGAGTTAACAATAATTTTTATACGTAGGTGTAACGTGTACCTAAGTGTTGTCACCTCTGTTATTAAAAATTAGAAAATAATTTGATGTTATTGAAAGTCTTTCAGTCACTTTTCATCTAAGATCCCAGAGACTATGCCTGGGTATATTTGTATAGTTATATAAACTATTAATTATTCTATACTATGAAGATAGGTAGGTATGTAAGCACCGCAGACCCACCTTATTCGTAACACTCGATGTTTTAGTAGTAATTATACAGAAGTAAGTATCTCCCCTAGCGGTTGCTACACAAAATCGTCCCGGAACGATAAATCGCTTCTTGGTACGCTTTTGTACCAGGAAGCGATTTATTATTTACGCAGAAGCTGTGGTTAAAGCTTCCCACCAATAAAAAAAAATAAAGAATAAAAAAGACATGAGTTTCGTGGGACACTCGTTAGAAACCAAGCTTGGAATAACTCCTAAAGCAAAACCCCATTTTATATTTTCATGTGTGACTTCATTCATCGCTCGATAGATCGCTGTTTTCAGTTAGCTCGTGCTCCAAACCTCTATAGGTGATTGAATGCTTGCCCATTCTGTTGACTAGTTGGAAACATTCATTCTAGATTTTCGAAAATTTTCTTTGTGACTGGATTTTGATCACGTAATAAATCCATTTTTTTATTGAAGATAGGCTTGCGCTTGACGACAATCAAGCCTGATGGAAAGCAATGATGAGGTCTAGGTTGGAGCGCGCTTGACTATAAAATGCCTATTCACTCTTCTCTTGAAGGCACCCAGATTGTACTTGGCTGGAAACACGGACCACACCACGAACCATTTGCTTTTGCATAGCTCCCTGCACGATACCCTCCGTAAAGAATCTTAGGTTCAATAACGTTCTAAGCTTCCTCTACCTAGAACCTCGTACGTAAGTCAAGCGCACGCTTAAATTGCGCCAGAAAGATCGTTAGGGAGGTTTTATTAATTGTTCGTCTTTGTAACGCATATTATAGAGGCTCCTAGCCTTAAAAACATAGTTAACACTTTCCCACGTGCCGTAACAACATTCTATCTGAAAAATAAAGGCTGTAAATCCGTTTACGGATCTCGCGGCGTGATAAACAAACAAGAATTCTCGATTACGCATATCTCCATAGTAAAATATTCGCTACAAGACCCAGTAGAATAGAAAGCTGATAGTGTTTAAGACTTTGATTGAGACATAAAACCTTATAGGGAGCTAATGAAAATGTTGTGTAACAAAATAATAAAGGTATTTATAATATTATGTACATGTTTAGTGTAAAATATCACACTTGGATGTGTAATCTAGAGCAGTAACACATCTTAAACCATATTTTATGATATTATTATGCAGATTTTAGTAAACTAAGGCATTTGTTTTCAAATATTTTCTAATAAGAAGCAGGGAAAGCCTTGTAACGACTTTAAACTATGGATGAAAAACGGACATGTACAATGTACATGACATGCAGTTGCGGTTTAAAGTTCAAACTGAGGTTTAAAGTTAAAGGCTGAGTTTGTTATGGGCTTCTTCTTAGTGCAGGGCGCGTCCAAACTCGTAAACTTAGTTTTAAGTCGACTTGTAGTTATCACCATACATATGCGACAAATATCATATTGACGGTTTACAAGAGCCTGTACGTTAGGCCTATGTGAAATAAAGATATTTTGAGTTGGAGTTTCAGTTTGAAAAAAAACCACTGCCCATTATTGTGCGCAAGGACGGTTTTTGCCATATTATGGCGTATTATCGCGAAATTTTAAAGATGGCGCAACTTTTTTCTTTTATGAAGAAGGTTTACGTAAAATATTCAGATGGACTCATCCTTAGATTCATATCGGTGTACCATAGGCACACAATAAGTAACTACAATAAACGTAAAAAATAGTAATCCCGTAAACGTAAAGAAACGTTTTGACGACCTCCCTGGCGCAGTGGCGACGCGCTCGGATACGAGTGGGAGGTCACGGGTTCGATTCCCGCCACGGGCCACTTTGGACTTTTATAATTTCTAAATTGGCTCAGGTCTGGTCTGGTGGAAGGCTTTGGCCGTGGTTAATAAATAACCTTACAAGTAAAGAAGCACCGCCAAGCAATTTAGCGTACCAGTGCGAAGCTTGTAGAAACCGTTGGGGTAAATTAACTTACCACCTTAGGCTGCATCATCGCTTACCATCAGGTGAGATCGCAGTCAAGTACTAACTTCTATAGAGTAAAAAAATTGGTCAAGTGCGAGTCGGGCTCGCGCACTGAGGGTTCCGTACTATCAAGACTCATTCTCAATAGTACGTAAAAATAAACTAAACACCCCTGCCCATAGAATTTAAAAACCGGACAAGTGCGAGTCGGACGTGCAACGCCATCTGTCGTCATCAAAGTTAAACAAAATATTAGACTTGTTGAATATCAATTCAACACGTATTAAAAAAAACTACTCACTAGATCTCGTTCAAACCAATTTTCATATATTTTTTTAGTTTTATCATACTCTTGTTTTAGAAGTTACAGGGGGGGGGACACACATTTTACCACTTTGGAAGTGTCTCTCGCGCAAGCTATTCATTTTAGAAAAAAATGATATTAGAAACCTTAGTATCATTTTTGAAGACCTATCCATAGATACCCCACACAGGGTTTGATGAAAACAAAATTTTTGAGTTTCAGTTCTAAGTATGGGGCACCCCCAAAATTTATTACTTTTTTTTAAATTTTGTGTGAAAACCATAATGCGGTTGACAAAATACATCTACTTACCAAGTTTCAACAGTAGCTCTTACAGTTTCGGAAAAAAGTGGCAGTGACAGACGGACAGACGGACAGACAGACATGACGAATTTATAAGGGTTCCGTTTTTTGCCATTCGGCTACGGAACCCTAAAAAATCATTTGCAAACTTCATATTATGCAATCCTGTAATTTGTAATCTTATTTGGCCTTATTTATAGCTTAAGTTAATTGTTAATATTTTTTTGTAACGCTGTTGATTGCAATAAATAAAGAAAATAAATAAAATTAAATAATCCTCGGGTAGCAATTTTAAAAGCGCTGCTTTGACGCGCAGAAGCAGATAGATACAGGACCACCATCGGCAACCATGTGGGACCCCTTTGCAGAGTCGTCACACATATTATGTCCAACTATGAAGACGACGGTAAAGAAAAGAAAGAAAGAAAAAAACTTTATTTCACAAGAATATGCCACATGTAACAAAACCTTACGTACTAAAACGATGCCTGAAGATTCCCCCACTCGGGCAACAAAAACCAATAATTGCCCAAGTGACGGAAGCACCAGACACCGTAATAAATAATCAGAATTATAATAGTTATGATGATGATGATGATAAATAATGAGAATGAACAATTGGCCATCAGGCAGCATGGCGAAATCTAACATTAACCTGCCGACCACAATAAATATAATGTGAAAGGATATCAGCTGGTAATACATTGCGAAGCATCTCGCCATTAAAGTGTCTACTTTCATTATTGTGATGGACAATGGTACAATATATAGGAGATGCTTTACTAAAGTTTATAGAATATAACATTTGTTTGTGACTAGAGATGACCCACATTAAAGTAACCTATAATAATTAAAAATTTCGAGGACTTCAGACAAATCTATGGTATCATAGTTCACGACAATTTTTAATGTTTTGCTCAAACCATATAAACTTCAAGGATTAACTAAGTAACTCAAACTCGTTCAGTAATCAACTCTTATATAGTCTTTTTTAGGGTTCCGTAGCCGAATGGCAAAAAACGGAACCCTTATAAATTCGTCATGTCTGTCTGTCCGTCTGTCCGTCTGTCCGTCCGTATGTCACAGCCACTTTTTCCGAAACTATAAGAGCTATACTGTTGAAACTTGGTAAGTAGATGTATTCTGTGAACCGCATTAAGGTTTTCACACAAAATTTTAAAAAAAGTAATAAATTTTGGGGGTGCCCCATACTTAGAACTGAAACTCAAAAATTTTTTTTTCATCAAACCCATATGTGTGGCAACCCGTATCTATGGATAGGTCTTCAAAAATGATACTAAGGTTTCTAATATCATTTTTTTCTAAAATGAATAGCTTGCGCGAGAGACACTTCCAAAGTGGTAAAATGTGTGTCCCCCCCCCCTGTAACTTCTAAAATAAGAGTATGATAAAACTAAAAAAAATATAGGATGTACATTACCATGCAAACTTCTACCGAAAATTGGTTTGAACGAGATCTAGTGAGTAGTTTTTTTTTAATACGTGTTGAATTGATATTCAACAAGTCTAATATTTTGTTTAACTTTGATGACGACATATGGCGTTGCACGTATTTAACTCGCGGAATTTGGTGGGCAGCGTTGTTTACTGGTTAGTTTACTTTAATACTATTGAGAATTGGTCTTGATAGTGCGGAACCCTCAGTGCGCGAGCCCGACTCGCACTTGATCAATTTTTTTAGTTGTAGTAGATTGTACTCAAAGTTATTAGGACGATACTGTTTTTATGAGAGTTGATTTATCATTTAAAATTGAAAAAATAAAACTGAACTGCAAACTTACATATTATGTATTTTTGTAGTATCCTTTTGATTTCCTTCATTTTGCTACTCCACTCGATAGGTTCGTTAATTTTTTTTAATGAATAAAATTAAAAAGAAAATAATAGAGTTAGAGAGGAATAAAGATCTATCGCTAAGAATTAAACAAAATGTACTATACACAAATAGATGGGCTCTTTAACATTTACAAATCATTTTATTATCTAAAACATTTTCCCAACAAATAGCCCCGCATCGTGCAGTGATAACATAAGGACGTGTAATTAAAAATACATATAATTATCCCTTTTACGTTTCCATTAGGTCTCTCACAATCGCGTGATACCGTACGTTTTAAATACGAATGAGAATAAGAGTGCCGATAACAGAAGACGATCCGGTTGCAATAAAAATAAACGAAGGATATAAGTATTTTCAAGAGTGAGTCGGATTCGGTAGGCGGAGTTCTGTACATTTACTTTAAACTACGTTGTCACTTCTTTTTAAGCACTAGTTTTTTTTTACTCTATACGAGTTAGTACTTGACTGCGATCTCACTTGATGGTAAGTGATGATGCAGCCTAAGATGTTATCGTACTAACTTGGAAGAGTAAGTAAATTTACCCCAACAGTTTCTACAAACATCGCACCGGAACGGTAAATCGCTTGGCGGTGCGTCTTTGCTGCTACGGTGGTAACTATAGCCACCCTATTAAAGCCTCCCACCAGACCAGACCTGCGCCAATTTAGAAATTATAAAATTCCAAAGTGGCCCGTGGTGGAATTCGAACCCACTCGAATCCGAGCGCGCCGCCACTGCGCCAGGGAGATCATCAAGAGGTAAAGAGGTTACACTAGTGTTATAAACAGCTTTCCGGAATAGGTTTTAGACCTTTTAAGGCGACTATATCCCAGCACTTTAGGCATTTATCGCTCACTCAGACCTACGCTTAGATACCTAGCGAACATCGCCGTGAGTCGCGCAGTTCAAATGAACTCCGTGACCCTATATCATAAATATTTGCGTCACAGTTAATTGTTACAGTTGGACTATTTACATTATAATTCGCTTCACGAAATATATTATGTTGGAAGTTGCGTATTTAAAGATGGAAGAACGGTTTCTTGACAAGAAGTGATCAGGACTCGAAGGTCTATTCGATGGATAGAAAAAAAATTAAAAATTTCGGAATTTATTTTTCCATAGAAAATGTATGGGGAATATTGAAGAGACCATTGAAAAGTTGTGAAACATGTAGTACTTTGATGCGGTTTTTTGGAGGATTCTCAGAGAAAAATATGAAATGAGATGATGATTCAGGGTTCTGAAGTCTGTCGAGGTGATCAATCAGTCAGTCAGTGAATCAACACAAGCAGCTATATATATATTGACTAGTAGGGCGCGTGGTGGCGCGGGCCACATGTGGCCCGCGTGTTGTCTTCCCCCCTATTTGCCTTAAAACTTAAGTCTCAACATTCCCCATACATTTTTTATGAAAAAAATAAATACCGCCATTTTGAATTTTTTTTCTGTCCTTTGAATAGACCTTTGGGTCCTGATTACTTCTTGTCAAGAAACCGTTCTTCCGTCTTTTATACTCTTCGAGATATTGGCGAGATTCGTTGAGTTCGTCGAGATTGGCCATTTCGAATCCGCAATTTTGAACATTTTTCAGCTCACTGCCAATTGGATGACGTTTCAAATGACATTTGGCTTGTATATGACAGTAGGTATACGTCAAAAAATTTCGTTTCATACAAAATTGTTCAGGAGAGGTGATCAATGAGTCAGTGAATCAGCACGACCAGCTATATAATATTAATGTACTAGTAGGTCGCGTGGATGCGCGGGCCACATGTGGCCAAACAAATTCCGCCATTTTTAATTTTTTTCTATCCATCGAATAGACTTTCGGGTCTTGATCACCTCTTGTCAAGAAACCGTTCTTCCATCTTTTATACTTTCTGAGATACCGACGAAATTCGTTTGGCGGCCATTTTGAATCCCCCATTTTGAAATTTTTTTCAGCTGACTGCCAATTGGATGACGTTTCGAATGATATTTGGTCGAGCATCCTCAATCATCAGCTCTCTCCGTATTTTTCCTCCGAATGAATTTTTTCTTATATACGACCTCATCCGTTAAAAGTTTTTTTTCATTCAAAATTGTTCAGGAGAGGTGATCAATGAGTCAGTCAGTCAGTGAATCAGCACAAGCAGCAATCAGGGGGCACGGCAGTGCCCCCGCCAAGTCGAGCGCGAAGCAAACACTGCCGTACCATCCTTTACTGGAACCATTTCGCCGCATTTTCAGGCCCCTATTTGAAAACCTCTGGATAAGACCAGAACGCTGAAATTTTCGTCATCCAGTAAGCTGCAATCACATACTTAAATCCCAAAATTTCAAGACTGTAGGTCATTTAGTTCCGAAGTTAAGCGAAAGCAAAGTTTCGCATTTATGTAACTCACTCACTCATGATCATCAAAATAGAACTAGTACTTCCCATAAACTCAGAGAGCTGAAATTTGGTACAGAGTTAGGCTTTAATGGCCACATAAAGGGAAAACTATAAAAACTAGGATAATCGAAGACCTGGAGTACCTGGTGACCCTGATTAGAAAACACAAGAGCCCAACCAAATCTAAGGACGTACAGGTGTATGGTGGAATCAAACAAATTGCACATCAAATGAAAGAGCGTAAAAAATTACGCGATCCGAGTCGACAACTTAAATGCGGAGAATTAGGATCATCGAGTATTTTCAAAATAAAAATAAAATTAATAAATTTATTTAATGGCGTTGCTAAGTAAACATTTAATTGATGTCACTTGGGTGTCACGTCAGCACCTATGACAAGTTTGTTTTGAAATTTGCTATTTGTAGCTGGAGTATGAGGTCAAAAGAAAAAAACTATGTCAAATAAGAAAATCTAATAAAATAAATCAATATGCACACGTTTCTACAAAAAGAAGTGAAATCCCACCAAAAACATTCTGTAAAAACTAGCCAAGTCTCGGTGAAGCTGCTTGTTTATTTCTAAAAAGTAATGAAATCTAGACAAAGTCGTGCCAAGTCTAAGGTTCCTTACCGCGATTTCTTTATTATTATAGTTAATGTTGTGTAACTTGGCCGTTGAAGGGTACACAAGGGTACAAAACCAGGTGCTCCATGACACCATTGCACCAATCTGTCGCCAGAACCTCTACCCATTGATGATGGAAAATTGCCACTGCCACAGTTTGAATCAGCACAAGCAGCTATTATATATTAACTAGTAGGGCGCGTGGAGGCGCAGGCCACATGTGGCTCGCGTGCAGTCTTCCCCCCTATTTGCCTTCCAACTTTTAGTCTCTTCAATATTCGCCACACATTTTCTATGGAAAAAATATATTACAAAAACAATCAAAATTCATCGTAAAAAAAGACGCTTGAGCTTGGACCTGGTTGCTGCAAATCTGGTTGCAAATCAGAGGGTGTACTAGATGAACGTTTTTAAATTTTTTTTTATTATTACTTACGTTTTTAATTATTATTTTGATAGTACAAAATCGGTTACAGAGTCTCGTTGGTTTTATGGTAACTACTATCTTCGACTGCAGGTCTCGGCCGGGTTCCCCGGGTTTGTGCTCCGTAATATTATTATATTTGTATTTTTCTAAAAAGTAATTAGTAGGTAGGTGAGGTATTTCTATTTAGTAGGAACCAATATAGGGGTTGGAAGTTCAGAAATATCTCCCGCGCAGTTGGTAAATTTCTATTGACCGCCATGGCCAAAATAAAGTCGAGAGGATATTATTATATTATGTATTCATGAGAAACTCAGTATAGCCAAACAAAAAAAAATCTCGTCTCCCTTACTGACTGTATATAGGTCTAAACTGTGGTTACGCGTGATGGTATTTGCACGTGGTGGAATTTACTCTACCTACCTAATTTTCTTAGTTCGTATCAGATTTTCTTTGGAGCTTTTGAGGACTAGGTATTTTGAAAAACTCAAGAAACACTTACCATATTTAAATTTTATTACTAAATGTAGCAAGAGAATTTATTTACAAATAATTAAAAAATTAAATAATTTTAGCGCGAAAGGAGCGTGAGTCGTGAAAACTTGCGCAGGTCCTTCTCGTATAGAGGCTCGTGAGCCACTGAAGTACATCGCTTATTCGATGCGTTAGATCATTTTATGACTTCTGTTAGGCGAAATTTTGCAGCAATTTTTTTATTTAAAATCTGTCTTTCCAATAAATAGGTAATACAATGAGCTTACTTTACGTATAATTTTTATGAAATTTATTCTAAAGCTTTGGAAATGCCATTAGAAAAATGAACAAAAACGACCTGTTTTCAAAAATTTTTATGATCGAGGCAAGTTTAACTTATCGTGTTTTCATGAGTACATTAAAGAGATAAGGCATGTATCTTTAATATTTATTTTTAACAGTGAAAAAAAACTATTTTTTCATGACTTTGAATTGGTTTGAAAAGTGGCGTAGTCGCTAAAAACCGGGATAATGGGCCGTTAATCCTTATTACTGTGTGTATACCCACTTACCAACCAAGAGTATCAAAAACTAAACAAAAGAGGTGCTTACCGAATTGAATGTGAGTCATTTCTTTACGAATTTT
The DNA here is from genome assembly GCA_036785405.1 of Coenonympha arcania. Lineage (NCBI taxonomy): Eukaryota > Metazoa > Arthropoda > Insecta > Lepidoptera > Nymphalidae > Coenonympha > Coenonympha arcania. The sequence continues at coordinate 6,099,635 of JAWDAA010000030.1, read as the reverse complement.
ACCTTATACTTGAATTAATTTCCTCGCGAACAAAGTACAAAACGCAAAGTGGAAATCGTTAGGCATATTATGCTCTGTGTAAATCCAGGTTATAGTTTATCTCTTATCCAAATTACATATTGGTTCATTCGGTAGGAAAGAGTAACAAATATACAATTACACACACACAGTTTTCTAAAATATTATGTCATCGCCATTATCCATTAACCCTGGGTCAGTAAATAACTAGACCAGAGAACATAAAGGCTAGTTTGAGGATTCTAAATTTATAGTAGTAACTATATTGCGTTGCTTTTGATCATTGAAAACTCAAAAGAAACAACCGAAGGTGAAAATCGACCGAAACAATGAGATGCGTATACGGATATACGTAAGGTCGAATAATATTTAAATAATATTGAATCGCTTTGTTTGGTGGTCACAAATCTATTGCGTAGTCATACACCGGCGTTTTACGTATACTGAGTAATCCGTATATTTAGGCCTCAACTGCTACAAATGAGGATACATAAGAATCAGCCAATAGCCATCAGACAGGCCCTTCCAAGGGCGCATCTCGCCACCACACACGGTCCCCTGCATTCGGCATCCACCAGTAACCAGTAACCAGAATAAGTTGGTCGTTGGTCCAACGATTTTCTCCATTCTAAAGCACTTCTGCCTCAACAACCGTCGGTTCTGTGACAATTATAGACTGACTGTTGCCTTTAGCCATAGCCATAAGACATAATATTTCGATTTGATCCGCTCAAATAGAATGAATAAAAAAAATGCTTGAGATGATATACAAAGATGACTAATTTAATCAAAGGACTTCCGCGCAGATAATATCATTCACATACATTTTTTTTTTCATTTGAAGCAATTGAATGGAAGTGAAATATGTTATGCGGCTACGGTGCAGTTCCCTAATTCGCTTGGCTATTTCGGTTACTTTGGTTATCCTACGGATGACTTTATGACAATATTCTAAATAACATAAAGATAAAAAATAAGCATACTTACATACTAGTTACTTTATAATTCGCGTTTTTCTCAATAAATTGCAGTACCCTAAATGCAAACAAAACATAACAAACAGAGCGTAAATGAAAAAGAAAAGGACCAAACTTATTATGCGGCCTTTTATTAAAGCCTTACGTAGGTAGCGGTTTATGATCCATTGTTTATTATACTGCCCTATCGTCTTTATGTCTTCTCATAATGTAGAACAAATATTACAAACAAACTTTACTAATATAGTGCTATTTAAATGCATGGGCATATACAGAGTCATATAAACAATACCAAATCGCTCTCGGCCTGTAGTTGTTTAGATTAAAACTAACAACTTTTGTTCTACGACTTTTCAAAATTCAGCATTGCAATCCATTTCATACATAAAATTATGTTATTCTGTAAAGTGACATTACACTGTGAAACCAATGCCGCGGTCTCGCGCCGCAAGTTCGCGCGCTGCCGCCGTTGACGATGTTACGTTACAGAGTAGTAACAATTAGACTCTAATTGTTACTTAGAGTATGTCATTAAATATTGAACATTTGATATTTCTCAAAATATTGAGTCAAGAAAAAGTCGTAGAACAAAATAAAGTTTTTTGTAAACAACTACAAGCCAAGAGCTTAAAATTTGGTTTGATTTGATGACCTTTTCCTTTAACAATTTATGAAGTGAAAATTTCTTTAGACGCGTTAGGCATTTGTATTGTGAGTCACTCAATGAAGACGGTTATCACCGATAAGCCACGTGACCAATTTATCAATCGGATACACTTATTACTTAGGTATAAGTAATTCCCATACATTATTCCACAAGCGTTCCAAAAGCAATCGTCGAAATAGAATTGATAAGTCATGATATGGCGAAGGCTGCAAATAATTGTGGCAAACATACGGGTACATTCGCGGAACGCAACTTGTTAATTTAACAAAACCATTATCACATTAACGGTTTTATTGGTGACTAATTTATGTGATGGGCAAAAAGTCGTATAAAATTGTATGTTCAAGCGATCGTAATAAAGATAATAATTAATTTAATTATAATTTTGTGTTAAAATGTAAGTGTAGATATTTGAAAGTATCGCGTTTAAATATTCGGTCATTCATAAATCCTAAGTTAAATGGTCGATTCCAAATGTAATCTTTTTGTCGCTGTTAGTGCGACCTACATATTACCTATCGAATTTGTCCGTTTAGTTTAAATTATTTTCTGGAATACTTGTCTCCAGTATCATCGAGATTTACTTAATAATTTTTATTTTTAATACATAGATGAATTTTAGTTCTCAGTTTATTATTATTAAGTGTAATAAACTATTATGGGTAACAACTAACATTTTATTACAATTATGTACTAATAATAATACTAATTATTACTTACCATACCAATTAATGTGGTTAATATTAGCATGCTAAAATGCAGAATATGTTAAAACTTATAAACCATATTAATGCAAATACTTAAATAAATATTATTTCATTTAAAATTTTAAAGATTCTTAAACCGAATTATACTACGATTATTATCATTACTGGACTAAGTTGTTGGATAAATTCCGATTCGAATTCGCGACGCAATCTATACGGAGAGTACCTAAGTAACCGAAAACGAATAATGATATCGAATTCTTAGCATTACCTACTGTATCTTGTACTAGCCCCGCGAGTGTTATCTCACAACACAAGTGGACTGGCGTCATGGAAAACACCTTTCGTGCAGAACCCAACCGCGGGGGCGCCGGTAGCACGCAATGTCTAATTTATACTTTCGTTGCGATTTTCTTCTTTATATTTATATGGGCATTACCTATAGGTAATTGAAATTTTACCAGTTATATGACTTAAAATTTACATCTCAAAGCTTAGACAACGTCTAATCAAAAAAAAAGACCCTCCACCACATTATTCTTTTAACGATTAGCGTAAATACGAGGAGGAACATTCATTTTAGATTACCTAGACTATCTGGAGTTGGTTAATATTAATGGCTTTGTATCGTAATAAAATTTATTTTTGATCTACCATTATTCGTTATATTAAACATGAAAGCTACTTATTCTTCGATATGCATTTTTACAGGATAAGTGGATGGAATTTAAAAGTATTTGATGTCATATAATTTAGTTGTCACAAAGAAAAAGTTTACCACCCAAGCAAAAATACGCAAAACGTGGTATTGTTTTATGAAATTACCATTTACTTGCATTGTACCACTTAAACATAATTGCACTCCATAATTTGTTGAAATTTGCGTAAAATTGGTGTATTTTTGTGAAAGGTTTTGGCTTTAACTAGGTTGAGCCTCCGGCTTTGCCTGCATGGAATTTGGGTCAAGTTGTTTCTCATGCAGACATCACAATTTTATGATACAGTTTACTAAAGATTACAATTATTGTAGGTACCTATGTTTTTTTTTATAAACAGAAAATGCCTAACGCATACCCCTCCGACAGAGAAAACGAAGGGGTTATGAGGGGCTTGCAGCACCCACTAAAAACTGTCTGTTTGTTAGACGAACCTGCGGCGGGCGTACGGGATACACTATGGTATTCACCGCGTTCCCGCCGGGTCTCGACCAGCCACCTTTGCAGCAAGTCCCATCATTGTCGGCAGTTAAGTCAAAATTGTAATTAGGTACTCGTACATAAGTATGATTATAATTCCTCAATAGCGCATGGTTAAAGAGTGGACAAAAAATCTGGAAAGTTACATGACGTTCAATTTGCATCCATAACTTTTTCAAAGATACTCAACTAATAAATTGGTTAGTTTTAATGTCTTCAAAAACAATCAGTAATTTAATAATTCTTGCTCTCTTTATTTCGAATTGTTGCCATGTACAATTCGAAACGTCACCTAAATTAGGTACGTACTTGATTGAATTTATTTCATTATCACTTGATAATATCTTAACTTGTTTCCATAGTTAACGAATAAAAAAAGACCTTGCACTCAATATCAGACAAGTCTAAAAATAAACCTTTTATTTTTCCACATTCGAGTATCTACTACAACAGGCTAATTTAGGCTTCAAAATTAAGACTCGTTAACCCTTTGTTTATCGCACTTGGACCATGCACCGTTTAATAGAGACCCACGCCCAACAGTGGGACATAACAAGGTGTTGAGGAGATTCTGATAATATTTTAAAAATATTTCAAGCAGTTTATAAACTTTCATTGAAAAGACTTCAACGCGTTCCAAAGTATAACGTCGTCACCGGGTGTTTAATTTTTAACTTTAACTAAAAAATGTAAGATCGAAATAACTTATTTTGAAGGTTTTAACCATTTTTATGTACTTATTAATAATAACCCGCGACTACATCCACTTGATGGATGTAGACGCGGGTTAAATATTAAAAAAAAAGTCTCACTTGTGATAATTTTTTGATATAAAACATTAATTAGACATTTGTAAACATATTGTAATCATTCCAAAAATAAAGAAAAAAATTAAAATAAACATTAAATTGTAATTAAAACATCATTATTAGTAGACTTGCTTAATTGTTGAATTAATGCATGATAGCATTTGCATTTTGCATTCATTCATAATATTCAAAGCAGCTTTATCTTTTTTTTTTACTTTTGTATATTTTACACCGTAAACTAGCTGACCCGTCAAAAAACACGTACGTTTGTCATACAAATTATTTCTCAAATAGGCCCACAAAAATCACACGAAAATCGTTCAAGCAAGAGGATTTGATGTGTTACAGAATTTGTTTCAAACTTGTAACGTAATATTTGGGCAGCTCCCGCATTAACTTGCAAATCAATTTACAATTATTGTAACATACAATAAGGCTTTTGTTACAACCTGTCTGGGGGCTGGCATGCGTAACCATGGCAACGCCACAAGGTGTCAGGTGACACGGTGAAAAGTCGACAACTTTATTAAGACTGTATATTATTGAGTAGCTATTATGCTCGATTGCAATTACGGTCCGCTAGTGTAGAAATATTTGTATTGCAAATATCCTGTTACTAGTTCTATGAACATGAAAGTTCGTCACATATTAAACCTACTGGATTAAAACCAGTAGTCTCGAATAAGTAAATGAATACCCCGAAATAAATCTCACCAAATAAATAAACGAAATCTACAAGGGTAAAATCTAAATTAAAATCTGCAAATGCATTGAAATAATTTGCATGAGTGTAGATCAAAGATAAGCCTACGAAAATTATATAGGTAGGTACTTACATTAATCATAACATAACAAGGTTATTAACCTCGCCTTCTTTTCCTAATAATTCAAATAAAATAGTTTTTCTCTAGCCTAGGTTTAAAAATAGTTACAGATCGTTAGATTTTTATTCAGGGTAAATGAATAAAAAATTTAATTAAGTGCAAAAGGTATTCTGTTAATTGTATCTATGCTACTCCTTTGTAGTTTATAATTGGTTAACACCAATTCTACTATAAAAGTTATTGATTAACATTACTTGTAGGAATGCATTCGATTTATGATGCTAAAAGTACAATTTGATGTTAGAGTAAAGTAACTAAAGGACTCTATGACTTCTTAAATTACTATTGTCGGGGACAGTAAGTATCTTATACCTATATAGCATCATTCATTTATACCCTGTCAATGCTCTACAAAGTGAACAAAATGATAATACTTTTAAAAATTAATTCATTCACATAACTTATATCATATCAAAACCTACACATCTACTGCATTTGAAGAAAGGACCTATCTAATAACAGGTGAGTACTTAGGTAGAGGTACTAGGTAGGTAGGTACCTACTGTACCCAACGGTAACACCTGTCCCATATCTAGAGGGACAAAAAGACAACTTGATCTAACAATAACCTTTTTATGACTCAGTCTACATTCTCGTAATATTATATTAAGCAAGAACTGATGTGAAATCAAATTGATATTACTGAACAAACATTATTTATAGGTAGGTACCTACACCATTCTACTTCAGTTACAATGATTCATTTAAAGGAAAAATAATGTTCTCAAAATTTACTTCTATGTAACTTACTATCATATTACAATCAGAATAAATACCTAAGTAGGTATCTAGTTACACATCAAAATAATGGGAAAACGAGCTAAGTAGGTAAGGAATAGAATTGTGCATAAAAATCCACATTTGATAGCAACTTAAATGTAACTAGATGCTTAAGTACTTATATTAGCTATTAAATTTTTGATTCAAATGGAGTAAGTTATTAGAACACGTGTAGAGACGAAAGCACATTTAAGAACGTGCCTAAGTATCTACGTGATTATTTAAAGAAGACTACAACGGTAAACGTAGTTAGGTCTGTTATCAATAATACGAGTTTTTTTGAATATTGAATAGAAGCAGGCGTTATTTTGCGGAAACCCATAATTAGTAGAAATCGTAGAGTCAGGCTCAACGATTTCGCATGTGTGAAGTCAACATCTCCTGAGGATGTCCCGGTGTCGGGACGAAACATTAATGAACTATAATTATTAGGTTTTTCGTAACATTATGAGCTTTATAGTTAAAGTTAAATATCGTACATAGAGCTTATAAATAAATTAGAAAAAACTGGAAATAATACGTAAAGTTTCTAATATTAAATACAAATGATGAGTGTGTAAAAAATATTCACCTTTGCACATGCGGTGAAAATCTAACAGCACATCACAGTTAATAAAAACACACATAAACGTATATAAACACGACACTAAAATTATTATGTTTATATAATAACTGTTCACATACACTTACACTAGGAGTTCATAAGCAAAATGCATAAATTACTACACTATATCATAGTCATATTGAGTCAAGGCTTTATCCCTAAGCGTCTGTTTTTTTTTCAGTCCGTAAGCATACGTTATTTTCCGGACATCGCGAAATCGTAAAGGCGTGTCCACATGTGTGCGTAACAACCTGACCACGGGTCTGCGTGGACGCAACTGAAATCAACCTTGCAAGGACCACTATCTCCGTCTCCCTCTAAACTTGTGGCCGTCCCTCTCTAGCGGGCATTGTGCCGACGACTCGCTTGACAATAAATTACCTATAGGAATCTAATCAGTTTAATAGACGATTTTTTTATACTTTTTTTAATGGCACCATGCTATCAACGTCATCAATTAAGTATCGGGACGGTTATGTTTAGTGTAGATTTAAATATTCTGGTGCAATTTGTTCGTAAGTTCTCACGAGGATATTCTTATATTCTTTGATATTTAGTTAATTTGTAAATATGTATAGGTACGTAAGCAGGTATACGCAGAATGTCGCCAGTAAAAATCTAGAAAAGTAGGTGTTTTTGGTGAAGTGAGTTTGAGTCATGTTTATGTCATGAGAACATTCTGATGTAGAGTTTCTTTTCTGGACAAATTGCTTCTTCCTGTACTAGTATTAGGCTTTACCTACGGTTAGACCTACGTGAATTTTTAAATAGATTATCCATTTTTTTCCGGGATTAAAATGTGTTAAGTAAGTGCCTAAGCTACCTCAATTCCACTGCCAAATCGGTTCAATATTAATTGACGAAATAAAGAAAAAAAAATCTAGCATGAAAAAAATAAAATTTGAAATCCTCATCTTTCAACATTTGAAAAAGCAGCATCACTGCAAACCAAACGTATTGAATATCTTTTAACTTCATTCTATGTTTTATTAATTTATTTATGTTGAAGAAAAAAATGTATAGCTTTAATACTATGGATATTTTGGATTTAAATAAATAACACCCAATTTCAATCTATTGTTCAACTAAGACGTATAAAATGACTATCCCTCATTTCTAATTAGACTCTTATTAGTCGCCATCAGGTGCGACGAACGTGAGAGTTTTGTGGCTTTACATAAAATTTAGATAAGGTTTACGTGTAAGCAGCTTTTCCCATTAATTTTACTATAATACCTATTATAATCCCCCATTAGTAAGCTTTCAATAAGTTTCCCATAAGCCAGAGGTCATCTTTGCCGGTAGAATCTAACCGCACGCAATTATAATAAAGTATTTAGTAGAATAGGCGTTCATATTTCAAATACAATAGTTATAGCACCTCTCTCTGACTACAAAGACGTTGTATTTATTATGCGAGGAATTTCCGATTACGTTTGATTTCGAACAGGGGCTAATTATTATTATAGAAATTTGCTTTTCACCAGGAGTTACATTATGTTGTTGTAGTATTCTTTCGAGTTCAGTGTGGAGTGCCCTTTTTGGTTCGGTTTCTTCTTATTTTGAGTTTTTGACAGTGTTTTAACCACTTGATAGAATATTATTGCCGATTCCGCTCTGATGGATTCCCTTCTGCAATGTCAATATTCTGTTAAAAACAATTAGGTAGTAAAGCAATAATTTAAACACAGTGAGCGTCTTTGGGGAACCACTTGATAGAATATTTTAATGAGTTAAAACGTTTTACTATCCCTATGAATTATTTTATTTACCTAATCCACTAACCCGCATAAAGTAGCAGCGTGAAAGTTCTATACTTTTCGCCTTTTCTATGTTCGGATGTACATGGTTCTAAAACGAATTTTATTATTATTAATAACATAAATAACGCTTTAGATATATTTGTTAGTCGTAGGTTATTTATTTGGCATTAACCCTTCAGCATCACTTATTTTGGACGTTCGTACTGTGTATAATGATCATTTGGCATTCCTTTGGAAGGGTCTAATTTTCACAACAGGGTACGCCAGCTTAAGATGAGCCGTACGTTCAAAGTTTTCTGCATATTCCGTGTTTCAAGCTATTTCGAAAAATACTGAGGGTTATTATGACTATTTTTTCTGAACTACAAAACCGATGACTTTGAAATATTTACAGAACAATCTTTAATGTATCCCCTTTCTAACAAAAAAAGAATGAATGAAATCGGACCACGCATTAATGATTTACAACTCAGTATACATTTTAATTTTTATCCCCTCTCCTAAGGGAACCATGCTGAATTTCGGGATAAAAAGTATCCTTCCTCGTAGTATGAACTCAAGTCATACCAAGTTTCATTGGAATTCATTCAGTAGTCTCGGCGTGATGCACGGCCGTGATACAGAAAGACAGACAGACAGACAGACAAAAATGAAAAAAAATACAGTTTTGGGTTCAGAACCGATTTCAGAGTGCCCTAAAAAAAATTTTCAAAATTTGTTTAATGTACAGAATTTGACCTGTTACAGATTTATTATAAGTATAGATATATATCATTTTGCTATAGAAATATTGTGTAACTTCTTTAGAAATGTGGAAATTCTTTCAAGAATTTTCCGGTACGCACAAAACCTATCTAAGAAAACGTCTGCGATATTTTTTGCGTCCAAGTGAAGGTAAATAAAGGCTTACATTAAAACTAACTATGTAAAAACCTCTCCGACAGCTATGTTTGTATAAGGCAACATGAAGAGTAGACTTATTATCTAGCCTTAACTGAGTAAAGACGCAAGTTAATGTGCTGCGCACACTCAATACTATTTATTCCTTAAAAAAAATTTTTTTCTAGCTCTATTCAGGAAAATATTTGTTTCAATACCCTTTGCTCTTTTCATTATTGAATGGTCACAACTTTTCTTGTAGAAATTCTGTTTTTCTGACATATGCAAAAGTAACCACCAGAAAAACAGAATTTGTATTCATCACAATGTTTTACTTTTCGTGAAACTTAAATCATTTTCAATCTTAGTAAACTTCTTTTTCTTTCATTCACTTGTTTACTTTTCTACTGACTTGGAAATAAGTATGTTTACGTATATTCCTAAGTGAATTCCATTCCCAGCCAGATCGGTTCAATGTTTGCGGAGTGCAGCAGTTAAATACATACGCACATTTTCAAAATTACACACACAATTACACAAACACATATTTTTACACTAAACACTGTAGGTACAAAGGCTACATGTACATAACGCCAACCGCCCAGCGGTTTTATAATGTAGGTACCCGTAGCGAATCGAAAAGAGAAAGACGGAAGATAAAATTACGCGACAGAAAGAGAGCATTACATTTAGGTTAATTAAGCCGTAGGTAGGTATACTTAAAGCTCTGTTGCGAACTGAATTGCACTTTATCGTGTGAGTGCTAGAGTAGCTATTTATTTCAATCAATATGCGAACTGAATCTTACCTTCTGTGGTATGGTATTCTGCGACTAAAGTTAATTTTATTATTGAGACTACTTTGTCGCTCGTGTGTCGCGCGACTAGCAAAGACGTAACCGTAAGATCGTTCGATCCTCAAGCCGGGTGAGCAATGGTAGCGGCCATGTCTGTTTTCCCTCATTACGTATTCTGAACGTATTTTCTCGACTCAACTTGAAAACTAGTAATAGGATTGTACACGCTCGTTTTACTATGCGCTAATATTTATAATGACTGAAACTCATTATTCCGGATGTTTGCGGGACGAACTCTTTCTTATTTATTTTTTTACACTCTATTCTACGTGACTGCGATCTCACCTGAGAGTATGTGATAATCCAGAAGAAGATTTCATCGTACTAACTTAGAATGGGTAGATATAGACATTTCAATCCATGAAGACGCGCCCCACTTTGTCAAAATCACTTATGTTTCATTCGATTCGTATGGAGTTTGAGAGAGTGAGGCACGTCATCGTGGATTGAAATATCTATAAGTAAACTCACCCTTAAAGATTACACCCATAACGTTTACGTTGCGTTTTTGATAGTAGGTTGGTAACTAGCCAGGACCAAAGCCTCTCACTAGACCAAACCTGAACAATTTATAAATTATCAAATTCTAAAGAGGCCCGGGACGGGAATCGAATCCACGACCTTCCACTCTAATCCGAGAACACCATTGCGTCGATGGTCATCCAACGCCGATGGTCGTATTTTGAATTTTTATATTAATTTCAATAGTAGGTAGTAGGTACTAAATATAACTAATGCAAGCAATAATGGAGGTCAGAGGATGTTTGCGTTCCGACACCCGCTCTGTCTCCTGCGAGAGGGATACGCCGCCGAAACTTCCCTCTCGTAGGCATTTCCGTCTACTTCAGAGATTTATTAACGTCTTGCACCAAACTGTGGAATGTTACTAAACAGAGATGAATTATTAAGACAACTGAAACGTTAGAATTAAATGGGACCATAATAATTAAGTACCTAACCTTTATTATACACAGTAAAAGTAGTGCCATTATTTAGAGGAAGTCTTTACTTAGCGCCCGCAATAAAGAGGCAACTTAAAGTAATTAATGATAATAATCGTAGACGCTGATTGTCTGTTTGCCTTTCTCTAACACTATTGCCCCTAAAACTTGACCAATCTCAGCAGTTATTGTGCATAAATAATTAATAAACTGTATTGCAATAGTATATTTTCTAAATTAAATGCGGGTTAACCTACAATCGTAGCTATATATATTTCGATTCAAACGAAATTCAAAAAATGTATCAAAATGACAGCTATTGACGCGGAAGTCACGTGACCTATGTAGCGATCGTGTTTGTCAATCGAATCGAAATAATTCATATGGCTACGGATATTCTGCATTTAGGCATTTTTATATATTTTCGTAGTTTGAACTTAACATTGCACCATGCAGCAGTATTGTCAAGTAGGTAACCTCCTACCTACTATGGGCCGATTTTTCAATCGCCAGATAAACATTAACTAAGGAATAAATATGACGTTTTGACAGATTTTGTATGGCATATGTTTCAAATTTGGTCTCTAAAATCTGACGATCGCAAAATCGGCCCTAAAACAACTAACAGTTACTTGTACCGACACTATACGTAACTAATTACGTTTCAAGCTCCATATCGGGACAATATCACAATTTGTAATACAATGCTCGACGCATGTAGCTCGGGGATAAAAACTAGCCGAGCCCGAAACGGGACAGCGTCACCCGAGTGTTGACTTTAAAGGAACATGGTGTCTGAACCTCCATACTTATGAAATGGTTGCGCTACCAGAGGCAACCAACCCTGGATTCTATTACTAAAATTCCTTTATTAAGAATACTAGCCATCTCAATTTGGGATCTAGTATTTTCCTCTCATATCTTGGCATTAAAGGACACGGTATCCGAGACTTCATAGTTATGAAATGGTTGCGCTACTAGAGGCAACCAGCCCTGGTTTTTAGACCTAGAATTTTTTTATTTAAGAATACTAGTCATTTTAGTACTGTAATATTTTCGTAATAACTAAGTAGGTTGTGGTAGGAATAAATATACTCGTACCTACGAAAACTTTGCGAAAAAAAAGCTTGCGACCAGTTGCAGTTCTCCCTAAAATATTAAGCTACTTAGGATCAAAATCTTAGTAAGAATCGTGACGTCATCATTTCATCGCGACGTTATATTACAAATAGCAACCACATTATCTACTAATAAATAATGCGTATTGTGGGAACGCAACCGTAAAGCAACTCTGATGCAACTTAAAAGTCTCAACCAAGTTTAGCTTTTCCAATCAACTGATACATCGAAAATGAAAATGAAAATGAAAATGAAAAATCTTTATTTTCACATAGGCCCAATTAATAGGCTCTTATGAAAAGTCAAAACTCTACCGCCAGGTTCGGAAAGCAGGTTTGCACCGAGAAGAACTGGCAAGAAACTCGGCAATTGCTCTTTTAAAAAAAAAATGTCATTATATACAATTTCTTAAATAATATCAATAATTAATACATAATTTTTAAGATATCTCGTGAAGAGATGGAAATATATCCCTATCATTCCAACAATTCTTGTCATTGAAAAATTCTTCAATAGTATCGTTTATCATCGATTAAAGATTATACAGGCTCTTGTTATTGCGAATCTTGTGACGCACAATTGTTGCATTCTGTAACCACTTATGTGACCGCTACAGAGATATTCACTGGATGCATAGATGGGCCCCGAAAAAAGTATTGTTTAGATTCAACATGACCAAAAAATAATGGCCCAACTTACTTTTGAAAAGTCAGTTAGATTTTACATGAATATTGTTACAGCCCCTTGCCTGTCCAGACGAGGGCTGAGTTCCCGGGCCCATAGAGGAACGAGCCCGGACAGGTCGAGGGGGGACCGACCAGTGAGACTACAAGGGATCACTAGTATACGATCCGTCTCGCGTCGGATGACGGTATCCAATCCGAGTCGGATAGTAATCCGAGTCTCACTAGTCGATCAGTGGAATGATGGTAAACGGCGACTTTTACTAGACAACAGGTCGGCCACTACGGCTGATACAGTACGCCACCGGACGCGGCCAACAAATAAAATAGTTTAAAATTAGTAGGTACTTATCGACTGACCTTGATCCCGAAGCGTCGGCTTTGATACGGAGTCCTCTGTAGTAGATGTGGGACAGTGTGTGACGTGAAAGTGTTAAGGGTATGTACAAGGGTGCGTGTGTGTATGGGACTGGCAGAGCCGTCTGACCTCCGCTTCAAATCAGCCTCCAAACACGAAGACCACACGCGCAGGAACCCACTTTCCGTCGGCTACCGGTTCGAATTCACTAACACGTAAACACAAATGAGTCTATTCAAGATAATTTACACGGATTATTGCACGATGATTTTATCGCGTGTAGGTACAAGTCCACAAATGCGCACAACAGATGCGCCGCCACGTAAACCACGGTCCACCAGAATTCGACGCGGTCTCCCAACACCCAGATCTCGAAGCTGGACGTCAATCAAGTGGATTTACGATTCTGGAGGTTCAAACCGACGTGGCAGACTTTTGAGCGGCAAAAACGCTGCACTCGCGTGCTGTTTCTATGTGACTACACCCGAGACCACGCGCTCGCAGAATTGACGCGGTCCCCAAGACGATCAGGTCTGGGGAAAACAAAACCGCAGTGCGAAAAACAACTCAGGCGCCTCAAAAAACGGACATCCCGTTGCGCTGTTATTCGATGACTACACACCCGCGCAAATATAAACGTGGCTACTCAAACGTAGTAATTTACGTCTCGCGACTACGCGTTTCAAAGACGACACGTGATCAAAATTACGTCAGCCACGCGCGGGGGACCGCTAAGTTTGTCGGTCGACAGCAGACTGGGTCCACAAGATGAGTTCACGAATACGCACAAAAGGTCGCGCCCCCACAAAAACTGTCTATAAGAATTGACGCGGTCCCAAAACGCACGTTTCTTGGGGTACAAACCGCCGGGGCAAAAGGGCGCCGCAAAAAACCCAGCCGCACGCACGGCTGTTGCTAGCTGACTCCGATTCGTACTGTGCGCGCCCCGTAATCGCCGCGTCATTGCAGGCACAAAAAAAAACTCTCGTAACCGAGGCGTGAGCGGGACACGCAGATAAGCGCCTCTGCGGGTTAGCGAGGGAGCGCACTATTCAATGCAAACAAAAGACTCGGCGCGCGCGCCAGCTACCCTGGCGTAAACAATCCCCCGCTCCGAATCTAAGAATGTAGATTCGCTAATCAATAGGCCGTTGGGACAACGTGGCCACGGCACGTTGCAATACTGAGTCCCCTACAAATACCTTGGCCACCCGCGGAACGCCATCCGATCCAAATAACAGTTTAACAATGCGTCCACGACGCAAATAGTGGGAGTAGATTAGATTCTTTAAGCATAACAAGATCTCCCATTCTAGACATGGCGGTGCCTACACAGTGCTTGCTCTCAACAAGTAAGTCGACGACCTCCTTCAAATAACGATTGGTTCCCTTATAATTAGTCTCGCAGTCGGTCCGAACCAAATCGGGTAGGCCGCGACGGCTCACGAGGCGGCCCAGAGTGGCCACGAACGCCTCCGTGCTGAGGGCACTGATAAGTCCCAAGTGGACTGCCTTGGTTGCAAGGCAAACAAAGACGCACAAGTAGGCCTCAAAAGACCGAGCATTCTTAAGGTTAGAGCTCTTCACTAAGAAAGGACCGGCAATTGGTTCCAACACCGGCGAAAGGTCGAGCAGCCTTTACGCGGTCCGCAGGCAGGTCACCCATCACAAGCTGTGCAATGGATGCCTCCAAACGATAGCAAGCAATACAGTTGAAGATCACGCTTCGAATGGTTCGTCGGCCTGCCAAAATCCAAACTCACGCTGCAAAATGGCTGAGAGGGTATTGCAACCCGCATGAGTATTTAAAAAAGCCAAGATTATGGACCGAAGTCCGAAGCCAACACAGGACAATCTCACTGTCCGACCACGCAAAAACGTCCACCATGTTTACCAGAGACTTCCAAGAAGCGTGGACGTGGTTTAGTAACCGGGTCAATAGTTCGGCTCCACAAGTGCAACTTAGGAATTGTTAGACGAGACCTGATAGATGCAACCTTGCACTTAGCTAGGACAAGGTGCAATGAGACTTGCCCCGAAGCGCTCACCCACCACAACGACGCAATCCAGCGCTGTGATCCGAGATCTAGCAGCGCGCGTACCATAAGCCACTCACCCTTCGGGTTGTACACCCTGACCAAAGCCGTTGGTAAAAGTACAGTCTGGCAGACCGGCTTATGGTCGTTCAAATTGTCAGGTGAGGTGGCGGTGGTGGGAGCCAAGGCAGCAGCAAGTCAACGGGAGTTGCCCCTTTCGGGCAACTCCTCTAGCCTTGGGCGCTCGTAAGGGCCTTCTTGGGGAACTTCGACCACACCAAGAGGTGGGGTTCCCCCAGGGTACACCCAAGCGTCTCTCCCGGTCTGAGGGGGTCTGGCCATGTACGACAGCCGCGGGGCGGCGTAGTGCGGAAGGGGGTGTCCAGGCCATCGAGGAAGGTGTCGCTGCAGCCTGGGGTATTCAGCCAGAGGAGGGGAGTACCTCCTTGGATCAGGCTGAGCGACGGCAAAACCTCCCTCAGGGTTGACAGAGGGCGGAACGC
Source organism: Coenonympha arcania (assembly GCA_036785405.1). Classification (NCBI taxonomy): domain Eukaryota; kingdom Metazoa; phylum Arthropoda; class Insecta; order Lepidoptera; family Nymphalidae; genus Coenonympha; species Coenonympha arcania. The sequence continues at coordinate 6,083,855 of JAWDAA010000030.1, read as the reverse complement.
CCCCGCCCCTGGAGGGCTGCACCCCCGCCCGAGGGGGGGGTGAAGCCCTATCAAAACCAGGGGCCGCACTAACAGTGTCACCACGCCTTCTATCGGCTGGGCCTGTGACCGGTGAGGAGACTCCACTCCTGCCGGGTGTCCGCTCAACCACCTCCTGCCTACCGACGCCATTGCGGTCGAGGCAAAGAATAGGAAGGTGGTTGCCCTGACAATGGGGACAAGGCCGTTGGTGCTGGCAATTTCGTTGTAAGTGCCGACCTAAGCAAGAGTAGCACCAACGGCGCTCCCTAGCGATGGCCCTACGGGACTTGGGCGGTCTCTCCAAGAATTTAGGGCAGTCAGTCGTCGTGTGCGTGGAAGCACGGCAATAGTGACAGGGGGTCACCTCGGTCGCAGCAAGACCACTAAAGTATAGAATTGGGCGGCGTCCAGTCTCCTGCGCTAATTCTGGCTGCTTGGAACCCCTGGTGGAAGTCGTGGGTTTAGAAGGTGGCGTCGGTCGCGCCGGCTCCCTTGCCGGTGTTCCCGAGGCCACGGCATTCTCCACCTGGCGGCTCTGTTCCTCAAGGAACTTTAAGAGGTCACTGAACGGGGGTATATAATTAGCCCCGTCCCCGCCGTACCTCTCTTCAAATCGGATCCGCAGATCGAGAGGCAGGCGGGACAGAACCAGGTGAAGAAGCCAGAAGGACCACTGATCCACCGGTAAGTCAAGTTGTCGAAGGGCGTTGCAAGCAACCACGACTGGGTCAATGATCACCTCCCGGAGACGTGCTAGGTCTTTCAAAACCGGGAGGGATATTAACTCCATCATGTGCGCGTCAGCAAGGCGGCGCACATTGGCGTAGCGCCTCTCGAGGAGTTCTCTGGCCGTGGAGTAGCTGGCGTCAGACAACTTCAAATGGCAGACTACCCCAAGTGCCTCCCCTTGAAGGGAGGTCCGCAAATAGGCCATTTTTTGGCCTGGGGATAGGTCGCGGCGGGTATGGACTAGACTGTCGAAGATGGAGATGAACCCCATCCAGTCTTGAAGCCGCCCACTAAAGTGTGGAAGGTCCAAAGTAGGCAGCCGACCCAATAGGGCGGGCTGCGGCTGCGGGCGAGGCGACTCGCACAGCATGCTCTGTCGAGCCTCGCGCTTCATTTTGGCCCCAGCCTCGAGCACATCGTCTGTGAACTCGAAGAACTGCTCGTAGTCCTTCTGGGCCGATTCTCGCGCCTCGTCGTCCTCCACTGTAGCAAGGAATTCCGAATAGGCCTCTTCAAAATGGGCTCGTCTGGCTGGGAGCTGCTCAAGGCGGTGGAGCAAGCTAGCCGTCCTGTCTGGACGAGTAATAAGCGCATGCGCGCTAGCTGCCCACCGCAGCTCATCCTGCATACGGCGCACCGGAGGCTTATGCGAAGGCATGGCGAGACTGCGCGAGAATAATTACAAGGAAGCACGAAACCAAAAAATAAAACAACAAGGAAGTAGAACAAGCACAGATGCAAACACCAACACGTGCAGAACGCTAATCAAGGTCGCGGTTAACAAACGCGCGGCACGCGGTAAATAAACGCGGCGTTGCTACAAAAACGCGTGGTGTAGCGGTACAATAATCTGTGGCCGTTAACGCGGCGTATCGGTCCGACACGTGGCGTACCGCGCCTACAAACGTGTGACCGACAGAGATACGCGACGAATTAAATACGCGCAACAAATATCGATATCGACGCGCCGAACGTGTAAAAGCCGCTTAACCAAAAGGCGCGAAACCACGCTCTGTGCTACCAACTGTTACGGCCCCTAGCCTGTCCAGACGAGGGCTGAGTTCCCGGGCCCATAGAGGAACGAGCCCGGACAGGTCGAGGGGGGACCGACCAGTGAGACTACAAGGGCATGCATATCATGTCCTTTCTACTTATATTCCCTAACTATTGTTTAGTCCCTAATTTTTGTAACCAAAGCTACATTAGCCACGTAACTAATTTACCATCAGTAAAATTTCCGCGATGAATAAAATAATTGGTCAAGTGCGAGTCGGGCTCGAGCACTGAGGGTTCCTTAGTATCACTACGTCTAGTAGGGGCCTTAGTTTCTTATACCATGTGGGTACGAAACCCTAAAAATGATTTATTATTTTCAACCGGCTTCAAAAAACGGAGGAGGTTCTCAATTCGTCAGATTTTTTTTAATGTATGTTTTCTTGATCTTAAACCTGGTACCGTCTTGAGCTGGCAACACAGCTACATCAATTCAGAATCCATGAAACAATGATATTGCTTCCACAGCCACGGAGAAGGCGGGGCTATGCTTACATAAATCAGCTCAGTACAAAATACAATTACACAAAATTACACGAGGTGCTAATTAAAGAACATGTCGATTACATTTACGTATCGGCCACCTGCGTAGCGGTTTATCCCACGGTTGGGCAATGCTTTAGTATTTGGTCAAGTGCGAGTCGGGCTCGCGCACCGGGGGTTCCGTACTATCAAGACCTCAGAGACCCATTATCAATAGTATCAAAGTAAACTAAACACCACTGCCCACAGAATTCAAAAACGAGCAAAAAATCACGTTCGTTGTATGCGAGACTTCTTAAATATTTGTTTTAGTTTATTTTTTAGTATTTGTTGTTATAGCGGCAATAGAAATACATCATGGGTGAAAATTTCAAGTGTCTACTTATCACGGATCAAGAGATACAGCCTGGTGACAAACGGATGGACGGATGGACAAATGGACAGCGAAGTCTTAGTTATAGGGTCCCGTTTTTACTCTTTGGGTATAGAGCCCTAAACATGTGTCGATTGCTCAAACAATAATTGTCTTCAATATGTCAAGAAATCAATTTGTCTATCAGATCATGTTTAGTTTATTTTAATACTTTTGAGAATTTTCTTGATAGTACAAAACCCTCAGTGGCCAGTGAACAGCGGGACCGGCTCGAATTTAACCAACAGTTATTATAACGAATTGCATATTTCGCGGACCCAGCAAGAAATAATCCAACCAAGTGGTAAAAGAGTATCCAAAAACCGTATTTGCCTTTTACTTACCTTAGATAATATTCCACACAAATACAGAAACGAATCGTTTAATTTACGCTGCCAATTAGAAACCCCAATGCATTTGCATGACTATTACGTCTTATACTAATCTTATATTCACACTTCCACATTGATAAATAAATCATTATAAATAGATGAAATAAAAAGAACCTTTCATCCGCAATATTAGAAATAGATATAAATAGAGAGACCCTTTATCAAAAATGCTAATGTAATAGCTTCTCACATTCATCTGGAGATTTAAAAAATTTCGACCGTGTCCGGGAGCAATTAATTTGCGGCATTATAAAATTTGTAGAAGCTATATCTGTATATCTTTTATAGAAACCAGTTGTTAAGGCCGAAAACAAACGGAGAACTTTTGCTTAGTGACAATAGACATGTACCCTGGACAGGGCGGACGACGCAAAAAAATGTGGCCAGTTTATCGGTGCCAAAAATGCTTATTTTGACACCAACAGTAAGGCCACGCTGTAGTTCGCTCAGCAGCCACCTATAGCATTTTGACAAATGGTGCTACTGTTTGCTTGTACGAAAAAGGTTTACGTAAATCTTTCGGATGCCCATATCCTGAGGTTTCTTATCGGTGTTATTGACTAATGAGTCTAGAACATTCTTGTACTGTAACGTACTTATGACTCCCTGGTTTTCGTCTTGTTTAGGTGTTTTTCTGCATAAAATCTTCAGAACCACTTAGTTAGTAGTTTTGCGATATTCTACTCACAATCTGGCCTCGAAAAGAACGTAAAGCCATTGATCTCAGACACTGTGACACAAATAAATAAGTCTATTGTATTAATTCAGACTGTGAATTATAGGAAATTCGAATTATCTACGTCTTCGATAGGTTTTATCTGTGGATATAAAAATTCGGCGCGTGGAATTCAAAATAATTTGTAAATGTGCTTCAAAATATTTTATTGATTGAAATTATTTCTAATTTCTGCGTCTTTATTGAGTTAAATAAAAATTACAATGGCCAGTTTTTCATTAATGTAATTCAACAAAATAATAAATAAAAATATTTGGTATTGAAAGGTACAAACAGGTAAATGGTTTGGTTACATCATTACAATATAATTTGCGTAATTACATATGTAAATAGTTTTCTGTTTGTAGCTTAACAGAGTTTGTAATCTGTTATAATAATAAAATGGTCTAAGTCGCAGATACATATCTCAAAATGACTCCACATCAATCAAAATTAGCCGCTCCAAAAAACCAGCCGCGGATTACAAAATAAGTGGCTCTAACAGTAAACACAAGGAAAGTTCAGTAAAAAAGGCCGATACAAGACTCAATTATCTATACGACCAATTGTCTGATCCACCCGGCCAATAAAGTTACCTAATCTCAACGCACCGACACCATTACGTATAGGACCCATATTAATCTCGAAGCGTTGATTAGTAAAACTATAAAAGAGGAAGTATCAGAAGAATGCGGTTAATGATGGGCTGAAACCCGATTTTATTGATCGTTAAAATGACCGACAATTGTCTAATTGTTGCCTACCAACCTATACAACCTCCATCGTGGGAAGGCGACGGCAAACTGATGGTGAAAGTTAAAAACATACGATTTTATAGCGTCACCTGGTTCTAAATTCGAATTCTAATCGGAACAATGAATCGCTTTTAAAAAATAGAGACAAGTTGTTTTTTATTGCGTGAAATAGCTGTATAAATTCGGTAGTGATGTAAAAACTAATTAACTGCTTTGAAATTCAATACGCAGGAGCTTTAAAAGATTTAATCACAACAATGAATAGCTTTTATACTTTTAACATAAAATCTAATTTTATTTTATTACATTAATATGAATCTTCTAATTAGTTAGTTATAGCTGTTGACAAAAACGAATATTAGGAAAAGGTAATATTCAAGAGCTAAGTAAATAATATAAAGTATACATACTTTGATCTCGGATGATTATAGTCGTATTTATTTCGGAATTCTTAATGCACATCTTTCTTATAATCTTTGCTATATATCCAAATCTAGATATTACAGCTAGAATGTATAATAACTTTTGGGCCAAGATTATAAAGTGTCTTCTATATATATGCAATTAATCTGAAAATGAAGGCGATTTCTGCAAGAAAATTCTGAGATAGACACTAATTTTTAGTTTCACATAATATGTTTCAACATAGGCTAAAATAAAAACAATTCTTTAAACGTTGAGCTTTTTATTAATAAAAATAGTAAGGTAGAGAAATTAACAATAAATACTGGTATATAGATTGCATAAAAATTAATTAAGCAGTAGATAATTAAGTACTTCACTATTCAGTATGCAGTGATAAAGTTGTAAATAAATGTATCAGAAACGGTGAAGTGTTTTATATAAATCTTGGCATTTGTATCAATCTGTAGACGTACTGATAAGATTGTAGAGATACAGCATCGTTTCCTCACACAACTATCACTTTGCTTGCAATCGTTACCATATTCATTAAGTACTAGCTAACCCAAAAGACGTTGTCCTGCTCTTAAAACAATCACAGAACTTAATTTTGCGATATTTTTTTGAAATGTTCAAGTTCTAGCAACACTATCTTACTTTTTACTTTAAAAACTAGCATACGTTAGAAACTACAAGAATTTAAATTAATCTATGCACAGGACTTGCCTCACGTGAAAAAAAAAACTAAAATTCAAGTTGTTTTACGTCCACTCTATTTGTGAACCTCATATCTGTCCCTGTGGCAGTCGCGTGGATCAACTTGGTTACCATGGCCTCAGCTGCACCAGAAGTGCAGGTCGCCTTTATCGCCACGGTACTATCAATGATTTGGTACGCCGCGCTCTGGCCACTGCTTCTATCCCTGCGCAATTAGAGCCATCCGGTCTATTCAGGGATGATGGCAAAAGGCCAGACGGGATGACTATAATACCGTGGTTGATGGGACGTGCCTTGGTGTGGGATGCGACTTGCGTCGATACGTTGGCTGCGTCTCATTTACCGGGTACGTACCAAAAGGCGGGTGCAGCTGCAGAGTCCGCTCAAATGCTTAAGCGCCGCAAATATTCGGTAATCAGCAAGGACTATGTTTTTGCGGCGCTTGCATTTGAGACTTTAGGTCCATGGTCATCGGACACAAAAAATTTTGTGAATATCTTATCCAAAACGTTGGTTCACGCGTCAGGTGACCAAAGAGCTGGCGCTTACTTAGCCCAACGGCTAAGTCTAGCTATACAGCGAGGCAATAGCGCCAGTGTTTTGGGCACCATGCCGATAAGCGAGCATTTGGACGGTGTGTACATTTTGTAAATATTTTTAGTCTTAATTTATTTGTAGACATAAATTACAATGTTTCTGGCATCCTTAGTCCTTTCGACATTTAAATCTTCGTCTACTCTTAGAAATCTTTCCTCTCGCTCTCTCTCCATAGATTTCTTTTAAGAAGCGCTAACCTAAGCTTCTTCGATCTTCAGTCTTGCCGAATCAGACTATGCCAGCCGTATTCCATTGTCATTCCTGGTTAGAAAGCGCCGTTCGCTAAGATGCAGTCTCTACAATAGGGCCTCTCTACTACAACTTCCATCGACTCTCCCATAGCCCCCCTAATTAAACATTGAAACAATAATTTTATAGAAGCATAAGTTTGTATGTGTGTTACTCTTTCACTCTGCAACTATACCTACATAGAACCAAATTGGATAAATTTGAAATTGTGATAGATCCTAAAATTCATAATATAAATTAGCACTTAGACTACTTATACCAATAACCGAATATAATACCAATAAGTAAATAGATAATCAATCTCACAATCAACGATCATCATCACTTCAATTTCTTGGGGAACATTCAGACCTCAGAACCTGTCGTACCTTGACACTTAAAATGCCATTCCATAAAACAAAGATGTTCCAAAAATCCTTCACCGTACAGGCAACTCTTTTATGGAATGCACTCCCCCTCGAGATACGACAGTCTAAATCTTTGTACATTTTCAAGAATGCGGTCAAAGATCACTATTTGAGTACCTAGTTGATGCAAATGATGACTGTTATTTATTCATATTATCTTGTCCTTATTAGTGGACATTATATTATTATATTGTATATATTAGTTTATAGTTTGATGATTATGTATTGAATATCTTTGTTTATTTGTTTAACCTAGTTTATGTATTAGTTTGTAGTTATTTGTATGTATATAGTTTATAAATCTACACCACCTGCAAAATCTAGTTCCTTTGTTTTCCTTTTCTCAAGGTTGCCTGGCAGAGATCGCTGCTAAGCGATAAGGCCGCCTTTTGTGCCTAAAATTAGTTTATTATGTATTTCTGTTTTGTACAATTTCTTGTGTGGTGCAAATAAAGTGTATTTATTTATTATTTATTTATTCAGCTTGCGGACGTCCACTGTTGGAAATAGGCCTTCTCAAGCGCGCCATCTCACCCTGTCCTCAGCCTTCATCCAACGAGCTGGGGGTCGTCCCACACTGCGCTTACTTTTACGCGGTCTCCACTCAAGGACTTTCCGGCTTGTACGTGGTCTCCACTCAAGTCCGGCTGTCTAATAATCAATAATAAGTTTCAATAATGTTGAAAAGAAACTTTACATGAAATAAATCACTCACCCCTTCTTACAAAAGTGTTAATCACATAATTAGCTATTAATTTCAATTACGTCATTTAAATTAAAGTTTACATATGTTTCAATTAAGGCGATAGCACACAGCGTTTTAAAGGGCGTTACACACGGCCACCCTACCGTGACGATAGCCGTCGAATTAGCCGCGAAATGAATCTGGGGACACGGTAGTGTCCCCGCCAGACGAGTCAAGCGAAGCTCGAGGGCACTACCTATCTTTTCTCGAAGTGTTTCGCCGTATTTTTAAACCCTTTTATCTTAGGCCAGAATTATTCCAGATAATCAAAATTCTCGGGAAATGATGTCGCCGGTGAACTTATTAAACGTATAAAGTTTCAATATCACAGGTCTCATACTTTAGATTTTATTGACTTCTGAAAAACCCAGATTTCGTCACTGACTGACTGACTGACTCACTGATGATCATCAAAATTCCTAGGTACTTCCTGAAGTCCTAGAAAGCTGAAATTTGGTATGTAAGCTAGAATTAGTACACAACCAACAAAAAAATTCCAAAAGTTGGAAATTTAACCCCCCAACCCCTTAAAATAGGGGATGGAAGTTTGTATGAAACTACGGCAAATATTGATGCTAGAGGTCTCAAAATTGATATAGGGACTCTTCGTAATAAACAATTAAATACGTGTTTCAGGATTTTTAGTAAATCACCCCACATCCATCAAATTAGGGGGTTGGAAGTTCGTATGGGGGGATGGAAGTTTGTATGAAACTACGGCAAATATTGATGCTAGAGGTTTCAAAATTGATATAGGGACTCTTTGTAATAAACAATTAAATACGTGTTTCAGGATTTTTAGTAAATCACACCACATCCCTCAAATTAGGGGGTTGGAAGTTCGTATGGGGTTTCCCATACGTATATAGGTACAAACTTAATTTCATGTTAGATATCTGCTAGTATACATCTGGAAAAACAGGTAATTTTTTTTTTGCTAATTATAAGCGCGATTCCAGTGCCCAAGTGCCCAGTGCCCCGTGCCCAGTAATATCGCACGTTTCAAGCCCAAGTTCCATGCATGTCATGTTTAACAAGCCGAGTTTCACTGCATGTCGAGTGACCAGGATCCAGCGCTCAATGACAAGAACACACATTGTGCCCAGTGCCCAGCTTGAGCTGTCGAACAAGCGTCAAATCTCTCTGATTTTGAAGAGCGTTATAGCGCATAAATACCTGCTCAGTGCCCAAACCGACGCGTCAAGCCTAAGTTACATACAGGCCCCGTCCAACGAGCCCAGCTCTCAGTTCCCAGTGCCCAGGGTGAGATGAGTGCTCAAGGCCCAGTGCCCAGTACCTACAGTTAGCCGTCGGGCATGCCAAGCGTAAATTACATATAATATGGATTTTAACAGCGCTCCAACGTCAGTGCGCCCAGTACCATAGTGCACGCGGCAAGCCCGAATTCCCGTACCGAGCTCCGCGTGTTCATTGCCCAGAGTCCAGTGCTCTGTGACCAAAATGAGTTGTCAAGCGTGTCAAGCACAGAGCAAGGAATGACTTAGCGTCAAGAGCGCCTCAGCGCCCAACGAAAATAAATACTATAAATAAAACAATAGTTAAAAAACTAATAAACACACAAATCTCACCGATACCTTCCGTAGATTTTTAATGGATAACAAGTAGTCTGTGTTAACTGTTAGTCCAGGATATAATCAGTCTACATTTTAAATTTCAGCCAAATCAGTTCAGTGGTTGTGTTGTGATTGAGTAACAAACATCCAAACTTTCATTTGTATCTGACTTTGTGTTTTAATAGGTAAAATTTGAAGTTAGAAATTGAAATTTATGTCTATACATTACGTTTGATTATCATTTTATCTTGATAAATGTAAAATTAGTTTCACTTCCGGTAGGCCAAAACTACTAACTTTAAATCCACTATAAGTTTTTTAAATTTTCAGAATATACTTCTAAGCAAAGTACGTATCTACTCGTAATACAAACATAGGCTGTGAAAAGAGGCGCACCTGAAGTGAAGTGCAATACACAAAAAAAAAAGAAAAATTAAGTTAATAAAAAACATTGTTTTAAAAAACTTACAAAAAGAAATGAAATCCCAACAAAAACATTTTCATGTAAATGTTGCCAGACGAGCATATGGCTCACACTGTCAAAAAGTTATCAGATCTCATGTAGGGCAAGACTTCTGACTTTATACACCCTTAAATACAAGCTCTAACTTCACAAACTCTACACTTTAGTTACAATAATGTCTTGACCGTTTGGCTACCGTTACTTTGGGCGTAAAATCAAAAATTTATTCACTTTTCAGTACTCTGTAAGTTCTGTTAAATCAAATTTTGAAATCAGGAAACAGGAAAATGATTTTGGTGGGATAAATTTTTCACTTTACGCCCATGTGACGGTAGCCAAACGGCCAAGACATTATTGTAACTAAAGTGTAGAGTTTGTGAAGTTAGAGCTTGTATTTAAGGGTGTATAAAGTCAGAAGTCTTGCCCTACATGAGATCTGATAACTTTTTGACAGTGTGAGCCATATGCTCGTCTGGCAACATTTACATGAAAATGTTTTTGTTGGGATTACATTTTCAGGGTAATTTAACACGGTACATTGGGTAGCCACCTTGAATGGCTTACAAACAGGACTCATTGCCGAAAATTTAAAAGATTTTTTTATGGGCGGAGTGGATGACATCAACTGCAGCCTTAGCTATACGACTTACAAGCTTTTGCCCGTGGCTCCACCCGCGTTAAATTCGGTTTTTCATAAATCATCAGAATGGCCTGAAGTTCCCGTATGTGCGCCTGTAAGAAAGAATGTTAAACAATTTGAAGGAAATAATAATAACTTCATATCCAATTGTTAAAACCACGTAAGACACGTGTTTTTAATCGATGACCACCGTCATTCTAATACTTTTTAAAAATAACCGTAGAAACAGAATAGATAGTGTAGATGGCTACGGCTGCCAGTTGGACGAAATCATATCACCAGCTTGTTTGAGTTAGCTTGCGTAGAAACATATTTTTTCTTATTTTAGTAACACACATATAAAATTTGTTTAAAAATGAAAAGCGTATTCAATAAATTACCTATAAAAAATAAAGAAAAAAAAAATTAAAATAACAGGAGTGTATTCCAGTAAATAGACGAACTATATCCTTTAATTTTAGAAGATTTTCAGATGGTTATGATTAAAGATGGTACCTCTATGAAACGTCACCCGCGTGTCCCGGAAAAACGGGGTAAATAGTTATCAACCCTAGTTCACAAACAGCGTTATTTTTCGCACCTTTTCAAAAGAACCCGCTAGCTGAGGTAAAATATACCGTATCTCTCACGAAATAGAGTATTTAATGACGGATAAATGTTGTTAAACACACAGTCCACCGCACGTGCTTATATTTTCATAGTAAAAACTTAACTAGGTGTGTAATAGTTGTGATGATTATTGTTGATTGGACAAAAAGCTGACGTTCGCACGGTCTGGCTACGGACAGTAATTATGAGGATGACTTAATAAATGTTTTTGTAGGTATGTATCGTATATTTATAATATTATTTGTAAGCTGGGTAAACTTACGGTACTTTTTTGGTAATCTCTATGGTAAACTAACAAATAACAGATGGAAAAAAAATCACGGCTGAGTTTATTAAGAACTTTTTAGGTAGGTTCAGCGTGCGTAAGAACTCTCTTATACTTTAGTCTAAGTCTATCACCGTCATCTTTTAAACAATCAAATAGTTAAAGAAATTAAACTCAAACTCAAAATATCTTTATTTCACATATAAGTAGGCCTAATTTACTAAATCTTGAGTTTAGCAAAATTTCGCTGTGTGAAATATATAGTAAAATAAAAGTTATGATTTAAACCATTACTATTTAAGGTGTACATTTTGCAATTCCGAAAACAGTTCCCGGAGTAGGTAAATCTTGGCTGTCTCTTTAAAAAATAATTTGCAAACAGTAAGTCACTTTAAAAGCCAATTTATTTAAATCATATTTAATTTAACAATGTATTTATAAGTGCAATTTTAATTAATCAAAGATAAACAAGATCTGAATCTTGGTGCGCGCGCGCAAAAAACGACCGACCGTGGCTACTTACTAGTGACGTTCCGGAGATGCGTATACGTGTCCGTATCCGTCACTTTTCTTGCGGATCTTTTTCGGATTTTTTTATTAATTTTTAATTTCAATCGACAACATAAAATGCTGCAAAGTCAAAGTCAAAATATCTTTGTTTCGCACAGGCCTAACGTACAGGCTCTTGTAAAAAATCCATAATATGATATTTGATGCATATGTATGGTATGGCATATGCATATGTATGGTAACTTAGATTATGTATCTAAACACGTAGTATAATTTAAAAAAATCCAGTCAGAGTATATTTTATTTCTAAAAATCAAATACTTGACACCTTTAATTTAAACATAATATTATATTATATTGTAAGTTACCGGTATATAACTCAAAGATACTAAATCAACTCTTATTAATGAGATAAAATAATACAAAGAAGTTATCTATGCGTTCCAGTGTCAAGGTTGCGCGCGATTGACTGAGATAACACACGTTACTCAATTAACAAAAAAACCGACTTCAACTCGCATCAAACTACTGTTGAATACATCCTTTCCAATTAAAAATTTAAGACTTATATGATTTTCTCATGGATACCATACCATTATCAGAACCGGACTTAATTGACATGTGACCACACGGAAAGCGTCAGCTTTCTAATAAAAAAGAATTATCAAAATCGATTCACGCAGTCAAAAGTTATGAGGTAACATATAAAAAACATACATTCGAATTGAGAACCTCGTTCTTATTTGAAATCGGTTGATAAAAATCCATATGCGTTTCCATATCCGCGGATCTTGACACTAAATATCCGTATCTTCGGATATACATTTATAACGATTCGGCACATCACTACTACTTACATGCCGCATTGCGAGTACTTCTACCTGTGGTACTACCTACTGCAGTGAGAGTAAAATATACAGTTACACCTGATTCCTGATCACCGATCAGATAACGCTCACTTGCCATCCTGCTGATAACATCGGAACGGTTAGCTAGTTTGTTACCAGCATACATAAATAATACCACTTTATTTATACGCGGAGCCTTGTTAACGAACTAATTTTAGATACCTCGAATAACTTGCTGTTAATCGAAGATTGTTTGTTTCGGTTTCCGTTTTATTTTTACTCAGTACATTTTAACTCCAAGCGGATTACTGCACAAAATAACAAACAATAGATTGGTCATAAGCCTTATACGCTGGACAAGTGTTATAAGTCAATAGGCTTAACACAACATAATAAAGAAACAAATTAAAATCTTTATTCTTTCATATAGACCTAGCATAAAGGCATTTCATGAAATTAGAGAGTCTACTGCCACGATTGGAATGCTATTTGCACGGAGAAGAACGGATAAGAAACTCGACGCTTGCACTATAAGAAAAATAGCATTCGCATCTTCTGCAGAGTAGTGCCTTATGAAGATACACTTATGTACATCCAATGGTCATTGTCAATTTAAAATTCATTTAATGTAAAATGTAAAGTAATAAATCTCAGTCATTCAGGCTTCTGCACGATTGTACGATCCTAAGCCGTTAAGCATTAATTAGCAAAATATCATTCAGTTGTCACAAATAAATGCAACTCAAAGATAGGTTCCTGAATTTCAAATCCTTGTTCACCGAATATATAATGTGGCAGACATCTGAACCATAGGCTAGCACTGGTTTTATAAAAAAAAAAAAAAACTACAATCCTACCAGTTTCGCTCTCCTCTATTTTATGTCCTTATGGATGAAATTTTCAGAAATCCCTACTTAGCGGAGGCCTACATAATCTGTATGACAAATAGCAGCTTTCGTCGTGCTTTGATAAATAAGTCAGTTAATTTTAGAGTCATATATTTTTTGACGTGACAACGTCTTATAATTCGATAGAGCCGGTTGCACGCACGAAAAAACATGACTCATCCGGCGTTACCTCGCTCATGCGGCGTTACCGGCGTTACCTCGCGAGCGCGGAACGAGCGACAAAGAAGACTTTGTCACGTTCAACTATCGTCAGTAAACCGACTTTACAGACAACCAATTTTTTTCAATACATTTAGGCATGTATAAAAACTTTGATATTTAAAAAAACTGCCTACAAGCATTTGTTTCCAATTTGTCCGTTATCGAGGCATTTAATAACATGTCATTACGCGTTGTAAAAATAATTGTAGGCACGTGCCGGCAACAGTCATTAAGGCTAGCGTACACATTCGTTCCGAGCCGCTGCGTACCGTGTAACAATCTCCACTTGTAATCGTTTTCACGCATTCATTGTCGGACTTTTTTTTACAGAATTTATGGAAATTAATTGTTATTTAATGTGCTGTTAAACAATTAAGTATACTACGAGTATAATAGTAATGCAAAACGTTCCGTTTACTTTGATTAGGGGTATTATAGACTAGCTACTATAATATTGTTTAGCTGTTTATAAAATTTCCGACACTGGTGATTTCTTAATTTAATTTGCTTTATGGGAAGTTGGCAGATCATTTTTTCCCTTGATTTTTTTGGGTTAAATGGCTAGAACTATCTTTGAAAATTGCCAGGAACTCTAGAACTCAGCTACATGCGAAGAGAACTCCATTTTAATTTTGATTTGCTGGAACATGATTTGCTCAATTATTCACGAACATCTCCCTGGTGTAGATGCAGTTGCATTAGTAGTAGGTCTGGTATTAAATACTCAAGACCATTTTGCGATTATAAATTCTCAATTGACCTCTTCAATACATAAGATGAATCTTCGCAATAAATAATTATTTACCGCGGTTTTGGTAACGGTAACGAGTTCAAAAGTTTTTTCCCATCTCAAAATATACCTAATGCGCCTAATGACACTAATATTTTCACATCAAAAAAACTTCAATGCATCACATACCTATGTAGCGGTCTTCGATAGCTGACGATAGATGGCGTAACCAGTACCCTAGCACACGCTGACGGAGCTTTCGACGAGCGTGCTATATATAAAAGTTCTGACTTCACACGCTCGGATCACAAGCGGTCCCCAGGCATAGCACCTGCCTGGAGGAAAATTTCCCTATTGCCTGCACCACCGGCAAACCTACCTAAAATACTTAATAATTCCATTGCTAAAAGTGCGAAAGGTGTGCTCTATGCCTTACGTAACTTAGGTTGTATGTTGCCCGTTATGGAACGAATATGTTATGATTCTAGGTTGAGAGTGGAACTATATAATTGTTTAAAAATCTGTGATAGGAATCAGATAATACTGCGAACAATCTTTTAATTTTTCTAAATATTTCACTCATTTATGTTATTGGACTTCTGAGTAATGTGTTAACAAGTGGAAAATTAAAAAATTTTAAAACACCCACGACTTTTGCAGACTTGTTATTGAAAAAGGATTAAATATTTTTTTTTGAAACTCCCCGACTAAAGGAAAGTAAGAACTAAGAACCTATCAGTATAATTACAAATCCAAGAAAATCCGCCGGAGCTGCTGTGTTTTGCCCATGACGGTGTTGATGGTGCTGTTTACCAGTTGATGACTAATTCAATTTCTTGATACTTCTCATATACCGGCAGTTTCTCAATACTTACTAATGACATTAATTGATATTGGAAACGAAAATAGCAATGGCAGCTCCGACGGATTTTCTTGGATTTGTAATTATACTGATAGGTTCTTAGTTCTTACTTTCCTTTAGTCGGGGAGTTTCAAAAAAAATTATTTAATCCTTTTTCAATAACAAGTCTGCAAAAGTCGTGGGTGTTTTAAAATTTTTTAATTTTCCACTTGTTTTATAGTTTTTCGATTAATATATTAATGTAATTTAAATTATATTTTTATTAAAAAATGAAAATTAATCTTCAAACTATAGCCATTAGCTCCTCTAGCAGCGTTTGAAGGCATCATCCCTTCCAAGTCATAAAGAGACGTTTATTGTGGCGCCCCCTGCTGTTCAATCACAAGAACAATTATCTACGAACCATTGCCAATGACTCACTAATATTTTATACAAAACTGTATCCAAATCGGTTCAGTCGTTTTTGTAATAATTGAGAACATTCGTTTGCACTGTAAATGTTATTTATGGTGCCCCCTGGTGATCGATGTTCGTAACAACTATCAAAGAACCATTGCCAATGAATACCAAACATTATACAGGAAACTGCATTTAAATCGGTCAAGCCGTTTTTGAAATAAATGGGAACATTCGTTTGCAATATAAATGTATTTTATGGCGCCCCCTGGTGATCGATGTTCGTAACAACTATCTAAGAACCATTGCCGCTGGACACCAAACATTATATAGTAAACTGCATCTAAATCGGTCAAGCCGTTTTTGAAATAAATGGGAACATCGATGTGCACAAACGAACACACAAACAAACAAACAAACAAACAAACAAACAAACAAACAAAAATATTTTTGCATTATTGGTTTTTGTGAACAATTTAACATACAAACAAACATAAAATCTTTTTAATAGAGTAATGTACAAACGGTCTCTCACCCTAAACGCATATACCCGTACTCCGTTCCGTCGTGGGTAAAAATACTTAACAAAACCGAAGCAGAGCCGTTTTTACAAACGTGACTTTGTAATTATAAATAGTTACGGTTACATTTAAACGCTATTTTTATCTAGGTACACTAGACAAGTAGGTATGGAATATATCACTGGTGGTAGGACTGTTCTTGCGGAGACTGTCCGGGTACCTAAGTATCACCACAGTGTCTGTTATTTCTTCCGTGAAGCAGTAATGTATTACTGTGTTTCGGTTTGAAGGGCACCTTACGCCGTGATTATTGGAAAAATAAAACCTAACATATTATGATGTCTCAGGTTGGTGAGCGCAGTGCAGAGTGTTGTATGATATTGCAAAGCAAAATTATGGGACGTACTGTATCTGGGCATGCTTATAAGCACCAGTCTTCCTCGTCTCGTAATATAAAAGAAATCCAAATCACGGAGTTCCTCTGAAGCATTAAATTTTGCTTTATCAGTTGTAGTAGTAGTAGTAGTAGTAGTAGTTTATCAGTAGTAGTTTGTCAGTTGTTTATAAATAAAGGCAACAAGCTTTTAACAAGATAAATAAAAATTGGTTATTCGGAAATACTCAGTATATTCTTTCGTAGTTGCTATGCAAAGTGAAATCCGCGGGATAACGATGCAAAATCAAGCAATGCCAACTGAATTTTCTTGCCAATGGGAATGCAATGCCGCCAGTCGGCCAATACTCTCGGAGCGAGCAAAGGGCACTTGACAATACAAAAGTGACATGGAAACACGAGTCGAAGCGTGATCAAAGGGCCAGCAAAATTAGCAATCTTATAAAACATCGCATACCCATGTCTGGGGCCTATTTGTATAGTTCACAGCTTGAAGCTAGCCGCGATCCATTGATCCGTCCGTCCACTGCGCCGACAATGGTTAGACCATTTACCGAGCGGCGGTAGTGATCGATGACTTGAGAAATAATTGGGAAATTTTGCCGCTAAGCCTGTCGTGTTATTCCGTTTATTCTGTACGTCCGTCTCTGCGCATACGGGTATTATATTAAAATTGGTGGTTAATATTGTTTACTCGGACGTATGTCAAATCGTATCCACATACTTCACAATTAGGCTGGGTTGCTTGACTTAACTCCTGACTTTCAAAATAAGAGTCAGACCGCCATAACTATAGTCAAGTCAAACAATCGAGCCTAAGTATTAAGGCGAAGATTTGTATATTTTTACGATCAACAGTGGAGCGTGCCATATGATACCTATGAGCAATGATGCTCATATCCAGTAGGAGGTCGTGGGTTCGATTTCCACTACGGGACTCTTTATAAGGATTTTATCATTCCTAAATAAATTATAGTCTGGTGGGAGGCTCCAGCCGTAGCTGGTTACCACCCTACAAGCAAAGGCGCCAAGCAATTAACATGCCGCTGTGATGCTGTATAGAAACTGCTGCTTTACTTACCCCTTCCAAGTTAGTACGATAACATCTTGGACTGCATCGTCACTTACCATCAGGTGAGATCGCAGTCAAGTAGGTACAAACTTGTATAATATAAAAAAATCTAGGATAAAGTAGGTATTCGACTGTGGAATATGTGAAGCAATTGATGAAAGAAGCAATTATTGTAGATTAGCAAACATCCAGACCTAGACATCTTAAATTCACGTGGGCAATGTTGCAGCTAAACTAGTTACAGATAAGTGCTGTTAATTATAGAGTTTTGTCTCTAATACACTGTAATAGCGGATGTTTAAACCATTAACTATAATTAAATTAAAAAAAAATGGTGACTATTCACTACATGATTCATTTTGTTGCAAATACTATTAAAGTGATGCTTATCAAATTTTTTATGAGGTTTCTTATAAAATGTTTAGCAACATTTCACATTATAACTTTTGTGACAATTTCTTTAAAGAGTAAAAACAGATTTTCTGGAAAATCTTGAATTAAATTCTTAAATCTCTTTAATCTCAGATACGGCATGTTCTAAATCTATATATTTTTAACTCCGATAAGAAACCTCAAGATATGCATTATGGGTATCCGAATGACTTACGTAAACCTTTTTCGTACAATCAAACAGAAGCGCTATCTGCCAAAACTCTACAGGCTGCTGAGCAAACTACAGAGTGGCCTTGTTGTTGGTGGCATAACAAGCATTTTTGGCACCGATGAACTGGCGAAATTTTTTTTGCGCCATCCGCCGTATTCAGGATAGGTACATGTCTATTATTTTTAACATATTGTCTAGAATCTTTTTTTTAACGATCTTGTAGGATAAGTTTTTTCACTATGTTGGGTTCCACAGATTAGATAAGAAGTTTGCTGATTCTACTTCATTCCTTTAATTGACAATGACTTTACAATTAATGTCACTGGATGCCTTTTTCTCGCCTTTTCAGTAACGATTAGTCCTTCTTAAGATTTCGGTTGCATCTGTGGCGCAACTTCAAACAAACCTTTTTTCGAATCCACAAAGTTTCTACGAAAGCCTATTGTACCTACTGCGTAGAGTACGGTTGAGAAGAACCTTCTTCTGATAAATCAGGCCAAACTTAGTGTTGCAACTGATAAAGTGAGAGCAACTTATAGTATAGGTACCTCTAACCCAGTATTTAAATAAAACCGGCCAAGTGCGAGTCGGACCCGCGCACCGAGGGTTCTGTACTAAGAGAATGTAAAATCATAAGAATCACTTGTTTTCCTGAACCGCTAACTTAACTTTGTTTTTGAGGTTAATTATTAATACCAAAAAAATAGTTAAGAGTTTATTTTATTTTTCCCGTGAAATACTATTAATCATAATTATTTCAGATTATTCGATTGGTAAACTTCGGAGATAACGGGGGGAACTTTATTTTTTTCGAAAGTTTGCCCAATAAATCGTAAACTATCAAGCACAAAAATAATTAAAAATCGGTTTTACAATACACAAGTAACGCCCTTTCATATGATACCCCACTCAATATTGTTATCTCATTTTGAAACGACGACCCGGTTTCCCCCCTTTTTAAATATAAATAAAAACGATTCTAAATTTTTATATTTGCAATGACGTTGGGCCATTATTACCTACAACTATTCTAAATTTCATGTCGATATCTATTTAAAGTTGCTGAAATAAAGGGTCGTGTGACACACAGACACAGTCGGACAACAAAGTGATCTTTGAACGGGGTTTCGTTTTTTTTTTGAATTACGGAACCCTTAAAAACGAAGCCGGGAAAATGTAAACTCTGAGATATTATTGGAATTCCTCAAGTAACAGGAAAAACAAAACCATGAAACAATAAAAATATCCCATCTCGAAGGTATACTATCGTATCAATGCTTTTAAATTCGATCCGTATAAAATACTTATGTTCTATAACCTCCCTCCCCCGCCGCATTAAATAAGTACGAACATTAAATGTGTGTCTTTTTGTTTATCAATTTGTATTTGTCTCCGTATTATCGGCAGCGGACTAAAGTCGGCGTACTTCACAGGATCACGAGTGTATTTACATAGAGCTGGTGGCTACCATTTTTAATCTCATTTAGGTTTTAGGAAACTAAATATAACTTGCGGTACAATCAAGAAAAACATCGTAAAGTAACCGTAAAATTCACCACAACATTTTCAAAGATGTCCATTAACCAACGTTGCCAGACGTCCCGATTTTGACGGGACGTACCAATTTCTTAATCAAAATGAGATGTCCCGCCCGGGATAGGCTCAGTCTCTCTTTTTGGGGATAACTCGTTAGGAGCAATTTGTTGCATTCATTGAACTGACTATTTCAGTTACAGTACACTATATGTTTGAAAGTTTCAACTTGAAACGCCATATTTTTGCGTAATGAATAAAACTTTTATGATTTTAATTTCTGGTTTTTTTTTCAGAGGACGAGGAGACTCAAAGGTTTAACGACAGGGTAAATCTGATTTAAAATATTATATCTTTATAAAAATACATTTTCGTCACGACACTTGGTCTCCCTCAGGATGTGCTGTCTTCACAATACGAGATTGTATAAAGACCTGATCACATAAAGACATCAGATCGTATAAAGACATCAGCTCTATACGCATACAACCATATACGTGTTATACATCACCCAAGCGAGCAATGCCACTACACACAATATTTCAGACGCACATTTTGTCCCGAATCCGGCAGATCTGTAAAAGATGTTGACTTCACAATGCGAGTTTGTATAGAAACCAGTCCCTGGATGGTGTAAGAAAAACGTATTCATCGCTATCGTAAACGTTTAAAAATTCGGCCCGCTGATTGGTTTCCTGACTTACGTTAGCCAATTGGGGGGCAGAATCTGCAAACGATTACGATAACGATGTTTTTCGTAAGCAATCGTCTAAGAAAAACATCGTTATCGCAATCAGACCCGAGACCCCAGATTTTTTAACAGTGGTAATAGCAGCTCTATACGCATACGTGTTAAACATCACCATTTCTCATATGGGTTACTACCGTCGGGGTTCATCGCACCTTTTATTGAGCGACGTTTGTTAGCCAGATAAGTTTTGTATTAGCTTTTATACTCCTCCCTGCAGCCGGTGAATAAATGCAGCGGATATCGAGTTTTTACTCCGTAGGTACTTTACCTATGCGCTGTATGCTATCCATACTAATAATAATACTATTCGACTCCGTATTATTGCTACACGAGAAGTAAATTGTATTTTATGCTTATTTTATTCTTGTGGGTTTTTTTTATAAAACGAGGATACAGGGTGGCGCCTGTTACTAAACAGGCCTGCCGGTAATCCCGTGAGTGGAACAGAGAACGCAATACGCGGTTTGTTTCCCATAATATTGACCTGCGTGCAGCGAGAAATTGAGTGAAAATCTATACCACTATTAAAAAGCTGAAGGGTTTGTTTGTTTGTTTTTTTTTGTTTGTTTGAACGCGCTAATCTCAGGAACTACAGATCCGAATTGAAAATAGTTTTTTGTGTGAGATAATCCAATTATTGAGAAAGGCTTTGGACCATATAACAACATGCTATGATTAATAGAAGCGGAGTATCAATGAAAAATGTTAAAGTTACGTAAAATTTATGTATGACGATTGTCGGAATTGTTCTCCTATAAAAGTTCTAAAAAAAGTAAAATTACAAATTTTAAAAACCCCCGACACAAAAAATAAAATATAAAAAGTAACAAATAATATTTTAAACCTATTATAATAATTTTTATCATCACAATATAATTTTAAGTACGTTCACATATTTTTTAATTCAAGCGTCGTCGCATCGTCGGGGGACTCATTTTCCGGAGTAGGTATCTCTCTAACGGTCCCCCGACGATGCGACGACGCTTAAATTAAAAATATTTGAACGTACTTAATATTATATTGTGACGATAAAAATTATTATAATAGGTTTAAAATATTATTTGTTACTTTTTATATTTTATTTTTTGTGTCGGGGGTTTTTAAAATTTGTAATTTTACTTTTATTTTGTCCTTTTTAAAGTAGGTAATAAGGTATTAAATATAGGGAAGGTATTAATAGTGATAAGTAAGTAACTTAGTTAGTTACTAGGTATAATATTAGTTTTCTTTTACTAGGTTGAGTTTTACCTTCCTACTCGTATATTTAGGTTATTTTCATGTCATCCTTTTGACAAATTAAAAGAATTTATGTCACGAATTAGCGATGCAATTCAGTTTGGGTCTATTGTTCAGTCGCGATTAGAGTTGATGGTAGGCCCTCAGGTCATCGTTGCCTTACCATACGCTTAAATATCATTCAAATAACACGGTACCAAATTTCGAAACGATATGACACATAGAAGGTAGTCAGATCCCCTCATCAACTATTAAAGAGCTGATGATCTTCAAATGGCAAATTAGGACATGGTTACCTTAACATATACTTTCAATATAATTAAAGTAACACGATACCAAATTTGGAATCGATAGGATATATGGAAGGTATTCAGATCCCCTCATCAACTATTAAAGAGCTGATCTTCTTCAAACGGCTGATCAGGTCATGATTATCTTACCATACGCTTTAAATATCATTGAAATAACACGGTACCAAGTTTCGAAACGATAGGACATATGGAAGGTAGTCAGATCCCCTCATCAACTATTAAAGAGCTGATCTTCTTCAAACGGCTGATCAGGTTATGATTATCTTACCATACGCTTTAAATATCATTGAAATAACACGGTACCAAGTTTCGAAACGATAGGACATATGGAAGGTAGTCAGATCCCCTCATCAACTATTAAAGAGCTGATGATCTTCAAACGGCAAATCAGGACATGGTTATCATACCATATACTTTCAATATCATTGAAGTAACACTGTACCAAATTTCGAATCGATTGGATATATGGAAGGTAGTCAGATCCCCTCATCAACTATTAAAGAGCTGATCTTCTTCAAACGGCTGATCAGGTCATGATTATCTTACCAAACGCTTTAAATATCATTGAAATAACACGGTATCAAGTTTCGAAACGATAGGACATATGGAAGGTAGTCAGTTCCCCTCATCAACTATTAGGTAAAGAGCTGATGATCTTCAAACGGCAAATCAGGACATGTTTACCTTACCATATACTTTCAATATCATTGAAGTAACACCGTACCAAATTTCGAATCGATAGGATATATGGAAGGTAGTCAGATCCCCTCATCAACTATAAAAGAGCTGATGATCTTCAAACGGCAAATCAGGTCATGGTTACCTTACCATATACTTTCAATGTCATTGAAGCTACACGGTACCAAATTTCGAATCGATCGGACATAAAAAAGTTAGTCAGATCCCCTCATCAACTAGAAAATGCCTGATAATCTTCAAACGGCAGAACAGATTTTCATGAAACATGGCTAAGAACACTCGGAATAAAATTATCTATGACACAAAATAAATTTCATGAAAATCGGTCCATCCGTTTGGGAGCTACGCTACCACAGACAGATACACAGATACACAGACACGTTAAACTTATAACACCCCTTTTGCGTCGGGGGTTAAAAAAAGTCCTCGACACAAATGTCTGTTTGATAAGGTTGACTCATTAAAACGGGACACGTAGAAACCGAAATAGCTATAGCTTATATTGGTAGGTGTTCATCTCTTTCAAGTTGACTTTGGCATCTTACGAATTAACTTGTATAAACGTTACAAGAGTAGAGAGAGAGTTACATAGATCCGTTTGTCCCACCTCAATAATCCGCCCTATAATATATCATCACATCGACGCGAGACAGTAATGAAAACAGCGCAAACTGGTGCGCGGTGACGGAACAATGTGATGTAGTATTTCACATTTACATTATGTTCACAAGCTGAGCGTTGTCCGCTATTGTCCACTTATGTTCAGGATACGGCAGACCCTACGTAGCGCTCCCGGCTACATAGCGCTTTATAGCGCTTCGCTAATAATGGCGCAAGCTTTAATTCGATTTGCAATGTTTGTAACTTTATATGACTTTAAAAAGCAGTTATTCTCAAGCGCTTGAGTTGACATTTTGCGTTGAATCGTTTAGTATCGATGACACGGGACAGTAATGTAACTGGTGCGCGGTGACGGAACAATGTGATGTAGTATTTCACATTTACATTATGCTCACAAGCTGAGCGTTGTCCGCTATTGTCCACTTATGTTCAGGATACGGCAGACCCTGCGCAGCGCTCCATAGCGCTTGATAGCGCTTCCCTAATCACGGTTTTGATTTTGCAAGCGTTTACTTGCAATATTTGTATCTTTGTGCCTATTCATAAGTACAGTCGAACCTGAGTAAGTGAGAACGTGTAAGCGCGAAAAATCAAGCGAAGAATAAGTGATAAATTTTCAACTGATTTTAACGCAATTTTTTTCAAGTGATTGAGTTGAAATTCGCGTACACGTTTAGTTTGGATGACGGGAACAAAACAAATCAACTATCAACATGAAAGAGTCAACTTGCCTATTAGGTTAGTCAACTTCTTATACTCTTATTTAGTCTTCTTATTTAATTGAAATATAGAAGGATTAACGAGTTTAGTAAAAATATGCGAAACGTCATTTTACTGCATTGAATTAGAAGTCGGAGTATAATATAATTAGTCAACTTATTAACATAGTCAACACAAATATTACCGTCCATATAAACCAACCCTTACAGCGCTCATTGTGGCGGCACCGGCCATTGAAAGGGCTACCTATTGTTGTTTCACTTTAATATAAAACAATACGCAAAGCTTTTCACATTGGACGTGATCTTGTATTTGTTCTCCTTTGTGGTTCGCCGCGGCGGCGTTTTTATCTTCACACAACTCATTAAGTCCGGGGGCCTCTTTTTGTGATGTCAATGCTCATTCAGGGTTAAGTGTAGTTAGATATCCATTCAATCTTGATACTGTGATGATTGTGACTCAGATATCTATGGCGGTGACGAAGTTCTAGACGTCATCACTATGTCACAGTCGATTTTGATTACAATCATAGGTATTATGTCTCATGGACAGCAAAGATGAGGTCTAGGATGGAGCGCGCTTGCCTAGAAAATGCCTATTCAAGGCACCCAGTGCTACTGAAGCCACCCATATTATACTTGGCTGGGAACACGAAAGCTGGAAGAGTGTTTCACACATTAGCGGTTCGTTCAGGAACGTGGAAGAAAAACGTTTCGTTCGAGTTCGTTAGACATCAACCACATAAGGATGCCACTTCTCTCGACGTCTTGCAGTTCTGTCGTTGACAGGTGAAGGAGGATTTGTTGGAGGTTGTGGATTTCTTGAGCACATTCGATATGTCTCGCTAGTCGCTACCCGCGGTGATATAAAATGGGGTAACATCAACTCTAGCCATACCTATAATAAATTGCGATACGATAAATGAAATGGAAATGGAACGAAATTCAAAAATGTATGACAATGATCGCTAAATTGATCACGTGGCTTCTGCATATTCTAAAAAAACAAAGGTAAAGTAGCTAATGTTATGTAACGAAATTCAAAAATTTGTATGAAAATGAAAATCTTTATTTTTCACATAGGCCTAAATAATACGCTCTTGTGAAAAGTCAAAACTCTATCGCAAGGTTCGGGAAGCAGGTTTGCACTGAGAAAAACTGGCAAAAAACTCTGCACTTGCTGTTTTCAAAAATGTCATAAGTATAATATAAGTAGTATGGAAATGATCTTTCAATAATTGATTACGTGACTTCTGATAATTCTTATAAAAAGCATAATGTATCTAATGCACCTAGCTATAAACTTATTGCCTTAATGGCCCTTAATAGTCCTTTATTTGACGACATAAGTACAGTTTTATTTCTATGCGTCCGATAAATACTTAGCGTATCGTAAGTAATTAGCAGTAAGGCTATTAGTCAATCGGCAATCGGCTTTACTTGACAAGTGGAATATACCTGCACATTCTCGGATAGGTAGGTACTCTCATAGACGCATAAT
The DNA here is from genome assembly GCA_036785405.1 of Coenonympha arcania. Lineage (NCBI taxonomy): Eukaryota > Metazoa > Arthropoda > Insecta > Lepidoptera > Nymphalidae > Coenonympha > Coenonympha arcania. The sequence continues at coordinate 6,058,210 of JAWDAA010000030.1, read as the reverse complement.
ATGCAATTGTAAAATGAGGTTGTATTACCATGGTTTTGTAACCAAACTTTTTGTTTTGGATAGTCTATTTATCGAGAAAGGCTAATATATAACATGGAGTATCATTGAAACATGTTGCAATAATTGGTGAAGTGCGAGTCGGGCTCGCACACTGAGGGTTCCGTACTATCAAGACCAATTACAATCAAAACAATTCTTCTCACCAATTAAAAACGAGCAAAAAATCACGTTTGTTGTATGGGAACCCTCTTAAATATTTATTTTGTTATATTTTTAGGGTTCCGTAATCAAAGGGTCCGGTAATCCGTAAAAAACGGGAACCTATTACTAAGACTTCACCGTCCGTTCGTCCGTCCGTGCATCCGTCTGTCACCAGGCTGTATCTCTTGAACCGTGATATTATAAAACAGCTGAAATTTTCACAGGTAATGTATTTCTTTTGCCGCTATAACAACAAATACTGAACGGTAAAAACTTTAAAAGTAATCATGTTTAATGGAAAGTTCTAAAAAAGTTTGCGATACGACATGTCTATCTTTAAAAGTTAACTCATTATAACGGGGGATAGTTAAATCATTATGTACAAACTGAAATTCATGCAGACGAAGATATAATAAAATTTCGCAGTAAGTTTTCGGAGTTAAGAGACGATTTGGTATAATTAAGCGAAAAAGAAGTTAAATGGATTTACAATGGCATCATAATCTGCATTCTTCGATACGTTGCAATAATATCAAGCGATGTAATTATAATAAAATGTTTAAAACTCGAAAATGTTAAGCGTTTTTACGGGAATCCTTGATGGAATCTTTTATATACTTTTTGTTTGTTTGCTGTGTTGTTTTTTGTTGTTTTGTTCGTTGGTCAGTTGTTTAGTGGGTCCAGAGTATACTCATTTGAACCGGATTAACAATAAAAACGAAATTTGATCATTGTGGTCGCGACGGTGGTGTTTAGTTAAGGGCAAGCGCTCAAGATTTTAGGACTGTAATAAAATTTTTTTAACATTTACGTTCTTAATATTATTGAAGTTTACTGGTGATTCTAGTATATTGGTAAGTTGAGCTCAAATTACAATTAATCCTTTCAGTCTTCTGCCTTAATTCCCTATATCCGCCTTATCCTGTTTGTAATAGAAAATTTTCCTAAGTATTCCAACTTCAACAACGAGTGGAATTTTTTAAAGGGAGGTACAATAAATGAAATCGATATTTTTTATGCAAGGTCAAAATAATGTTAAAGTAAAATATGCACAAATAGAATTTTTGGAATAGTTACCGGAAATGTGGTTCGTTTTATATAATTTTAATAATAAAACTAGACGTCTTAATATATTACTAAGAAATAAAAATTGGTTGTCTGTAAAGTCGGTTTACTGACGATAGTTGAACGTGACAACGTCTTCTTTGTAACGCCGGTAACGCCGCATGAGCGAGGTAACGCCGGATGAGTCATGTTTTTTCGTGCGTGCAACCGGCTCTATCGAATTATAAGACGTTGTCACGTCAAAAATTGGTTGCCTGTAAAGTCGGTTTACTGACGATAGTTGAACGTGACAAGGTCTTCTTTGTCGCTCGTTCCGCGCTCGCGAGGTAACGCCGGTAACGCCGCATGAGCGAGGTAACGCCGGTAACGCCGGATAAGTCATGTTTTTTCGTGCGTGCAACCGGCTCTATCGATTTATAAGACGTTGTCACGTCAAATATTCTATTTTTGATTGAGGACTCGATTGCATGAGCGCATTACAACATTACATTTTCAAAAAATTAAGTCACACTGAAGTCATCGCGGAAAACTAATTATTTACTTAGTTCAGTAAGTACTTTTTAAGAATTACAGACATCCCTTAGGTAAATGATAAGAGTGCACAAAGGTACTTATCTCTACGAGATATCTATATAAGTGACCATAGATAGGAAGTTATTTTTATTTTATTAATTTTTTAATAATTTCTCATTATTATTGTTAAATTTTACAATAAAATTTATCGCTATCTATTTCTATTCTAATTTTTTTTTGGAATGTATTTTATTTTATTTGTTATTGTATTTATGTACAAGTTCTGCCCGCGTGGAATGGTGTAAAGTATTTCATTATTTACATTACTTGCATTCGTAAAATATCAATATATTTGGGCCGCTCACTTTGATACAATCGCAACATGATACAGTAATAATAATGTAATCAATATTTAAATTAACCACCTCCCCTTAACGCGGCACGTTATCAGCCCATCAGAGCTGTCCCGCGTAAATAAATCCAATATTTTACTGCGCGGCCATTGTTATATTCATTAACCCTTTTGTCTCATTAACCGGCCTTCATATTCTAAGGGCTTGATCACACAAACAGACGTAATGATTCACGACTTTTTGTCTCGCTCCATTGGTGAGTCCTTTTCGTCTGGATCGATGAATCAGCGGGAATTCAGTTGCTTTTCATTTTCTAAATTAGCTCCTATCAACTCTGCCGGAATAGATGTTGACGCTCTTTCGAATTACTATATTCTTAAAAATCTCATTAGTGATCAATTTTCAGACAAAGTTTAAGTATATTTACTTCTATGTATTTTAATAATAGACATATTAAACGCTAGACACGGTGGACGGGACGGTTAGCTCAGCCACCTATAGAATTTTTAAAGATGGCGCTACTGTTTGCTTGTACGAAAAAGGTTTACGTAAAACGTTCGGATGCACATATCCTGAGTTTTCGTATAAGTGATTTTAATAGTGAACAACTAGCTGAACATGATTTGGCTCATAATAAGAAAGAATTGCCTTCAATAAAGATTACACTCCACACAACTTTGACAGTATTGTAAAAACGATCAGGCATGAAGTATTCCGTATTATTTTTCCCTTAACATTTTAAGAAACTTTTATTTAGTTGCCTCTAAATTATAATAACTGAAAAATTTGAGGTTTGAGATTAGGGAAAATGTAATTTTTCCTCTGGTACCTATTTTGTGTCAACCACGACTTTTTGTTCTGCTATTTATCTCACGTATGGTCGAGACGTTATGTTATTCCTCCTAACCACCGATGACAGCCAAGATTAGATTCAAGTTTAACGTCCTCCTTTTTCTGGATAGGGTTTCGAACGCTTTTATATCAAGTTTTTTATGAAGGCCTGTGACGGTGACAATATGTGATTGCCTTTTTGTATTGTTGTACAAAAAGGCCGTAACCGATGCTTCATATTTTGTATTGTTAGTTTTAGGGTTTATTTATGTTTTCTGGTGTTACTGTAATGGATTAATACGTATTAATGGGTAATATGTTGTACCGGTTTATTTTTATAATTTTCTATACAAAATCACCGATTTTGGGTTGTCGAAATTCTACTATAGCTATTATTGAAGAATTAAAAGTAAAATATGTAAATAGGTACACTAAATAATTCAGAAGCTATTCACGGAACGTGTATTGTGTAGTACGGTTGGTTTATTATGGAGAAGGAATGCTGAAAGCTTATATTTATCCATACGGCCAACAAACATAATCATAGCAAAAGCATAGTCTATCGAATACGTGTAAATTGACATCTACTGTAGACATCAGTCAGTCAGTCGCCAGTTTACTGGCGAAAATGCTTGTTTTGTCACTAACAGTAAGGTCACGCTGTAGTTCGCTCAGCAACCACCTATAGAATTTTGACAGATGGCGCTACTGTTTGCTTGTATGAAAATGATAATGAAAATGAAAATATTTATTTTCACTCTTATGAAAAGTCAAAACTCTACCGCCAGGGTAGGAAAGCAGGTTTGCACCGAGAAGAACTGGCAAGAAACTCGGCACTTGCTCTTTTCAAAAATGTCATTCTTCTAATACAAGATTTCTTATAGATTATGAAAAATTATAACATAATTTTAAGAAATCTCGTGAGGAGATGGAAGCATATTTCTATCATTCCAAGAATCATTGTCGTCTTCAATGGTATAGGAACCATAATTAATTAAATGTTTTCTTATGTAAGGTTTCTTATCGGTAACCACTATATCGGTGACTATACTCACTGCCAGTTTCAACAATAGAACTCTTTAAACGTCTTTTTATTGTGTTTTTTTATTCCGTGAAGTCTCCACACATTGTTAGTCCGCTAAAAGATTGACAACGTACGCGGCAAGCGCAAAGGGCGGCTACAGGTGTAATAGGGCGGCCTTTCTCCCGTCCCTCGCGTTTGCATGTTCGCAACGCGTTATACTGCCAGATATATCGCGTTCCGAAAACGTAACATGTCAATGGACGTGAAACGCTTTTGAGTTTGTCCTTTAATTAGCTTTGTATTGTGCAAGTATTCTACACTTCTGGAATAAAACATTTATTTTTAAATTCGTGTATTTCTCAGTACTATTTAGGTTTTTTTTACTCTATACAAGTTAGTACTTGACTGCGATCTTACCTGGTGGTAAGTGATGATGGAACCTAAGATGTTATTGTACTAACTTGGGAGGGCAAGCAAATTTACCCAGCGGTTTCTACACAGCATCGCACCGGAACGCTAAATCGCTTGGCGGTGCAGTAATGCATCATTACTTACCATAGCTTTGATTTCGGGATAACAATCCTCACTGGGTTGCTAATTAACAAAAATGTAAAGACAAAATTTAATTTTTGTTTTCAAAATGCACAAGATAGCACTTAGCATGGTAGGTACATATAATAGGTATGTTGACATGGAATCACACCCAACCTACATTGGTTATTGTGCAAAATGAACACAAAAATAGGATTTTCGCTTCCGTATTATATACCTATACGAGTATCAGGACTGGTTGTTAACTATATGATAACAACAAAACGGAATATGATATAGCATCAGCCCACTGAGCAAGCCTGAGTCGTATCGTAGCGGGAATCGAAACCGCTACTTTTCGATGATCTGCGCCAGGGTCGTCAGGTCATCGAAACTTGTTGGTTTTTTTTTACCTCCTTCCTACCTCCCATATCATCGGAGCCTATATTTGCTATTAACTAGGTACTCTTTCATACCAGTTCTCGCTTTCATCCCTCTCGCATTTTCATTCCACATACTAAGTCTTTCTGTCATACATCACCTTTTGTATCTGTGTGGGTGGGTTTCCCACCTAACTTGTTGGTTTATTTTTACCTCCTTCCTACCTCCAACATCATCGGAGTCTATGTTTGTATTAACTACTCTTTCATACCAGTTCTCGCTTTCATGCCTCTCGCATTTTCATTCCACATACTAAGTCTTTCTGTCATGCATCACCTTTTGTATCTGTGTGGGTGGGTTTTCCACCTAACTTGTTGGTTTTTTTTACCTCCTTCCTACAATTCATTCCGCATACTAAGTCTTTCTGTCATGCATCACCTTTTATATTTGTGTGGGTGGGTTTCCCACCTAACTTGTTGGGTTTACGTCCTTTTAGTTGGGACCAGCATAAAAGTAGGCGGTGTTTATTAACTAGCAGACTTGCTTTGATTTAGGAGATATCTTAGGAAATACTCAAGAATTCCTTATTCCTTGTCTACATAACAATACCTACGGAAATAATCCTAAGAGAAGGCTATTTTTATTTGGCTCTCTTTTAAAATCGAATACAAAATGTTCCCAACTTCCCACATTAGTATTCAATTTTATTTGTATAATCTCGAATCATTCAATCGAAATGCCATAACAATCCATATAAAAAGCTGAAATACGTTTTGTATTTAAATAAATATTAAATATCAATAGAAAACGGCCGAAACATCTTAAATTAGTAAGTTTCTTAATTAAAAATGTTAACGTTGGTGATCTCGAATAAAATTAATTCGGGCCCATTGATAATGTCAATCAAAGCCCTAATTATTTTGACTTTCAACCTTATCGATGTCGGTTCCAACGAGAAAAGTTAGGGTTCCGTACTGAATTGCCGTATGCAAATTAATAAATACATTTAAACTTTGCTTTATTCTTATCTATAGGTACCTTATTTAGTGTTAGTAACTAAGAACTGAAATTTGAGATGGGTTAAATCTACATATAATACGGTCAAGTACCTTAATTATAGTAGTAACTACTTGTAAACAAGTGGAAAATTAAAAAATTTTAAAACACCCACGACTTTTGCATACTTGTAATTGAAAAAGAATTAAATAACTTTTTTGAAACTCCCCGACTAAAGGAAAGTAAGAACTAAGAACCTATCAGTATAATTACAAATCCAAGAAAATCCGCCGGAGCTGCTGTGTTTTGCCTAGTGTTGATGGTGCTGTTTACCAGTTGATGACTAATTCAATTTCTTTATACGTCTCATATACTGGCAGTTTATCAATACTTACCAATTACATTAATTGATATTGGAAACGAAAATAGCAATGGCAGCTCCGACGGATTTTCTTGGATTTGTAATTATACTGATAGGTTCTTAGTTCTTACTTTCCTTTAGTCGGGGAGTTTCAAAAAAGTTATTTAATACTTTTTCAATTACAAGTATGCAAAAGTAGTGGGTGTTTTAAATTTTTTTAATTTTCCACTTGTTTTATAGTTTTTCGATTAATATATTAATGTAATTTAAATTATATTATTATTAAAAAATGAAAATTAATCTTCAAACTAGCCACTAGCTCCTCTAGCAGCGTTTGAAGGCATCATCCCTTCCAAGTCATACAGAGACGTTTATCGTGGCGCCCCCTGCTGTTCAATCACAAGAACAATTATCTACGAACCAATGCCAATGACTCACTAATATTTTATACAAAACTGTATTCAAATCTGTTCAGTCGTTTTTGTAATAATTGAGAACATTCGTTTGCACTGTAAATGTTTTTTATGGCGCCCCCTGGTGATCGAGGTTCGTAACAACTATCTAAGAACCATCGCCAATGAATACCAAACATTTTACAGAAAACTGCATCTAAATCGATCAAGCCGTTTTTGAAATAAATGGGAACATTCGTTTGCAATATAAATGTATTTTATGGCGCCCCCTGGAGATCGATGTGCGTAACAACTATCTAAAAACTATTGCCGCTGAACACCAAACATTATACAGAAAACTGCATCTAAATCGGTCAAGCCGTTTTTGAAATAAATGGGAACATCGATGTGCACAAACAAACAAACAAACAAATAAACAAACAAACAAACAAACAAACAAAAATATTTTTGCATTATTGGTTTTTGTGAACAATTTAACATACAAACAAACATAAAATCTTTTTAATAGAGTAATGTACAAACGGTCTCTCACCCTAAACTCATATACCCGTACTCCGTTCCGTCGTGGGTAATAAATCTTTATTCACAAAAATAAATCAAACAGAAAGATTAATAGTATATGTAACGGTTTCAAGCTCAGAATAGTTTTAAGGTTCTGTGAGAAATCTTCAATACCTACGTATGTTCTAAATCAATTTAAATAACCTGTCAAGTGCGAGTCGGACTCGCGCACTGAGGGTTCCGTACTACAACCGGAGGAATAAAACCATAAAAACTACTTTTCTTATCGAACCGCAAAACTAACTTTGTTTTTAGAGGTTTTTGTAAATATCAAAAAAACTACTTATTAGATCTCGTTCAAACCAATTTTCGGTAATGTATCTATATATATAAAAGAATGAGGCATTTTGGTGATTTTGGTTGTTCCACGGATTCCGCCAAAACTAAAGGTCGTAGAGATCTGAAATTTGGTACCTAGGTAGATATTAGGTCATGAATTCGTACTAAGACGGGGATTCCAGAAATTCAAATTTTAAGGGGTAAAAACCGTTGGTTTTATGGATTTCCCCATACAAAAGTGAAATTTTTTTCGTTGTTCCAGGAATTCCCGAAAAGCTACAAGTCGTAGAGATCTGAAATTTAGTACCTAGGTTGATATTAGGTCATGAATTCGTACTAAGACGGGGATTCCAGAAATTCAAATTTTAAGGGGTAAAAACCGTTGGTTTTTTGGATTTCCCCATACAAAAGTGAAATTTTTTTCGTTGTTCCAGGAATTCCCGAAAAGCTACAAGTCGTAGAGATCTGAAATTTGGTACCTAGGTAGATATTAGGTCATGAATTCGTACTAAGACGGGGATTCCAGAAATTCAAATTTTAAGGGGTAAAAACCGTTGGTTTTATGGATTTCCCCATACAAAAGTGAAATTTTTTTCGTTGTTCCAGGAATTCCCGAAAAGCTACAAGTCGTAGAGATCTGAAATTTGGTACCTAGGTAGATATTAGGTCATGAATTCGTACTAAGACGGGGATTCCAGAAATTCAAATTTTAAGGGGTAAAAACCGTTGGTTTTATGGATTTCCCCATACAAAAGTGAAATTTTTTTCGTTGTTCCAGGAATTCCCGAAAAGCTACAAGTCGTAAAGATCTGAAATTTAGTACCTAGGTTGATATTAGGTCATGATTTCGTACTAAGACGGGGATTCCAGAAATTCAAATTTTAAGGCGTGAAAACCGTTGGTTTTATGGATTTCTCCATACAAAAGTGTAATTTTTTTCGTTGTTCCAGGAATTCCCGAAAAGCTACAAGTCGTAGAGATCTGAAATTTAGTACCTAGGTCGATATTAGGTCATGAATTCGTACTAAGACGGGGATTTCAGAAATTCAAATTTTAAGGGGTGAAAACCGTTGGTTTTATGGATTTCTCCATACAAAAGTGTAATTTTTTTCGTTGTTCCAGGAATTCCCGAAAAGCTACAAGTCGTAGAGATCTGAAATTTGGTACCTAGGTTGGAATTATATCATGAATTCGTATTCAGAAAGGGATTTTCGAGATCCAAATTTTGAGGAGGAAAAATTTTGAACTTTTTGGCCGCCATTTTGAACTTTTTTGTTACTGGGCCGATTGCTTTGAAAATCGACTTTTGACTATGGCGATAAGCATAGAGAAGGAATTTGTGGTCAAAATTTAAAAAAAGTGGCCGCCATTTTGAACTTTTTTGTTACTGGACCGATCGCTTTGAAAATCGATATTTGACTATGGCAGCAAGCATAGAGAAGGAATTTTTGGTCAAAATTTAAAAAAGTGGCCGCCATTTTGAACTTTTTTGTTACTGGACCGATTGCTTTGGAAATCGATATCTGACTATGGCAGCAAGCATAGAGAAGGAATTTTTGGTCAAAATTTAAAAAAGTGACCACCATTTTGAACTTTTTTGTTACTGGACTGATCGCTTTGAAAATCGATATTTGACTATGGCAGCAAGCATAGAGAAGGAATTTGTGGTCAAAATTTAAAAAAGTGGCCGCCATTTTGAACTTTTTTGTTACTGGGCCGATTGCTTTGGAAATCGATATTTGACTATGGCAGCTGGCATAGAGAAGGAATTTGTGGTCAAAATTTAAAAAAGTGGCCGCCATTTTGAACTTTTTTGTTACTGGACTGATTGCTTTGAAAATCGATATTTGACTATGACAGCAAGCATAAAAAAGGAATTTGTGGTCAAAATTAAAAAAAAAGTGGCCGCCATTTTGAACTTTTTTGTTACTGGACCGATCGCTTTGAAAATCGATATTTGACTATGGCAGCTGGCATAGAGAAGGAATTTGTGGTCAAAATTTAAAAAAGTGGCCGCCATTTTGAACTTTTTTGTTACTGGACCGATTGCTTTGAAAATCGATATTTGACTATGGCGACAGGCATAGAGAAGGAAGTTGTGGTCAAAATTTAAAAAAGTGGCCGCCATTTTGAACTTTTTTGTTACTGGACCGATCGCTTTGAAGATCGATATTTGACTATGGCAGCAAGCATAGAGAAGGAATTTTTGGTCAAAATTTTAAAAAGTGGCCGCCATTTTGAACTTTTTTGTTACTGGACCGATTGCTTTGGAAATAGATATCTGACTATGGCAGCAAGCATAGAGAAGGAATTTTTGGTCAAAATTTAAAAAAGTGACCGCCATTTTGTACTTTATTGTTTCGGGGCCGATTAATTTGAAAATCGATATTTGACTATGGCAGCAAGCATAGAAAAGGAATTTGTGGTCAAAATTTAAAAAAGTGGCCGCCATTTTGAACTTTTTTTGTTACTGGACCGATCGCTTTGAAAATCGATATTTGACTATGGCAGCAAGCATAGAGAAGGAATTTGTGGTCAAAATTTAAAAAAGTGGCCGCCATTTTGAACTTTTTAGGGTTCCGTAGCTGAATGGCAAAAAACGGAACCCTTATAAATTCGTCATGTCTGTCTGTCCGTCTGTCCGTCTGTCCGTCTGTCCGTCTGTCCGTCCGTATGTCACAGCCACTTTTTTCCGAAACTATAAGAGCTATACTGTTGAAACTTGGTAAGTAGATGTATTCTGTGAACCGCATTAAGGTTTTCACACAAAATTTAAAAAAAAGTCATAAATTTTGGGGGTGTCCCATACTTAGAACTGAAACTCAAAAAAATTTTTTTCATCAAACCCATATGTGTGGGGTATCTATGGATAGGTCTTAAAAAATGATACTAAGGTTTCTTATATAATTTTTTTCTAAAATGAATAGCTTGCGCGAGAGACACTTCCAAAGTGGTAAAATGTGTGTCCCCCCCCCTGTAACTTCTAAAATAAGAGTATGATAAAACTAAAAAAAATACATGATGTACATTACCATGCAAACTTCCACCGATAATTGGTTTGAACGAGATCTAATAAGTAGTTTTTTTATATTTACAATAAAACCTCTAAAAACAAAGTTAGTTTTGCGGTTCGATAAGAAAAGTGGTTTTTATGGTTTTATTCCTCCGGTTGTAGTACGGAACCCTCAGTGCGCGAGTCCGACTCGCACTTGACAGGTTATTTGTTACTGGGCCGATTGCTTTGGAAATCGATATTTGACTATGGCAGCTGGCATAGAGAAGGAATTTGTGGTCAAGATTTTGAAAAAGTGGCCGCCATTTTGAACTTTTTTGTTACTGGACTGATTGCTTTGAAAATCGATATTTGACTATGACAGCAAGCATAGAAAAGGAATTTGAGGTCAAAATTTAAATAAGTGGCCGCCATTTTGAACTTTTTGTTACTGGACCGATTGCTTTGAAAATCGATATTTGACTATGGCAGCTGGCATAGAGAAGGAATTTGTGGTCAAAATTTATAAAAGTGGCCGCCATTTTGAACTTTTTTGTTACTGGGCCGATTGCTTTGAAAATAGATATCTGACTATCGCAGCAAGCATAGAGAAGGAATTTGTGGTCAAGATAAAAAAATTATGAACTTTTTGGCCGCCATTTTGAACTTTTTTGTTACTGGGCCGATTGCTTTGAAAATCGACGTCTGACTATAACCAGCAAGCATTAGGAAATATTTAGTGGTCAAAATTAAATTAAATGACGGTTAATACAAGAATTTTGGAAACTTAACGCCTGAGGGAGTAAAGCAGAAGATTAACGTGAGCGAAGCCGCGGGCGTTTGCTAGTATCATATATTTTTTTTAGTTTTATCATACTCTTATTTTAGAAGTTACAGGGGGGGGGGGACACACATTTTACCACTTTGGAAGTGTCTCTCGCGCAAGCTATTCATTTTAGAAAAAAATGATATTAGAAACCTTAGTATCATTTTTGAAGACCTATCCGAAGATACCCCACACATATGGGTTTGATGAAAAAAAATTTTGAGTTTCAGTTCTAAGTATGGGGCACCCCCATTTTTTTAAATTTTTTGTGAAAACCTTAATGCGGTTCACAGAATACATCTACTTACCAAGTTTCAACAGTATAGCTCTTATAGTTTCGGAAAAAAGTGGCTGTGACATACGGACGGACAGACGGACAGACGGACAGACGGACAGACGGACAGACAGACATGACGAATTTATAAGGGTTCCGTTTTTTGCCATTCGGCTACGGAACCCTAAAAATAAAAGGATAATGACTATGGATGTACTGAATCCCGTATCATTCTGAATCAAACCAAAACTTTATTTTTTATAGACTACGGTCTCCACATTAACTTCTACAACAATTACTTTTTTAATAATTAACATCCGGATTCTAAAGTTACAGGCAAAGAAACTAGTTGTACTTCTTATTAAAATCAGTATGACGCGAAATGGGCATTGAACATAAATTAAAGTTTTATATGCAAAATTAAATTCTAAATTAATTATGTGCAGCGCCCCGACAAGCCGCCGAGGCTTAGGGGTGCCAAGAAAACAAGGTGCAAATATGTATTTTTATTTGATTAAAAAAATAAATAAATAATAAATAAATAAATATGAAAAACAAATTATACACGTGTCAGAATTTCTGTACGTGCTGCTAGAAACACTAAAAACCTACAGGTACTTAATACGAATCAAAAGCGACTATACACTGTAATAACTTATGTCTCTCTAGTCTCTATGGCTGCTTACAATAATATGAGGACGGAACCCAGTTTCGATTTCCTTGCTTCGCGCTTGACACCTTTCCACTCGTTTAAATATATAGTATGGCTATTTTAACGACACACATAAAACGATGTACTCTAAAGATGAAGGTTTCCGAATCAGTTACGATCAGGTAGCATTAAACTATAGATAAATAAGATAAACTGTATCTTTTGCGGTCCGTTCCTGCATAGATTCCTATTAATTACAAATAACTTTATGGTTATAAAAGAGTTATGGGCCTCTATAAGTGTATGACTATTGAAATATTATAATTAAAATTTATCGTAATATTTTATTACGCTCATTTTCCCATCATTTAAAGTCTGTTCGGAGAAAACCGGCTTAAATAAATAAAGAAATTAACCAATCTTTAACAAAAACTCGATGGATGGTTTGTGAATAATTACTTAGTCCTGTACAACCTGTAAAACCGTGACTGTTACGGGACACACAGTAGAAAAAAAGTTTTGAACAACACTTATAACAAAACCCCATTTTTATTATATTTTCATGTGTGATTTCACCCATCACTCGATAGATGTCGTCTATCTTCAGCTTCATCTAAAGAGCTTAATACTAAAACTCTTTAGGCACGTGATTGCATGCATGCCCATTCTGTCATATCAACTTTCATTCAAGATTTTCGTAATTTTACTTTTACCAAGTAAAATTTTTTGATTTTCGTCACGCAAAAAATACATTTCTTTCGCCTAGGCCTCTGATGCGCGATGCCCTTAAAAATAAGCTTTTGTTTAACAAAAAGACCATCGATGGATATTTGGTAAACATTGTTAAAAGTTTCAGAAGTCCGCGTGCCCATTGCCCACAACAATGTCCGGACGGCACCTGCGAAGCGCTGCGGCGAGCGCTGATTGCCGTATTGTGTCGCACAATAACTCGATTAGAGCGGCCGACGGTGGCCGGACACGATCGCTGTCTGACTATGGATACTGCCAGTTTCTGCTTTTTCTCTGACTCATTTCAATGTCTAAACTGCTGTCTCATTTATTGGAACTTGCAATAAAAATAACATGAATTGATATTGGTAAACATTGTGGTCGATTCTGTTGTGCAAAATCTCTAGACTAAACTAATTTAAAATAGTGATATCCTTTTCTAATTGCTGCCAATGCAAAAGGATAGCACTTTTTTAAATTAGTTTAGTTTAGAGATTTTGCACAACAGAATCGACCACATTGTTTAAAGTTCCAGAAGTCCGCGTGCCCACTGACCACAACAATGTCCGGACAGCACCTGCGAAGCGCTGCGACGAGCGTTGATTGCCGTATTGTGTCGCACAATAACTCCTAATTTTATTCAATTAAATAAATAATAAATCCAGTCTATTATTATATAAAAGACCAAAAACACAGAGTTGGCAGAACTTTCACTAGCTAGACGGATTAGATCAAGGGCATAAAAGAAATCTAATATGAAATAATCATACTTTTCCAACTAGTAAAGTTATTTTCACGTAATGTAACGACGACCAGATTACAGAAGGGTTAGTACAGGATATTTTAGGAATTTCGAGTCGATTCACATCGCACAAACGAATCGAATTCCTCCATACGTATAGCGAGTTGCGAGTCAACTCGAAATTCGTGCAAAAAGCACTAATTCCTCAGGACTATAACAAAATTCGGACGTTGTGTCATCATATTTGGGACTTGAGTCACAGCCACTCAATTCTTAAGTCCACCGTCCAGCAATTAGGCGAGTTCGTAGCACAAAGGCAAAGATAATGGTCAGTTAACTGAGTTGGGAAGATAGTTCACTTAGAACCTAACTTTATCAAGTTGCAATTAAGTTCGCCGAGTAATTGAATACTCTCACGGGCCACGTCACCTCGTGAACCGGTCAGTATCGATTGACTTTCGCCTGACCATTCGGTTTAATGGCAATTTGCAACTTAGGAGCACGTCAGTTTAATATGGTAAGTTATATTTACGTCTGAGAACTTAGAATATGAGGTAAAGAAGGTATGTCAGTTAGGGCCGATTTTTTAATCGTCAGATAAACGAAGACTAACTAAAGAATAAACATGATGTTTTGACAGATTTTGTATAGCATATGTTTCAAATTAATTCCTCAGAGAGTTTATCTGGCGATCGAAAAATCAGCCCTTAATAAATTAAAAGGGTTTCAAATCTCGCTGCGAGTGAAATTTTGATTCGTATTTAAGTTTATAGCTCAGATCACTCAATTTGAATGACCCGAGGTTTATAGGAAGTACTAAAGAATTGTCTCAAGTTAAGTTTAATAGTTTACAATGTTAGTGGGGGCCAAAGTGTCTATCGGAGGTGGGCTTCTTCTTTTTGTTTACTAGTCCAGACTAACATTGTAAACTTAACTTAGTATTACAAACAGTTATCATAATACGTATATTTACATTATCTTCAACATCAATTGTGGCAGAACTCCCGTTACAATTTGTTGTTGTCGCCATTTCTCGGAAACAATATTTAATGATCATTAACTCGGACACCACACACCGAGCCTGCATATTATTCCACATCATTAATGAGCCGAAATAATTTTATCGGTTAATTAACACGACAATAAGAGGTTAATCAACGTCGTACTTTGAATTCTGTGTTTTTTTATTCTGGAATGACGTATGACCCGGTGGCGATACGACTTTTAATTCAAATTCGATCGCAGCGCGAAAATTTTTTTTCAAAAGAGCCAAAAAAGAATACATTTCAGAAATTCAATACCTACTCATTAGAACTTTTTTAGTTTGTTGAGGATTTCTGAATTTAATTAAATATCCATTACAACTTCTCAGTTATAATATCATCTTTTATTTACATCTTGGTCTTTAGTATTTTGACTGACTTTAGTATTGACATCAAATTGGTCTTAATTTATTTTCAAAAACTTAGTTCAAATAAAAATGAGAAAAATGGAGATTTTCAGGCAACTTTTGGGAGAACTTTTTATCGAGAAAATTTTAGCCAATCGTGTTTCTGCTTCAGAGAGAATTTAGATCAAAGATCCAACATAATTTACATTCCTAATGTTCAAATTTGATAGTAATTGTCTTTATAGTTTTTACACTATAGGTCACTCTTAAAATCGCTTAAAATTTAAACCATCGTTTACGCCGTTAAATTAGTAGTATTAAAAATTGTCTCTTAAAAACCGTATTATTATAAATTAATGAACTTAACAACATGTTTACTTTGTAAAAAGGCGAACAATGCTGGCTGTATAAAATACCGCGTTATACTGCACTTGCGATCCTCCGCACGCAACAATAACAAACGATAATATAAAATAAAATAAAAAAAATCGCCTCTTGCAAAACAATAGTTGCGGCGAGATTCTTGACGTTTTTATCATTGAGCGGAGAACAAAGCTGAAGGCTTCCTGTAGAGGCTGCATCACCATTCTCGCGAAGCAACTTGCTGACACACGGACACGGAGAAATTACAGCTTTTGTGTGGAGCCACAGGTCTAATATCGTCTGCAGGCTTAGGAAAGAAAAACTAAGAATAGTAGTAGGCATGATAACAGGGCCACCAATCAAACATTTTCCCACTGGAATCTCAGAGAAATCCTCTGTGAAACATGCATATTGAGAAAATAAAAACCTGTCAAGTGCGAGGCGGACTCGCGCACTGAGGGTTCCGTACTACCGGAGGAATAAAACCATAAAAACCACTTTTCTTATCGAACCGCAAAACTAACTTTGTTTTTAGAGGTTTATTGTAAATATCAAAAAAACTACTTATTAGATCTCGTTCAAACCAATTTTCGGTGAAAGTTTGCATAGTAATGTACATCATATATTTTTTTTAGTTTTATCATACTCTTATTTTAGAAGTTACAGGGGAGGGGACACACATTTTACCACTTTGGAAGTGTCTCTCGCGCAAGCTATTCATTTTAGAAAAAAATGATACTAGAAACTTTAATATCATTTTTGAAGACCTATCCATAGATACCCCACACATATGGGTTTGATGAAAAAAAATTTTTTGAGTTTCAGTTCTAAGTATGGGGCACCCCCAAAATTTATTACTTTTTTTAAAATTTTGTGTGAAAACCTTAATGCGGTTCACAGAATACATCTACTTACCAAGTTTCAACAGTATAGCTCTTATAGTTTCGGAAAAAAGTGGCTGTGACATACGGACGGACAGACGGACAGACGGACAGACAGACATGACGAATTTATAAGGGTTCCGTTTTTTGCCATTCGGCTACGGAACCCTAAAAAACACCGAGGTGCACTGCTGTGTCAAACCAACGAGAAACCGGAAAAAGTCTCAGAAACAGAAGAAGAACCACCTGAGGGGATTTCTCTTGTTTATTTAACCAACCAAGTATAATCTTTAAAAAAAAAATTTCAAAAGACATGTAACATAACATGTATTTAATTCAATCCATGAACTCTTCAACCCCTCCCTCCTAAGTCCTTATGGAATCGCATGAAACGTAAGTAATTGTGAAGGAGTGAGGCGCGTCTTCGTAGATTGACCTAGGTACCTATTATTATACGTTATCATCACCTATCTTTGTTATTATAATTTCGAGGTAAATTAACGTAACTGGGTACAACTTTTTAAGGTATCCAACTAGCCCATTCTTGGCACAGTTCCATCATACGTTTACGTACCGAATACATAATTTTTTTTTTTCGAATAAATCTGTTTTCTTTCTTCCTTTCTGTCTTACATTATGACACGGGAAAGATTTAAGTTAGTGGTGAGTTTAACTGGGAAATTTTCAATTTAAAAAAAAGTTTGGTGATGTCCAACCGAGCGATATCGTGGCTGCATATGCCCGTCAATATTTCCAGCAGTGAGTCCGTGTTCCCGTGGCAGCATTAACTTACAATAGAGGTGGACGTTCTATTCATCGCACAATGCGTCTTGATCGCTCGATCGCCTGCCGATCGCGGCGTGCACGTGAGCCCAATGTGAAGCGTATGGTAATACCTGATATTTCATACCATTTTTTTTGCCCTTCCTGTTATATCTTTATATTAGGAACAGTAATTGGATATCCATTTCTGTACTCCAGCCTCTACTTTGTCTTCAACGTTCAATTTCTACTTACATTATACAAGTTTAGCATTTTCTACTTACGGTTTTACCGACTTTTGGTTAAAAATTTATGTTTTTAATTTGGTGTGTATTTTTTATTTATTTTTTCTTTGTAAGTTTATTGAAGCGATTTAGGTGACCGAACATTTTTCGAATTTCATTAAAATATTATCAAAAACCGTGAAAATTGTTCTTAAAATTAAAATCAAAATGTTTAAAATTTTTGCACATATTACTGTCCGTGGGCTGTTATTTTTTAATGTATAACAGAAGCGCTGAACTATTGAGTACCTGATATTGAGAATCTAAATATAGATAAATAAGGAAAAGTATCTGACTGTCTGTCTGTCTATACGTACCTATTTTATGCCTATACGCTGCATTATAACGGCTGTCCAAAAAATTTTGGAAAACATCTAAACATGTTTCTAAAATACTCAAACCAAGATGGTTATCGTGATAAAATATTTGTAGATTATAAATTTATAAAACCAATGTAGAGAACAAAACGTGATATCTAAAACGAGTATCAATTTACGTTTAATCCGAGATGGAAAACAAAACAACATAGGACAATAACCGTGTAACAATAAGGGCTTCCACAGACTAGACGGTTGCGTATTCACTCTTATTAATTATTTCACGATAATAAAGTCTGTGCATACCTATCCACTATTGAAAATAGGTGGTATAGCCATTTTTGCAAATATTAAGACCTCTTAATCTTTATCTATATCTAATATAGCCAGTGGAGGTATATCATGCTAAAGTCCATGCGTAATTTCAATTAATATAAACACAGTTATTGTTATTAATTATTCATACTCAGTCAATATAATTTACAGCTCAGAAAAACTGTCCATTACAATTATGTAATGTAATTTGTAATGTTTGTAATATTGATGATAACATGTAATCAAAATGGTAAGTAAAACGGCCAGAATATTTAAAATGGTCATATTTGTTATTATATTTACAGATTCGCACTAATGGAATTGAGTGGTTCAATATTTAAGAATTGATCATTAATTAATATCGTCATCGATATCACTGTCAGTTCAGAATGGTTTTCTATCATCACTGCTGAATTTTATATCTATATCCTTCCGAGAAAAATGTTAGAACTCAGCAGGTAAAAATGTAAACAAGTACCTAACGATTTCTGAACTTGGGAGTGATTATCGAAAATAAAATTGAACATCGGCGAACCATCGGCGGTAACCAATAATCATAGCAATGCAGCGATCACCAGCCAGTTGGCACCTTGGGTGCATAATTGCTGCAAGTATTAACCAATCAGCTTCATAGATGTACTCTCGTCGATGCTATAAGTATCTTTGCAGGAGCGCCAGAGAGCGTTCAAACGATATGCTAATTGTCGTAGTCGATTTTCAAAAACAGCGTGTTTTCTTCTTTTTGGTCACGTGGTTTTTCTATTGTCACGTGGTTTGTCCATACATTTTTATCTACTGTCGTCAACGCTTAGCGACAATGTACTTTATCTAGCTCCGTAGAAGTTTTTGGGCCTAACAGGAACGTACATCGTATAAACGTCTGTGTTTGCCCTTATACGACATATTATAGAACAAAGAGAAATTATCGATGTACAGCCGCGTATTAACGAGCGAGGCGCGTTTGTCAAAAGAGTACACAACCACACAATAAACGTTATGGATCACCGATAGTTTGTTGCTTAGTTAGGCGTACATGAACTGCATAAGGCGGGGGTACACTCGGGAATCACAATACAAGATCTACTGGCACTAGATGATAAACATTCCTATTGGAAATCAATAGAAAGATTTAATAACCAGAGTATTTCTATCCATGATAAATTAATAGGTCGTGTCCTAAGTTTAATCCAAATTTTCATAAATCCCGTAGAAAGCATGATTTTCTTTCTAAATAAAAAGCGTGTGTGACTTCCTGCACTTTCAACTTAATTGTGCAAAAAATCAGGCTAATCCGTTGTTCTGCAGAACAACGGATTAGCCTGATTTTTTTTGTGGCGTAATTGAATGACAAACAATCATACCAAAATTGCGTGAATTTCTTCAACTTCTATCGAATCTATCAAGTCACAGTGTTCCTCCGAAACGGCTTGACCAATTTTTATGAAGTTTTTTGTCTACATTCGGTAGGTCTGAGAATTTATAGGTCGTAAACTATTTTTGATACCCCTTAATGGCTAAACAACCTTTGCCCTGTGAGCTAGTAATTTACATTTTTTTTAAGTATGATAAGTGTTGGTATAAATACTTCTAAAACCTGATAAAGTTATTATCAGGTTTTAGTTATAATAATTGAAATCCAATTATTAATTTATTAATCATTTATGGTAAGTACTGTTAATTATTTTAACTCGCACGCACATTCAGCTGGATGTGGAAGACAAAAGACGGTCCGGTTCGAATCACTGTTAAAATATTTCATCCCAACACGGCGCGGGCAGAAATGCAAACCGGCGGGGGGTCCACCGACGGACATGCATTGTTGTTTATTATTAGCAGCGCTGCAGCGGCGCGGCTAATTGCACCCGTATCAAGTTGGACTGCCTTCACCCATTCAATATTTGTCACAAAATGCAGCCCTCGCAGGCTACTGGACCTGTAATTTAAATGGAGATAACTTTATATCGGAATCAAAAAATTTAATTATTCTGTTATAGTGAATATATTAAAATGTTCTGGTGAATAATGCAAGCGTCTGTCTATTGCCATTGTCAATATCAAGCAAAAAAGAGAAAAAAATTCACGTTCGTTGTATGGGATGTCCCTTAAATATTATTTATTTTATTATATTTTTGTAGTATTTGTTGTTTTAGAAGCAACCTTAGACCATTGTCGTAAATGGTCTAAGGCGGCAACTGAAAACTTTAATAACGCGCATTTTGTGTGCGGCACAATTCAGCTCAATAACTTTTTATTTCGGAATGATAGGTGATTGTCCCTTTAAAATAAATACCTATGTGCTATTTAGTGGTCATAATTAAAAAAACATCCATGGAACGAAAACGTGGAGAAAGCAATTTGCATGGAATGAAGAGTTATTTTATTGTTCCTTTGGTGGAACAAAAGTATGCAAAAATGCACTTTGAATCAAAAATAAAAAGAAATATATTGAATTGTAGTTAGTATTGGTAGCGCCTTAAAGCATTTAGCCAACTGGTTAAATGCTCTAAGGGTAGCGCGAAACTATGTTAATTGGAAAATTGGAGATTGGATTGGAGGCCAACAATGGATACCCAATGTCTATAGCCCCTGAGATTATCGTTTACTGCCAAGTCCTAATTATGTAAGCACCGTTGTAGATGGTATGCGCAAATAAATGCGGTGAAACAATGCGGAAAAATCGCCTTTACACAGATACATACTCGTACTTGAATAATATAATATAGGCACACGTATTTAATTAAGACATTGATTCCTAAAGCTTTCTAAAAGCACGCAAAGCCTCATCCTTATTTATACAGATACCACCATACCAGTAGCAACCACTGGTTGCTCATGATGTAACAAAATACGGAATAGGCGCCTATTGTCCAGCGGAACTACCCGTAAGTTGACAGAGATCTCTGCAAGTGGTCTGTTCATAGAACTAGATGAACACATTTCACACTAGATGAGAAACCTTGTTTCTCTGATGCAAATACGGAAAAATTTGTATATTGTGACAAACTTTATGGGAGGTAAAAGATAGGTGGAAGAGAAAACAAATATACAGAAAACAAGCAGCGGTAGTAGTAGCCTTCAAGGCAAGTAGGTAAGGATTATTAGTCGGTAAGAGTCCATGAGGACTTTCCCCTTGTCTGTTCCTCTTTTCATTGCCTCACGGGCGCGATGCAAGACAGTAATTGAGTCTGCTACTATTAAATATTAAACAAGCAAACGCCATAGATTTTCTCGGTGTATTCCCAACGCTATGCTAGTGCGATGCGCGTATAAATGCGTGCAGCGGGGGGCACGCAGTAACGCGCATTGTGGCGAGCGCGGTGACAAATCGCGCGCACTCCGGTACACGCCGTTAATTGGGCGGCCACGAACATGTGGGAACTTGGCGTGGTAGGTCTTTAAAGTTATTTGCATTACTTTACGATACCCTTGTGAAGTGTTCTGCAGAAGAAATATCCCCGATCTCCATAGCACAGTTAACGCGCGCTCAGATTTGAGCCGGAATGTCATAGATTCCACAGGCCACTTTATAATATGGCTATGGTCTATCACAAATACGTCATACTGGCTACGGCTGTAGGTCTTGTAACACCAAACGATTACGCGTCCCGATGTAACGCTGCGTAGCAAACGTCACTTACCATCAGCTGAGGTTTCAATCAAGTATACTATAATTAATTGCAAAAAGAAATTCAAAAATATTATTTCAGGGCTGGTTCTATGGCAGGCTTCAATTGCGTCTGAGTATCTCAGGGTCATAGCAAAGTTTAGCTTGCCATTATGATAACATAGATAGTTCAATCTACGAAGACGCGCCCTACTCCATCTTTATCGCTAATGTATCATGCGATTCGGAAGATAGGAAGGAGTGAAGTGCATCTTCACGGATTAAACGCACTATACCGCACTTAAAGACGAACACACAGTATATGACGAGTGATGACGTCATAGCTGTGGGACATACGCTATAAAATCATGAAGGACTGAAGTGAACGCATTGGGAACCCCCCGTGTTCTGATAGCCATGCCATGTACCGGGAAGTGTCATTCCTTCAATAACGTGATAATAGATAGAGTCTATATCAATATAGAGTCTATGTCAATAAATAGAGTCGCGGAAAGCCATCGGGTCCAGGCAGCGCTGATTGTTGGAATTCTTTACATCATCATCATCATGAACAGCGCTACAATCTTTTGTAGATGGGGGCCTGCTCCAAAATATTTTTTCATCGGTCTCTATCCATTGCGTTCGTTACCCAAATTTTTATTTCCCATAGCCTTCGTATCCTGCTTCACTGTTCACACCTTCTAACCAACGAAGCTTTGGCCGACCAACATTTCTACGGCTGTCTGGGTAAGAAGATTTTTTGGTGGCATGTGATCGCTCATGCAGTAGACACTTCGAGTTCCTTCCATGAGGTCAGTATCCAGATCTTAGTTGTCTCTGAACTATCTCTATCTATCTTTAAAATTGTACATAATTACTATCTACGTAATTTATAAAACTTTCAATTCAGTCCCCATGTCGACAAAAGTCAATTCCACTCGAAGTTCTTTAGAACAATCATTAATTTAACTACTTGGGCCTATCTAAAATCTAGACACAATAATCCAGTAAATCTAATATTAACAACAATCACAAAATTTATGCTCTAACGTCCAACGTGTCCGAATCAATGCAGCACAATAGAACAAAACGGACAGTGGGTTATTTGCGAAACGGTGGCACCGGCGCGAGACAAATGATTGTTACTAGTAACTGGATATGTTGCAGCCAAAATACGTAGGGCGTACAGTGTCTAAAACAACCAGAACTTGCTATCCGAAGTTTCTATGTTGGCTTTTACAACATTTAGATAGAGTTAATCATTGGCATTGAAATTGCCCAAACCTTCTGTTTTTAAAGTGAAACTTTTTTAAGGCGCATCCGGCATTTCTATATGGATATAGCCTTTGAACTCGCGACACTGTTACTGTAACCGACACCTCACAATCAATTGTTCAAGCCACCTTGAGTGTAAAGTGTCACCTGAACAGTTACGTCACCTCACACGTAATTGTTTAAGTTTTCACCTTTGTATAGCTGAAGCTGCGGTACACAGATTATATTATGAGGCGAAGAGAGGCATGTCCATGCCAAAACGTTTACTTTCTATTTTAATCTTAAACCTTAAGAAGTAATATAGGTAGCTATATCATGACATGACGAATAGGCATCATCATTTGTCGTTACTTAAGAAAAAATACAGTTTGAAGACCAGAGTAACCTATTAAGATTACCTAAACATATTTGATGAAAATGCACGTTATCAGGAGTAGGTTTTAAGTTACTTCTTTAAGAAATTATAAGAATCTTCACGTGTCTAGTGTCTACACTGACTGGGCATTCTCAACCTTAACACCCGACAGATTTCACCCGCAACAGCTGATGCACCCGCAAACCTGCTTTCGTACTGGCATTCCAGAAAACAATGTCCGTAGTCCGAACTGATGCGAGGCCGCGAGGCAAATGCATTAACGAAGTACACCTCCTTTGATATTAAGCGTAGTTTTTTTTTTATAATTCTTACGACGCACTGGTAGCCCTCACAGTCGCCCGGAGCAAATCGCTGTTTATTACCCACCGCCCGGTAATTTATTATTGCATTTTTTGTATTATCAATAGCCTATAGTCTTTTACTTATTTCGATATTAAAATGGCTATTGTTTATAAAAATTGCGGGCGAGATTCTTATCTCCGATGGACGGGTTCAGTCTTTATGAAAACAAAAACAAGATGGCGGGGCTCCTGTATTATTATTTTTTTTTTTTTGCATCGCGCAAACACACATTTATAAAATTATTATGTTAGTCATACTCATAACTTTATTGGAGAGTATCGTTTATGTTGAATGGGAATCGAGGATTTATTGACCGTAAATAAATTTAAATAAATGTCCACATTATGAAATATGATACGAGTAGGTATTAAGACGTAGACAATAATTTTTCATTTTTGAATTATAGCTTTTTATGCAGCTTATATTTGTCTTGGCAAAAATAGTTTCCTTATATTGTATCATACTGAATATTACATTCATTAGTAAAGCATTTTCATTGAACTGCTCATATAGCCTATACCTTATTTAATAAGTACTTATTTTTGAAAACTAGTTTGTTATCCCGTGAATCTCCAAGAAGTCCCTACTCCTTATCACCATAAAATAACGAAGATATAATAAGAAGTAATAACTAATTCTATCACTAACTCTGCGCCCAAGCTCTTGGTCATAGAAAGCTGATTTTTTGTAGAAGTAAGTAGGACAAGGTATATTTTTTTTCAAAAATTCCCACAGGATTAGCCGAGCTAAAAATACGGGCTGGTCAGTTGGCTATAATAGGGTTCCAAAAGAGACAAAAGAATATCATTAAAATTATTTATTTCCAAACCAGACTTGTCGTAAAATCCAAATTGAGAAAATTTGACGAATTTGTCAGCAACGAAGACAAAACGCATCGCAAAAAATATAATTGGCTCCCAAAACGATTTCTTTATCGTCCAAGGAAACCGCAAAGAGGTTGCGACAAAAGAAATTTCCCTGACTACTGGTCTTCACAGTGACAAACCACTCGCATGACTTAACTGGCCTAATTTGGCTGAGCCGCAAGGATGGTCAGAATAAAGGCCAAAAAAAGTGCCCGCGAAAAGCAATCGCCATTGTCCGTTCCAAATTCAAAATGAGGAAGACGCGGGAATAATGGCGCAAGTTTTTGAAACAGGAACGTCGGTTAAACAGAGGCCGTTCGCAGGTAATCACAAACGACGCGCACTTCGAGTTTAAGCTGAGGACATACAATTGGATTTATGAAGAAAAAATAATTGTCTCATTTTTATACACTACAAAAATTTTTAATAGATGACAACAAAGTATGTTAAGGAAATACTGTAGGGTTAGTACAGGTTTTTGAACGCATTTTCGAGTCCTTTATCCTTATTATCCTTGCCACCAATTGTCTCCTCACGAGATATCATAAAAATCATGTAATAAGCTTTCAAACGAAAATATTCGATAATTATGTAAGAAAAGTTGTCTTTCATGACGTTTTTGAAAAGAACAAGTGCAGAGTTTTCTTCGGTGCAAACCTATTTACCGAACATAGCGGTAGAGTTTTGACTTCTCATAAGAGTCTGTAGGCCCGTATGAAAAATGAAGATTTTTATTTTTATTTTCATTATCATCCCAATGGAGGAAGTATCAGCTATAATCACAGCAGTAATATTAAGTTACACAAGTAAATACTTAAAAATTTTAAAAATACGACCGCCGAACGGAAATTAAAAAACACATTGTAAAATTCCTTTTTTTTTCAAAGATGTAAGGATTCAAATGATACCCTCTCTTCAGTCGTTTAGAAGTTATGGTGGAATAAAGAAACTCACAAAATGACATAAATGAGCCCTAACAGAGCCCTAGCCCTAGCCCTAACCCTAACCCTACACTGACAACCAGACAGACAGATCGACAGACCTTTCAGATCTTATTTCTTTCGCCGTCGGTTGCAAGCTCTTGCCAAAGTTCGTAACAGTTCGATCAAGGAAGCCTTGTCATCGGAAAGTTGGGAGATTGGCCTTATCTGGGCGATTACTTACGTTTATAAAGGTTATAAATAACACGTTTGATTTAGCCCTAAAAATTAGCACACCTTTTTTTGGGCAGTCGTGTAAAAATGCGTGTGCACCGCGCGTTAGATCGCGTGCACAGCGATACAGGTGCGCGCACGCAGCCCGGAGCGACGGCCGCGCTTCATTCATTGTTGCAGCCTGCGCCGCGCCTGCGCACGACGCGACAGCGCAGCGCGGCGCGAGATATACGCCGCCGAATGTTTAGCGATACCGGGGTTTGGTAATTACGCGTTTATCGCCTTACCGCTCCCTGTGGTTGGGTATAATTGGCGTTTTTAATTTCGATCACGCAATTCACACCACATAACATATAGTAATAGTGATATGTATACGGTAACCATTGTAAGAAGATAGGAATATGATAAAGTATCAGTTGATATTCAGTCAAGTGCGGTGCGCGATATACGCCGCCGAATGTCTAGCGATACCGGGGTTTGGTAATTACGCGTTTATCGCCTTACCGCTCCCTGTGGTTGGGTATAATTGGCGTTTTTAATTTCGATCACGCGATTTACACCTTCATACCGTCGTAATAGTATATATTCGATAACCATTGTAAGAAGATAGAAGTGCGGTACAGTATCAGTTTATACTGTACTTCATTCTAAATCAGTGCGGCGCGATATATTATACGCCGCCGAATGTTTAGCGATACCGGGGTTTTGTAACGTGTTTATCGCCTTACCGCCCTCTGTGGTTGGGTATACTTGGCGTTTTTAATTTCGATCACGCGATTCACACCTATACATACCATAGTAATAGTAGATATACGGTAAACCATTGTAAGAAGATAGAAGTGCGGTAGAATATCAGTTGATATTCTGCTTCACTTGTTAGTGCGGTGCGAGATATACGCCGCCGAATGTTTAGTGATACCGGGGTTTGGTAATTAGGACTCTCGCCTTACCGCCCGCTGTGGTTGGGTATAATTGGCGTTTTTAATTTCGATCACGCAATTCACACCACAATATACCATAGTAATAGTGATATGTATACGGTAACCATTGTAAGAAGATAGGAATATGATAAAGTATCAGTTGATATTCAGTCCAGTGCGGTGCGAGATATAAGCCGCTGAATGTTTAGCGATACCGGGGTTTGGTAATTACGCGCTTATCGCCTTACCGCTCCCTGTGGTTGGGTATAATTGGCGTTTTTAATTTCGATCACGCAATTCACACTACATACCATAGTAATAGTGATATGTATACGGTAACGATTGTAAGAAGATAGAAATGCGGTAAAGTATCATTTGATAGTCTACTTCACTTTAAGTAGGTACTTATATTTGGTGCGATTGGAAACTTGCTGAAAACGTGCCCGTGTATATTTTAGACGGTAGCTTTGGAATAAGGTATACCTTCTAGACCCACCCTCTTGTTTTTTTTTCGGACTTACATTAACCCACATTGCAAAAATGCTACTATTATATAACTGCAAGTACAAAAATAACGGTCACTTGAGCTTAACGTACTAACTACTACAAACAACTATACAATATACTTATTATTTAATACTTATACTGTCTATGATTGATATTGCAGCTGAAGTAGTTACTTTTACGAATTCGTGAGAAGTATCCATTTAGCTGAACATTCTATTATAATTAGATCATAATATTCATAAGTCTGAACCTATGAAACCATTAAATTCAATAACTGAGCTTTTACTTACAGTAAAATAGCCTACAAACTATAATATTTACTATCACCCATTAAATACTTAGGTACACAGACAGGCAATTGAAAGTCTAAATCTAGCTAGTCTGGTTCAATATACATACGACCTAGATGATGAGCAGACATAAGACACATACATTAGTTATAACATTATTTAATTTAAAAAAATATCTGCAAATACTAGTAAAAAATGACAAATAGCCTTTGGCCGAATACACGGAGCTCCATATCTCTCACCCTTAACAAAGATTCGTACTTTTCTTACACAAAAAAATAGACATACCTATACCCTGGATAGGGCGGACGGCAAGAAAAAATGTCGTCAGTTTATCGGTGCCAATCATCTTTTTTTGTCACCAGCATGCTATAATTCGCTCAGAAGCACATAGGTATAGAATTTCGACAGATGGTGCTATTGCTTGCTACTCGTTACTGGTTTTCTTATCGGTGACAATAATATTATCACAATTATGAAAAGTCAAAGTTAAAAACCCAAGGCTAGCCTCCGGACCTCTCCGGAATATGCAGTGGCTTGATGCCTTACCACGGACCAGGCTATGAGTACTTTACTAACCTTATTTCAATAGCCTGTCAAGTATATTTTGTCTTGTCTCGAGTCTGCGTCGATCTTTAATCGTTCCAGCTCTCAGCATGAGTGATCGGTACACTTCGCAGCATCCCGCGCGACGGCCGGACGGTGTAATTATTTTATTTATATAATAAATAGTTTCCTTTCACATTACGTTATAAAAACGATGCGTGCCCGCAAATATAATGTATCGGACCTCTTACGATACTTAGCTCCTGATAAGAGAAACTGTACGTAGACTTTAGAAACATTGTTGCATGTACGTTCTAATGATTTTACTTGCCTATTGTAGGTAAACTCGCCGGCATATTTAGCGGAACATAAAAAAAAGGTTTGATATCAGTATCATATAAAGTTGCTGGCTGGTTTATACGTTATTTAATTTAAAAAGAAATATTTTCAAATTAAGAAAACAACTGAACATCACATTTTATGCAATTGTTTTAATTTTATTCAAATACACCTTATCTGGAGCGAACTTCGAGTATTTCTTCCTTCTGAGTTTGATTTAAAATTTCATTGAAATACTGTTTTTTGTTAGTTTTTTTAATCGCGTATCTTTCTGGAGTTGATGACTGAATTATGCCTGACTTAGCCCCAACGGAGATTGCCAGGGCACTCGAAATGCGAAGAAATGGTCAAACCTACAGAGTGATATCCAGAGATCTTCGTCGACCAGCTTCAACGATCCATCGCAGTATCCAACGGTTCAGGGAGACCGGTACTTATGTGAGAAGAGCAGGACAAGGCAGAAAAAGACGCACTTCGAGTAGGGATGATCGTTTCATTCGGCTTCGTGTACCTAGGAACCCCCGTTTGACGGCCGTCCAAGCCCGACATGAGTTAGAAGCAGTGCGGGGTGTAACCGTAAGTGAGCGTACGGTACGAAGAAGGCTCGAAGAAGCTGGTTTGGGTTCATTAGTACCCGCCAAGGCTCCAAGGCTCGAGGTAAATCATCGTAGAAACAGGTTAACTTTTGCTCAGGAACATCGACTTTGGAACGTGGACCAATGGAGTAAGGTATTGTTTAGTGATGAGTGCAGAATTCTCTTAAATCAAATTGACGGCAGGCAAAGAATATACAGACGCAAAGGAGAACGATACATTCAGACAAATTTTGAAACTACAGTTGCATACGGTGGTGGATCAACAATGGTTTGTGCGGGCATTTGTTTGGGAGCTCGCACAGACTTGGTAGTGATTGACAGAGGGAGTCTGACTGCAGACCGCTATATCAGAGAAGTTTTAGAAGAAAATGTCGTACCGTTTGCCCCATATATCGGTGACGATTTTGTTTTTATGCAGGATAATGCTCTGCCGCATACCGCTCGGGTAACTCAAGCTTATCTTAATGATATGAATATCACTGTTATGGAGTGGCCGGCGAGATCACCGGATATGAACCCAATAGAGCACGTTTGGGACTTGCTGAAAAGAAAAGTTAAGTCCAGAATTCCAGCTCCTGCCAACGTGGGAGAACTGCGAATCGCCGTAGTTGAGGAATGGCGGAGACTATCCCAGGAGACCATCGATAACATCATTCTCAGTATGCCTAGACGGGTAGAAACTTTAATAAGAGCACGTGGAGGAAATACGCGATATTAATCACCATTTTTCTAATTTAATTAATTGTAATTTTAATATTAAATTTCATTTTTCCAGGTTACACGAAAAGTTCAAAAATGTACCATTTTTCACAAATAGCCTTTACTCGCAAAATCTGTTCTTAATGTGATCTCATTTTAAGTAAAAAAAAATGAAACTTTAAATAACAAAAGAAGTGTAGTAAGTAGATTTTAAAATAAAACCATATTTTTTTAATTATGGACCTTTTTTTTATGTTCCGCTAAATATGCCGGCGAGTTTATATTTCAACTAACTTTGCAAGAAATTATAAACACCTTATACACTTTGAAACAAATGACGACCGAATGGCGCAGCTGTAGTGTTCCTACCCAAGTCGGAGGTCGTGGGTTCGATTCCCATAACTGAAAAATGTTTGTATGGTGAGCGTGGATATTTTCCAGTGTCTGGGTGTTTTTCTATATGTGTTATCAAGTACCCATGAACATGCTACTTATCGCTTACTTTGAGGTTCGATTGCGCTGTGTGTAATGTCCTGAATGTGTTATTTAAAAAAAAAACACTAAGTGCGTATAGCATCAGGAAGTCTTATATGTGAAATCTGTCACACATTTTTTGAAAAAAAAATAGGCTTTTTTGGGGTACACTGATTATTTAGTGGCATGCTCCTTTTTTCACCTTCACGAAATATAAACATACCTTGAAGCTAAGCTTATAGCTAAACCGAGTAGATAATAATTTCTAACAAGTTAATTCTAATCGACAAATACACCATGCTCATGTTTGAGCCGAGTTTGAGTCGATCAGATAAAACTGAAAATTGAATTGTCAATAATTACAGGCGTCAGGTATCCCTAGGTAGGTCTTAGGTCTCACGATTGACCCTAGGTGTTTCCTAGCAGATACGGTGGTGAGGTGATTTATGTAATAGTTACTTGATATAGCGTGAATTATTATTTTAGATGCGTAAATTAGCAATTGGTAATGTAAAAATAGACGTTCGTGTTTTTTATTTACGGAATATGTGATGGTTTTATAAACTGGATAGCATCATTATCAACATCTGGTTATTGTCTTTGAGCTGGATTAGCAGGAGTGAAATAATAATGTCTAAATTAAAAAAAATTTAGACCTTATTAGGCAACAATAACATAATAATAATTATGTAGGTTTGAAGATATTATTTAGGTACTCAAAAACTTTTGCAAATCTATAGTAAAATTATATCACTGAAATCTTGAAATCATAAAACTTGTTAAGGAAAGGTTTATACTTATTTTTCGATACAACGAGGCAATGGGGCCAGCAATTTGGGAACAATTCCCTCTGACAGCGGTCTATTAGATTAATTTAGTTTAATATGTAATTTTTAATTTAGGTACCTATAGATTAATTTTATAGCTAGTTTTAATTTTTAATTTAAGTTAGTTTTATGTACCTTTTTCCAAGAGCATGTTTTTTTGTGAAATAAAGTATTTCTATATATGAAAGATTTTAAGAAGCATACTTTTTCGTTGAACTATGCTGTAATAACGATTTTAGTTTTCAGTTCTTATTATCTAAGATATTTCAAAATTAACTTAAAATGCAAAATCAGTACATAACACTTTAACTTTCTAGAAATATTAATAACTATTTGATAGTCACTAAGCAATCGATGATTAATAACTATGAAGCCGTTGAGTTAATCGTTAGATCTTGCGAGTTATTGTCTTAAGGTCGCAGGTTCTAAACCCAATCGCCTTTCAGACAACTCAGTTAAAGTTAACTAGTTGGGTGACCGAGCTTTGCTCGGTAGTATTACAGCTACTTACCAATAGATAGCAGCAGGAGTTTACTGTAATAGTTTTATTTTATCGCCAATAGATGTCAGGTATAGATTTATATATTTTTTTGGTAAATACGACATTTTCTACAAAATGAATCCTAGCTAGATCAATTTATCGCCCCCAAAACCTATACTAAATTTCATGAAAATCGTTCGAGCCGTTTCCGAGATTCAGATTATAAATAAAAACATATATACAAGATTTGCTCGATTAAAGGTATAGGATTTATTTTGATAGGCGACTATTTTGAGACAAAGTTTCTTTTTGGAGGGCTAGGCGAAAGAATGCGAGTTCACTGACGTTTAACCCTAACACGTACATACCTAAGTAGGTCCACAGTCTTAGTAGGTATTACCCAGAACGATAACGCTTATTAATAAATCATACCTAGTTGCCCCAAATAAATAAATTATTACAATAAGCGCATATTAGATTGACCAATTAGTTATGGACCAAGACACAAAAGTTTATACTGTATGCCAGACCTACGACATTTTTTAAAAGCGTTCAATATCTTTTCTCGATTCAGGCATCAGATGGACCGCTTTAGAGGTAGAGAAGTTCAGAATTTACTCATAATTTTTCTTAAATCCTACTTAAGTTTGTAGTTATTTGTATGTATATAGTTTATAAATCTACACCACCTGCAAACTCTAGTTCCTTTGTTTTCCTTTTCTCAAGGTTGCCTGGCAGAGATCGCTGCTAAGCGATAAGGCCGCCTTTTGTGCCTAAAATTATTTTAATATGTATTTCTGTTTTGTGTTATTTCTTGTGTGGTGCAAATAAAGTGTATATTTATTTATTTATTTATTTATTTAAGTGTATCACCTCATAAACGGTACAGCACCGCTAGCCATATGACATATTGCGTTCTGGCCAAATCTCTGTAAAACATCGTACAATGCACGTGCGAAATAGTATCTAATTTACAATAATCTCTAGAGTTGACCCGCGCCTGGCTTTTATCAACAAACCGGGACTTGAAAAGAAATATCGTACTTTCCGCACTTATTAAGCAAATTTTAACACTATTGCAGAAACCTAATTCTAATCCGAGCAACGGTTTTTCTTTATCACGTAGGTACGTTATATCTACACATTTAGTAATAGTTGCATTGCATTCATTAAAAAAAGCATTACAATAATTTATTATCGCAAACCTCCCGACTTACCCCGACCGACACAAATTACTAAATAATAACACGCTAGTTAGTGCTTCAGGTTAGGGTTATCACAATCTTGTCTTGTCTGAGAACAGGGTGGTTTCATTGGCGCGTGCTTGGGAAGGCCTATGTCCAGTTGTGGATGTTCGCAGGCTGAGATGATGATGATTGAAGGAGAAAATATATTTTTTCCATTTGTGTTTTGCGTGCGGAAAGTTATCCTTTTCCGCACTAGTACTTTTTGTTTCCTCCTGCGCGGCACCGAAGCGGGCGCACCAGGACGCGCAATTACAGCCGGTATCATAATTTATATTAAAAAATTAAGCCGGTATATAAAAAATTTCGATCAATGCACGAGCTGAATTTTCGCTTTCGGCATGGGTCAACAAACCCCGCTCCTTTGGCTTGGGCCATGTTGACTTAAGCCTACAAACTGGAACTCGTAAAGAAATGACAAACTTTCCGCACTTATATTGAAATGTACTATTTCTCTCTATTTTCAGTGGCATAAATTATGGGTAGTGGCATAAATTTCACGCTTTCTTTGAGTAAAGGGGTATTGAACACCAACACATCACTCAACCACTATCGAACACTTGATCGTTTTAAGCCGGCCATACACCACGCATTTTAACGTCCAATATGCATGACGCTGTCAATTGGATCAGTTACTAGTGACCGTGTGTGGGCGTCAATTGGAAAAATCATCATGCCCAAATTTTTCTAAATTTCGGATCGACATCGATAAGGTAACACGGCTACGGGCGTTAGACAGCCCTAGAGCCCCCATACACACACGTCCGTCGGTTCGTTGCTGTCAATATATCATATCTGCTAGACGCACATTTGCTGGCCGTACAGCGGCCATCTTTTCGTCCAATGCCTGCACGTGGGAACTATAAGCAACGTTTAATGCAAATGGTTTTTAATAATGATTGAATACGGTATTTAGGGTATCTATAGTGTTATTATGTGGAGCGTAAGTGTTTATTGACGCACCGCTATCTCACAAACTCCGCGATGAGCGTGAAAACTTCTTGAAAGCTAAAAATAATGGTCAAGTGCGAGTCGGGCTCGCGCACTAATGGTTCCATTCTATCAAGACCAATTTTAATCAAAACACATCTGCTCACCAAATTCAAAACAAGCAAAGGATCACGGTTTTCGCTTTGGGCATAGAAACCCTGAGAGAAGTATCTAAGAGCAGTATCAAAGAAATTACAAAGACGATTATTTGAGAAAAAAAACATTACGATTTTTTTGGTATGCAATAAGTATAATAATACGCTTACTATGTAATTGACTTAAAAAATATACATGAATAATAATATTGTGCAATGTACATTCCAATCTATCAAACTATAGAGAGGCTGTTTATCCAAAAAAATGTAAATTCCCCTAGAACAGGTCCAATAAAAACAGTTTTTATAATTTCCAGCTAATTTATGCAACAATTCGTCTTGTCCACTCCATCACTATTTCGCATTCATTAGACGTCGGCCAATCGCGTCAAAGATGGCGCCTCCCGCGGTTTTCTCAGCCAATCACGAGCGGCCATTTGAAAAACAATAGACCATAAAAAATCCGTCATGGTGTGCGCGCGAGTCGACGTCCTAATTTGTATTCTACGGACTTAGTAGAAATTGTTTTATAGTTGTTATTTATAGGCGAAACATTTTACATAAGACGGAGGTCAATAAACTTCATTTTGTTTTTCCTAATGTATCCTAATTAAAATACGACCCCATCCACATTATTTGGGTGGTACCTAATGCCCAAAAGCGTGTAAGCATTAATTTACATGATTTTCCATTTATTGGGAAAACATACGAATTAATTTCGAAATAATTTAGGTAGCTACGTATGGAAGTCCGTTGTTTTACAAAATACTATTTTTTTTTTCAAATAAATCATACAAATTCGAAACTCTTTAAAGGCGAAAATATTCTAAGTAGTCGATTAAACCGAGGAAACTAATTTTCTACTGTACATGACCGCTTAAAATAATTTTAAGCTGCCAATGCATGATTTCACGGTATTCAAACGCGAGTAGGCAATTTATTTCTTGCGTGGTTAAAGTGTTTAATGGTCTATATCTATCACTCAGTGTATTTACCTTACCTAATGACAAAGCTTTAATCTTAGGTAATAGGAAATGGCCGTTTAGTTATATCGCTTGTATTATTATTATGATAATTAATGATAAACGACTTTTTCTTATGCAGTTGGTGGTTGACGATCCTTATATAGAGGGATTCTTTTTCAGTATAGATTCCAAGAAAATGGCAGATTTTATCCCATTATATTTCCTAGGGTTATATATAAAGCCTTCGCTTTTGCATCAAATGTTTGTTCCGTCTGCACATGGCTTATAAAATTACCCGCACGTTATAAAACCAATTTTATTAGGATCTATCCGACTCAGCAAACGTTGTTTTGCCATATTTATAATTATTTTTCACTTAGAAGTACAAAAATTAGTTTACGCCTTATTCTCAGATACCGATTATACACAAAAAAACATAAGTCAGCCGTTTCAAAATTTTCTTACAAACATTGAGACACGAGAATTTTTTATAATGCTAGCTGACGCGGCAAACGTTGTTTTACCACGTATGAAACGTATGAAATGATTACAACCCATTCTCAGACCTACCGAACGTAGACAAAAAATTGCATAAAAATCGGTCAGCGGAGAAATTTTTGTTACAAATACTGTGATACGAGAATTTCATACATTAAGATTTTACTATTCTACACTTTAACGATTTTCTTGCCTCCCAACAGAATTCCAGAAGGTGTTTAAAGACACTAATTAAGAATGTACAATGAGCCTGTAGAGAGTTCCCGTGAGACAAAGGCCGAGCTGACTCCGCGGCTACAAGCTACGGATACAGGGCCCTCGACACCTAGCTACTCCTAATTAGGAGGGACACCACCTGCAGGACTTAACGCCTAGGTGCACTTTAGGGTTGGCATATGCCAGAAAATTATGTCGCTGAAAACAATCTTCATAAACCACTACACCTATCACGGGCCCTTATGTATAATGTGTGTTTGCTATAATCCGCTAGAAATGTGACTCTACGATTTCGCAATGTAAAGTCAACATCTGCTGAGGATGTCGGGACGAAGCGTACGACGAAGAAAGTGTTGGGAAATTGTGTGTGGTGTTTCATGTGGGCAGTGTTTCTGCATATTGTACCATACAGAATCTTTTCAAGTACCTACAAACCCCTACAAGCATTTCATTGTTAACAGAGTTATAAGACATGGGAACAAATTGCCTGAGGACATCATTACAGCTGAATCGCTCAACCTATTTAAGAACCGACTCGACAAACATCTGAGCAAGCAACAACGAGCACAATTGATATAGGCGCATCAGCGAAAGCTGCTTAGCATATTATTAAATAATAATAATAATAAAAAAGCGTTATTCTGTCCCACTAATTATGGATTTTGGATTTGCGCAAAATAATGCCTGCTTCCATTCAAGATCTTATCTACTTGATGACGTGGCTTCACCGCTCCCAGCACCAGGTTGACCGTCTCCGATATACCTATTGTACTCGCTGCTTCCTGGATCTCCTCTGCAGTCGGTTGCAGCACGTCCTTTGCAGGGGCATATTTGACTTCCTCTGGATGGAGAGTGTGCCGTCCCATGAGTATACGTCCTACGCGTATGAATCAGGGCAAGGTATTAAGGAGTTTCCTCTTCCACATTCAAGAGACTGCACATACCTGTCTTGCAGGCTTACTATTTCGACGATTCACCTTTCAGGATAAGAAATTTTAACTACATAATATAGACTACGATGCTTGTTGCTGACCAAGTGCGAATTGGCAGTCTTCACACTTTTGAGAAAAATGGTAAGATCAAGCTAGATAGCGATTTTCTGACGACATTTTTCATTGCTGGTAAATCAAGTGATTTTAATTACACGCAAAGAAAATAAATGCGAAATAATAGAAGCTTCAAAATTGATAATTAAACTTTTATTACATAGGTATCTCCTTTTGCGTGCATTTGTACTATAGAAGTATTTGGTAGTTTTTGGTCTTGTTCTAAACGCAACTTTTTATAAATTTCAGATTTAGCTAAAGTCGATTCAGATTTAGACAACTCTTCCTTGTTAATGAGTTTATATCTACCACTACCTCGTCACTTACCATCAATTGAGATTGTGTTCAAATTATAATAGAGTAAAATATATTATATACCAAGGACGTCTATGAAGCACCAACCCTATACAATCCGAGGCGTTGCGTGTAATTAGAGATTGTATACATTAGCAAATACAAATAAAGCACAATGCAAGCGGGACCCGGCGCGAACATTAGTCTTGCGAGGTCGAAGATATACCCCGTGAAGAGCCCAGCGCCACATCGTTGTGAAATCTAAAATTAAATTACCGTTAACTTACCGTTATCTACAATCCTTGCGCGTGTAGGTAACACTTTGCATATAGTTGTATGTCTAGTGTGTTTCATTTCCTAACCTAAACTACGGTGATATTCATATTTGTTTTTCCAGTTTATATTTTGTTTATCTAACGTATATTGGAAAATACCCATATACAGGAAAACATTCATGCTCAGCTCTCAAACATTTGCCAGTTGTAAGAATTAAACCTCAGAAATTAAACCCATGACCTCCAACGCAGAAGAAAATACCATCTAGCAATTGTATAAGTTACAAAACGATTTTTTTTAAACCTCAGTTACCCGATTTGGTTCCACTGGGCCCCCGCAGTGGCATGGCCCACTCCAATTAACATAAACACCAACAGTATTTATAACTATACGTATACGACGGCCGACAACAGCGTGCGAAGTAATTATTCACGGAGAAATTATTGTTGCTAATCTGAGCTCGATCTTATCGGCAACGGACACGGCTTTTGTTTTGCTTAGCGTTTTCAGCTTAGAGGAAACCAACGGTATGTATATTCAATCCTTCCTTTGCCAATTAGAGATGGATCTTCAAGCTTTTCTCTCTGATATTCTAAGAACGAAATAAGAGAGAAATAACCCCTAATTGTTTCTACACAGCATCGTGTCTTGACGCCAAATAGAGAGCGTTAGTCGATATGGTAGTGATCCTATAATCAGCTAATCTTTGGTCTGGTTTTTCGCTAAGATCGGTATTATAAGTATAACCACAGATTAGCTGATTAATAGTTAAGTATATCTATTTTATCGGTGGTTTAGATCCTTATTTATGGGGTTGAAATTCCGCCATTAAGGTCCTTGATAGAAAAACCAAAACAAACTTCATATTTGCTAATTAGTCTGAACATAATATAACCCTTGTTTGTGTGATCTGACATATTGTAACCTAAGATTTTAGAAACTTTCATAACATAAATATTTGAAATCACTCATACCCTTCTTTTGCGACTTTAGTTCAAATTAAAGAAAAATAAAGAAACTTTTTCGTATGAATTCCAGTACTTACCTAAATATATTTAAAAAAAAAGCTCAAGTGAGTGTCACAGTGTCATATTCAATTGCGAAGGGGGCAATCTATCCAATTTATAGCCCTCCAGATATTTAACGCGATCTCGAAGACGATATGAGAAGCTAGTAGGGATCTCATCCAATTTGTTGCGGCCATAAAAAATAATTATTTCGTATACTTACAAACTTACTCTGTAAACCTAAAAAAAAGTAAACCTGAGTGTTGGATTTTTCTAACGAGGGTTTGGAATTATAATTTTTACGTGTTTTTACATTTTTTTTCATAAATATGAACAAGAGATTGTTTATATAAATATGATTTTAAGTAAACAAGGATTAAAGATCGAATATGGTATTTTTTATTTGAATTACGGTTTTTCACTAATCTCGCGGGTAGCGTGAATTCTTCTGGAATAAAAAATAGCCAATGTTTTAATCCAGGGTATTTCCTATCTCCAAATTTCAGCTAAATCGGTTCAGTAGTTGCGGCGTGAAAGAGTAACAAACATACACACACTTATACACACACTCTTAGACACATAATATGTGTGTGATTTATGTCTAACAATATACTTACTAGATATATTGTGTCGACTGTAGTGAGGTAGTGAAAGAGGTTGTGAATTTGTGTTCGCTTGATGAGCTATGTGTTTTGAATTTGGCTAAAATAAAGACTTATTTTATTCTTTCTTTCTGACAACACCACACAAACATTTCTTCTCACAGTTCTCAACTATCAGCTATTGGCGGAGTGAACTCTCGGCAAGTATTTTTCTTCCCTGGCAGTTGTATGAAAGAGTCGAAAACATCCAAGTTATTACGTCGCGGACACCGCTTTGAGCGCCTGGTATTGAGAGATTTTCTATATCCGCCGCTTCCCTTTATGCTACGTGCAATTTTCCCGCACTGCCGTTATGAACCCGCGATGTTCGACTGAGTGTGGATATACCTTTACTTTTCAATTAAATACACATCTTTTTGGCAGCAGTTGATCAAATTCGTAATCACTTTTATTTCGAACAATTTTATTTTCATGTATTTCATAAGTTAGGCCGATGTAAAATAAAGAAAGTTTTGAGTTTGAGTTTCAATAAATTATTACATGACTTCACTAAAATGCACCTTTTTGGTAAAGGTTGACAAAATTCGTAATCACCATTATTTCGATCGAATATTTTTATGATTCTTCATAAGCTACTTAGACCCATGTGAAATAACTAAAGAATGGAAAAACCTTACGTCTTAATTATTATTGTAAGGAGTGGACTAAATAGAAGAAATAGAGCTACCTACTACGCTCTATACCACTACCTTCTTGATCTAGCAGCTATAGTCCGACAGTCAAATGATCGATTTGTTGTGTAAAATACAAAAGATCAAAATTCAAATGCATGAGAGAGACAGTTGGACTGCATTGAAGTCACGTGATCAATTTAGCTACATTTTTGAATTTTGTTCCATTTCATTCCTCGAGTCGAATTAAAGTATCTCGTTAGGCTACGGCTGATAACCTTTTTTTTTTTTTTTACCCACAGGAAATGCCTGACGCATACCCCTCCGTCAGATGACACGACCCGCCACCGAAGCGGCAGGTTCC
This sequence comes from Coenonympha arcania, assembly GCA_036785405.1. Classification (NCBI taxonomy): domain Eukaryota; kingdom Metazoa; phylum Arthropoda; class Insecta; order Lepidoptera; family Nymphalidae; genus Coenonympha; species Coenonympha arcania. Next base: position 6,018,610 of record JAWDAA010000030.1, on the reverse strand, counting down.
GCCGCTGCTGCCGGCAGCCTGGCCGCTGCCGACCCTCCTGGGAGGCGCGTCCCGAACAGGTCGCGCCACCACCTCGGCCTGTCGGTGGAATTCGGGTGACGGACGCCAGAACCCCTTACGTACGTCACCCGCAGGCCGGCACCGGTCGCCGAAAGAAGGTGTTCGCACCCCAGCAACCGGCGCGTCTCCTGCGAGAGGGATGTGCCGCCGTAAATATCCCTCTCGACGAGCGTTCCCGCCCACTTCGGTGATTTTTTTACGAGGTTGTCTTCCTCGTAGTGCCCCGAAGGGACTTGTGGGCGTTTCCGCCCCCGCCTGTAATTTTTTAATGAGGTTTTCTTCCTCCTCCGGGGTTGGTGCGTTTCGACACTGTGCCCTCTGCTGGGATTTAGAGGGACACGCGAAGAAACGTCACCTATCCGCCGGGCCAAGCTATTCGCCGTCGGTTATCAACCGACGTTACCAGGGAGCACCGGCCCGTGCGCTACAGAGGGGCACCGTAGCACTCGGGCACTCGTGGAGGTTGCTTGGCGAGCCCTCCACGGCTGATTACCTACCTGTTTTCGTACTTGTTGCTTTATCGTCCGCTATGAACAAATTGCACCGTTTCAAACAAGCTCTTGATAATAAAAATAAAATGTCGTATCCATACAAAACAAGCATCTGATCGGACATCATTTTCCCGCTGCTTTAAGAAAATGCAGCTGACTGAGAGTCCTGTGTAACTTCATCTATTAATATCTTATTTTTATTAACATCGGGCCGTTTCGGCTCTTTGATACCGTCTCACCACGTCTTACCGTCTCGGCCAATTACTGAGATGCTCTTAGAGGGGCGCTTCATAGAAATTTAATCAAAACCGTTGCATGGTGTAAAGATATTGGACGCTTTATGAACGTCAGTTATTATCCATCGCTTAGTTATTACGTAGGAGATAATACGTAGTAAGAAATTGAGTAAGCATAATAAATACGGGATGGCGGGATATTTGTTTCTCTGGTTGCTTCGGCCGCGGCTGGTTACCATCCTACCGTCAAAGATGTAAAGCGATTTACCGTTCCGGTGCTTAGATCTACATTATGTAGTATTTGTTAAGTGTATCTTACATATAAAATTCGACAGATTTTTACGCAATTTTCTGTATGTCTGGAGTCGTAAGATATGTTTTATGTCCCTAATGGCAAAACAACGTTTGTCTGGTCAACTAGCATTGTCAAGCCATACCCTGTTGATATCCTCCATTTTTCGATTCTAAATATTTCATAAAATATACGTATAAAGAAACCTAACAAAACTTTCAATGTTATTTATTACATTAGATATTTTTCTATGATACATCGTCTAAACAACAGCGATCATTGTTCTAGAGTTGCAAGTATCAAGATCGTTTATCTTCCCCCACACCCTCCAGGCGATACCAAAACAGTCAAAAAGTATCGATTTCAAGTACAAGGACTACTGGTGCTCTTGTCTATGGTTTGTACTGGCGTCATGTAGACAAGGTTTGTAATATGAAACGGTTTATGTTTTACGAGCGCTGGAAACACATGGGCGTATATTTGCACCGAGCCAAACGTTACACTATTTGATTTAACCACAGCAAAGACGTATTGAGTTGCATAAAATGTAGAATATTAAATATTACAGTTAGTTAATGCTTCTTTTTTGTGTGTACATCTATAAATATTACTTGTGTTGAAAGTAGTTGTCTAAAATAGCTGTTCGCAAGCAATGAATAAGGGGTCAGTTGTAGCCATCTAAAGCATAATATTTTCACATATTGACAAAAACAGACAATATAAAAAATCCTGAAAATATAAATATAGTTACGATAAGTCAGGATGTCTTTGCCAATATCATGAAACGTTTATTGTGTGAAAGTAAAAAAAAATTGGTCAAGTGCGAGTCGGGCTCGCGCACTGAGGGTTCTGCACTATCAAGACCAATTCTCAATAGTATTAAAGTAAACTAACCAGTAAACAACGCTGCCCACCAAATTCCGCGAGTCAAATAGGTGCAACGCCATCTGTCGTCATCAAAGTTAAACAAAATATTAGACTTGTTGAATATCAATTCAACACGTATTAAAAAAAACTACTCACTAGATCTCGTTCAAACCAATTTTCGGTGGAAGTTTGCATGGTAATGTACATCATATATTTTTTTTAGTTTTATCTTACTCTTATTTTAGAAGTTACAGGGGGGGGGGACACACATTTTACCACTTTGGAAGTGTTTCTCGCGCAAGCTATTCATTTTAGAAAAAAATTATATTAGAAACATTAGTATCATTTTTGAAGACCTATCCATAGATACCCCACACATATGGGTTTGATGAAAAAAAAATTTTTGAGTTTCAGTTCTAAGTATGGGGAAACCCCAAAATTTATTACTTTTTTTTAAATTTGGTGTGAAAACCTTAATGCGGTTCACAGAATACATCTACCTACCAAGTTTCAACAATATAGCTCTTATAGTTTCGGAAAAAAGTGGCTGTGACATACGGACGGACAGACAGACATGACGAATTTATAAGGGTTCCGTTTTTTGCCATTCGGCTACGGAACCCTAAAAATACCATAAGTATCTAATAATTAATTTCATATCGTCACTTTATATGGACGACTCTGTTTATTTGAGACCAAAAACTTTAAAGCCGTTCTGACAAAAATGCAAAAAAATTGTTCCTAAGAGAGTGTACATGTACCCCATAATATGGTGTAAAACTTCTCCATATATATTATGGGAAAACCAAAAGAAAAACAATCTGTACCTTGAATAGTACGTCATGCGAAATTGACCACCTCATACTTACTAACTCTATTTCTATGCTCGGAGAGACAATATAGTTATTTTGATACTCGAGATTTATCTCTTCAGCGTTTGATCGTTGCAATAATTTCGCGTATGTGTACTTTCAGAACAACGCGTATAACTCCAACTGGCGCGCCAATAAATCGAAACGTACTCCATATTAATTAGTTTGCGTGCGCGCAACGCTACTGTATCGACAATTTATTGTTAGTGAAGGACATAAAATTATTTATGAAAAATGCTTTCGCTTGTTTCAAGCTACCTCGCGTGCTAGGCCGCTTTGTAAATCTAGCGGATTTTGCTTTATTCAAATGGGCAAAGCTTGCGTTGAATTATGCTCATGTCTTGTGTCCCTTGTTAGTTAATGCTGCGAGATGCAGTAGTTGTGTGGTATGCAGAGTGGTACTGTTCTGAATAACATATTCAAAACAGTAGGTACTCGTCGTTACGGAGCTTCAAACCCGCGAAGTTATCTCAGATTTACTAGTTATCGGTCCTGCTTTTAGGTTCATAATTTATTTCAATAATATCACATTACTTCTATCTATATATATAAAAGAATGAGGCATTTTGGTGATTTTGGTTGTTCCAAGGATTCCGCCAAAACTATAGGTCCTAGAGATCTGAAATTTGGTACCTAGGTAGATATTAGGTCATGAATTCGTACTAAGACGGGGATTCCAGAAATTCAAATTTTAAGGGGTAAAAACCGTTGGTTTTTTGGATTTCCCCATACAAAAGTGAAATTTTTTTCGTTGTTCCAGGAATTCCCGAAAAGCTACAAGTCGTAGGGATCTGAAATTTGGTACCTAGGTAGATATTAGGTCATGAATTCGTATTAAGACGGGGATTCCAAAAATTCAAATTTTAAGGGGTAAAAACCGTTGGTTTTTTGGATTTCCCCATACAAAAGTGAAATTTTTTTCGTTGTTCCAGGAATTCCCGAAAAGCTACAAGTCGTAGGGATCTGAAATTTGGTACCTAGGTAGATATTAGGTCATGAATTCGTACTAAGACGGGAATTCCAGAAATTCAAAGTTTAAGGGGTAAAAACCGTTGGTTTTATGCATTTCCCCATACAAAAGTGAAATTTTTTTCGTTGTTCCAGGAATTCCCGAAAAGCTACAAGTCGTAGGGATCTGAAATTTGGTACCTAGGTAGATATTAGGTCATGAATTCGTACTAAGACGGGAATTCCAGAAATTCAAATTTTAAGGGGTAAAAACCGTTGGTTTTTTGGATTTCCCCATACAAAAGTGAAATTTTTTTCGTTGTTCCAGGAATTCCCGAAAAGCTACAAGTCGTAGAGATCTGAAATTTGGTACCTAGGTTGATATTAGGTCATGAATTCGTACTAAGACGGGGGTTCCAGAAATTCAAATTTTAAGGGGTAAAAACCGTTGGTTTCTTGGATTTCCCCATACAAAAGTGAATTTTTTTTCGTTGTTCCAGGAATTCCCGAAAAGCTACAAGTCGTAGGGATCTGAAATTTGGTAACTAGGTTGATATTAGGTCATAAATTCGTACTAAGACGGGGATTCCAGAAATTCAAATTTTAAGGGGTAAAAACCGTTGGTTTTATGGATTTCCCCATACAAAAGGGAAATTTTTTTCGTTGTTCCAGGAATTCCAGAAAAGCTACAAGTCGCAGAGAGCTGAAATTTATTACCTAGGTTGGTGTTATATCATGAATTCGTATTCAGAAAGGGATTTTCGAGATCCAAATTTTGAGGAGGAAAAGGTTTGAACTTTTTGGCCGCCATTTTGAACTTTTTTGTTACTGGACCGATTGCTTTGAAAATCAACTTTTGACTATGGCAGCAAGCATAGAGAAGGAATCTGTTGCTAAAATTAAAAAAAGTGGCCGCCATTTTGAACTTTTTTGTTAATGGGTCGATTGCTTTGAAAATCGATATTTGACTATGGCAGCAAGCATAGAGAAGGAATTTGTGGCCAAAATTTAAAAAAGTGGCCGCCATTTTGAACTTTTTTGTAAATGGGTCGATTGCTTTGAAAAACGATATTTGACTATGGCAGCAAGCATAGAGAAGGAATTTGTGGTCAAAATTTTAAAAAGTGACCGTCATTTTGAACTTTTTTGTTACTGGGCCGATTGCTTTGGAAATCGATATCTGACTATGGCAGTAAGCATAGAGAAGGAATTTGTGGTCAAATTTAAAAAAAGTGGCCGCCATTTTGAACTTTTTTGTTACTGGACCGATTGCTTTAAAAATCGATATTTGACTATGGCAGCAAGCATAGAGAAGGAATTTGTGGTCAAATTTAAAAAAAGTGGCCGCCATTTCGAACTTTTTTGTTACTGGACCGATTGCTTTGAAAATCGATATTTGACTATGGCAGCAAGCATAGAGAAGGAATTTGTGGTCAAATTAAAAAAAAGTGGCCGCCATTTTGAACTTTTTTGTTACTGGACCGATTGCTTTGAAAATCGATATTTGACTATGGCAGCTGGCATAGAGAAGGAAATTGTGATCAAAATTTAAAAAAAAGTGGCCGCCATTTTGAAATTTTTTGTTACTGGACCGATTGCTTTGAAAATCGATATTTGACTATGACAGTAAGCATAGAAAAGGAATTTGTGGTCAAAATTTAAAAAGTGGCCGCCATTTTGAACTTTTTTGTTACTGGATCGATTGCTTTGAAAATCGATATTTGACTATAGCAGCTAGCTTAGAGAAGGAATTTGTGGTCAAAATTTAAAAAAGTGGCCGCCATTTTGAACTTTTTTGTTACTGGACCGATTACTTCGAAAATCGATATTTGACTATGGCAGCAAGCATAGAGAAGGAATTTGTGGTCAAAATTTTAAAAAAGTGGCCGCCATTTTGAATTTTTTTGTCAGTGGGCCGATTGCTTTGAAAATCGACGTCTGACTATGGCAGCAAGCATAGAGAAGGAATTTGTGGTCAGAATTAAAAAGTGGCCGCCATTTTGAATTTTTTTGTCAGTGGGCCGATCGCTTTGAAAATCGACGTCTGACTATGGCAGCGAGCATAGAGAAGGAATTCGTGGTCAGAATTAAAAAAAAGTGGCCGCCATTTTGATTTTTTTTGTCAGTGGGCCGATTGCTTTGAAAATCGATGCCTGACTATGGCAGCAAGCATAGAGAAGGAATTTGTGGTCAGAATTAAAAAGTGGCCGCCATTTTGAATTTTTTTGTCAGTGGGCCGATCGCTTTGAAAATCGACGTCTGACTATGGTAGCGAGCATAGAGAAGGAATTCGTGGTCAGAATTAAAAAAGTGGCCGCCATTTTGAACTTTTTTGTTACTGGGCCGATTGCTTTAAAAATCGATATTTGACTATGGCAGCAAGCATAGAGAAGGAATTTGTGGTCAGAATTAAAAAAGTGGCCGCCATTTTGAACTTTTTTGTTACTGGACCGATTGCTTTGAAAATCGATATTTGACTATGACAGTAAGCATAGAAAAGGAATTTGTGGTCAAAATTTAAAAAAGTGGCCGCCATTTTGAACTTTTTTGTTACTGGACCGATTGCTTTGAAAATCGATATTTGACTATAGCAGCTAGCTTAGAGAAGGAATTTGTGGTCAAAATTTAAAAAAGTGGCCGCCATTTTGAACTTTTTTGTTACTGGACCGATTGCTTCGAAAATCGATATTTGTGTATGGCAGCAAGCATAGAGAAGGAATTTGTGGTCAAAATTTTAAAAAAGTGGCCGCCATTTTGAACTTTTTTGTTACTGGACCGATTGCTTTGAAAATCGATATTTGACTATAGCAGCTAGCTTAGAGAAGGAACTTGTGGTCAAAATTTTAAAAAGTGACCGCCATTTTGAACTTTTTTGTTACTGGACCGATTGCTTCGAAAATCGATATTTGTGTATGGCAGCAAGCATAGAGAAGGAATTTGTGGTCAAAAATTTATAAAAGTGGCCGCCATTTTGAATTTTTTTGTCAGTGGCCCGATTGCTTTGAAAATCGACGTCTGACTATGGCAGCAAGCATAGAGAAGGAATTCGTGGTCAGAATTAAAAAAGTGGCCGCCATTTTGAACTTTTTTGTTACTGGGCCGATTGCTTTAAAAATCGATATCTGACTATGGCACCAAGCATAGAGAAGGAATTTGTGGTGAAAATTTAAAAAATTATGAACTTGTTGGCTGCAATTTTGAACTTTTTTGTTACTGGGCCGATTGCTTTAAAAAACGATATCTGACTATGGCACCAAGCATAGAGAAGGAATTTGTGGTGAAAATTTAAAAAATTTGACCTTTTTGGTCGCCATTTTGAACTTTTTTGTTACTGGGCCGATTGCTTTGAAAATCGATATCTGACTATCGCAGCAAGCGTAGAGAAGGAATTTGCGGTCAAGATAAAAAAATGATGAACTTTTTGGCTGCCATTTTGAACTTTTTTGTTACTGGGCCGATTGCTTTGAAAATCGACGTCTGACTATAACCAGCAAGCATTAGGAAATATTTAGTGGTCAAAATTAAATTAAATGACGGTTAATACAAGAATTTTGGAAACTTAACGCCTGAGGGAGTAAAGCAAACGTGAGCGAAGCCGCGGGCGTTTGCTAGTTATATATAAAACTCGCTTTATGGCATGGTTCTAGAAACACTTCTTGCATGAAGATTCACAGAATTTTAATGCTTTGAACACCTTTCAGAAAATCATGGAAAATCCGAAACATTGGAGCATGCGAAATTCCTCGCGACGCCTTCTTTCATGATCATCATATTATATTCAGTTGCAGCAAGACACACAACTCCAAAAAGGTGAACGAAGTCCAACTCAAATCTCTTACTGACTGACGGACGGACGGACGGACGGACGGACGGACGGACGGAGAAACACTCACCATTAGGCATTCCGTTTTTACCATTTCGGCATGGAACCCTAAAAACTTTCCGAATACCGAAATCTTCGTAGAAATTGCGAAGTAACCATTGGTTATTTCTGCAAACTCAGGGTTTATTTTCATATACTGACCATTAAAATAACCGGATATAATAAATTATAGGTACATCACATGTAAGCAAGCACAAAATATTTATCTAATGCATCGCGTGATCGTAACGGCTCCCGTTTTACCCTGGGACAGTGTTAAGCACCTATGTAAATTATTGTAATGAATACGCGATTGTATTATAAGATTTATTTGTCCACTATAACTCTCAGTGGAATGGTAGGTCTGGCAATAATAATTTAAGAGCAGCCTTCCCGGTAGATTTTTTCATACAAACGCTCGTACGCGATTACGACGTTTCAACAAAATTTTCTTGAAATATTTTTAACAATTAGGTACCTTGCTTGCACACTATATCTAGGTTTTATAGGAACAAAGATTAAAATTTATTAGCAACAAATTCAGTACCAGCCTCCAAAAATCTGCATTCTTGCTGAAATTTTACATAAACTTTGGTCGTTTCGTTCAGCTCATATATTCTAAAAGTAAAAAAAAACAACTCTATAGAAACCTCGTACAACTAATAAAGATTCGAAATAACAAACATTATTTACACATACTTCTTTTTCAAAATCACGTATTTCCTGGAACAAGTTTCATGAAATGGCCGCGCTATTTTTTTTTCCTTAACGCACGATTGACGACACAGGCGCTATCTCGTTTTTTTCGCAGTGAGTCTTTTTCTAGGATTGCTTAAGACGAAACAGCAAGCCTGTAGACCACGTATTCATTGTACTTGGATAGTCCTGGAAGGGTCCCCTTAAGAGAAATAAACGTGCGGTCGTTTCGCTTCTTGTACTATCTTTTACCAACTGCGTCGTATTAATAGTGATAATATTATTACCTAGGAATTTACTGGTAAGGTTAAATTTTCACTGAACGGTGCAAAAAAGATATAAGGTAGGGACCTACCAGAATATAAAATAGTGTCTAACCTATACGCAATAATAGAACAAAAAATGGAAAATTCTTTCCAAAAAACCAACTTCAAATGCCACTACAAAGAATGAAATAATTTTCAATGTACACCAATTCGAAGTCGGGCAATGTTTCGTTCAATCATTAATAGTCCTTCTTATTATTAAACTTGATGTGCATTATCATTAGTGAATGAACGAAACATTGCCCGACTTCAAATTGGTGTACATTGAAAATTATTTCATTCTTTGTAGTGGCATTTGAAGTTGGTTTTTTGGAAAGAATTTTCCATTTTATTTTATACTTTTTAGAGGAAAACAACTAAATATGCGCATGGCATTGAAAAATGCCCACATCGCTTGAAGTATGCTTCTGAAATCTGAAGAGTTCCCTCAATTTCTCCAAGATCCCATCATCAGATCCTGACTTGATGAATACAGTCATTACTTGATGACTGCAAGGAAATGCAATAGTAACTATAAAAAATACCTAAATCGCTTCAAGCATACTAGCAAAATTTGAAGAGTTCCCTCAATTTTACCAAGATCCCATCATCAGATCCCGACTTGATGACCATAAGTTTTACATAATAAATCGTTTTACATATTATGAATTACTACAATCAACACTCCTGATTTGTTGTTTATTATTTTATTTTACAATATGAAATTTCGTGTAGGTATACTCAATTAACATTTTTTTTTATTTTATTATTATAAATTGACAATGTTAAATTTTTTTTTTTCTTTCTTTCATTTGTAAAATTTGTAACTACTGACTTTCAATAAGTGTATGTATGATACCTACATTGAATAAAATATTTGATTTTGATTTTGATTTTGATTTTAAGCCTACCTGAAAAAAATTACTCTTTCAAACAGTACCCAAATCACTTCAAGTGTGCTTATAAAATTTGAAGAGTTCCCTCGATTTCTCCAAGATCCCATGATCAGATCCTGACTTGATGACTATGGGACCATCTGTGAACTATACCCTTTCAAACAAAAAAAGAATTTTTGAAATTGGTCCACGCATCTTCGAGTAATCGGGGAACATACATAAAAAAAAATAAAAAAAATTAAAAAAAAAAAGATTCCGACGAATTGAGAACCTCCTCCTTTTTTTTGAAGTCGGTTAAAAATTAAAAAGGCATTTGCGGAAATAGAGCGAATTCCCGCGAAACAATCAATTACCACCGAGCTGTCAAACTAAAAAGACCTCCGGGAAAAGCAGGTGAAAGTGAAACAAAAATAATATAAAACTGGAGCGTAACTCGAACAAAACATTGATTAATGACGAAATGCACTCGAAAACAAACTGTCGAACTTCTTCAAATGCGCGATACAAATACCTCGAGTGTAACCCCTCGAAAATAATGGTTTCCTTTACTTGTCTAACTACCCTACCAAAGAGGAACGTACCACAAATGTAAACTTAACTCACATAAAGATAGAGTTCAAAATAAGATATCAAGAAATCGTAGAGTAAAAACACCAAAAGTCAGTAACTTAGTACAAGTAGGGTTAGTACAGGTTTTTTTGCGAACTTCGAGTCGACTCGTATCGCACAAGCGAATCGAATTCCTTCATACATTTACAGCCAACGCCATCTATTGACAGCCGCATGTTAATGAATGTCCTTAGATCTGCTGTGACATGATCGCTGACCGCGCGGGACGACCAGATCCTTTAGACCAGGAGGCCTCAAGCCATGAAGGCGAGGTCTTAGCCCCTTACCGGGGCTAAAAGAACAACACCGAGGGAGCGCGGCCTCCCCCGCGACACATCGCTCGGGTAAGGAAGCAAGCCTCGAGGCCCGTACCCCCGCGGGGACTTGCTTCCCAAGGGAAGACCACACAACAGCAGGTGGCCGTAAATGTATGAGGAATTCGATTCGTTTGTGCGATGCGAGTCGACTCGAAATTCGTACAAAAACGTACTAACCCCTCTGATTTCTTCGCGCATGGTTTTGTTACATTTTTTTTGTTATCGCTCGGAAGCGGTAGTGGCGTGTAGGGACGTGTGTTTCCTCTTTTTTTGTTGGGAAAATGTTTCGATGCCATTAAGCCGGTGACAGATCACCTTCTTTGAGTAATGCCTTCGATTGTTCGCGATCTGGGGTGAATAGTGAATAACGCTTTGACAATCGAACGGGACTTGGGAACGATTAACGTGGTCCTTTTGTGACAGCGATGTGTGTTTTGTCTATTGATTTTTTTAATCACATAAACAAGACAGATAAGATGATTAAAAAAATTTAAAACTCATTCCTGAATATTTGGGCTAAAGATACTCGTAGCACAGGCAATCGCTCTAAAAGGCGTTACGAGACTACACGCTTCCAAAGGCGGTCTAAAGCAGCATGAAAATCACTGTCATGAGAACACCAACTTTCGCCTATATGATAACTGCCATCTGTTATCACCCCAAACGTATAAAACCTCACAGTGTCAACTTTTTTATTCTATGGTCCACAGTGTTTTAATAACAAGAATTAAAAAAAAATATGTTTTAACCTCTCGTTCTAGTGGCTAAAGTTGTACCCTCCTTGCTTGACTCGGGCCCGTTTTAACGTCATGTTGGCCCAACCTCAATCCAAGAATCCCGAGGCTTTTATGCTAGAATTTTTTATGACTAATTTTGTAAAAATAACTCTTTTTTATCAAACCAAAAGACAGCAACTGCAGTAAATATCGTAACATAAATTAACTTTAACGAATGCTCACGTTTAAATATTTAATTCGCCGGTAATGTCTGAAACGAAGCAGGTGTGCGCATCCGTAATAAATAGATAACGTATACCATCAATTATTTATAAGTTCATAAAACCTAAGCGCGAGATAACAGATTTATTATCATTTATACTTATTTATGTACTTTTACACTAAAGCTCGTTGATAGAATTGATTATACTAACAATAATAAAGCCTCCGCTGAATAAATCAATCATTCCCTCGAATATTTCGAATACTCATCAATATTCAATGCATATCGATTACGCTAAGGTAATGACTATCGGGTATTCCTAAATCTTCGCTGCACTGTGGAGACACTTTTTTTCGTGTCGATAAAAAGAATTTATTCTTCTCACGCCTTATTATGCTGCACCTAAGAGTGTTTCAAAACATTGATATTGCTGCAATCTAAAAGTAATCTAATTGGTGTTGCTAATAGGTGTTATTTTCCCGTGCACGAGAATAAATATACAAATCTACAAAATAATAGAATCGAAGTACATAAATAAAAAGAAATGTTATATTATCCAAAAAGCACTGTCTACAAGACGGTCTTACTTCTCTCGTAACTCTTTACGCATTCCCCAACATTGTTTTGTTTCTTGTTGAACATTTTTTGAATTTTAAATACGATTTTGTACGAACAAGTATAAATTAGAAAGTTTGGTTTATTGCTTCAAATGATAATTAGTAAAATCCTCCGGAATGAACATAATTTTAACTTGTAGCTTAATGTTACAACAGATCGAAACAAGTACTTACTTAGTTAATTTTTTCTCACAGCTTTTAATAGAATAGATTCAAATATTGAAAGGAAACAGGCGTTATTTCGCGGAAATTCATAATTAACAGGACAGATTAATTTGTTTTGATTAATCGTAGAGTCTCTCTACGCGTGCTCTACGATTTCGCATTGTGAAGTCAACATCTCCTGAGGATATCCCGGTGTCGGGACGAAACGTACGTCGGAGAAAGTGTTGGAAAATTGTGTGTGGTGTTTCATGTGGGCAGTGTTCCTGCATATTGTACCATACGGAATATTTTCAAGTAGCGGATTATAGCAAAACAAATTAATCTGTCCTGTAAGTATAGATTCATTAAATAGTGCGTGTATTCTGTTGAAAGGATAAAAATGTGTAGATGGGCCAAACGAGAGTAAGTATTTCCATCAGACATTGTATATTTAAGACTTCCAAGTTCATCACTTAGTTCATATTGATTAATTTCCGTTTTTATCTTTAGCCTCTGCTGTAATAGGTACTATGTTATTAAGTAGTTAAATATGTAAAAAGTAAAAAGCTCAACAATCGTCCAAAAAAGGGAAAATTTTCAATCTCACCAGATGGTGAGTGACACACAGCTAGAACCTCATCGAAGTCAGATAGGTAAGTAATTTGCCCTTGCAATTGCTACGCTAGCTTCGCACGCTAAGCGGTGTGTCTTTGCCGGTAGAGCAGCAACCAATCGCGCCCGAAACCTTCCACTAGAACATACATAAGGCAATTTAGAAATTAATAAATTCCAAACTAGGATACGTCTATGGGATTTCACTTGGTACCTAATACCAAATTATAAATACAGGTGTGCAATCCCTACGCCTATACATAGTTAACATCACAAAGACACCTTCTACCATAGACGAAGGACTTAATTTCCTCGTTTTTCCCCTTTACTGTGTTCTTAAATCTACCTTCCCCACCACCTACAAGTGTACACCCACTTTCAGCTGTAAGTATTAGTTTTTGTTGTTATAGCGGCAACAGAAATAGGTAAATCATCTGTGAAAATTTCAGCTGTCTTACTATCACGGTTCAAGAGATACAGCCTGGTTACAGCCGGACAGACGGGCGGTGAAGTCTTAGTAATAGGGTCCGTTTTTCCCTTTGAGTACGGAACCCTAAAAGCCCTAAATGCTGTAACAACAATTCTTGCTCTATAGACCCCGCTATCCACTATCCAGCCCGCGTCTCCTGTGAACGTAACCGCAGGCCAGAGGTCAGAAGTCACCGCGTATACCGCACTCGAATTTTATCTCCATTGTAATCTTGTTCAGCTAGCTCTAAAGCGTACAAGATATATTGCGTTATTGATATCAATGTGTACAAAATGATTAAGCATGCAAGAGTGCGTTCGGAAATGTTTATAAGCCATACTTAATGTCTGGGCTTGGATCATGGATGAAGTCGTATACATAAGAAATAATTGTGGTTATGTACGTAACAGATATACTCATTTAGGTATGTATAAAATCCACAATCTTTAACGGGAATTGAAAGTCTAGAATGCGAAATACTTTATTCGTGTTTTCCCAATAGTAGAAAAGTAATACATTACAATTTATACCTAGTTTTAATTTTTAATTTGAGCTTATTTTTTTTTAATTATTATGTAATGCTATTGTATTTTTAATTTAATAAATAATTCTACTTTGCTTATAATGTTTCCGCAGAAAAATAAAATTATTTTATACATCGTCAAATAACAAAATAAAATTCAATTTTATATGTCGTCGTCGTAGAAAAGTCGAAATTTAATGAATTAATAATCTTTTTGTAATAATCCCTGAAATGGCAAAATCCAAATATTTTCTATTCATGTGCTTTTAAAAATACTCAGTCGGGTAGTTTATATTATTTTAGAAATATCGGGACTTCAGGCTTCAGGCTTCCTGTAGGAACTGTGACGTAGGATCTTCGTAACCTCGGGCTGTATGGGGCCACCTGGATCCAACTACCTACTTCTTGTCTTGCTCTTGATGTCACCAGTCCACCTGTATTGGCTAAGACTGCATTGCCAGGTCCCAGGCCGCTATTCCAGCATCTTGAGTCAGCGACGTCCATCGATTGTATGAATCATATAGCCCGCCTATTGCCAATGAAATTTCGCGACTATAACAGCAGTTTTGTGTTGTGTTGCACCAACACACTGCAGGTAAGTAATTTAGCGTTCCGACGCGATGCTGTGTAGAAACGATTAGTGCCTATTTATTCCTCCTCAGTTAGTAATATAACGTCTTCGTCTGCATCGTCAGTTACCTACCATCAGGTGCGATCGCAGTTAAGTCCTAATCCGTAGTGTGTAAAAAAAGCTCCTCTCATTACGTGACAAATTTGAACTCACTTATGAGATCTTCAGGCTTCAGGCTGAGGGATATTAGTAATGTATAGAAAGCACAGTATGTTACACAAAACCAATACACAATATTGGAAATGTTAAAAAACCATGACCGCAAATAAGGCTGCCAACGCTGGACAAACGCGCGATCTCGCGTGATTGGCGTCGACTGATGGATGAGGCTGGCTTCTCATTACAAATCGACAACCCTAATTCTGCTAAGAACAAACTTTTGCCTACACTTTAAATCCTAGGTCCTAAGAACCCAAATTGCTTGGCGAGTTGTGTTAGGATATGTTGCTGAAGCGTGTAAGCGGCTGATAATTATTCGGAATAGATTTTTTTAGTAAATTTGCAAAGAGATTGGTACCTACCATTACGTAAAACCACTCCCAGTCTTCCTCTAAGTTCTTCCCTCTCGTGGGACATCTATGACTTCTTTAAAACGTCTTGTGATATTTAACTGCCTGAAATGCGAACGCCTAATTTTTAGGGTTCCGTAGCCGAATGGCAAAAAACGGAACCCTTATAAATTCGTCATGTCTGTCTGTCCGTCTGTCCGTCCGTATGTCACAGCCACTTTTTTCCGAAACTATAAGAGCTATACTGTTGAAACTTGGTAAGTAGATGTATTCTGTGAACCGCATTAAGGTTTTCACACAAAATTTAAAAAAAAGTAATAAATTTTGGGGGTGCCCCATACTTAGAACTGAAACTCAAAAATTTTTTTTTTCATCAAACCCATATGTGTGGGGTATCTATGGATAGGTCTTCAAAAATGATACTAAGGTTTCTAATATCATTTTTTTCTAAAATGAATAGCTTGCGCGAGAGACACTTCCAAAGTGGTAAAATGTGTGTCCCCCCCCCCCTGTAACTTCTAAAATAAGAGTATGATAAAACTAAAAAAAATATGTGATGTACATTACTATGCAAACTTCCACCGAAAATTGGTTTGAACGAGATCTAATAAGTAGTTTTTTTGATATTTACAATAAACCTCTAAAAACAAAGTTAGTTTTGCGGTTCGATAAGAAAAGTGGTTTTTATGGTTTTATTCCTCCGGTTGTAGTACGGAACCCTCAGTGCGCGAGTCCGACTCGCACTTGACAGGTTTTTGCAGTAAGAAACATCAACATTTATTTGGGTTGATTTTCGCGTCTTTAACTTTAGTTCTGTGTCTGAAGTGGCATTAATGCATTGTTTTGACGTGACAACGTCTTATAAATCGATAGAGTCGGCTGCACGCACAAAAAAACATGACTCATCCGGCGTTACCGGCGTTACCTCGCTCTGAGGCGTTCCATTGACGTTGTCACGTTCAACTATCGTCAGTAAACCGACTTTACAGACAACCAATTTTTTAAATACTTAAGTACATACCGCTTAGGCTTTGAAATTTGCCTAGTTATCTTGCACCTTTCTAACCATTGAGGATCTCAAGGTCACTAATTCAATATCTAGCCTTCGTGGAAAATTATTTGGCGTTCAATTTTCCGCCAATAATTTCTCAGTTTATTTGGGAGTTTAGATTTTTTTTTTTCATTTTGGCTTTGGGAAGATTGGATATAGGTACTAGGGAGATATTTTTTTGTCTCCCCCGTGCCTCAGAGAACACGTTATAAACTGTGAGTCATAGTTAGCGTTAAATATTAAAAGACTTTCCGTTTATCATGCAAGTATCAAGTATTATTATTTACCTATTACTGGAAAAGCTAAGTAAAACCTATCTAATATCAAAAACTTTCTATAAACTGTCTTTAACAGCATAATCGACACCTACGGCGCAACAATTTCGTGTAGCAATCGCCTCAACGTATCGTTCTATAGGAAACTGACTAGTAAAACGTAATTAGCATCTGAACTAGGCGATTCAGAATATTACTAAACTACACATGTGAGTGCATGTTTTCACTGTTAAATACGTCTATTTTACTACAAACAGCAAAAATAATTTAGTATTATACCTGGGGCCTGATTGCGTAAGAAAAACGTACCTATTCATCGTTATCGTAATCGTTTGCGAATTCTGCTCCCCCCTATTGGCTGACGTAAATCGGGTAGCCAATCAGCGGGTAGAATTTGTAAACGATAACGATGTCTTACATAATCTAGGAGTTGGTGGCAGCTTAGTGAATCCCGTATTCCTGCCAGCGGCTCCGTCATGGGAACAGACATTTATTTTTATTTTATTTATTTTTATTATTAATGCACCATACATAAAACATAAAGAAATATAACAAGAGACATGATGTGCAAAGGATTAGGACATTATCTGCGTTCGATATTTTCTGACTATAAAAAGAAATGGGTACGAGTTCAAATTGTTACAGATTTAAAACTTGAGCATGAGATTTATGTTTAATTTAGGTGTAATTAAAGAAAAACTCATGGATGTATGGAATCCCATATCAAGCTGAAACTTTGTTCGGTAGGTCTGAGAGTAAGGTCGTGAGCTATGTTTATATCCCTATTGGCAAAACAACGTTTGCCAGGTCAGCTAGTAAAAGCATTAATTAACGTGCGTGAAAATGTAAGTCGACGTGAGAGCAGTGGAATCAGAGCGAGAGGTGTGGCTAAAGTGGTTTTCACTTTCTTAAAATCTGCAGGAAATTAATTAGTCACAACAGAACTGAGCGGAGTAGCGACATAAGGGAGTTGCGCAAATGGGCTTGTCCGCTCAGATGAGTTGACTAGTTGAGTAGTAAATCTAGACTGGTTTGTAGAGCGGCTGAGATGTTTTTATAGCTTTTTGTTCGAGATTACGCTAGGTTAGCTGTTATATACGTTTTAGATTGCGATACAAATACTTTTTACATCACGTTGATTGTGTAATGGCCACATTCAGAGATTAAATTAAAAGTTATTTAATCCCATAGAATATCTGACTTCTACAGATGCCTCTGAGAGGCTCTGAGTGAAGCCGTAATAAATTTTTGGTTGTATGTTTCGAATAGAGGAAGAATCTGTATTTGTTCTCGTAAACACTTTTTGAAGTGAAAACTACTTTAGGCGTGCTGGACGCCTTAAGACGGGTAAAAACTATTGAACTCGTTACCGTTATAGACACATCACATTGTTACAGTAACCGACATCTGTTTGTATAAGTATCTTTATAGCAGGATATTGTGACGATTTCAAAAATACACACGCTATTTGAACTTTAATTATAGACATGAAAAAAGTAATATTTTTACATAAGACTACATTCCAGATTACTACTATAGACAGACAAAAAAACAAATAGTTGCAAACCGAATTCCATAGTCTCAATGATTTGCAAAAACACCTTTTATTTTCCATACAATAATCTTGGTTTTCATACTTAAGAAAACTTGATATCGCCTTTGATCTTACTCCAGGTCTGGTTTTACGTCATTGAAAAATAATAAAATAAATAAAAAAAGAATGTTCATAGGCTTCTGTTGATGTAAACACAAAAAGTACAATCAAACAGCTAAAGTACCTCACAGTTGTTCTGACAAAATCTAAGATTCAAATCAGCATCGTAGATACTAATCTACAATGAAAGCACATGTCAAAAGACGAGTCATCTATCATGGGATTTAACTTCCGTATCCGTGTATTCCAAAATAAACTTTAACCCTAAAATAATACAGTCCTTTATCGGGGCTCTCAAATGACCCTTGTAATGAAAATGCATTATTAAACAGTGATTTTGTGACCCCATTTGAAAAGCATTAAAACGCATTATGTCTAATTTGCCTGTTTTAATTCAGTTTTGATTTTAATAAAGTTTCCTACTCAATTATTCAATAAAGCGTGCCGTTATCCGTCGGGGGACGATTCGGGAGGACAGTATGGTGTTCTGAAATGTCAAAATAATCAAGTCACTTACTACATACTCTACGTAGGTATAATGTAATTTGTAAAAGTTATTATTTGAACTGGTGATTGACTTTTCTTCTTCTTCTCCAGTGTTTTGTATGCTATAATCAGGTAGCTGACCGGGAAAACGTTGTTTTGCCATATAAATTATACGAAAAATGTTTTAGGTCCCATGCCTACCAAATTTATGTTCATGAAAAATGTTTTAGGTCTCATACCTACTGAATCTACAAAAAATGAGGAAAATCGTTCAAGCCGATTCGAAGGAATTGTGTTACAAGCACTCTGGATACGAAAATTTTATAAAAAGACACATAGCTTTTTTAGATCTTTGTTTGAAGATCATAGCCATATCTTAAGAGACTCATTCATATCTGGGATATTTAAAACAGCTGTTTGTATTCAATAACTCGTTATTTTGCGGAAATCCATAATTAGCAGGATAGATTAATTTGTTTTGCTATAATCCGCTCCTTGAAAGATCGAAACCGCGTCGAAAAAAGTGTTGGAAAATTATGCGTGGTGTTTCATGTGTGCAGTGTTCCTGTATATTGTACCATACACAATCTTTTCAAGTAGCGGATTATAGCAAAACAAATTAATCTATCCTGCTAACTCGTTTTATATCATTTACCTAACCACCTGTTGCTATCGTAGAATTAAAAAAAAATATTTATATGAAATCAATGTTGATATCCCACGAATAACCTTGGTGACACACGTGCCTATATAAAAATGAGTAGTGGCCACTTATGAAAATTTTGTGTCCAATAAATCATCACTGTCGCAACCACTTACAAATAAACATCGTAGGTACAACGCTCGTAGCTCCACAATTATGCACCCATCTCATCGGATATGCCGTATTGGGGCCCCCGCGCAATAATTCATAAATTGAGCCGATTAATTGATATCAGTGAAGGGTTAAGCCCCCTGTAAGCGGTTGTTTTGACGAATACGCGCCGACAGAGCGTGTTTTTAACCCCCGACCACCGATGAGAAACCTCAGGATATGGGCATCCGAATGATTTACGTAAACCTTTTTCGTACAAGGAAATAGTTAGCGCAAATCTGTCAAAACACTATACGTGGCTGCTGAACGAACTACAGCGTGGCCCTACCGTTGGTGGCAAAACAAGCATTTTTGGCACCGATAAACTGGTGTCATTTTTTCGCGCCGTCCGTCCTGTCCAGGGTACATGTCTATTCCCCCGACGCAAAAAGAGGGGTGTCATAAGTTAGACGTCGATGTCTGTCTGTGTGCGAGTGTCTGTCTATGGCATCGTAGGTCTATAGAACGGATAGACTGGTTTTTTTATTTGAAAGCCAGTTTTCTTGCGTTGGTTCTTAGGTATGTTTGGTTAATATCGGTTCAGCAATGTAGGAGTATCTATTTTCCAAAATGAGGTTAAGTTATGGCATTTTAACATAATATTATGATTACTCGATTAAGCGTAGCGGTTTTTTAATTATTTCTTTTAGGTATAGTCATAATATCGTCTTGTAAAGTGTAATAAAAACTATCTATGGGCACCTTGGTAAAGGTAAGCTCTTTCTTAATAATTTTACCCGAACTTTTGGTTACCGGTTTTGCTCGTTGTTAGTTTAATAATTAATAACTAGACGGTGGTTCTGTTATCTTGCCTTCAATCACGTACACTTCTTTAAGATGTGAAGATGTTTCTTGCACTTCTTTAATATGTTAGGTACCTGAATTAACTACTCGATTAAAAGCGGCTAAAGTTGCGAGCAACAGCTAGAATTTAACTATTAATTTATAATAACAATTTATCATTATTTACAATATTTTCATCTTTAAAAAAAGTTCGCTAATAAGCAACATGCTAACAGATGCTAGGCAAAATAGCCTATTATACAATCACAGATCACAGACAGATTAATGAATGTGTAGACAACAAAAATGCTTGATTGTGGTAATTTTTCTCATAAATGTTTATAAATAAAAAAATCATCAAAAATATATCCGGGTTCATTACTACCTACTGTTCTCTTAAAATAAATATAAATGTTTGTTATTTTTTTATATATCTGTAGGTAATTCCCAAGTAGCTAATATTATTTGCTTAAATTAAGCTGACGCGAATAAATCATGGCGGACAGTAATCGGCGGCCATTTTGATGTACAACAACGCCATCTGTGTCAACTAAATGAGTTATTATCCTACTATTTAACTATAGGGTTGCCAAACATACTCCACTTCATAATTTCATCACAGAATTGGTAAAATTCATCAATTTAAAAAAATAATTTTACAAAATGCTAAGTTTAGAAGTCGTTTGAAATCAGTCTACGACTATCATAATCTGCTTGCTTTAGATTTAAAATGCCAAAGTTTATTATAATTATTTATAATTATTTATATCGGATGGACACTCGAGTGACTCTCCGCTGTGGGAGAGACTCGCATCGCTTAAGAGCAGGATAAAGGTAGTAAAACGTATCCCTAGAGGTGCCCGACACTTAGTCGCCCGCAGTCTTCGAGAGTGTGTGACAAGGGTTGTGTCCGAGAACAGTTATGAAGCTTGGCAGCATTTTTTGACCTTCCCATACAGAATTCTAAATTTAAACTTGTCGAATTCAGGGTCCCCAAATATTTCACTAACAAAAAAAATAAAAAATAATTTAAACAATAATAGTTCTTTGTTTACAAATACAAGTTTTTTAGATCAACCCAATTTTTCTCAGCAGAACTTACAAAAAAGAATAGAACAACATGTTAGTGATGGGAATATCAAAAATGCTGCCAAGTTACTATTTTCGGATGACGTTCTGGCCAATAATTACTCATCTGAGATTTTGGCAGCTCTCAGGGAAAAACACCCTCAACCGCCACCCATGTCCACACCCCTTTCATCAACTTTTGATCCGATAGATCAGTTGAAGACATCTGAAGATGGCGTGCGTCTAGGAATCTTCGGATTCCCAAATGGCTCAGCTGGAGGTTTAGACGGCCTATCACCACAGCATTTAAAGGATTTGACTGGTCCTTCTTCCAGTGATGAAGGCAAAGCTCTTATTAAAGCATTGACAGACCTGATTAATTTAATGCTATCTGGTCAGATTCCACAACAAATCATTCCAGTGCTTTACGGCGCCAATCTGGTGGCTTTATATAAGAAAGATGGCGGCATTCGTCCTATAGCGATCGGCAGCACTTTACGTCGTCTTGCTTCACGCATATGCTGCAGATCTATTAGAGACAAAACAACATCAGTTCTGAAGCCTACTCAACTGGGTTTTGGGGTCAAAGGTGGATGCGAAGCTGCGGTGCACGCTGCTAGGACATATCTAAATTCTAGCGATTACGATTTGTTTGTGAAAATCGACATTCGTAACGCTTTTAATTCGATCGACAGGAGAGCCATGTTAGCCCAAATTCAAAAAGAATCTCCTGAAATATTCGGTTATTTATGGCAATGTTACGGCTCTTCTTCAAAATTAATGTTCGGAGAAAATGTCCTAGAATCTGCAGTCGGTTGCCAACAGGGAGATCCTCTTGGTCCTGCTCTTTTTAGTTTGGCAATAAATCCCATAATTTCGACCCTAAATTCAAAATTTAATATATGGTATTTAGATGATGGCTCTTTAGGAGGAGATGCGTCAACAGTTTTACAAGACCTGCACACAATAGTTAAAAAATTCTCAGAAATTGGCTTGAAGATAAATTTTTCAAAATGCGAAGTTTTCTTTCCGGATTCGATTTCGACGGAGTTGAAAATTAATATTCAAAATTCTTTAAGTGTAATATTTCCAGAAATTACTTTAGTTTCAAAACAAAATTTAACTCTCCTAGGTGCTCCAATTTTCGAAGATGCATTTCCTTCTTTCTTAAATTCTAAATTACAAAATTTTGATAAATTTTCACAACGTTTATTGGACATAAAGCCTCATGTAGCCATTTACATTTTACGGTTGTGCCTTTTTGCTCCTAAATTCATGTACTTCTTGAGGTGCAGTCCCATTTGGAAATACCCCTCTTTGATTTCAAAATTGGACTTGTCACTTAAAGAATGTTTAAGCAAAATTTTAAATTTAAATTTTAATGACCGCGCTTGGACCCAAGCATGTCTCCCTGTGAAATACGGGGGATTAGGCACACGGTCTATCTCAAGTGTTGCGCTCCCGGCTTTCTTGTCCTCTGCTTCTGGCTCTACCGCCCTCGTTGGTCAGATCCTTAATCTGTTAAATCCGATCAATGTAAAGGTGGAGAGCCTATCAGAGGCGAGATTGGCCTGGAGTGCATCTTGTCCTGGCGAGGGTTTTCCAACGGCTGTGGAATGTCAGGTCCTCTGGGACAAACCACGTATTATCGCGACTCACGCGGATCTCGTAGCGCAGTGTACCTCAATTACGGATAAAGCTCGGATTTTAGCTGTTTCCGAAAAAGAATCTGGTCACTGGCTACATGCCCTGCCATCCCACAGCCTAGGGACGATACTCGACAGAACAGCACTTCGTGTTGCCGTGTGTCTACGCTTGGGTATCAAAATTTGTGAACCTCATATCTGTCCCTGTGGCAGTCGCGTGGATCAACTTGGTTACCATGGCCTCAGCTGCACCAGAAGTGCAGGCCGCCTTTATCGCCACGGTACTATCAATGATTTGGTACGCCGCGCTCTGGCCACTGCTTCTATCCCTGCGCAATTAGAGCCATCCGGTCTATTCAGGGATGATGGCAAAAGGCCAGACGGGATGACCATAATACCGTGGTTGATGGGACGTGCCTTGGTGTGGGATGCGACCTGCGTCGATACGTTGGCTGCGTCTCATTTACCGGGTACGTACCAAAAGGCGGGTGCAGCTGCAGAGTCTGCTCAAATGCTTAAGCGCCGCAAATATTCAGTAATCAGCAAGGACTATGTTTTTGCGGCGCTTGCATTTGAGACTTTAGGTCCATGGTCATCGGACACAAAAAATTTTGTGAATATGTTATCCAAAAAGTTGGTTCACGCGTCAGGTGACCAAAGAGCTGGCGCTTACTTAGCCCAACGGCTAAGCCTAGCTATACAGCGAGGCAATAGCGCCAGTGTTTTGGGCACCATGCCATTAAGCGAGCATTTGGACGGTGTGTACATTTTGTAAATATTTTTAGTCTTAATTTATTTGTAGACATAAATTACAATGTTTTAATTCGTAATTAGATATTATAGTTTTTTTATAATCAATTTAATTATAAGTAGACTTATTGTTTTTCTTAGAAACTAAAATCATACTTATCTCTGCACTTTTAATAATGATTTAGGCTCTATTTTTTTACGTTTGTTACCTCATACTTTTGACTGGGTGAATCGATTTTGATGATTCTTTTTTCATTAGAAAGCTGATGCTTCCCATGTGATCCCATTTAAATTTGGTCCAGTTCTGATAATTGCATCCCTGAGAAAACCATATACCTAAGTCTTAAATTTTTAATTGGAAACGATGTATTCAACAGTAGTTTGATATGAGTTGAAGTCGGTTTTTTCATAATTAATAAACGTTTTGTCATATCTTTTACGAATAAAATGAAAACACTCGTTATAATAAACCTATAATTTGTATAGAAAAACACGAAGTAGACATCCCTAACGACATTCAAATGTAACATGATTTATAGGGCAACCCCCGTAGATTAACCCTTTATCTCGGGTCGCGGGAGGGTCACAGGCATCGCATTCCGTCGCGTTATTTATTGTTTTTGTTACGCTACTCAAGCCCCGCTACAACACTATCGTTTTATTAATTTTATTCACGCATATATTAAAGACATCGATATAGAAACCGATATTATCGATATACGACCGATATGTACTTACGCCGATATCTTGTATCGGTTCAATTATTTATTGTCGTTGACGAAATGTGTATTTCAGGGTTATGCATGAGGTATCTAAAAGTTAAAATTATAACGGTATATCTGCGATAAAGTTTAACAAGCTTATTAAAAACTTTAGATACTAAGTCACTTCTGAACCCAGAAGTGACTATAATAGTACCAAGAATACTAATAGTTAACGTAAATTATTGTTCGGATGCCCTGAGTTTTCTTATCAGAAGGTTCAATAAAGAGTTTTGATAAGAGCCTTGGAGAGTAATTATTAAAGCCAACGGTTCTACGCCTGATTTGCTTGCGATAGTTTACAGATAAAATAGAAGACACATTCTCCAGCACCGTTGGACCACGGCGTTGGTCGAACCTTATTGAAATTGGTCAACGCTTAGTTTTGAGTCAACTTCCTGAGAGACATTACTATTGATTAACTTATTAATTCGTCACAAGTTAAAACTAAGTACAAAATTACATAGGTATATCCTTTTAAATTAGCAATCAAAATACAAGTATTCTTAATATTCTTCTTTCGAAAGTAGAAAAAAGCATTATCTTAGTAAAGAGGTACGTTTGTAAAAAATATTATTTAACATCACTCTACCACAAGGTGTTCATAATATAAGGGATAAATCGTGAAAGAGATTTTCTTTTAATAACTATTACCACTCACTGTACTACACAAATAGCTAAAAAGATTACACTTTTAGTACAGATAACAAAAAAAAATCACTTACTACAATGATATTTTTTCGCAGAAAATTAACATTTTTATGCCTATCTACACGAATGATGTTGCAGGAAGAAGTTAATTGATTTTTCACTTAATTATCCAACTTGCAAGCTAGTTGACAGTATTAATAATTTAATTACACAGCTATAGTATCATAAGGACTCATAAAATCTTTGATAGGCTTCTCCAATATAAGATCAAAGTGTACCGACGATAATAATGATCTAAGTATAACATAAAGAGTTTTCTCCTGAAACCCAAGACGTTTTCTCAATGACTTTAATATGGTTATAATAATAAATTTTCCCCTTACTTAGTTGGAGTTAACACAGGGAATATTTTACGCTGAGTAATTTTATAGTCTACGAGACGACATGAAAAACCACCACGTATTGAAAATAACTGAGTTTTTAAAACTGGAAGCCTATAATAATAATAATGAGTAGAATTTAGACGTATTACATCCAGTAATTAAAAGTGTAGAAGGTCTGACTGACTATAGGCTCTTTAGTCTTCTCTATTTATCTGAGTTCTTATTCTATGAAACAGGAGACACGCGATCTTCAGTGCAGTAATATGAAAATTAAATTGGGAACGTGAAAGGAATTTTCTCAATTTAAATCTTTGTCAGTTCTATAACAGGACTTCTATTCCTGCTAGCTAGTTCATTTCAAAAGTTGCAATAGGCAATTGTAGCAATGGGCAGTGTTTTATAGCATAAATAAAAGCGAGAATTTATCTTCTATAGCTTGTTGACATTTGACATAAAGCGGGTGGAGGCATGTGGCTGGACGAAGGAACACGGCCCGGTTTCCACCAAAGCGGAGCTGTGTTTGAGTAAGTAATCAGATTTCGTCATTTCGATATCTCCTCTCCCCTCAGTTTCGGAGATGTCCAAATGGCGAAATCTGACTGGTTACTCAAACACAGCTCCGCTTTTGTGGAAACCGGGCCTAAGGACACAACAGCCAGCGCCCCAAGCGGTCAATCGCTGAAATTTTAGTTCACAATGTTACCACTTGTGCTGGCTGTAGATTAATGGAAGAATTTGATCCGCAGTTCGAATCGAATTAAATCGATTATACAAAAACTAGTTACAAAGGTGTAATGGCGCTTGCTGGGGCGTCCAAACTATGGACATCCGTAGGTAGGTGTGATGAAAAGTAAGAAGAAATTTACACAATAAGAAATATGCAACAGCAGGCTCTTGCACTACAGCCATAAAGGAAGTTAGCTGTTTGTAAGAGG
This sequence comes from Coenonympha arcania, assembly GCA_036785405.1. Classification (NCBI taxonomy): domain Eukaryota; kingdom Metazoa; phylum Arthropoda; class Insecta; order Lepidoptera; family Nymphalidae; genus Coenonympha; species Coenonympha arcania. The sequence continues at coordinate 5,992,419 of JAWDAA010000030.1, read as the reverse complement.
GAGCAAAACAATTAACCAAGTATTTAGTAATTCACAGAGAAGTTTATTTTACACGTTACAAAGTACTTACTTTCACAAAAGTTTTAATGACGCTAAAGCTCGAAGTAATAGGTGGATAAGCTTTTATGAAGACACCGATTTTTATCTTTTTTGTATAGATACTAGATGACTCAGAAAACGTTGTTTAACCGCCTACAAGCCGTATTTAGGTGATTTTGAATGAAGTTTTGTGCAAAAACTATGAAGACAATTACTTTCAAATTTGCACGTCATGTATTTTGGGTCTTTAATCTAAAATCGCTAAGAAGCAGAAACACGATTGGATACAATTTTCTCGATAGAAAGTTCTCCCAAAAGTTGCTCCAAAATCTCAGTTTTTCTATATTTTATCGGAAACTACAATGGATGTAATTGTAATTTTTGTTTCAATGTATCGGTAATAATAATATCCTAAAACACTTAGAACCGATTTTTGATAACTGGCTTAGTTTTTGAGTAATTAGGTAAAAGGTCGTTTTTCTGATATATTCTTCCGCGACGCTGCATGTCGCACCTACCAAATCTCCGTGAGAGTGAGAAAGACAAAAATAAATTCAATAAATCCCCTTAAGTTAAACGTTGTTCAGAAAATTAAGTACTTCTCACTTATGGACATGAAAAAAGTGTACATCCTACCTACCGAATGTAAAAAACTAATAATTGAAATCGGGCACGCCGTTTCGGAAGATTTCTGTTACTTTATTTTGACACTATACCTATAGGTAAGTATTAAAAAAGGTAGATTAAAGTTATCATGACATTATGGATGTAATTTTGCTACAATATTTTTAATACTAGTTAACCTGTTTAGCTCGGGTTATTCCACAGAAATGTGAAAATGATTTTTCATCACTCATACACGGAAAGTAGGTCTGAAGTTGCCTGAGAAGCGGGTTGAAAGTAATACTTTGCAGCCCTAGGGAGAATCGTTTTCAACTGACAGCTGTCAAATAATTAAAAAAAAACTAGTTGTCTCATTTTTATTGGAGTTCAAATGAAACACGACATACCCGAGTGCATCCATAGACAAGAAGAAAGATAGACTTTATTCATAAAGTAAAGACAACTGATTCATAGACATTCATAGACAATCATAGACAATACTTGACTATTAAAAAGCTAAATGCATAGCCCGCCGGCTAGGCCAAAGAAAAAAAAAGGCGGGAAAGTGGCAAGCGGCAATCCGATCTTCATTTGTTTTTCGAGTTGTAGAGTTTTGTTTAGGCTTCTGTTTAACAGTGATTTTTATTGACACAATTATTCAATTTTCTTTAGCTAATTTCTATTTTTATTTTGACTTTGCTTATATTCGTAATGAAAAGCGCAGTGTTTACCTCGGGATAAAGACTTATTTAGTCCCTCGAACTATAGGCCCCCTCGCTACGCTCGGGCGCCAAACCCCGTCTCGGGACTAAATAAGTTACTTTCATCCCTAGGGTAACAATGTACTATTCTATCTCTTATCTGCATTATTACTGCCGTCTTTAACAGAACCAAATCAAAATCAAAATGTTTTTTTTTTAGGCACTTATTATTTTTTAGACTCTATCACTGAGTTAGCTGTTTTGCACTGAAAAGTACTGGCAAGTAACTCGGCACATGGTCTTAAAAGGGTTGGTCCACCAGGATAAATGATCCCCCAGGGGAAAATCGCGTTTTGCATTTTTTTATGGATCGGATTATTAAAGTGTCTTTTTACCATCACACGGACGCGGATTCACTAGTTTTTTTTTAGTTATTTGTTTTTTTAGAAATTCGGGTCTAATATTTGTTATAACATAATTATTTTCCAGAAGATTTATACAGCTTTTTATCTACGCTCATTGCTTAAAGTTCGAATTATGAAATCAAAATGTGTCACATAGCGATACCTACTTTATGCATAGACTTCTATAATTATTAAAAAGTTATTCATTATAACATCGATCTACTATGGGAATATTTCAAGATAGTTGCATAATTTCCATTACGATACGCGACTCTGGGTTCCTGTCTTTTTATGTGGCGTCATAGCCAAAAGAAGTGTAGAACCTCCTTAATTCTGTCTTTTTATATATATGGAATCCACAGACAACATATAGTTGGTAGTCATTGCCCAGAGTATGGATGGGCCATGATTGACCATGGACAACAACAACAATGTCTATTGTCTTTGGTTCTGCGCCACATTTGCAGAATTTTGGCGCCATATATACTAATTTTTAACATTTTAATGTGTTATTTTTGTTACTTAGTCAAAACTTTGCGCTGAAAAATGTCTAGCAGTGAAACCTACTAAAGAAAATGTAACTCCACCTGACATTTTAGTAGTTGCAACAAAAATGATACAAAGTTAATGATTTACGACAAACGTTAGCAAGATTTTACGGTTTGGATTTATGATAATAATATGAGCGTAGATATAGTAGTGTATGAAACTCTACATAATTAGGTATTAAAACATGAGTGTGAGTTTAAAAAACGAGCCGCAGGCGAGTTTTTTAATAGTATCACACGAGTGTTTTAATACCCCCCATTATGCAACCGTTTCATAAACTACTATTTCGTACGTTTTGTCATTGTAAAATCATTTTATGAAAAGTTGCACTTTTTTGCCAACGTTCAATGCAACGCAAGATGGTTGCGCGGGCGCCTCTCGGCCTGATTTAGTGCCGTCTTAATGAAACCTGTTATGTAAGTGGAATTATTTATTATTTCGAACCAACCTGCCTATTGGCAATAGCTGGCTACTGTATTAGAGACAATAATTAACTTTCTTGTGTTGCCACTGCCGCGGTTCACGCTATACTCTATTCTTGATTTAGAGCAGTGTTTCACACTTTAAAATCATACTTAACATCCTTTTAATATTAGGCATGTAAACGTATGGGCTTTTATTACTCCTTTACGTACCGACATGAACCTAAAGATGAGCCCGTAAGAAAATTTTACGTTAACCCTTTTCATACAAGAAAGTAAAGAAGAGTAGTGCCATGTGTAAACGCACGTGAGACACACTTACTACTGACGCTGTTGGTGTCAAAACAAACATTTATGGCACCAGTAAACTATCGTCATTTTTTTGCGTGATTCTCCGGGTCCTGCGTATATACTCGTATGTCTATTCCTTCACGATATAATTTTATTACAGTGCTCATCCTATTTTAAGCATCTATGGTTGATTCTTGAGGCACGCGCTCGGAATCAGGGGGAGGTCACAGGTTCGATTTTCGTCAAGCTTTTGAAAATATTGTCTAAATTGGTTAGGACGCTATGCTGCGGGTTTCAGATTAAAAAAATCATCCTAAATAAAACTAGAGTTCAAAAGTCATATACCTAGACATTGTCAGCGGGTAATAAGTTAAATTAGTAATTATGTCATTTGAAAAGCAAAGGTGTTGGAATATAACTATAAACAGTTTGTCGGCTTTTTGTTAAATGGGACCCGTTAAAATTATCTACATTTATCTCAAATCTACCGCTCCCACTAAATACCCTAATTAATTAAGTAAAAAGAATACAAAAAAATCGAAGTATTCGCCACAGTATCGATAGGAATTTGACTACTAAAATATAATTATGTGTCACTTGAGTGTTGCTAAAATAATTATTGTAAATACTCGTCGGTAGTTTAGAATGACCACGCGAAGTTCTGTTTATTTATTATATGTCTTTGGTTTTCCAGCCTGAAAATTAATAGACCATATCCATAGACATATACCCTGGACAGGGCTGACGGCGCAAAAAAATGTCGCCAGTTTATCGGTTCCAAAAATGCTTGTTTTCCCACCAACAGTAAGGCCACGCCGTATTTCGCTCAGCAGCTACGTATAAAATTTTGACAGATGGCGTTTGCTACTGTTTGCTTGCACGAAAAAGTTTCACGTAAATCGTTGCCCGATTCCCACATCCTGAGGTTATTTATCGGTGCCCATATTATGCTACTTCTTCACCAAATTTTTACTTATTGCTATAAACAAGCGATATTAATTTAGTTCAGTGTTGTATCCAGTATGCATTAGATATGCACAAACTAGGAATTACGCCACAAAGCTATGGTAATCCTACTAATGTTTTATTAACATGCGCGCAATCTGTGTAACGAACTAGGAAGCGAGATAACAAAGGCGTATCTCGGATGAACCGGCGCAAAAACTGGCCAACCGTGCTTATACCGAACTAGTTGAGAAGACTGTTCCGGGGACATTCCCACAATCTGCTTACTTTATACGCGTTTGCCATTTGCTCCGACATATTTCTGTCTAAGGGCCGATTTTTCAATCGCCAGATAGACTATCTGAGGAATAAATGTGAAACATATGCCATATTTATCCCTTAGTTCACGTTTATCTGGCGATTGAAAAATCGGCCATTAGATTGCCATCTCCTTTTGAAGCTTGTATTGGCAATCATCATAGCGATTAGTAACTTAACTTAAAACTACCGCTCCGACGTCTAATTGGGTAGGTATATGCCGTTCGTTAAATTTCGTTGTTTTTTGGGAATTGACATGCGATAAGTAATGTTTTTGAGTGGTGGTTATTGATAAGTTTTCGCACGTGGTTGGTTTGCACGCAAGTAATTTATTTTCAATCTACTCAGTATCAAGTACTACGCAAAGTTTTTAGATCAGTATTATCGACGGCACTCATCTCTCTGATGAAATTACACTAAAGTAAACTTGAATAACGGTAAAATCTCTATTAATTTCTTAAGATATTCCATAATTCAAAAAAGAAACGAAAAGTAGGATAAAACTGTGCATCCTTATATAGGTCACTTTAAGGCCAGAAATTGTTTTAATGTCTACATTGTCATACCATAATTTAATGTCTCCATTGTCATTGCTTATCTCTCCCAAAAAAAAAAACCTGACAAGTGCGAGTCGGACTCGCGCACTGAGGGTTCCGTACTACAACCGGAGGAATAAAACCATAAAAACCACTTTTCTTATCGAACCGCAAAACTAACTTTGTTTTTAGAGGTTTTATTGTAAATATCAAAAAACTACTTATTAGATCTCGTTCAAACCAATTTTCGGTGGAAGTTTGCATAGTAATGTACCTACATCATATATTTTTTTTAGTTTTATCATACTCTTATTTTAGAAGTTACAGGGGGGGGGGACACACATTTTACCACTTTGGAAGTGTCTCTCGCGCAAGCTATTCATTTTAGAAAAAAATGATATTAGAAACCTTAGTATCATTTTTGAAGACCTATCCATAGATATCCTACACATATGGGTTTGATGAAAAAAAAATTTTTGAGTTTCAGTTCTAAGTATGGGGCACCCCCAAAATTTATTACTTTTTTTAAAATTTTGTGTGAAAACTTTAATGCGGTTCACAGAATACATCTACTTACCAAGTTTCAACAGTATAGCTCTTATAGTTTCGGAAAAAAGTGGCTGTGACATACGGACGGACAGACGGACAGACGGACAGACGGACAGACGGACAGACGGACAGACGGACAGACAGACATGACGAATTTATAAGGGTTCCGTTTTTTGCCATTCGGCTACGGAACCCTAAAAAAAAACAGCACCGAGAAAATTGACACGAAAGCTTTTTTGAATTAAAGAAAACGTGATTTCTGTCGGGCACTACGGACATGCGCAGAATCGTGTCCCATCCACCGTATCGGACAGCGTCTGAGATCGATGTATGTAGATCTAAACACTATTTACATACGCCATGTCCATTATTTCACGAATTTAGCGTACAACGGTCATGGCATGTGGGTAAACTATGTAGCTTAATTGAAATAAAGTAGGATGCTTCAGGAATCTAACTTATGGTAATAATGGTAGATATAAGATGTGTCCTTCAATTAATAATGCGAGGAAAGTGGCAGGTAGGAAGAGGCCTGACCGCAAAAAAACTTATGCTGGTATGGAAAGAGCACCCATAGCCTATTCAGAGCAGCGGTATCCAAGATTCAAATCGCTGTTTTTTTGCCTAATGCATACCCCTCCGTCAGGGGAAACGGAGGGATTATGTCGCTTGCCACGACGGACTTTGTTGGTGGGAGTATAGGATTCACTTGCGTATTCACCGCGCTCCCGCCCCAACCCGCCACCTGTAGGCTGATTCTGTATCGTTCAGTTTGTTAGTTAGCAACCCTCACTGGGTTGTTAACTAAAAAACGGAGGCAAAAACCATATTTTCGCATTCGTTTTGCACAAGTTACCAACCTAGGTCGGTATGGTATCATGTCAAAATACCATGCTAGTTGCTAACTTGTGCAAAAAGTATGCAAAAATAGGATTTTTGCCTACGTTTTCTTAGTTAATAAGACAGTAAGGGTTACTAACTAACAAACTGAACGATACAGAATCAGCCCCGCAGCGGCAGGTCCCGTCGCTGCTGTCGGCAGCCTGTGGCCACCGCCGACTCCTCCTGGGAGGCTTATCCTGAACAGGGCACGCCACATTTTCGGCCTATTGATGGAGTTCGGGCAACGGACGCCATAGACCCTTACGTCCGTCACCCGCAGGCCGGGGCACACGGAAGCCGAAGAAAGATGTTCGTCAACGGGTGCGACTCCTGCGAGAGGGATGTGCCGCCGTAATTATCCCTGTCGACGGGTGCCCCGCCCACTTCAGTGATTTTTTACGAGGTTGTCTTCCTCGTAAAATCGCTTTGATGGTTGCCAACCTTCGATAGAAGACGACACTCTAAGAAGAAGAAGATTAGATGTTACCCACGGTAGGTATATTGAATACTGTTTTTACGGTTTATTTAACTTTAGTAACAGACGTCGATAAACGAAGGTGTTAGAATGGCAGCTGTTGGCAAAAGTACAACAAAATGATTGTGCAAAAATACTTATAGAATCGACGAGTTTACATCTATACGCTGATTGGTTAATGCTTGCATCGGTCGAATCACGTAGGTGCTGATTGGTTAAAATGTTTGCATCAATATGCTAATTGGCCGGTGATGCCGTGATGGTTGCGTTGCATATGGTTACCGGCGATGATTGGCCGATGTAAAATTTTATTTTCGAGAATCAAACCCCTGTAAGTATTCGCAGGACGTCAGATGGAAAAACGACTTCGAAATAGTCGCGAGGAGTCTAGTTTTTAGGGTTCCATACCAAAATGGTAAAAATTGAACCCTTATGGTTAGATTTTCTCCGTCCGTCCGTCCGTCCGTCCGTCTGTCACACTCGATTATTTACTATTAAAGCTATCGAGTTGAAGTTTGGAATAGTTTTAGGAAATAGTGACCCAACATCGTGGCAATCATAAAAAATTTTAAATCGTTTTGTTTCTGTTTAAAATGGGAAGAAAACCGGGGCGTCCAACTCGCACTTGACCGGTTTTTTTCATAGTTTTTGAGATAAGTATTAGTTACCTTCACATTACAGGTCAATTTCTAGAGACAGCGACAAAACGTTTTTGTTTCAAATCCAGGGAAAAATATCTTGGTCTACCTACGCCTATTTACTTACTCTTAGTTTTGTTATTCTGATCTGGACTCCACTATCTCAGATACTATCGCAAATTACGCAAACAAATCTCCATTTTAAAATCAACGCAATATATATGCCCACAGGCGGAATCTACATAATGTACTATAATGATTGTAAAAGGTATTTTACATAAGCCCTTATTTCCAAAGGAAATGTTATCTGTCCAACTATCACGCTATCATTCATTCTAACAAGCTTTCCTGTACAGTGCACCATTTAATTTTATACACAAAAGTCACCTTTATTTCATACTTGTTAAAGGTTATAGTATATTACATATTGTCGGCTGTTGTAGGCTGTACAGCATATGTGGGAAATGCCTGGTTGAAGCGTAAATATGAAACTAGTTTGTGTAATTGTTCAGGAAGGGATAGGTTAGGTTATTTAATACGTATTAACTTGGTCTAAGCTCAATAAAATAGGTACGTAGAGAGGCTTTGTGTAATAAACAAAAGTTGTGTACTACTTCCTTTTGTACTAAAGACTTTGATCTGTTTGAAATGTTCGTGAAAGCACACTTCTATTTTATTCTTGGTTAAAATAAACGTTGGTAGCTACTTAATTATACAATAAGCGATTTTTTTAAAGATTTTAAAAGCGAAGGCTGAGGTTTTTTAAAAATAAGCGTCAACTGTCAACTACGAAGTACTGAGTCACCGTGCAGGGCCCTAAATAAATAATTAAATTTGTTTATTGTCAGTAACAATATCAGGTTACATAATAATATCTCAGTTTTTGAGGTCTTCTTTTAAGCTTTCTAGTGCCTGTCTCAGAAGACCCCGCACTCCCATAACAATCTTGGTAGTAATTATTACTAACAACAATACTATACTTAGGCTAGGTTACAACTTTAAACAAAATTATTTTTTTTTAAACAAAATTCACAGCAATTCAATAAGTAGTTTTAAAAGACAAGATATTTTGTGTGTTTTTGTGTATGTCTGTGGAACGAACTACCTAAACGAACACTTTTTGGGGCCAGTGCACAAGTGTAATTTAGTCACACGTTTAACCGGGTCCTGTACATACTCGTATTATCTGTATCGCTGAAAACAAAGTAGTTAGAAATAAGAATTTTTCAAGTAACTGTAGGCTAATGTACTATTTGCTAGTTAACACTAAACTTAAAAAAAAATAAGTAAAATGTCTTAGGGTCGATTTTTCAATCGTCAGAGAAACTATCTGCTGAGGAATAAATTTGAAACGTATGGCGTAAAAAATCTGCCAAAACGTCGTATTTATTTCCCAGTTAACGTTTATCTAAGGATTGAAAAATCAGCCCTTATTGTGGCATACCTTTTATGATATGACTATCATCATCTGATTATCATCTAGCGACTTTTGGAAAACCAACCCGTGAATAGGTGTTTTCAAAAATGCTATCTATGCCGCTAGAGTCGCTAAAAACTAAAAGAGAGAAACAAGAGTTGAGAAAAATTAACTTTTCAATTTTATTGACAGTTTGTTTAGTTGATCGAGGTTTAATTTCATGCTAGCCCTGCTATTCATATAAATTCCTATTTAATCATTAAGTCATACTCGTAGTAAAAGGATGTATCGCTCATTCGCGTCCGCAGTAACTCCAGTTTGAATCTAGTTCTAGATTCTTAACTGAGTTCGCTTCGTAACAGATCGAGGATTACAATTTTAAATTGTGCGACCTCTCGGACTTTATGTGAAAGTAGTTTGGTTTCGTTTGTTTTTACAAATATTTGTCATATTATTTTTGACGGTCTTTCTGCGCTTTTCTTCTCCAAATAAATCTTGTAAATAAACCTTGTAAATAGGTACGACAACAACGGATGGGAATCAAACCTGCTTTTAGCGTAGACAGCGTATTTAAGCGATATTCAGTTATCTGCAGTTTAAAAACTATAAAGGCAATTAGATACTCTTAAATTTAAACGTCATACATTTTGGGTCTGTAGTCTAAAATTGGATACAATTTACTCTATGCAATAATAATATTCGGCAGAAGCCTCCCATCAGACCACACCTGAGCCAATTTAGAAATTATTAAAATTCTCAAGGAGCCCGTGGCGAAATTGAACCGGCGACCTCATACTCAAATACTATGTACTACTGCACTATAGGGAGGTCATCGAAAAACATGAAGATTCAGATAAGTATGACATAAAAATAGGATTAAATACTACAACTTAGGTTCTGCCTAAGGACCTCAATATTACGAATCAAATTTCATCTCAGAGGGATATGGCTCGGATAGCTCAGTGGTTACAGCACCCAGCCGCGATAGATGGGGGACGCGGGTTCAAATCCCGCTGTGAGTGAAATTTTGATTCGTATTTAAATTTATAGGAATTAAATACCACAGTTTGATACTAATTAAACCGGCTCTTGATCGTCTAATTTTTCAATATTATCAAGTCATCAACACGTTTGTACATTAGCATACACTATCTTGACCATCAAAGTATAAAGCGAAGACAGACGTGACTAATGTGCTATAATTACCTCGTATTTTTCTCACCGGACGCTCGGATGGCAGACCTATTTCTCACAGCCAGGATAGTTTAAGATTACCTACTCTAAAAAGAGGCAAGAAACTTGACTTATTACTTTAATCTCTTTAATTATAAAATGTTAGCAAATACCAGGTGTAGACGTCGGAAACAGTTTCAAATGCAATATTTAGCGAATCATAAAGATAATTTCTCATACTTTTATTTTCAATATCCCTAACGAGTTGCTATTAATGTTATTCCTGTGGTATGGTATTTAGTAATAGATTGCGTAATGTAAAGCATGATTTTACGCATTTTTATTTATTAATTTATTAAAAACAAAAAATAAACTCAAAATAGGATTACTTATATCATAAGACGTTTCTTTCAGTTAACATGAGTGATTGGGGTGACAAAATTAAAGCGACCGCGACATTTGTAATAGAGAAATAAACAGAAGTCCATTTGTAGAGTTTATTTTATGAATCTGATCCTTACAAATATGACTTTTTGTTCCCGTCTAAAGCTACATGTAGTATAAGGAGATAGTACAGTTACAAACATAGTTGACCGTCTGTGGATGAAACTTACGATTTATTCATCTTTCAGTCAGTTTCGGGTACTATTTCTAAATTTCTTTGCCTCAAAGTGCACCGTATTGAAACGACGTATCTGTGATTGTCTCCTCTATGCCTTCTTTGCACTTCACACGACATAAACACTATTTAAAACAAACATAACAACCTGATAAATCCACGCAATTGACAATGTAGGGAACAAGGCTTAACGACGTAAACTTGTATAGTACAATTGCAAACCCTAATTTAAGTCGGTACCTTATAAAGTGAGAGGAGTGCTAAGAATCCACACTTGATCGGCGTTTGTATGAGTGCGACTTAAGAGTTGCTCTTTGACGAACGCGTTAACCAAATAGGGTTGGCGGTGTGGTGAAAAATTTGCTCTTCCACCCCCTTAATTGGGTGTCGGACTGTTTTACATAAGCACACACGGTCGCTGCGTTGACAGAATGAGTTCTCATGCATGTATGAGTGTTACGGTTGAAAGAACAATAAAAAAAATTAAACTACCAATAAATTGCCAATATCAACAACGGTTGTTAAAATATTTGCTTTATTTTGAAAGGTAGCTTTTGAAAATATTTATTTCAGAAATTAAGTTGCTTTCAACAGCGTTGCCAAAAGCTGCTTCAAAAATTTGTCTAAAATTGAAATGTGCAAAATGAGATTCAGTCCTAAAGTATCTAAAACTAATCCAGTACTTAATTTAAAATATTCATGTTAGGTCACGGTAACTGGTAAAACTATTTACCAATTTCATTAATAGTTAAATACAATGACATTTCCAGCTGCATTTTCGTTGACAGCTTATATCAAAACATGAGAAGCCAGTCAAATTTTTTAAATTATTGGAGCCTCATAAACACCGAACAATTTTCATAAATACAGGTTTGCGTAATTCTTTATTGGTACTTTTACGTATGTAATACTGTACTTTTACTGTGTGTAATAATGTGGATTTTGTACTGTATGGTCCAATAAGCAGAAACACCACCCACATGAAGCACCACTCTCAATTCTTCCAACACTTCTTCTTCGACCCACGTTTTGTCCCGACACCGGGACATCCTCAGGAGAGGCCTACGATTTCGCATTGTGAAGTCAACACCTCAAATTAATCTGACCTGCTAATTATGGATTTTTGTTTTTTGCTCGAGTCGAACATGCGCGACGAGCATTTTATTAAGCTCGAAGAACGGTACCACACTGTATCGCCGCAAACAGGGCTGTCACAGATTCGTTGTGGAGACGTTTCTTTCAACGGAGATGTGGCACTGATTGGGACGAGTGAAATGTGTTTGTTTTGCTTTCAACAAAGGGCGCACTTGTATTCTAATAATTTATTAATACTCCTAAGTCTGGTTTATCTGGCGATAGTAGTAAGATAGTTTCAGTTAGAATTTAATAGCTATCGGTAGTATTGTTCAGACTCAATAAGGTACACGACGTCAAGAAGGTTGAAGTTTAATCCAGAAATTCTCAATATCAGTCTTAACTTTCTTATTTATGCGTTGGCCTGTGTACCTTTGACATGTCTCCAAGGCTTGTAAAACCGTCGGCCCTACGCTTTATCTTTCTCCGTTTGTGCAGAAAAAATCCGTCCCATCGAACTTTGAAAGTGTGAAATGGGGAATGCACAGGTTTTTGCATTTCTGCTCTTTAAGTCTCCTGCGTAAAGGTACAAGTTGGTAGCCGACTGCACGCAGCAGCAGCAGACGACGTGTCGCGGCGACACTACTGGTTTCTATGTATTTCTATGAAATTCCCTCCCTAGTGAGCGACATGAAGCCAGCGACGCGTCGTCGAGCGGCAGACGGCAGTGTCGTCTGACCGTAGATCAGTAGTGCCGCTGACGCTGAAGCAACGACTGCGTTCGAGCCAATCCAAGATCAGTAGTGCCGCTAACGCTGGAGCAACGACCGCGTTCGAGCCAATCCAATCAACTGGATGCCATATGCTGTTGCCGTCTGCAGTCGGGTTCGAAATCATGACTGCAGCGACATGACGCGACGCGACGTGTCGCGACGACATGAAGCGACGACACGTCGTCTGCTGCTGCTGTCTGCAGTCGGCTACCAACTTGTACCTTAACTGTACCAGTCTCTGTTGATAGGATCGTGACTGAAATTGGTCCGAGGAATATCTGACATCTGCCAATTTTCTTTCCTTCTTCTCTTGTTTCATTTTGATGTGACTTTCTGGTTCTATTTTCATTTTGGTGGGTTTTTCGGTCAATAGGAGGAATTGATCGTTTCCAGAGCCGGCCGATGAGCGTCCTGTAAAAAAAAATAATGTAATTATTTTGAGGAACTATAATGTATTTACAAGACTAAGCCTATATTTTTCCTGTATTTTAAGCAAAGGAAAAGGACTGTAGGGTTGTAATCTCGGCAACGCGTCTCTGATGATTTGAAATGAAATGTGTTTTTTTATTGGAACTAAATATTTATTTCTAATTAGTTAGTCGGTGAAGGAAAAATAGCGAGAAGTCTGTCAATCTGCATTTGTCTAGTGTAGTTGGCTTGTCTATTTATTAATTTCATTGAAAAAAGAGACATTGAAAAAATGCTAGGACATAATATAGCATTTATATAACAACCGGAGGTCTTTGTCCAGCAATGGATGTCCGTCGGCTGAAACGAACGAACGAAAGAACTTTTCTTATGCAAGATAGGTACTTAGACTTACTAAATATAAGGATATACCTATAAAAAAGTTATCAAAGTTTATATTTATATAGATTAGGTAAGTATTACAAGAAAACAGCATGTAAACACTAAACATGTAATCTCTAGAACTGGATTCATATAGACAGACGTAATCCCAGATTATAACGACGCTAGATAAGCGGCCAATATCCTGTTCATTAATTGTGGTACTTAGCGGGGAAGGTCGGGAGATACGAGCTATATTTGTATTAATTGTACGTGATACCATATTACTGGATGAGATAGGCTTATCTACTCTTAATAGTAATTACTACTTGTATTTTTAAACGATATTTCTAAGTGAGTTTTTGTCTGCAGGCTCTATGGTAAGTGACAAATATAATTCGAAATTTAAGGATATTGAATTTGACTGATAAACTGCTCTTTCTGAAACCGACTCAGGAAACTGAGACTATTTTTTGTTGTGTCTGCAAATTGTCATTCAAAGTAATATTCTTATCACGCAAAAATTGTTTAATTTCTAATTAGGTCTCTCTATTTATAAAGGAGTGAATTATGCTTAGTTGCAACTAGCATATACCAAAGATACGTTCTTAAAGGTTATGTTGACTTGTAACTAAGCCCCTGAAAAACCCTACTCGGGACAATTTGAGAGCACCCAAAGCTTCCCTCTCTTTTCCTCTATTTTTCTCATTTTTCATAAATACTTTCTTATGGCTGCTCACCTCATAGCTATCTCCATTCAAAATTACAGCAGTGCAGCAATTCAAAATTTTACCTAAATCAGTTCAACAGTTGCGGCGTAGAGGAATAATAAACATACGCACATACTTAAAAACAAAACTTAGCCTTCATGATATTAGATTGATAATACACATTCACTTGGACCATACACAGTAATAAATGAGAGCATCATTGATCTATTAAATAAGTTATACCGGTTGATAAAGGTTCCCCCGGGAGGAACTGGGGCCGAAAGGAACCGGGGCACAGACAATAGCGACAAATTACCGCCGGCCAATTTAGCCGCTGATCCCCTATTGTTTCCGCACGGTATCTCTACTGCGAACATACGTTCTTGATACTATAGCTATTTTAAACTTTTAAATTCAAATAATCTTATAATTTTCTTTCTCGAAATATTACTCTACTACGGCAGGGCACGTTTGTGAACCCTCATACAATTAATTTTAAGTCGTGAAATGGTTATCATCATTAAAGGGACAGTGTAAAATGAAATGACTTGTCATAAGAGCCTCTGTATGCTAGGCCTACATGAAATAAATATTTTTTATATTGTATTCTATTACCTATAACTGCAAATTTGCACAAGCCACACCTATAACACAAAACAAATACATTTAAAACAATTAATTATCCAAAGCAAATCATTATATCAGTTACAAACTTTGATACTCCAATTACAGACCATTAACACTTATTACCGTGCGTTTATCATTTCCAATCTTACGTAACTCCAATATCATAACGAGCAATGGAACATGCTTGTCAACTAAACAAAATGACACGACTTTCTACGCGGAAACCTCGGTGTTATTGAAAATACACGGTCAGTCGATCCATCATAGCGGCGCTTCGATGGACGTCGTTCAAGATAGGTTATATTGGCCCGCTGTTCTGTAAGATGCATGGTGTGCTCGTAACGTTTAGACATATAAATCATGTCTAAATATCTTGCTGCGTTGTGCGGCGCAAAATGTATTTCCTTTCTTACTTCAATGTAACTAGTCAATTTATTTCTTATGGCACCACTTTTGCTATTTATGTTTTGGCATGGTATTATCAAGTCTTATAAAAACCTAAAAACTAAAGCTTATTTTTGTCACCCTAAGTAAAAATATATAAGCTGTTGTAATTTTGCATGCTTTTTGCTAACTCACGCCACAACTAATAAGCTATTCTGGCTTAAATTTGGACCACAGATAGCTTTTGACCTGGATTATGTATACAAAGTCTACATATTATATTATAACCATTGGCACTAGGAATTGGTTTTCCATATACGGAATTCATATTTGCATACAAAAAGTAGCTTTCTTTTCAATACACATTTCCTGTCATACAGATTTTATTGAGAAGAACAACTTGATAATTTGCCTATAATTTTTGAATCTGGATGTGTATATGGAAAGCGAAGTTAGTGAAAAATACACTTTGGATTTTAATCGGCTTGGTACGGGATTCCATACATCCATAGTCATTATTCTTTGCTTTATACTTAAAGTTTGCTAATGCAAATTGTCTTCGAATAAAGGAACTTTTTTTACTTTTAACGGGAAAATATACACAATTCTTATCAAACTCGTCTTTGTGTTTGAATTGACACAAGCGAATATCAAGATCACTCGATCGTGCTCTAAAGTAGGTGCTACACTTGTCGTCAATTCGTTCGCATCAACGCGCGTCTATTTAGTCTGTGATTGTTCTATGATAGTGAATCAACGTTGATTTGAAACGGAACTATCTAGATACATTCGCTTGGAACTACCGAGTGCAGGGTTTGAATCCAGTGCTGGTCCAAACTCAATTTTTTGAGGAGAAATTAAAAATACTGTACCTCAATGGACACAATATACCCTGGACAGGGCGGAAGGCGCGAAAAAATGTGACCAGTTTACCGGTGGCAAAAATGCCTGTTTAGTAGCCAGCAGTAAGGCCACGCTTTAGTTCGCTCAGCAACCACCTATTCAATTTTGATGGCGCTACTATTTGCTTGTACGAAAAAGGTTAATAGTAAATCGTTCGGATGCCGATATCCTCAGCTTTCTTATCGATGCCTATGCCTGCCTCAAAATATGCACGACAAAAAAATACTATAAAAGTAACGAGATTCAAAAATGTGTGGGAATGAAACGAGAAACGATTCACGTGACTTATCGTAGACAACTGTCACTGTAATACATTTTCCGAATTTCCTGCCAGAGTTATAGTTATGGAAAGAGCGATCAATCGTAGATAGTCGTATAAAGGCTGCTCAGTGCTCAACTCTTTAAACGGATCGTAAACTAGATCAGAGTAAAGACTAATGAAGTTTGTGGAAAGCAACCTAAAGCATCAATGTACTAAATAGGAATACTTTAAAGACAACAAAACTGCAAATATTTTTATTTATCAAGGAGATAGGAGTAAGCGAGATCAACTTGATAAGAAAGCCAAGCGTGCGTAAGACGACAATGACAAAACTGTACACGCGACACCTTTTAGCGAAGACAACAAAACTACAACCGACCAAAGACAAAAGGGGTTTTCTGCGAGTAAGTCAGATACTAATGGAGTAGCAACCAACGGTTGCAATCTCGGGGAATGATCTAAAGAAGCAATTAAATTTAAAACGCAAGTTGGTTCGACAATTCACGGATTCTCTTGCCTGAGCGTCGTCGATATAGGCTTATTGATATGAATATTTTAAGGTTCTTTAATGGGGCGCTTTAATTTAGGACATAGATGATAACAAGGTTAAAGATAACAGCAGCTTAAGCCATATGAGTATGTCTCATCTCTTCGATTTGGTTTCAATGTAAACTGCAGTTTGTTGTTGCAGCTAAATGACTATTATTTTATCAGCAACGGCCGAAATTTCACCAGGTTCTAAGACTATTTCCTGTATCTGTCGGGATCATCATTCAAGCACTTTGAGTCTCCAAAGTCCGTAATTCCGTAGCTTCTACGAGCTACGTGTTCGTCCATTGCCACTTCAAATTCGCGATATGTGCTTTGCCGGTGACTCTGGTTCGTCTACTAAGGGCTTATCCTGTATTGTTTAGTTCGTTAGTAACCCTCACTGGGTTATTAACTTTTAAAGCACTTATTTTTAATCACAGTGTGTCCTAAGCTTATCATTTGGATCGTTGCGCGTTGTTCTTAAATTCTGAGTCATTATCAAAACTTTGTGTGTGCGTGCGACCTTTTACACAGTGGTAGCCGAAATGCAAATGCAGGGCTCTTATGCAATTTAGTGGCTCCTTTTATTTGCTTTACTACCTCTTTATTTTATTCTTTTACCAACGTTTATGAAAGATGTGGTCAGTTTGTAAATTTACTGTTGTGCTCTTTGATTATTATTATTAAAATGTAAAAGTATACACAGTATAAGTATAGATGGACAGACGATTGTACGAAGAGTACAAAATTCAATATAACTGTATAAAGGACTAGCTGTTGCCCGCGGCTCCGCTCGCGTGAATTTAGGTTTTTCACTACTTCTGCGGGAACTATCGCTTTTTCCGGGATAAAAAGTACCTCGGCATCGCCCGCGTGAAATTCGGCTTCTTCATGCGCGTGAGATTCAGTGCTTATGCCGAGTTTCACGACTCTTTAAACTTCAAAAACACGGGACTTTCATACAAACTCCCAACCCCTATTTCACCCCCTTAGGGAAGGATTTTCTCAAAACCGTTTCTTAACTGACAACTACCTATTAGAAAGAACCTACTTTCCAAATTTCAAGTCAACAGTAACAATATTAAAATTTTCACATAAAAACTTTCATATCCTATTTTACCACCCTTAAAGGGGATTTTTCCAAAACGACTTATACAAATTTTTAATATCTGAAGCTGATAACCTAAATGACGATTTTCACGTCTCTAACTTCAAAAACACGGGACTTTCATATAAACTTCCAACCCCTATTTCACCCCCTTAGAGGGGTAGTTTCTCAAAATCGTTTCTTAGCTGACACCTACCCATTACAAAGAACCTACCTTTCAAATTTCAAGTTTGTAGGCTTTATACTTCCTGAGATATCGTGATGAGTGAGTGAGTGGTAACTCTCTTTGTGGGAAAATCTGTTATTGGCCATAACTTTAAGGTATTATATTATATAAGGTATAAACATATGGTAAACATATGGCATTGCTTCAATGCCATATGTTTAGCTTCTCTGATCTTCAGTGCGTCAATTCTTCTGACCATTTTTTAACGATTGTAGACGATGGAGAGATTCTACTTTATTAATTTGTTTCATTGATACTGGGGGCCGTTGAGATAGCTGAAATCATAGGTAAGTATATCATATCAAAAAATTCGAAATATTATTATATATAATTGTCACAATGAATTGGTTCTTCGCAGAAAGCTTAATAAGTGAGACATAATTAATAAGGCAAAACAACGTTTGCCGGGTCAGCTAGTTATATACCTATATTTATCATGTGCCGGGTGTGAGAGTTAAATCAAATATGGAAATAATAATAATATATATAGATTTGCTACATAGTATAACCTTATAAGTTCCTTAATTAGGTACTTGACCTGTTAAGGCCAGGCGTCACCCTGAGCTAGCGTGATTTACTCCGAGTTAGAATATAATTTCTTCTTCTCGTAGATGGCAGAAGCGCTGGTCCCAGGTTATGGGTTGGATTCCTGGCACGGGCTTTAAAATTTTTTTTATTTTTAAATTAGCTCATGTCTTGTCTGGTGGGAGGCATCGGTCGTGGCTAGTTACCAGCCTACCAGCAAAGACGCACCGCCAAGCAGTGTAGCGTTTCGTGGCGATGCTGTGTAGAAACCGTTAGAGGTGAGTTTACTTACCCCTTCCGAGTATATGGTAACATCTTTGGCTGCATCATCACTTACCATCAGGTGTAATCGCAGTCAAGTACTAACTAGTAAAGCGTAAAAACAACATAAATTCATGGTTAAAATTAAAAAAAATACTTAAGCTAGAAAAATGGACCTAAGTAAAATAACCACCACAGTAATAAACGTCGTCTATGTACATATAGTTTAAAACCAACTCTTAGTAACAGCACGTTAACAGTAACTGTTATCAAAGAGAAAAAAAAACTGTAGCATACGTGTCGGATGAACACAAAACAGAGCCACTTATAAATTTCATTATGCATATATTTTATTTATCTCGGGGCCCGAGTGTCCGCTGATTGGGTTCGTGAGTAGCCACGAGATATTATTGTTCTTTCAAAACGCCGCTTGATTGAAAGCTTTTAAAAGCAAAAAGCATATAGCTGATGGCCAAGCGCGAGTCACTCGCAAGCTGAGGGTTCCGAGACGTTACTTGCATCAAAACGTAAATACAACTGTCAGTTTTCAATGTTACCTACTCTTCTAGTTAAAAGATTGTTCAGTTATGAAGCTAATGTATAAATTACTTAGCCACAGCAAGTTTTTTATGTAGGAACTTACCAAAAGTAATACCTAGAAGATAAGAACTTACATACCTAATTATAAGTATTAACATCTTATTAGGGTAAGTGACAAAAATTGTTTACTTTGACCCCATAATATTAACTTGTATTCAATTAACTTTAACTAATATCCTTAGTGTAAACCTCATACATTACAATCTAGAAGATTTTACAGATTGTAACACAGACGTACAAACGGATGACGAAGGGCTACTTAAACCCTGTACG
Organism: Coenonympha arcania; assembly: GCA_036785405.1. Taxonomy (NCBI): domain Eukaryota; kingdom Metazoa; phylum Arthropoda; class Insecta; order Lepidoptera; family Nymphalidae; genus Coenonympha; species Coenonympha arcania. The sequence continues at coordinate 5,972,812 of JAWDAA010000030.1, read as the reverse complement.
TGCAGAACCCTAAATAAAATGGAAAATTCTTTCCAAAAAACCAACTTCAAATGCCACTACAAAGAGTGAAATAATTTTTAATGTACACCAATTCGAAGTCGGGCAATGTTTTGTTCAATCATTAATAGTCCTTCGTATTAATAAACTTAATGTGCAAAGAAACGACAAAATTATCGTCAATACGGAGGACTATTAGTGAATGAACGAAACATTGCCCGACTTCGAATTGGTGTACATTAAAAATTATTTCACTCTTTGTAGTGGCATTTGAAGTTGGTTTTTTGGAAAGAATTTTCCATTTTATTTTTTACTTTTTAGTGGAAAACAAGTAATGCGCAAGGTATTGGAAAAAATGCCCAAATCGCTGGAAGTATGCTTCTAAAATCTGAAGAGTTCCCTCAATTTCTCCAAGATCCCATCATCAGATTCTGACTTGATGAATACAGTCATTACTTGTTGACTGCTAGGAAATGCAATAGTAACTATAAAAAATACCTAAATCGCTTCAAGTATACTAGCAAAATTTGAAGAGTTCCCTCGATTTTACCAAGATCCCATCATCAGATCCCGACCTGATGACCATAATACAACCTGGAAAAAATTACTCTTTTAAACAATACCCAAATTACTTCAAGTGTGCTTATAAAATTTGAAGAGTTCCCTCGATTTCTCCAGGATCCCATCATCAGATCCTGACTTGGTGACAATGGGACCATCTGTGAACTATACCCTTTCAAACAAAAAAAGAATTTTCTAAATTGGTCCACGCATCTTCGAGTAATCGGGGAACATACATAAAAAATAAAAAAAATAAAAAAAAAAAAAGATTCCGACGAATTGAGAACCTCCTCCTTTTTTTTGAAGTCGGTTAAAAAGAAAATCAAAAGAACCCGTGTTGGTATTGTATTGTCTTAAGTCATGCGATGGGAAAGTTGTGTTTCGTTGTGCACTTATTTTCGTTGCGTGTTCAAAGGACGTGGCGCGCACGGCACCGCGACGTCAACTCTTGCACTTGCAATAAGTAGATGTGGAACTTTTTAGGGTTCCGTAACTCAGAAGAACTTTGGAGTGTGTGCTCAGGAACACTACAGCCTCGGACCTCCTTCACCTGTCTACCATAGAACGGCAAGACGACGAGAGCAATGGCATCCTTATGTGGTTGACGTTTATCAAACTAGGAAAGGCAGTGCTAAAATATATATATAATACTAGCTGTATTATTCATTATTAGGGATAGAAAAAAAACCTTTCGGTCTACTCTCAGACCTACCGAACATACACAGAATTTCATTACAATCGGTCGAGCTGTTTCGGAGGAGTTCGATAGCAAAAATTGGCACGAGAATTTTATACACAAGACCAGTTGACCCGACAAACGTTGATATACAATTAGGGATATAAAAATCGTAGGGAGTCGCTGGCACTAGGCGTCGTGGTTTTCGGTTATTTCAGCGGTATTTGGCGTTCATTTCAGGAGGTCTATGTCCAGAAGCGGACGTTCATTGGCTGAAAAGACGACGACATACATTTTTTGAATTTCGTTCCATTTCACTCTACAAATCGAATCGAAATAACGAGAAATTGTATTTGATTTAACAAAATCCTTGAAATAAACTCATTTGAGAGACCTAAAACATTGTAATTCATTCCTACAGAAAATATTTAAAAGTCAAAGCACTATATCAGATTTCTACGTGTCAAGTATTTTAGAGTTCCTTCTAGATTATTCTATGTATAGATGTATTATCTACCACTCTTGGACATAAGGCAAGCCCTTATTTATTTGTAAATATCAGGGACTAAGATGCAAAAATAGGATGCGGAGATATATCACTATACGCCGATGATACATGTTTATTCTACTTCGGTAACTCAATACACGAAATAATATTAAATGCTCAAAACGATTTGGATGTATTGAACGAATGGTTCCAATATAACTTACTAACCATAAATGTCTCTAAAACTTCATACATGATTTTCAGTGCAAAAAATAAAAATATCCCTACTTTTAATGCACTGACTATTGATAACCAAAACCTAAAACATTCTGATTCAGAAAAATATCTTGGTTTAATTTTAGACCCCAAATTAACATGGCGAAGTCATATAGACAACCTACAATCAAAAATAGCATCACTCACTGGAGCCTTGCGTAGATCTTCCCGATGTATACCACCAAAAGTCCGTGCCATCATATATAACTCACTAGCTAAGCCCATAATAGAATATTTAATAGAAATTTGGGGAAGTGCTTATCCGACGAATTTAAAAGATCTCCAAAGGGAGATGCCCATATATGGCCCGGCAGTGCCCAACAATATCCTTTTGCCGAAAAAAACTATGTATTTTTTCACTAACTATAAAATTATTATTTTATCCAAAGAAGATTTCTACAATTTGTTGAAAAAAAATAAGTATTGAAACAATAAAGGAAATCGAAAACCATTTTTCTGTCAGCCCATTGAGGTTCATTCGGCCTGAATGCATTCAGTGTAGCCACATTTTAATATCGATCGATTTAATCGATTTTTACTTTATACTTAAATCGAACAATATCGATTTATTTTAAATAAGGTTTATTTGTATTAGCATAAAGGCTTTTTTATTATTTTATTTATTTATTTTAATGGGCGGGGCACATAGCTCGCAGGACCGATGGACGTTGGGGACCCAAGGTGCTGGAATGGCGGCCACGCACCGGGAAGCGCAGTGTCGGTCGACCCCCCACCAGGTGGACGGACGACATTAAGAGGGTCGCGGGGAGTCGCTGGCGCCAGGCGGCGCAAGATCGTGGTGTTTGGCGGTCATTTCAGGAGGCCTATGTCCAGCAGTGGACGTCCATCGGCTGAAACGACGACGACGACGATTTTTTTATTATTTGTATTAGATACAAATGTGCCGACTGGCACTTCGCCAGTGTCCTGTCCGTTCTTCTGCTTTCCGAACGTGATCATAAAGTCTGACATCGCGCAAGTGCCTGTAAGTTTGGCCTATGTGGAAGATTAAACATTATGATTTGATTTAATTTGATTTGATACGTTATAATCGTTATTGCTTACTGTTTTTATTACAGCTGTACTAATATCTAGTATAATTAATTTTCCATATGTATTAATTACTGTTAAAACATAGCTTTAAATACCTAATAAAATAACGTAAAACACGATTTAAAAATAAAAAGAATTTATTATATAATACCTTTATGAAATAATTTCAAGAGAAATAAGTCAATAATCGATACATCAATATCGGTTTTTGATCTTCCTTTTAATATGGCAACATTAATCGTATAATCAAATATCAAAGAACGACACTTATGTCACCTGTGGTTGTCATATAACAAATCAACATGAAGTGTTTATGTTTGTACCTGTCATTTGTGTTTATTTTCCCAGATATGTTATTTAAGCAACATTCATGCTTAAAAAGGACTCGGGCGACTCTTTTAACCCTAACAATCACAGCTTGAATATGGATCTCGTACCCGTTTCTCATGGAGACCCCAGCACGAACTTGGGTATAGTGGTGGCTAGCTTCGAAGGCCCTGGTTTTATAGATTACTCTTTTTAAACCAATGCCGTATCCGATGCCTTGCTCAACCCACATACAATCAGCCTCACACAGGTTTAAGAGTGGGTACCCAGGGCCAAGGTGTCTATGGGGGGTGGGCAATGTCCTTTCACAAAATAAGCTGCTTAAGACCTTATATCAATTAGATTATCGTTTTCCAAGTAAAGAACTCTATAAGAAAGCAAATGTTATGTCTATTACTCAACTGTATAAATACAAAACATGTATATTAATTAGAAAAATACTAACTGAAGCTACACATACACAAAGTACATTTAAAACAAAATCATACTTGAATACTAGAAGCAAATATAAACTCCAAATACAAGAACAAATTACGGAACTAAAACCATACAGGTTGAGGGAGCACTGCTATACAATATCTTTGTTAATTTCTCATTAAGTGAAATTATTGTATTTCTTTTGAGAATAAATATCTTTCAACCTAAAAATAGCACGCATTGTAAATAACAGGAAAAAGTATTTGTATGTCTCAAGCGTCACTCATTAAAGTTTAAACTCGTCCAAAAAAACCTGCCTTTTATTAAATCCAGATAACGTGTGCATCATAAAGTACTAAGTGTGTTGTGTCACGAACAAATTATAGCATAGATACATAATCGTGATAGTTTTGTAAGACTGACTAGATTCTAGTTCTTCTACAATTAAAATGCGTAAATACAAACCGCCTAACGTTGGAAATGTCGCGTATTGCCAAACGACGGTGCAACGACCTGCATACCTACAACCAGATCTATGTGATGACAGAGTGGTTGTTAGCCGGTCCAGGTGTGGTTTAAACTACAAACTCAAGCGCTCGATTAGCGCATATTTATCTGTTAATTGCCGTAATAGATAAAATTGCAAATATCAGAAAAATTGGCGTAATACTTATTGTATTGAAAAACGAGTATTAACAGCACCAGCAGAAATTTAAGCACTTTTATTGGTGGAAGGACTCCTGTAAAGCAGTGATGCTTTTGGTCTGAAAAGAACAGCTATATGCCGATGAGATTTCTGGGCAAAATGAGACATAAGAACTAGGATCTCAGGATGTTGAGCGCAGTGCAGTGCATTGTATGATATTGCAACGCAAAGCTATGAGACGCACTGCATCTGACATGGATAGACGTAAGACTGACTAGATGGTGATCTTATTAGTTTGCGCGCCTTCATTAATTTCCATTAGTTATAAAAAGTATATAGCAGTATTTTCGCTTGTGACTTGGACCATAAATTATGTAACAGACATGATCCATTCATTTCCAAGATAGAAAAAAGGCTCTGGCTTATTTTTCGCTTCATTTGCAAACCTGCAGTATTAGTCATTTGAAATGTACATAAACATTATTGTCCTTATATGGGTGCGAATTCTTGTGTTAATTCAACCCATTAATATTGTGTCGAACGATGATTAACAACTGGGAAAATTGACTAAAATAATATCCGTTCTACACTTTAAAAAATGTTTTTAATTTTAAGGGTTCCTTAGGTACCTTAACACAGAAAACAAAACCCATATCAAAACCCATATAAGTTCACATCATCGTCCATCTGTCCAGCATAATGGCCTTTTCGTGAACAGGTAGGTTAGAGACAAAAAAAATAATATTACAATGGTAGAGGTATTCAGTTGAATGAATAAGCACTAGTGAATTTGTAGTTTTATCACAAAAAAGAAAAGTGTCGTAGTTTTGGTCGGTATTACAACAAATCATTATATGGCAATGAAAACGATAAAGTTGAATGAGTAACACTAAGTACTGTCTGCGTAAAATGATACTTAAATAAAACTTTTAGTATAGTTTTTATGATATGGAACTCTTGATGTGCGTAAGTTTAATACAATCTAAGTGTCGGAACTCACATACTATACTTTCAGTCACGGAAACTTCTGCGTCTAGGTTACCAGTCTAACTACAAGTATTAGATTGGTATGCTACACATATCGACAGTCGAATATTATGACGAATCGAATTTTACTATCGAATATTTAGCCGCCAAAGTTTTACCGACGTAAATTACACTAGTGTGTGCCGCACCTAAAAGTAAGTCATAAAGAGATACCAAGGGGAGGCCAAGCAAAAAGTAATCGATACAGAATCGATACAAAACTGAGAAGTTAATCGAGTCGCAAAACAATTTATTCAACTAGTGCGTAATATGCAGATGAGTTCTCACGTTCCTTCTCTGTTGTATGGAATTAAAAACTAGTATAATAAAAAGGTAGTACGATGAACTTTAATTTAGATATTGTACTAGATAGAGATCTTGTAAATTTTTATAGACATAATTTTTTTAAGCTTGGTCAGGGGAACACTCACTAAAAATAATTGTTTGTTTCCGCGGCGGACTCATTGGCGGGAGTAAGGGATTCACTTTCCACCTAGGCCTTCTCTTCTACTTTGTACCTTAATTCATACAATAATATGCTTAAAAAGGAACTTCAATAACAAGACAGTCCGTGCTGTTAATACGGTTTGTGTAATTGTTAGGTCTTTTCACCCTGGGTTTGATTGTGACATGGGTTTCCTACTTTGGGGGTCCATGATAATTAAGGAAATTGTATTACTTCTATTGGAATTCATAAACGTTTTTTATCGTTATTATTTTTATCACTGGTTAGCATTCCTTCGTGTTCCCTAATCGCGAAGTCGCAAGCGATGGGATACGTACCTGATCCAATTGTCCAGAGTAGCTATTTTAAAAGAGGGGGCAAGGTTGTGATTCTTGAAAATAAAACTTGTGAATCGGCCAATCGTCACCAGTAACCATAGCAACGCAACCATAATCGGGGAATTTGCGCCTTGGCTTCATAACCACTTTTGGATATTATCGTTACAGACACATTAAAACAAAAATTACAATTACATCTATTGTACTTTCGGATAAAAATTAGAAAAATGGAGATTTCGGACCAACTTTTGGGAGAAATTTCTATCGAGAAAGTTATAATCCATTCGTATTTATGCTTCACAACGTATTTAGCTTGTAGACCCAAAATACGTGACGTTTAGATTTGAAAGTAAAGGACTTTATTGTTTTTTAAACTGCAGGTCACTTAAAATCGCTCAAAATGACCGTTTGCGCCATTAGCTGCATAGGTAATCGTCGATGCAATAAGTATTTTTGCAGAATCTCACAGCAGATCATCCAGCAATTTCTCCAAAGGTCCGAACAAAAATAAAATTAGTAATTAGCAGCAAGCAGCGTCCGGGTCTGCGCTCCAGCGGCGACCGGCAGCGATATTCACCGCATATTTACATGCAACATTACAATAAATCACTCGATTCACTTTTCTAAATTGATATTGTAATCCGGCTCGTTTTGTTCTTGTTGCCACTCCGCTGCTGGAATAAATGAAGACGTCGCCGTGATGCGGCTTCGTTAAATTGCTATCTCCTCTTGTTAGAAACGCGTGGAGTCGCCGTTTCGTAATTGTAGTCAACATTTTATAGGATTTATTTACATTTTTGACGTGACAACGTCTTTTGAATCGATGAACGCCGGCTACACGCATGGACAAGCATGACTCATTGTCACGTTCCGCAGTAAGGTTAGTCCAAGTTTTTGTACGAATTTCTAGTCAACTCGCATCGCACTAACGGATCGAATTCCTCCATACATTTACAGCCAGCGCCATCTACTGACAGCCACATTTCAGCGACTATCCATAGATGGCGCTGGCTGTAAATGTATGGAGAAATTCGATTCTTTTGTGCGATGCGAATAGACTTGAAACTCGTACGAAAACCTGTACTAAGCCCTCAGAGCCGAGCGTGCAAGCGAAAGCGCGGAACAAGCGATAGAGAGGCACGACCGGCCTAAACGTTCAACTTGTAACGCATCTATATCTCTCTTCTTCCCCATAGTTTCTTTTGACGTTATCACGTAATGTCATCCATAAACGACGGGAATACGGAAGCTGGAAGGGTGTTCCACACTTTAGCGGTTCGTATCAGAAACGTGGAAGAAAAATGTTTCGTTCGAGTTAGCTGTATCACAACCACATACAGATGCTACTTCTCTCTGCGTCTTGCGGTTCTATGATAGAAAAGTGAAGGAGTTACAATGTTGTGAAGGTGTTAAGTAGGTACAAGAGTAAAACTATCATCTGATTAAATGCCTATATTGTTACTAACAGACACTTGCGGCACTCTTTGCGATATGTATGTGTTAATCCATGGTCTAATCTACTTCAATTCCGGCCAAATCAATGCAGTAGTTTCAGCCTGATGGTCTAACGAAAATAAACACATCGTTAATGTTATTAGTTTGATGTAATTTATATAATTCGACTCCATGGCTTCTCAAATCCCCACTTATCGCATACCGATACAAAATGGAGAATCACGATGAACAGAAGCTGACTTATGTCCCGGTCCCATTCTGTGATATGTTCATCTCAACAATAAATATCCGAGTCCAATTAACGGTGGCCGCTCCGCCCAACTGGGTTATGACGTATCATCCGTATTATCGCGATACCGCATGATTTACTAGCGTTGTTTTACATCAGCATACGAGCAGGCTAGTCTTTGCCACCGACAGGAAAGATTAATTTGTTTTACTATAATCCGCTACCTGAAAATAATCTGTATGGTCCAAGAACAAGGAACAAGTCAAGTACCGCCCGCCCTCCCACTCAAGCACGAAATTTCCATTGCAAAACAGATCCTCAGCAGATGTTGACTTCACAATTGTATCGTCGTCAGCACAATCTCGCATTGATAAAATAGCTTCTATTTCTATTCAATAGTTTCAACCGACTTCAAAAAAGGTTTTTGAAGTCGGTTTCGACTGGGTGAATCTATTTTGATGATTCTTTATTTTTACCCGACTGCAAGAAGGGTTATGTTTTTCGCGCGTATCTTGTATGTATGTAAATTTCTTTATGACCACGTATCTTCCAAACGGCTGCATGGATTTTGACGTTAATGGTATCGTTAGATTCGTCTCATTAACCCAAGTGTTCTTAGATAGGTTTTTGAAAATAAAAAACAAAATGGCGGATTTTGGGCCTAAAATTGTCAGTCATTTTTAAAATAATTTTAACCAAACCTATCGAGTAGGGTATCAAAATAAAGGGAATTACAAGGAGATTACAAAAATATATATAAGTCATATGTTTTGAATTAATTTGGAATTATAAACAGTCGATCAATGCGTTCAAAATGGTAACATTTGTAGTTTTTGATAGCGTTATTCTTGTATTGACCAAGTGTGTGTCGTACTTTATATTGTGCATTTTTACTTGGTATATCATAGCATAAATCGAAAACATAATTTAATATAATCATTAAACAATTATTTTAACATCTGTACTTTCGCTACTCGCCCTAGATGGCGCTGTGTGTACTCTAAGACGCGCTCCACTTTGTCGATCAGATTTAATCTAATGACCCTAACAAGGTAGGCTTTCTAATCTTTAGCATTTTATTTTTGAACGGCGCGGAGTAGACACTGTCTAGCTGTCTAGATATCGTTGACGAGTAGTTCCAGATTAAAGTGGCACTGGCATTCATCATCGAATTTAATTGATAAAAAAAATTAAATATTAGTTTTAAATATTTTTTTTATTGAATTAATAAAATAATTTATTTTTCAAAAGTTTTAGATTCATAGACTTAGATTACCTGAAGCTAAAGAGCTTTAGATAATCCTTGGAAAAAATAAAATTTAATAGTTTTTAAGTATTTTTTTTAATAATAGAAATCTTTGTATTTTTGCTTTGTAAAAATATTTTTTTATGGCAGTCACTTACCTGCTTTTAGGTTATTCATTTTTATTAATATAGGATTAGGTCGTTCATTTTAATAACTTGGTTAGTAACCCGACTTTCTGAAGAACAGGTTAGTCATCGTATAACAGCTATACCTATAATATAATTCTATCGCTTTTAAATGATTCTGTATAAATTGCATCGAATAAATTGTAGATACATATTGATTTGGTAGCTTAAAAAATTGTTTGGTAGCTTAAAAAAGGTCTAGCGATTAGTTCCCTAGATCGTAAAAAGTTACTGCTTCAACCACACGATCAAAATTCTCTCCATGAATTGAACCGATTACGTAAATTGTAATTTTCATATGCTACTTTTGTTTTCAATCAATAATTTACATGTAGTTTTGTTTTCAATCAATAATTTTCCTTAACGTAATATTGAACTTGTCCCTCAAAAAGTTCAAAGTAGCTGTAAAACGTAAGCTCATGGCTAAATCGTATTATAGTATTATGGATTATTTACAAGAATCAAATCCCTGGGAGTGATAGTGAACTGCTGCTATTTTATTAGCTCAATTAATTTTTAAGAGATTACCTATGTAAAATGGTGAAGATAAATAAAAGAAAACCCGGCTGAGTTTGTTGTGGGCTTCTTCTCAGTGCAGGGCGCGTTGGAACCCTCGTAAACTTAGTTTTAAGTCGAATAATTGTTATCACCATATCGTTTTATATTAAATAATATAAATGACCTTTCATAAGTGCCTGTAAGTTAGGCCTATGTGAAATAAAGCTTTTTTTCTATTTCTATTTGTAATCTCAGTTTTTCCCGAATGATCCGCTTAAAGCGACGTGAGTTAGATACGCCTGAGCCCTAAACGTACACAAACTACACCTATGAAATGTTACAGCTTATATATTTCCGGGATAAAATCCAGGTTTGCGTTTGACGACACTGTTTACAACTTTTACTTCTTCCAAGTGACTGACTGACTTGAACCGACATAATATAATATATAACCAAATATACCCACTTTACGTCTTTCACATTGTGTAGATAAAAGTGCTTAGGTTTCGCTCGTAAAGTGTGGCAACTAAAAAGCCTGAAATAAAATAAATAATTAAAAAAATCAAAAAACCCGACTGCAAAAATGTCAACTGAAATGCAATAACTTAAAAGACTGAAACAAGGCGGACAACGAAAACAAAATTATAATAAACTTAAAACGATGCAATTTTTACTTCATTTTAACAAACAACATTATGAGCTGATAGCTTTAGTTAAATTTTCGCATTCAATTTAAAAATAAAGCAGGCGGGACCTATTAATTTTCTTTATAATTTGCAAAAATAGGTCCCGCCTTCTATATTTTTAAATTGAATGCGAAAATTAAACTAAAGCTATCAGCTCATAATGTTGTTTGTTAAAATGAAGTAAAAATTGCATCGTTTTAAGTTTATTATAATTTTGTTTTCGTTGTCCGCCTTGTTTCAGTCTTTTAAGTTATTGCATTTCAGTTGACATTTTTGCAGTCGGGTTTTTTGATTTTTTTAATTATTAAAGCTGGTGCTTCCCGTGTAGTCCCTTTTCAATTTTTGGTCTAGTTCTGACAATAGTATCTATGAGAAAACTATTTGTCTTAAATTTGCAATAAGTAATGAGAAATGATAAGGAGCCAGAATAGGGTCCCCACATGTGATATAATTCAGGATAGCAATATTACACTGCAAAGTGCAGTGGCTTCCACAGTAATTGTTAAGATAACTAAAACATCTTTAAAAATATTTAGACATCTACGAACATTAACCCAAATCATTCAACCGTTTTGAAAAGATCGTTTTTGCTCTTTCGAAATCAATTTAGACCTCTGCAGCCAACACTTGTAATAATTGTATGATACAATAATCAATTATTTTAATATACATCTCGATACAAGATATAATTTGAGGCCGTGTCAAAACCGCGTTTCTGTGTCATTATAAAAAACAAATAGATCCCGCTCAAGTTCTTGACAAATTGATTGTTTCGTGATCTCTCGGCCAATGTTGGGGCCAATCAGAAAGATTGACCAACGTTCGCTTAAACAGATTTAGAACTCCTAATATTTTCTTAAATTTTCTGTAAATATTAAATTGTGCTGCAATAACCTGAAGTTGACGTACATAGATTCTATTAGTAATGTTGGCGCATTTTCAGTTAAATAATATAAAAATAAACTTCAATGTAGCTTCTTTGATTGTGTCCAGAAGTTGGGAAAGCTGATTCATATAGAGAAGAGGTAAAAATCGGCACTAGTTTATTACACGAAATAATAATTAATAAATGTTTTAGCTTAATTTGTTGGTACTCAACGCGTACATAATTTTTGCAAACACGACTTTCTACTTGGATCCAACATTTGTCCAGCGCGCCAACAAAATCGACACTCATGGATAAACAAATTATAAAATGTTAATAGAATCGAACCTTTGACTCCCAACCACAATACATCATTGTCAGGTGGCTGGGCCGGTTTCGGTGTAAAGCGGGACGGACACTGACACGAAACTTTCTCTTGAACAGCAAACGTATAGCGGACGGTCCGGGACCGGGAAATGTGCTGCGGATTCTGATACATATTTTTTCGCTACACTGAGATAATTGTATTTAAACGAAGTTTCTTTTCGGACGGAGAGGCAGGTAAATGGATTTTTTCCGCCGCGAAACATCCAGATATGAAGAAAATCCATGCAAGCATACAACCAGCTATATGATTTGGTACGAGAATTAACTTGACACAGCGCCATCTATTGGGGGGTTAGTTCTACGACACTCGAGATTTATTTTCGATGCAGATACGCTTGCACTTGATGACAATCATGCTTGATGGAAGGAAATAATGAGCTCTAGGTTGTTTCAATAAAGTGTATTAAAATATTAACATTCTGTAAAAGTTAAAAGTTTTAATACACTTTAATGCAACATTACAGTTTTGGGTACTTATCAAAACATGTGAATTGTGATAAACCACAGATAAACAGTCACGTAATTTTTGACGTGATAACGTTTAATAAATTGATGAACACCAGCAACGCACATGAAAAATAGTAACGTTCCGCGTAACGTTCCACCTGAGCCTGTGGGTGCAAGCGAGAGCGCGCAACAAGCGATAGAGAGGCACGATAAAACAAACGATAGAGAGGCCAATTATGACGTTATCACGTCAATCTATCGTCCGTAACAACCGACTTTACAGACAACCAATTTTTTGCTATTCTTTTCATAATTACTTAATTAAATATTTCACAATAAATATTGATGTAAGAATAATTTTACCGTTACGTCATATTCCCATTGCTTAAAACTATTTCTGGGAAGTTGTAAATTTGAGCAAATAACCGTAAGTCACGACTGTGCTTAAGTTTCTTTTGCGAAAAATATGGTAATTATGCTAATATGGGTCGCCGTCATCGCGTCTGAATCGCGTGAGAATTTGCAAATGTCAGTAAAATATTGTTTGAGTCCGCTCTTTTAGGAAGTCATTGACAAAGCTATATCTTTTAGGAAGTCAACGGCAAAGGTATATCTTTTAGGAAGTCTTGAAAACTCAGGATATGGGCATCTGAACGATTTACGTAAACCTTTTTCGTACAAGCAAACAGTAGTGCCATCTATCAAAATTCTATAGGTGGCTGCTGAGTGAACTACAGTGTTGCCTTACTGTTGGTGCATTGATAAGCATTTTAGCATGGATAAACTGGCGACAATTTTTCGCATCGTCTGCCCTGTCCAGGGTAGCTATATGTCTATTATCATTAACAAGTTGATAATTTCACCAAGAACCAACGCATCGTTGACATTGACAGCGGGCTTCTGACTTACTCATAACTTAACATTACGAAGCATAATCAAGTTAACAGAAGAGGGTCGACTTAGCATTTTGATAGGTTAATAATGTAGCGGATAATGGTTATTATAACATTACTATCGACTTAATAAATTGGTCATAATATTATATTATACAGGCTTTGAGCTCAGGGCAGTGAGCGTTGCCTCTAATTTTTCTATTAGAGCTAACCAATCGCCCCGTTCCCACATTCGAGTGAGACATCGCGTAAACGATGACCGGCTTAAGCTCATGACCCCTTTTTTTAAATTGTCGGATAAGCATTAATTTGTATCATTTGAGTAGGTAATGCATGGAGTTGTGGAGATAAATGTGATGTTTACAGGTAATGACTACTGAACAGATTCGATAGACGATAAAAGTTTTAGATTTGTAGAAATAGTTCTTTTCCACCGAAGATTTTCGTCACTGATACATGTCAGTAAAAATAATATGACAAGTCATCATCCATAGAGACATGGCATATTTTTGTAACTCTGATTTATCGAAGTTTGATATGGATTGTGTAAGAATAGTGTATTCATCGTTATCGTAATCGTTTACAATTCTGCCCGCTGAATGGTTCCCTGATTTACGTCATCCAATCGGGGAGCAGAATTCGCAGACGATTACGATAACGATGAATACATTTTTCTTGCGCAATTAGACCTGGTCAGGATAAAGACAAAGATTTTATTTCATCAGTTAAATATTGGAAATATCTCCAAATTTAAACTGAGAACCATAATAAATTAATTTTGGAACGTTCCCTATGGACAAATACGGTCAAGATAACAGTGACAGCGCAGATTAATTTAATAGTTACTAACGCGTGACAGGTAGTAACAGGTAGGTGTACCTTAATTTAGGTACATCATTTCTCATCTATTTAATAAGTAAACTTAGGTAACACAAACTCAGCGATAACATTAATAAGATTTGGAGCCTCAAAAAAAAAACATGTTTAGGATCCCATTTTATTGAACAAACTTCTAAATAAAAGAATCCATTAGCAGTAACAGCTGAAATCAAGGTTCGTAAGCATAGACAGATTCTTAGCAGTATACAATTCCTATAACGAAATAATTACGGCATGCCATACTTATAAATAAAATAAATAAATAAATACACTTTATTTGCACCACACAAGAAATTGTACAAAACAGAAATACATAATAAACTAATTTAAGGCACAAAAGGCGGCCTTATCGCTTAGCAGCGATCTCTGCCAGGCAACCTTGAGAAAAGGAAAACAAAGGAACTAGATTTTGCAGGTGGTGTAGATTTATAAACTATATACATACAAATAGCTACAAACTAATACATAAACTAGGTTAAACAAATAAACAAAGATATTCAACACATAATCTATAAACTATAAACTAATATATACAATATAATAATATAATGTCCACTAATAAGGACTAGATAATATGAATAAATAACAGTCATCATTTGCATCAACTAGGTACTCAAATAGTGATCTTTGACCGCATTCTTGAAAATGTACAAAGATTTAGACTGTCGTATCTCGAGCGGGAGTGCATTCCATAAAAGAGTTGCCTGTACGGTGAAGGATTTTTGGAACATCTTTGTTTTATGGAATGGCATTTTAAGTGTCAAGGTACGACAGGTTCTGAGGTCTGAATGTTCCCCAAGAAATTTGAATTTCTCCTTGAGGTAAGGAGGGGTTCTAGGATCATATAATACACAGTACAGTAGAGAAAGAACATGCAGATCCCGGCGACGGCGGATAGGGAGCCAGTTGAGCTTTTGTCGAAATTCAGAGATATGGTCATACTTGCGTAGGCCAAATATAAACCGAATTGCAAGATTTTGGAGACGCTCAAGTTTATTAAGCTGGTCTTCATTCATATTGAGAAAGCTTGCGTCCGCGTAGTCAAGTATAGAGAGGAGGAGAGATTGTGCTAACATAACCTTGGTAGGAATTGGAAGAAAAGACTGCAACCGCCGCAACGAGCTCATAGCTGCAAAGGTTTTCCTGCTTAATTCTTTCAGGTGTGTGGCCCATGACAGCTCCCGATCTATATGTACGCCGAGATCTTTAACAGAACCGCAGTATGCAATGGTAACCCCATTAAATGAAACTGGAGGAAGATTAGGCCAGTCAACTCTGGCGATCATCCCGGGGCTACCAATAATTATAGCTTGGGATTTAGCTGGGTTGACCTTCAGACCAAACTGAGTGCTCCAAACAGATATAGCAGCGAGGTCTCTGTTAACAGCAGCTACTGCAGAACTAAGCTCACCAATAGGTGCTGAGCGATAGATTTGGATATCATCTGCATACATGTGATAGAGGGAAGAGATGTTATTTGTGATAGAATTAATGAAGATTGCGAAAAGTAAAGGAGACAACACGCCACCCTGAGGGACCCCAGCCGTAACATCACACCAGGATGAAAAACTTTCATCTACCCGGATGCGCTGTCGGCGGCCTTTGAGGTAACTCCGAAACCAGTCTACCACCGATGGAGATATGTTAATAGAACGTAGCAACCTCAGCAAGATATCATAGTCAACAGTGTTAAACGCATTACTAAAGTCAAGCAAAGTGAGAACTGTGAGCTGCTTATTGTCCATCGCCAATCGAATGTCATCAGTCACCTTTACAAGTGCAGTAACTGTGCTATGTCCTGACCGAAATCCAGACTGCAACGGACTCAGGAGTAGATGTTTATCAAGGAAAAGCCTCAGCTGATGATAAACAAGCTTTTCGAGGACTTTGGACAGGAAAGGTAAGATGGAGATGGGGCGGAAGTCAGAGACAGAAGTAGGTTTAGCCTTTTTTGGAAGAGGAATAATTTGTGCATTTTTCCAAGCATCAGGGAATTCGCCAGAGGAGATGGAATAATTGAGGATATGAGTCAAGACAGGAGAAACGATCTCAAGGATAGGTATGATCATGTTCCGGCTAATACAGTCAGAGCCAACAGCATTCGAAGCGATGGACAAAGTGGTCTTCTTAACATCACATTCAGTGAAAGACTCGAAGGTAAATGGGACGAAGTCAGGAGTGGAGCAAGAAGAAAGAATACTAAGGGTACGGTCTTTTTCGACACTATCAATTGTGTCACAGGTTGAGAAGTGTTTATTAAGAAGTTCAACATCAATATTGATAGGTGTCTTATGAGAACATTTGCCAACTCCAAGTGACTTTAGAAATTTCCAGGTTTTTGATATATCCCCATTTTCAACTGAGCTATGTATGTGGCGTCGTTGGGCATCCCTACACAATGTATTACAGCGATTCCGGGCTTTATGGTATTTTTGGCGCAAGGCATCAGTGTCATTAATTTTATATTTAGATTTCGCGGCGTTCTTTTTATTCATGGCGGATTTAATCTCGTCAGATAACCAAGGAGCTGGGAGATGCTTCATTTTTAACCGACTTCAAAAAAAAGGAGGAGGTTCTCAATTCGTCGGAATCTTTTTTTTTTTTATTTTTTTTTATGTATGTTCCCCGATTACTCGAAGATGCGTGGACCAATTTCGAAATTTTTTTTTTTGTTTCATAGGGTATAGTTCACAGATGGTCCCATAGTCATCAAATCAGGATCTGATGATGGAATCCTGGAGAAATCGAGGGAACTCTTCAAATTTTATAAGCACACTTGAAGTGATTTGGGTATTGTTTGAAAGAGTAATTTTTTCCAGGTAGTCTTATGGTCATCAGGTCGAGATCTGATGATGGGATCTTGGTAAAATCGAGGGAACTCTTCAAATTTTGCTAGTATACTTAAAGCGATTTAGGTATTTTTTATAGTTACTATTGCATTTCCTTGCAGTCATCAAGTAATGACTGTATTCATTAAGTCAGAATCTGATGATGGGATCTTGGAGAAATTGAGGGAACTCTTCAGATTTTAGAAGCATACTTCAAGCGATGTGGGCATTTTTTCCAATGCCTGGTGCATTAGTTGTGTTTCACTAAAAAGTATAAAATAAAATGGAAAATTCTTTCCGAAAAACCAACTTCAAATGCCACTACAAAGAATGAAATAATTTTTAATGTACACCAATTCGAAGTCGGGCAATGTTTCGTTCATTCAATAATAGTCCTTCGTATTGTCGATAATTTTGTCGTTTCTTTGCACATCAAGTTTTATAATAAGAAGGACTATTAATGATTGAGCAAAACATTGCCCGACTTCGAATTGGTGTACATTAAAAATTATAATTGGTCGTAATGGAGCATGAATATCATAAAGTTGTGTTATCAGCGAATTAAATACCTCAACTTTACGGTCAACAGTATCGGCACCAGCGACAACAGTCCAGTCTACCTGCCTGGCATCATCGCAGAGGCTATCTCTATCAATTCCACCAAAGTTACGATGCAGAAGAATGGTTGGTTTTACTTTGGGAGGACGAATTTTATAGGAAAGATAGACTAAATCATGATAAGAGAAAGCTTCAGCAGGGCATTGACCATGCTTAAACACTAGATCTTTGGAATTCACCATGATCAAATCTAGAAGAGAGGGAACACACCCAGGTGAGAAATGTGTGGCAGTGAGAGGAAGGATATGCATGCCACAGAAATCCACCAACGATTGCAGGTTCTTGCTACGCGAATCGTTTTTAATTAGGCACGTATTAAAATCACCCATAATAATAGTGTGGTCGTAAAGGGGAACTACTTTTTCTAACAGAGTTTCAAGGGAAAGGAAATAGTTAGGAACAGAAGGAGGGCAGTAAAATACTCCGAGTAATGTTTTTTTATGGGAGAGGGTAATTTCCAATAATAGGTGCTCGGCTGCGTCCGGTAGTGGAGGCTGAGGAGACGACCCAACGATTGAGAAAGGGATATGAGAACGTAGATAGATCGCTACTCCTCCGCCCCCTTTACCGACACGATCATTCCGGATTAATCTAAATCCAGGTAAGGAATACGAGGTGGAAGGTAAACTGGGTTTAAGCCACGATTCTGATACCAAGATTGCATGTAAATTACGAGAGTCGAAAGACGCAAGCAAATCGGGAAAGTGAGCCGGGATACTTTGTGCGGGAGACTTATGTCACTATTCATTTAATAAAGCTGTTAATTAGGCCCTAATGTAATGATAGTTGTAAAAACTTAACTTCTTTAAAATAAAGAATGCTGTAATTCACGCGACCTCAATCGCTCAAGACGACAAAAAGATCTACATTCTAGTTTTTGCAACACCGCTCGAGATAATTATACGTGTGTACAAAACAAACAAACAAAACAGAAAGACAAGAGTAGTTTCTGTAACGAACGTAGGTTTACTTCATATTAAAGTATTTTTGTCGGAAGTGCAGGCATCCTTATGTGATGTCCAATAAACTCGAACGAAACGTTTTTCGTCCAGGTTTCTGATACCTACCGCTAAGGTGGGGAACACCCTTCCAGCTTCTGTGTTACCAGCCAAGTATAATCTGGGTGCCTTCAAGAGAAGCGTGAATACTGAATAGGCATTTTCTAGGCAAGTGCGTTTCATCCTAGACCTCATCGTTTCTGTCCATCGTTCCAACTAAGATATGATCACACATGATTGTAGTCAAGCGCAAGCCTATCAACAATAAAAAAAATGTCAATAGCTAGGTTTCTTTGTAAATTAAATCAATTTGTTTCTAAATAATTATAGGATACAAAGGGTCCGAGACATGGTCATTGACTATGGCCTGTTATTAAGATGGCTTAGAGTCACTCAGCAGGCGATGGAGACTGGAGAGAGCTATGATCATCGTAACTCTACGTGATCAAATCAGAAATGAGAAAATCCATAGAAAAACCAGATTCGCGATATCGCGAAGGTTACGGTATTATTAGGAAGGCTTTGGTTGTGGCTCCTTACATCCTCTACGATCCCGCACGGGAGTGGCTCCTTACACCCCCTACGACCCCGCACGGGAGTGGCTCCTTACACCCCCTACGACCCCGCACGGGAAAGCGCTGTGCTGGCAGACTTCCAACCAGACAGACGAATAACATTAAGGGAGTCAACTCTTGCCTTAAGGAGGCCTTTGTCCAGCTGTCGACGTCCGTCGGTGGCGATTAGCGACGAAAAACCAACAAACAAATTATAAATTTTTTAATATAATTTAGTAATCTTATAAATAAAATTCTTGTATCTCTTGTTTGTAACCAAACTCCTCCGGAACGACTCTACCGATTGATATTCCGTAGATTCCTAATGTCAAAACAACGTTTACCCAGCCAGATAGTATAATAATAAAATAGTTGCAGTGATATGAAATTATGATGAAGTTCGATTTGTTTACTTCATCAACACTATCATAATTATAATCAACGTTTTGTAAACTTCGAGCTATTGTAAGGCAACTATACCTGCCAGTTTATAATTTTTATACAGAAAGATTCTGCACCGCTAATAAATAATGAAGCAACCTGAAGTAATTACGTTAAGCACGCCAATTAATTTGTTAAGGCGAAAGGCTCATAAATAATTATTTCACTGGCTTATAACAGAGAAATAAAGAGCTCTCATGCATAAAACATATCTGGACTTAGTGCTCGAGTCAGGCTAACGATCGCAATTCCAATTGGTTGCATAAACATAATGGTCTTTATAATGATGATTTGACAATATCGAATTATATTAATACAATTTTAAAGGACCCTCTTATAAAGTAGAACTCGTTTAACTTATATCTTCAATCATTTCTGTAAGCTTACTTTTTGATCTCACCCAAGGATGTGTGGATCTCACCTAGTGACTTACAAAGTGGTAAAATCCCCCCCCCCCCTCCCCTTCCTAACTTAAATAAGAGACTAATAAACCTAAACAAATATATGATGTACAATTACCATGCAAACTTCAACCGGAAATTGGTTTGAACGAGATCTAGTAAGTAGTTTTTTTAAACAAACAAAGTTACTTTTGCGGTTGGGTAAGAAAAGTGATTCTTAAGGATTACTTTTTTTTTATTTGAAGGGTTTTGGTTGAATTGGTCTTGATGGTACGGAACCTTTACTGCGCGAGCCTGACTCGAACTTGACCATATTTTTTTTTTAATTTGTTAATAATAATAATATCCCGAATGGATTTTTGATAACTGGCTTAGTCTATTTTTGGGGTTAGGTGAAACGTCGTTATTCTGTCTTATTCTTCCGCAACTCTGCATATCGCACCCACCAACGTATGCGTAAGAGTGAGAAAGACAAAAATAAATTCAGTGAATCCTCTTAAAGAAAAGCTCTACAACGTGACAATGTAGCCTCAACAAGACTTATAATTTTGCATTATTAATCACAAAAAAATTACAGGTACTATAGCAATTGTTAATACCCGAGCGGCGGTATTATTTGATTTTTTTCGCTGATTGTAACGAATATTGGGCCACATCAGCTTCGCGCGGAGCGCCTGCAGCTAAATCGGCTCGGTCAGCTCTCGTGCGGCGAATACAAATGTTTATTATGGAAGCGTAGCGCGCATTGTGGCGCCCCGGGCCAATCCACTGAAGGAGTCGTGGCTACTTGAAGAACTGTGGAAATCGTGGAGCGGGATCCGAGTCCAAAAATGAGTTTTAATTAGTTATGTTTGATATTATTTTCGTTACGTAAGGAGTTCTCTTTTGGGCTGTGTGAAGAGTTAAGTACCTTGGAACCAAATTCACTTAACCCTAGAAAGATAACCATATTTTGCCATACACTAAAGATAACCATACGTCGTTTCGACGCATATATTTGGATGCACATAATATTGCTATATATTTAATAATGTGTATGTTATTGTATTTGTAGCTTTAATATATTCTATTATCTTTATGATAAATAAAAAAGTAATTGATTTTCGTCTACTTTTACTAGCAAAATCTTGAATAACAAAACATGTCCATTCTAACCCTCAAAAACTTAAACATTGTGGATTCTCTTCACCAGTCCAACAATTGTGTATTAAACTGCTTGTAATCAACTTTTTTTTACTTTTGATAAAATAATTTGACTTAGCTTATACAAATACTTTTGAATTTTAGTCTCAAAGGCACTTAGTGCAAGCGCTCGACTTGTGCTCCACAAGAATTTCAAATTTTACAGCTATCGCACATTGAATTCGCCAGTCTTCTGATTAATGAGGGGCAAAAAGCACAAAACCTTCGTTTTATTCGATCTTCATCATCTTTCAAAACTTCAGCTTTGCGTTTTGTCAATATTAATCCAATTTTTTCTTTTATATACGTCGGAAAAGTGGGAAATTGCTTCCTTTTTTCCATCCACGGGGTCATCGAGCTATGGCTCATAAAATCTCTACGTCTATGAGGTCTTTCTTTCTTGGATAATATATATTATCACAGAAAATAATGTACACGTTTATAATAAATGCTATATTCAGCATACCGTTAGGCGTAAACCATAGCCATGGGCTATCGGTTTGTTTTGCGACTACAAGACGTAGTTGAGCGCATTTGATCGATGTGTAGACTCTAATTTCCGGGGTTTTATTATTCATGGGTTTTTCTGGTGGTGGTGCACTCACTTCGCAGTCCTCGAAAGCAATTTGAACTTCATCTTACAAAAGATTACATTTAAATTCGGTATCAGACCCCTGATGCTCTTGATCACTTTGTTCTTAAAATAATCTATACATTTCTTTATCATATACTCGCGTGCGTGACGGTTTTATGTTGTTTTGTAATGGGCCAACAAAAAATAAAAGAAACAGACAAAAAATATGCATGAAATATCCCAATAAACAACAAAATAAAGTTTCACAAAAGTAAAAAACAACTCACACTAAAGATAACCATACGTCACTTCGACGTACGGTAGGTAGATATTGAAGAAACTGTGGCACTTACGTAAGAGCCGCTGGTGTCTTCTGTAAGTGTCGAGGGTCAACAGAGTTGGCGGAAAGAGCCAGTGAAATTGCTTGAAATAGTAACGAGTTACATCGATTTTTCGAAATTGACTACGTCGATTCGACGTAGGTTATCTTTCTAGGGTTAATGTAATCTCAATACAAAAGCGTTTATACTATGTAACAGTAGCGCTTTAAGGCATAAGAATTTTCTTTGGACTGTGTGAAGAGTTAAGTACCTTGGAACTAAATTAACTCAATGAAACTCAGTACAAGAATATTTATATTAAGCGACAGTAGCGTCGTCAACAATTATTTGTGCCTGATCTAAGAGCCGACAGATGTATGTATGTAGGTGTTTCCAACAGATTAGAGTCTTTAGGCCCCCTGCGCACAAATTTTAACTAAATATTTTGTCTTCTTCGTAATAACTCTGAGTTAATCATGCTAGTTTGACGCAAATGGTCTGTTATATGTCAAAAAAGCGTGATAAAGCTTTATTGCTCATGATTTTCTGTTTCAGGGGTTGCAGATTGGAGAGGTGGAATCCAAATGTACCACGGAGACGGGCTACTGGACACTGCTCAAACAAGCTAGGATACAATAAAATAAGTGTTTTAAAAATTACGACTCAGCGCAGTATGCTACTTAAATTCGTGCGCGATAAGTTGGGACTCGAGCACGAGACGTCATGCAGTGGCGTGTCTGTACAGGTACTATGCGGGCGCCATCAGGGAAGTGCAGGGGAAGCGGCCGATGAGTCCATATTCCACGCAGGTCTCAACTCATCGTGCACGAGGTTACTAATATTTAAGCAACTCTATACCCTCCTGTATCCATCTGTCGTCTTACGCTGAGCCCGACATTGTCCGCGGCACAAATATGATCAAATTATAAAGATGGCGGCCCGCGGCGATCGCTGCCGACCAAGTGCGAACAATCGCGACCGGGACGTGTATTATAACCCGATTACCGCGCCGTCTTATCGAGTTGCTCAGGTAATTTCGTAGTGTAGTGCGACATTGGTGGTGCGTCCACATCTATGGTGGTGCGTAAGCTACACCGTCTTCATCGTCATCACTTTCATCTTAAACTATCACCAGCTCTACTGATGAGTATGGATCTCCTTTTAGAAACTACCTAGATCTTTGAAACTATTTTGGAGAAGCATTTTTTCACACTGCAGGCTGTTTTGTACCTTTAATGATAAGGGACACAGCCGTGGATATTTAGCACCAACTTAGGAGGGGTAGGATTCCCCTAACGGCTTGCCACATAACCAAGGAACGCTAAATCGCTGATGTAAGGAAGGTGACCTGTTACGGGGCAATTTTCAGATTTTATGACGTTTCGTATGATTTTATGACGGTGAAAAGGTGAAGAGCTTTTGAAAGCTCGTACTTTCAAAAGCTCTTCATCTTTTTCCACCTTCACCAATTTATATAAAAACTTAATAATATCATAATTTCCATAGTTTTCCATTAATGCCTCTAATAATGATGACATCGGAGCAGGTTGGTGGCATAGCCATCAATATGAGTTTTTATTATGGGATTCCAGCGATTATCACCATAACTATTAATATAACTTGTACTATATAAATTGGTAAAGTGTGAGAGAACACAGTTATGATTTCTCAGGAGATTGACCATTGGAATGGGTCCATTGACTTTTAAAGACCCTATAATTTCTAAAATATGATTAAAAATAAAAATGCTAACACAACTGGAGGCGCACATTAGTAAAGAATATCTGATCAAAAAATAAACACCCTACCACGTGTTTACACTTACACAATGGAAGTATAATTTAGTGGAGGGCTGAACGCCCTTTTTACCCACGACGGAACGGAGGACGGGTATATGCGTTTAGGGTGAGAGACCGTTTGTACATTACTCTATTAAAAAGATTTTATGTTTGTTTGTATGTTAAATTGTTCACAAAAACCAATAATGCAAAAATATTTTTGTTTGTTTGTTTGTGTGTTTGTTTGTGTGTTTGTTTGTTTGTGTGTGCACATCAATGTTCCCATTTATTTCAAAAACGGCTTGACCGATTTAGATGCGGTTTTCTGTATAATGTTTGGTGTTCAGCGGCAATGGTTCTTAGATAGTTGTTACGAACACCGATCACCAGGGGGCGCCATAAAATACATTTATATTGCAAACGAATGTTCCCATTTATTTCAAAAACGGCTTGACCGATTTAGATGCAGTTTTCTGTATAATGTTTGGTATTTATTGGCGATGGTTCTTAGATAGTTGTTACGAACATCGATCACCAGGGGGCGCCACAAAAAACATTTACAGAGCAAACTAATGTTCTCAATTATTACAAAAACGACTGAACCGATTTGGATACAGTTTTGTATAAAATATTAGTGAGTCATTGGAAATGGTTCCTAGATAATTGTTCTTGTGATTGAACAGCAGGGGGCGCCACAATAAACGTCTTTTTATGACTTGGAAGGGATGATACCTTCAAACGCTGCTAGAGGAGCTAATGGCTAGTTTGAAGATTAATTTTCATTTTTTAATAATACTATAATTTAAATTACATTAATATATTAATCGAAAAACTATAAAACAAGTGGAAAATTAAAAAAAATTTAAAACACCCACGACTTTTGCAGACTTGTTATTGAAAAAGGATTAAATAATTTTTTTGAAACTCCCCGACTAAAGGAAAGTAAGAACTAAGAACCTATCAGTATAATTACAAATCCAAGAAAATCCGTCGGAGCTGCCATTGCTATTTTCGTTTCCAATATCAATTAATGTAATTAGTAAGTATTGATAAACTGCCGGTATATGAGAAGTATCAAGAAATTGAATTAGTCATCAACTGGTAAACAGCACCATCAACACCGTTATAGACAAAACACAGCAGCTCCGGCGGATTTTCTTGGATTTGTAATTATACTGATAGGTTCTTAGTTCTTACTTTCCTTTAGTCGGGGAGTTTCAAAAAAATTATTTAATCCTTTTTCAATAACAAGTCTGCAAAAGTCGTGGGTGTTTTAAATTTTTTTTAATTTTCCACTTGTTAAATTAGACTATATCTACGCTGTACCTTTTTTTAAAGCTATAATTGTAGCTATAGCAATATCATGACTAATAGACAGCTAAATAGTATCGACAACACGCCTTTTTGTCGGCATATCGCAGCTTTCCACCAAAAAAAAAACCATATACAATTTTCATTGCAAAAAAATATAAAAAGCACAATAATTGATATTCACTTGCGATCTATTTATTATCAGTGTACGCTATTGTATCCGGCAAAGGGGTTAAACTTTGTGACAACCCTTTTCCAAACGAATTGAGTATACAGGAACTTTAGCTTCTGTCTCCTAGACTACACCGATATTGCTCCATAATTGCGATTTATGTAAAGCCCTCCAATAATGATGGTTATTACATGATTGCTATTGTTATTAAGAGTGGACGTTATAGGGAATTAAGTGGTCGTAATGTAACACAAATTCTCTTATTTAATGATCCGTGGTTTGTTATCACGAAATAGGTAATTCTGTATAATTTTCTTATGTTTGAATTTAAATGTTGTATTATTTTAGTAGTTCAACAGTAAAGCAAGATTAAAACGAATGAGTGTTAGAAAAGATACTAGTAAAGTTCTATGTTCGGAGTCAGTTTAACCAATGCGCTTTCATTATTTTAGTACGAGGACAGATTAATTTGTTTTGCTATAATCCGCTACTACTTGAAAAGATTCTGTATGGTACAATATGCAGGAACACTGCCCACATGAAACACCACACACAATTTTCCAACACTTTCTTTGACGCACGTTTCGTCCCGACACCGGGATATCCTCAGGAGATGTTGACTTCACAATTCGAAATCGTAGAGTCAATTCGATCAATCGTAGAGATGGATTTCCGCAAAATAACGCCTGCTTCCATCGATATACCAAATGGTATATCGATGCCTGCTTTCATTCAATATTTTAATACGAAATAAATGGAAGAATATCAGCCAAAAGGCAGACCAAAATAACGCTGGGCTGATGACGTGGAAGAAGACCTACCGGATAAATATAGGTACACAAAGGGAATCGAAGGACCGCGACAAGTGGAGGAATATTGCGGAGGAAGCTAGGGCCCGCAAGGGGCAGTAGCGCCACACGATATAGGTATAGAGTATAGACTATCTGAGAAAGTTGGCACTTTGGCAGGATTTCATATCCAGTAACATAGACCGGGCCACATTAAAAGATTTGTCTGTGGCGATGACAGCTGGTGATAAATTCAGGGGGCTTGTCTCTATACAGAAGAGGTAGAAGTTTTTTTTTATGCCAAAGAATGATAAGAATACCTCGTTCACCTGATGTTAAGATATACTTCTTACGCATGCACTTGTCAGATACAGTGCGTCTCACAATTTTGTATTGCAATATTATACGACACTGCACATCACATGTAGTAAAAAGATAAAGTATAGAATCAAGAGCAGATCCAGGAAATTTTTCTGGGGGTACTATAAGAGAAAAATGGCCCATACTGCCTATGTAAAGATTCTTAAGGAAACGTGCGATTTTACTTTGTTGTTTTAACATTCTATCTATGAAAATGAGTATCACTATAGATACAAGAAGACCGTGACGGAGACAGATTTTGACGGTCGCGAACACAGAGTTGACTTGACGACTTCTTAAATCTTAAAGCCTTATTATTAAGACTCAGATCATTATGCCGGCGAGTAAAAGGAGTTGAAATTTGCTTATACGATTGTATAATGATAAATGGAAACTTATATAAAGTGTGTCACATGCAGCACTCTCTTTCCTGGCATTGTGAGAAAATTGGATTGACTTTACAATGTATAATTAGCTGAAAAAGGTAAGTATCCACACTAAGTCATGTTTTAAAGTATATTTAAATGTTAAGTAGGTTTAAATTATGTTTTTTATACTAAATTAAATGGCAACACAAGCAAAATCTACACATATATCAATGTCAAGTAGGATGGTACTCTTAGTTTTTTTCTATTATTTACTCTTAGTATAGTCATGAAAAGTAGTGTGTATCTCGGAGACAAATTATTTCAATAATACATTTGCTCAAAGTAGACATTTCCATGTGTGTTTTGCGTGCGGAAAGTTATTCTTTTACGCACTAGTGCTTTATTGTTTTCCTTCAGCTGCGCGACCCTAGAGCGGATGCCTAGCGCCTTCGGCTTGGGTCAATAAACCGAGATTCGTAGAGAAATGACGTTCTTTCCGCACTTATATTGCAATGTAATATTTCACAGCTGTCGTATAGGTGTATATAATTCCTCGCTTCGCTCAGGATTTGAATTCTTTGCTTCGCTTTGAACGACCTTAGGTCTAACAAAAATTTAACTTTAGCCCCTTGTGACACAAATATTCGGTGTTCATGTAAACGTTTGTTGTGAGCGCAACTTTACTTATGTGGCACACGTCAAACCGTTCGCTCGCTCCATTACACAATACGCCCTGCGCTGCCCGCAAATTACTGTATACTCGCATGTTATAATAATTTAAATTGCCCGATAAATGTAATAAGGCTGGTTTGCAAAGGAGGATTTTAGGTTACTTATACCACACATTATTTTGGGTTGGAAGACTTTTTTTATTTTTATTTTTTATTATAGATAGACCTGCGCATGAGTACGGTCGTAAAGTAGTTCAGTTTAACCTTATTTAATATTTTCTTTTTGTCTTTCTTTGAAAACCAAATCAAATCAAAAATTCTTTTACATAGGCCTGACTTATAAGCACTTACGAAATGACATATTTTACAGCCGCGTTCTTAAAGCTGTTTTGCGCTGAGAAAAACAGGCATGAAACTCAGCACTTGCTCTATTAAAAAAAATATTGTGTTTACAATTATTTTGTTTGAATTTGTGCAAAAATGATTAATATAATAGTCAAAAGTCAAAATATATTTATTTCACATAGGCCTAACTTACAAGGCACTTGTAAAACGTCAACAATATTTGTTACATAATATTATGTACGGTGATAACTACAAGTCGACTTAAAACTAAGTTTAGGAGGGTTCCAACGCGCCCTGCACTGAGAAGAAGCCCACAACAAACTCAGCCGGGTTTTGTTTTCGGTTATCACCACTTTACAAATGCTCTTAAAAACTAGTTGAGCTAGTAAGTAGTAATTATAATACAGCAGTTCATTCACTCCCAAGGATTTGATTCATGTAAATAATCCTTAATACTATAGTAAGCTTTATTAACGAGCTTTCGTTTTACAGCGACTTTGAACTTATTGAGAGAGAAGTTTAATAATTAGTGAAATGTTTTTTTAGTAAATAAGTTTAAGATTATTATTTGTGGCAGGTTGTAATTATTTGTAAGACCTTTGTAAAACCAATCAGCAAATAAATGATATGATTTGTTTTGTTGAATTTGAATGCTTCCAGATCTGTACTGGAAAGGCCTGGAATACCCTGCCAGACAGTGTCTTTCCTGCTACTTAAAATCCGGGCACCTTCAAATCAATAGTGAATAGGCATCTTCTAGTCAAGCGCGTTCCACCTTAGACTGTATCATCACATCAGGTGTGATCACAGTCAAGCGTTAGCCTATACTTGTAGTATATATTCTTAATGCCTTTAGATACCTTTTTAAATTTGTATAGGTATCCAAGGTTGGTCAGGAGTAAGGTTCCAGATCTGTACTGGAAAGGCCTGGAATACCCTGCCAGACAGTGTCTTTCCTGCTACTTAAAATCCGGGCACCTTCAAATCAATAGTGAATAGGCATCTTCTAGGCAAGCGCTTTCCACCTTAGACTGTATCATCACTTCACATCAGGTGTGATCACAGTCAAGCGTTAGCCTATACTTGTAGTAGGTATACATATATTCTTAATGCCTTTAGATACCTTTTTAAATTTGTATAGGTATTCAGGGTTGGTCAGAAATAAGGTTCTGACATTCTTATTTCCGCTTATCCTCACGTAGATAATTTAAAGTTGAACCTTCACTGCATTACGTAAAATTCTGCGTGTGCACACAGCCCTCTATTTACACTGTGCTGTATAAAAGCAATGGAATTTAAAATCGGTAACCACTCATTACGGGCGAACAAAAGAGCTATGGAGTGAATTTTATTAAATTATTGGTATTTGGGGCCTGGCACCCGCGGCTATTGCTGTTGAATCCAGGGAATGGGCTGCAAAAAAAACGTTAATGTATCGCACTCATTTTATATTTACCATTGTATTTCTAGTGGTGAACACGTTCGACTGTAGATTACGAGGTACTGGGTTCGATTCCCGGGTCGATTCAATAAAAATTAGTATTGAGGTTTTCTATTAGGAAATCCTTAGTACTAGCCCGAAGCTTGGACAATCCCGGTGCTTCAACTCCGTGTCTTGGAGAGAATTTTAAGCCGTCGGTCCTGCGACTGATCTCTTTCCGACCGTGTCGTAGTTATCGTCCTATCGGATTATGAGAGAGGCGAATAGAGAGTGCACCTGTGTTTGCGCCAACACTTGTGCATTGTAATATGTCCCGCACAGATGGAAAATCTCTGCAGAGTTTGACCGCCGTGGCCGGACCGGTCAGGAAGGCATTATATTTACCATTGTGATTATGTCATTCAGATTCTACTACGAAATTAAAGCACCTTAAGCCCTTTTGCGTCGAACAGCCAATTAAGTATTTTTTAAACCACAGTAAATGTCTCATTGGACATTAATTTAACCCAGACTCAGATTCGAGTGGGAAGTCGCGGGTTCGATTCCTCCGGAGCCTCTTTAGATTTTGATGATTCCTAAATTGGCTCAGGTTGGTCTGGTGTAAGGCTTCAACGATGGCTAGAGTTACCTAACATCAAAGACGATGCGCCAAACGATTGTTCCGTCGCGATGCTTTGTAGAAACCGTTAGAAGTGAGTTAGTCAGACAACATCTACAGCTGCAACATCACTTACAATCAAGTGAGATCGCAGTCAAGTAAGTAAGTTCAAGTACTTATAGACCATAAAAAATAACCTAATGTACAACTAACTGCAAACTGTTAACTTATCAATCTAGCTCAAACCTGGGACGTATAAAACAGCATGATTTGCGTGTAGACATTAGACAATCCGTTCCATTTCACGGTAGCTACCGAGTCTATGCCCAGGGCAATAAGGGCAGTAAAGTGCTTTGAAATAGTTCTGTAGCCCGCGGCCTTCACTGCTACTTATTACCACGGATAGGGTAGAGATAGATGGAGCAACAACTAGGCAGGATAAATACTCTCTGTGGAAAAAAAATGTACATGCATAGGTAATTTCACTTATGAATCATTAAAAATGTTTATCCAAGATTATAGGACCCAAATAATAGCTGTTAATAATATTTTTGTCGAGTAAAAACTATAAATTACTTTTTGATGAACTTTAATTATAAGTAAGTATAAAACAAAATGTATAAGATTTAAGTTCCTCTATTCTCTCTCGTAAATTATTAAATTTTGTGACCGAGTTCATACCTTATACCATCTGCTACATAAATTCAAGAAAATTCAAAGTAAATCTAATAAATAAAAATAAATAATTAAAAAATTAAAAAACACGACTGCCCTCTTTTAAAACGAACTAAAAAGTAAAAAACAAGTTATTTTAGTTCATCTGCATATTGACAAAGGGAAAAGTGGTCAAATTTCTCATTAAATAAAACGGATAAACTCATATTATGGCAGTCGGTGGACCGTTCTGAGGAACACCTTCTATTCTAAGAGGTCCCCCGACTGCCATAATATGAGTATATCTGTTTTAATTAATGAGAAATTTGACCACTTTTCCCTTTGTCAATATGCAGATGAACTAAAATAACTTGTTTTTTAATTTTTAGTTCGTTTTAAAAGAGGGCAGTCGTGTTTTTTAATTTTTTAATTATTTATTTTTATTTTATACTTTTTAGTGATGGTCTACGGTCCTATGTAAAAGTATATTTTAAATATATATACATATATTCGGTTACTACTCTCTAATACCTTCATTTTGATGCCCATATTGTGATAATTGAAGAAAACATTTTGATTTCCACTTTTGAAATTGGCGCCTCACGGTCGCCATATTAACTTCTTCCAAAAAAAATATAGCTTATGTTACCCGGAATAATGTAAGGATTCTAACGATACCCCATTTGTCCAAATCGGTTCAGCCATTCAAAAGTCATGGTGGAATAAAGAAACTCACATACATACATACATACATACATGAACCCTAAAAACATTACACTCCTTTTTTTTGGGCAGTCGTGTAAAAAACATAATAGGTATTGAAGGATTGTTTTGAAATTACACACAGCATAATGTAATCAGTATAACAACGTCTGTCAATGTAAATCATTATTGAACAGCCATAACAAGTGTTCGTAATACCTACCTAATACCTGATTCCTCATAAAATATAGTTTATGCACTAGACCCAGGTTTCCTGCATTGTGACTAGACCTAGGTTGACAAAGCCATAACTTTATGCTGCGATCGATTTGCATAGCAGAGCGGTTATTAGATTTTATAATAATATTCATTAAGGTGGCGGCACATTAACCAGCTACTGTACTTGGGGTCTGTTTGCGTAAGAAAAACGTATTCATCGTTATCGTAACCGTTAGCAAATTCTGCCCCCTGATTGGCTGACGTAAATCAGGGATCCAATAAGCGGGTAGAATTTGTAAACAGTTACGATTACGATGAATATGTTTGTTTTTCTTACGCGATCCAGGGCCTGTAGTTATTAAGCTTGACTATAACAAAATAAAAGTCAAATGCAAGTTGCGTTCTCGGTAATGGATGTATCAAACCATACATGTTTTATTATTTGTTAATCTGGAGCCAATTACTACAATTACCTCAAAAAACTGAATATAATTTATTGGAATTGTCACGAAAACGTATCGTATCGATCGATCGTTATCGTATCTCGACGACACCTATAAAAATGAAATTGAAAATCTATGAACTTTAAATACTTGCTATACTTATAGTTGAAAGAGTCACTTTAAAGGTCAAGGTATATCAGAATAATGAAAATGTCACGTAAATATCTTTTGGACGTATCGTATCATTATCAGAAATAATATTTGACGATATATCCGAATTTCATTCACAAAAATTAATAAAATTACATTCGATAACCGTCACATTACTGTTTATGTGTCCACACCCTAACGAGGAAATTACGACAATGACCAGTATTGTGACCAGCACAATAAATTATGACAGCCGAGGTTTATACAGTAATTATTTAGTTGGTCAATTTTTTGATTACAGGTACTTTGCGGCCCACTTCGATACAATCTGTGCGTATACAAAATGTATCGAGAATTCCGCCCGCACAAGTGGAAGATAATATTAATTAAGATTTACTGTTATTATTTACTCTGTGGCGCTTAAAATTATTGATCTTTACGAAAAAATATCTGACTGCTGTAACGTTCACTATATTGTGGTAGATTAAACGATAAGATCCTTACCATATTGTTTTCTAGTTTACTGTATGTCTACTGTCGCTTCGAAATTTAAAAATATATTAGGTATAGGGGAACGATATAATATTTATTCTTCGATACAGTTGGGTGAATAAACTCTACAATATTTAGGTTACATTACATCTACATTATAATAAGTACATAACTACTAGATTTTTAGGTTATTGTAATGTTGGATTCGGTTGTTGTCGTTTACTCTCCCTTTCTCAATCTTTACAATATCTACATTCAAGTAATTTTAGCAATTTACCTATTATAGCTGTGTGTAGATTACTTATGGCAAATGTTGGGTGCTTCACTAGTCCTATTGGAACCATGAATTGGTACGAGAGTCTCCGTAATTTAATAAAATAATGTCAATTCTGTTTGTGTTACTTTTTACTGTTTTAGTCACCGATAAAAAAACTTCAGGATATGGGCATCCGAACTATTTACGTAAACCTTTTTCAGACAAGCAAGCAGTAGCGCCATCTGCCAAAATTCTATAGGTGGCTGCTGAGCCAACTACAGCGTGACCTTACTGTTGACAAACTGGCGACATTTTTACGCCGTCCGTATTTGTCAAATAAAATATAGCTTGAAGATAGATAGGTAGGCATGTAAGGTTTCCTGATATTAATAGTTACAATATAATTTAGCTATAAATAAGTAATTCGTTGTGATATAACTAGTAGCATAAACTATTGCATCGATTATGTAAATTTATCGTAGGCGTGATCTTGTTAGATACTAATAGGTATACAAAACCTCCCGTGTATCCTAGCCTGTAATAGCCAATCGGAGCCTCCTATTAATATTCAACTGAATTTATTAATAACTGATTTAACAACATCACAACATTTCTGGTCATCTATTATTTTAAAATAGGCAGTTTCTATTAAGTTCTTCCTGATTGTAATTGATGCAATCTCCTTCTTGATCAATTATGCAGCGGCCAGGCTGCCGAAGGCTGTCATGAATCCCATACTCCCGCCAGTGGGTCCATTGTAGTTACAAATAGTTGTTGCAAGTCCCATATTATTTTAACCCCTTCATTGTCTCTGACGGAAGGAGTATGCATCAGGCTTTTTCTATCTTTAAAAAAAGGGATAACCGACATTCTGTTTTGCTATCTTTGTTCGCATAGTATCAATTAGGCTCTATCGTATTTATAACGTAATTCTACCCGCAGATTGGCTAGAAAAATATATAAATTGCGAATTCTGCCAATCAGCGAGCAGAATTTGTTTACGATAACGATACATTGAATTTTTCGTGTGCTTCTCCAAATGAAAGTATATTTTTGATTCTTTATTCAGTCTAGGCTTTTCCAATATAAATAGGGATAAT
The DNA here is from genome assembly GCA_036785405.1 of Coenonympha arcania. Taxonomy (NCBI): domain Eukaryota; kingdom Metazoa; phylum Arthropoda; class Insecta; order Lepidoptera; family Nymphalidae; genus Coenonympha; species Coenonympha arcania. The sequence goes on along the minus strand of JAWDAA010000030.1, from coordinate 5,939,029 downwards.
ATCAATCGACTACTGGAAGTGGTATAAATAATGAGTTGTTGTTGCATTAGTATATATACAGGTTAGCTATAAATAAGCGACTCTGTTAATACCTCGTAAATAATATTAAAGTGGTGGCACAGCCGGGAGGGCCTTACGATAAATAATTCACTTGTGCATTTCGATAAATATATAAATATTAATATTTAATAATAATGCAAATACTGTAAGACTACTGGAAATTAAAAGCTACTAGAAAATCTTTGGGAAATAATGTAATTTAGGTAGGTAGGTATATTTGTCTACTAATTAAGAATACATAGTCAAAAACCCCTACTACGAGTTGGTAGGTACTTACTATGTAGTTGAGTGTATTATCTATGACTCCTATAGAGGAATACCACAGAATTCTATCTTATTCCTTGTCTCTTTTATAATAAAAACCTATTTGCACTATTTTTTAAAGACTAAAAGTTATAAGATTAAAGAAGACTTATAACAAAAACATTAAATTTTTACAAAGAATTTACCGAAATGCCGTGAATAAGTTATGCTTTTCTTTTGTCTTTGTTAAATATTACTAGGAAAATATTATTTACCAACAGACTTATATGTTTGTTATATTTATATGTAACGATGAAACTCTTATAAGATAAGAAAATGTGGTAACATCAACTCCCAATATATCCGTCTCAAAGCCAGTTTAGCACTAGAGAAGTAATAGAAAACAGTATCTCTTGTTATAATTACACAGTTATACCTAAAAGGAGACTGATTCCTCCCAATAAAATATTACTGAGAGACATTACACGTAGGTTACACGAAGCTCGTTTCACTTACGTGGTAAATCCCTTCTTCGGAATAATTTACTATCAATACTCTAATAGTAGCAGCAGGGTTGTGATAAGGATGCTATACCTTAGACTATAACGATTTCGCATCGATAAAATCGGATCGACATGCCAATAAGTGAAATATAACTTTATGTTACACTAGCTGACCCGGCAAACTTCGTTTTGCCTGTTATTTTTTGTCAACATTTAATTGAACGCGGCCGAAGCCTCTCGCTGGATCAAATATAGTTAATTGAATTTCATCTCAACCCCACAATAGCTGGGTTAGGGTTTCCTCTCAGAATAAGAGAGGTTTGTTTAGTAAGTACTTAGATGAAGACCAAAAAAGAAATGGATGGATCGTATGGAAGAGTATTGCACGTTGACAGCAGAAGAAGAGAATGGAAGAAGACTCCATGGTAAAAATTTAGAATCGTTTGGCAGGAGTAGGGGGACGGGAAGGGGGAAGGGGGGGAGAGGGGGTGTCCCCTAACCCCCGATACCACTCCCTGAAAAGGTATTGCACCATTCTTGAACAAATTTAAAAAGATGAAAATAATTAAAATGACGATGATGGAGTCGCTTCGTCGCGAAGAGAAGCGAAAGGGGAAGGGGTGGGAAAAAAAAAATGGGATTTTTCCCCCCTCCCAAGCTAAAACTTTCGACACGTAGTAGTTTTTTAGAATTTTTTTTTTTAATTATGAAGTTTTGAATTCGATTTTGCTGTTATAATTACTGAAATACATGTTTTGAAATGGGAATTCTAGCCTCAAGAAGAAGTAAAGGAGCTAGGGAAACCCTTTATCCATCACCATCTACCCCTCACCCCCCCCTAAGGGTCAGTCGACAGAGCTTTATAATCTTGAGGTTAAGACTCTTTTAGCCTTCAGTCTTTCCCTTACCCTTTTTTGGTTCGTCTATTTCTGGGTGGTCATAAAAGAAAATAACCACTCAGAAGGATGGTGGGGCCTTGCAGGCCCCGCCATCCTCTTCGTCACCTATCCGTTATCCGAGTCGAGGTGCCCCAAGTCCCGAGCTCGCTTCGCTCGCTCTCCATCCTAAGTCTTCAGTCTTTCCCTTACCCTTTTTAAGGCTCGGAGAAGTAGTAAAGGAGCTAGGAAAACCCTTTATCCATCACTATCTATTCCTCACCCCCCCTAAGGGTCAGTCGACAGAGCTTTAAAATCTTGAGGTTAAGACTCTTTTAGCCTTCTGTCTTTCCCTTACCCTTTTTTGGCTCGGTCGAAAGAGCTCCTATTTCTGGATGGTCATAAAAGAAAATAACCACTCAGAAGGATGGTGGGGCCTGCAAGGCCAATGCAATCCTCTTCGTCACCTATCCGTTAACCGAGTCGGGGTGCCCCAAGTCCCGAGCTCGCTTCGCTCGCTCAAGATCCTAAGTGGTTTGTGTCAAAAATTTAATACTACAAATAACATATTTAAAAGTTCTGTGGCCTATTTTTTTTGTCGGTACAACAAAATACATGTGTGGTGTTCCATCTCGTCCTACTGTATCTCCCGAAAGTCATCCTTACTCCGATAAAAGACTTCCCGATTTATACTGACCGCCACATAGATTGATTTTTGAAAAGCTCGAAAACACTGCGTTACCTGCAGGTAATGCGAATAGTATTGTTGTAATCAGGGACCAAACCTCTACCAAATACAACACCTTTCTCCCCCGAACTCCTGCCAAAGGAAAGTAAATCCAACCGCGATTTACCAAGTTTCATCAGTACTAACAAATATCTGTAAGAAGTTTGGTGAATCGGCTTTAAACAACTCCAAACAATTGCGCTAAATCGTTAGTCGGTTGCATTTATGTTCAGCTGAAAGAAGCCTCGGTACCCATCTCGCAGAAAGATTCGAAGCCACAATTCATTATGAATTATATTTCAAGTTCGTTCATAGGATACACCTATGATTTCAGCTATTTATCTGATTTTCGATCAACGGCCCCGAGTATGAAATCCCAAATATTTCCGACGTTATTCTCAGTACTCGAAGCTGATGGCCGTCCAGCTCGTGGGTCTTCAATTCTTCTGACCATTTTTTAACGATTGTATACGATGGAGCAGATCCTACTTCTTTGTCATTCTGTTTCAGCGTTAATCCTTTCTTGAACAAATACTTGGCATCGACGTAATTCGACGATTTTCTCCCAAACTAACAATCGGTATTATAACGTTATTTGCATATCAAATAAATTAAATAGACCAAAAAGGTCGGACATCATACTCCGGCTACAAATTTCGAAACAAACTTGTCAGAGGTGCTGACGTGACAGCAATGAAATGTTTACATAGCAACGCCATTAAATCAATTTATTAATTTTATTTTCAATTAGAAAATACTCGATAATCCTAAGTCTCCACGTATAAGTCCTCGACTCGGATCTATTATTTTTTTACGCTCTTTCATTTGATGTGCGATTCGTTCGATTCCACCATACACCGGTACCGCCCTTGGTTTTTGTATGGGAAAATTAAATCGGCCAGGGCCAGGGTTCTTCAGCATTTTGGGAGATCAAATATAGATAACAACCCGCTCCCCGACCCAGAGATCACACCCCGAAAGTTTCACAACGATCGATCCAGCCGTTTAGGAGGAGTTTGGCTACAAAACAAAATCGAGGGAATTTAACTTTTATCCCCTCTCCTAAGGGAACCATGCTGACTTTGATGATATCTATATATATAAAAGAGTGAGGCATTTTGGTTGTTCCACGGATTCCGTCTAAACTATAGGTCGTAGAGATCTGAAATTTGGTACCTAGGTAGGTATTAGGTCATGAATTCGTACTAAGACGGGGATTCCAGAAATTCCATGTTTAAGGGGTAAAAACCGTTGGTTTTAGGGATTTCTCCATACAAAAGTGTAATTTTTTTCGTTGTTCCAGGGATTCCCGAAAAACAACAAGTCGTAGAGATCTGAAATTTGGTACCTAGGTTGATATTAGGACATGAATTCGTACTAAGACGGGGATTCCAGAAATTCAAATTTTAAGGGGTAAAACCCGTTGGTTTTAGGGATTTCTCCATACAAAAGTGTAATTTTTTTCGTTGTTCCAGAGATTCCCGAAAAACTACAAGTCGTAGAGATCTAAAATTTGGTACCTAGGTAGATATTAGGTCATGAATTCGTACTAAGACGGGGATTCTAGAAATTCCATGTTTAAGGGGTAAAAACCGTTGGTTTTCGGGATTTCTCCATACAAAAGTGTAAATTTTTTCGTTGTTCCAGGGATTCTCGAAAAACTAAAAGTCGTAGATATCTCAAATTTGGTTCCTAGGTAGATATTAGGTCATGAATTCGTACTAAGACGGGGATTCCAGAAATTCCATGTTTAAGGGGTAAAAACCGTTGGTTTTCGGGATTTCTCCATACAAAAGTGTAAATTTTTTCGTTGTTCCAGGGATTCCCGAAAAACTAAAAGTCGTAGATATCTCAAATTTGGTACCTAGGTAGATATTAGGTCATGAATTCGTACTAAGACGGGGATTCCAGAAATTCCATGTTTAAGGGGTAAAAACCGTTGGTTTTAGGGATTTCTCCATACAAAAGTGTAATTTTTTTGATTCGTACTAATCAGGGTACCTAGGTTGTTGAATTTGTACTGCGACGGGGATATTCGAATTTCAAATTTAAGGATGGGAACATTTGCGAACTTCTTTGATTTTGGAATAATTTTTTCATTCTTTTTCTCATATGACAGCAAACGTCGAATAGGAATCTGTGGTCAAAATTTAAAAAAATGGCCGCCATTTTGAACTTTTTCGTTATTGGACCGAATTCTTTCAAAATGGATATCTAAACATTGCAGCAAGCATAGAAAAAGAATACGTAGTCAGAAATTAAAAAATTGGCCGCCATTTTGAACTTTTTCGTTATTGGACCGAATTCTTTCAAAATGGATATCTGACAATTGTAGCAAGCATAGAAAATGAATCTGAGGTCAAAATTTAAAAAATTTGCCGCCATTTTGAACTTTTGCGTTAATGGACCGAATTCTTTCAAAATTAATATCCGACCATTGCAGCAAGCATAAAAAAAGAATATGTAGTCAAAATTTAAAAAATTGGCCGCCATTTTGAACTTTTTCGTTATTGCAGCGAATTCTATCAAAATTAATATCCGACCATTGCATCAAACATAGAATAAGAATATATGGTCAAAATTTAAAAAATTGGCTACCATTTTGAACTTTTCCGTTATTGGACCGAATTCTTTTAAAATTAATACCCGACCATTGCAGCAAGCATAGAAAAAGAATATGTAGTCTTAATTTAAAAAATTGGCCGCCATTTTGAACTTTTTCATTATTGGACCGAATTCTTACAAAATTAATATCCGACCGTTGCAGCGAGCATAGAAAAAGAATCTGAGGTCAAAATTTAAAAAATTGGCCGCCATTTTGAACTTTTTCGTTATTGGACCGAATTCTTTCAAAATTAATATCCGACCGTTGCAGCGAGCATAGAAAAAGAATCTGAGGTCAAATAAAAAATTGGCCGCCATTTTGAACTTTTTCATTATTGGACCGATATCTTTCAAAATTAATATCCGACCATTGCATCAAGCATAGAATAAGAATCAAAGGTCAAAATTTAAAAAATTGGCCGCCATTTTGAACTTTTTTGTTGCTGGGCCGAATGATTTGAAAATCAATATGTGACTATTAAAGCAAGCATAGAGAAGGATTTTGTGGTCAAAATTGAAAAAAATGGCCGCCAATTTGAACTTTTTTGTTACTGGGCCGAATGATTTGAAAATCAATATGTGACTATTAAAGCAATCATAGAGAAGGATTTTGTGGTCAAAATTGAAAAAAATGGCCGCCATTTTGAACTTTTTTGTTACTGGGCCGAATGATTTGAAAATCAATATGGGACTATAGAAGCAAGCATAGAGATGGAATTTGTGGTCAAAATTGAAAAAAATGGCCGCCATTTTGAACTTTTTTGTTACTGGGCGGAATGATTTGAAAATCAATATGGGACTATAGAAGCAAGCATAGAGATGGATTTTGTGGTCAAAATTGAAAAAAATGGCCGCCATTTTGAACTTTTTTGTTACTGGGCCGAATGATTTGAAAATCAATATGGGACTATAGAAGCAAGCATAGAGATGGATTTTGTGGTCAAAATTGAAAAAAATGGCCGCCATTTTTAACTTTTTTGTTACTGGGCCGAATGATTTGAAAATCAATATGGGACTATAGAAGCAAGCATAGAGATGGAATTTGTGGTCAAAATTGAAAAAAATGGCCGCCATTTTGAACTTTTTTGTTACTGGGCCGAATTATTTGAAAATCAATATGTGACTATTAAAGCAAGCAAAGAGAAGGATTTTGTGGTCAAAATTGAAAAAAATGGCCGCCATTTTGAACTTTTTCGTTATTGCAGCGAATTCTATCAAAATTAATATCCGACCATTGCATCAAACATAGAATAAGAATATATGGTCAAAATTTAAAAAATTGGCTACCATTTTGAACTTTTCCGTTATTGGACCGAATTCTTTTAAAATTAATATCCGACCATTGCAGCAAGCATAGAAAAAGAATATGTAGTCTTAATTTAAAAAATTGGCCGCCATTTTGAACTTTTTCATTATTGGACCGAATTCTTACAAAATTAATATCCGACCGTTGCAGCGAGCATAGAAAAAGAATCTGAGGTCAAAATTTAAAAAATTGGCCGCCATTTTGAACTTTTTCGTTATTGGACCGAATTCTTTCAAAATTAATATCCGACCGTTGCAGCGAGCATAGAAAAAGAATCTGAGGTCAAATAAAAAATTGGCCGCCATTTTGAACTTTTTCATTATTGGACCGATATCTTTCAAAATTAATATCCGACCATTGCATCAAGCATAGAATAAGAATCAAAGGTCAAAATTTAAAAAATTGGCCGCCATTTTGAACTTTTTTGTTGCTGGGCCGAATGATTTGAAAATCAATATGTGACTATTAAAGCAAGCATAGAGAAGGATTTTGTGGTCAAAATTGAAAAAAATGGCCGCCAATTTGAACTTTTTTGTTGCTGGGCCGAATGATTTGAAAATCAATATGTGACTATTAAAGCAAGCATAGAGAAGGATTTTGTGGTCAAAATTGAAAAAAATAGCCGCCATTTTGAACTTTTTTGTTACTGGGCCGAATGATTTGAAAATCAATATGGGACTATAGAAGCAAGCATAGAGATGGAATTTGTGGTCAAAATTGAAAAAAATGGCCGCCATTTTGAACTTTTTTGTTACTGGGCGGAATGATTTGAAAATCAATATGGGACTATAGAAGCAAGCATAGAGATGGATTTTGTGGTCAAAATTGAAAAAAATGGCCGCCATTTTGAACTTTTTTGTTACTGGGCCGAATGATTTGAAAATCAATATGGGACTATAGAAGCAAGCATAGAGATGGATTTTGTGGTCAAAATTGAAAAAAATGGCCGCCATTTTTAACTTTTTTGTTACTGGGCCGAATGATTTGAAAATCAATATGGGACTATAGAAGCAAGCATAGAGATGGAATTTGTGGTCAAAATTGAAAAAAATGGCCGCCATTTTGAACTTTTTTGTTACTGGGCCGAATTATTTGAAAATCAATATGTGACTATTAAAGCAAGCAAAGAGAAGGATTTTGTGGTCAAAATTGAAAAAAATGGCCGCTATTTTGAACTTTTTCGTTATTGGACCGAATTCTTTCAAAATTAATATCCGACCGTTGCAGCGAGCATAGAAAAAGAATCTGAGGTCAAAATTTAAAAAATTGGCCGCCATTTTGAACTTTTTCGTTATTGGACTGAATTCTTTCAAAATTAATATCCGACCGTTGCAGCGAGCATAGAAAAAGAATCTGAGGTCAAATAAAAAATTGGCCGCCATTTTGAACTTTTTCATTATTGGACCGATATCTTTCAAAATTAATATCCGACCATTGCATCAAGCATAGAATAAGAATCAAAGGTCAAAATTTAAAAAATTGGCCGCCATTTTGAACTTTTTTGTTGCTGGGCCGAATGATTTGAAAATCAATATGTGACTATTAAAGCAAGCATAGAGAAGGATTTTGTGGTCAAAATTGAAAAAAATAGCCGCCAATTTGAACTTTTTTGTTACTGGGCCGAATGATTTGAAAATCAATATGGGACTATAGAAGCAAGCATAGAGATGGATCTTGTGGTCAAAATTGAAAAAAATGGCCGCCATTTTGAACTTTTTTGTTATTGGGCCGAATGATTTGAAAATCAATATGTGACTATTAAAGCAAGCATAGAGAAGGATTTTGTGGTCAAAAATTGAAAAAAATGGCCGCTATTTTGAACTTTTTTGTTACTGGCCCGAATGATTTGAAAATCAATATGGGACTATAGAAGCAAGCATAGAGATGGAATTTGTGGTCAAAATTGAAAAAAAGGGCGCCATTTTGAACTTTTTTGTTACTGGGCCGAATGATTTGAAAATCAATATGTGAATATAGAATCAGGCATAGAGAAGGAATTTGTGGTTAAAAATTGAAAAAAATGGCCGCCATTTTGATCTTTTTTCTTACTGGACCGAATGATTTGAAAATCAATATCTGACTATAGAAGCAAGCATAGAGATGGAATCTGTGGTCAAAATTGGAAAAAATGACCGCCATTTAGAACTTTTTTGTTACTGGGCCGAATGATTTGAAAATCAATATGGGACTATAGAAGCAAGCATAGAGATGGATTTTGTGGTCAAAATTGAAAAAAAAGGCCGCCATTTTTAACTTTTTTTGTTACTGGGCCGAATGATTTGAAAATCAATATGGGACTATAGAAGCAAGCATAGAGATGGAATTTGTGGTCAAAATTGAAAAAAAAGGGCGCCATTTTGAACTTTTTTGTTACTGGGCCGAATGATTTGAAAATCAATATGTGACTATAGAATCAGGCATAGAGAAGGAATTTGTGGTCAAAATTGAAAAAAATGGCCGCCATTTTGATCTTTTTCTTACTGGACCGAATGATTTGAAAATCAATATGTGACTATAGAAGCAAGCATAGAGATGGAATCTGTGGTCAAAATTGGAAAAAATGACCGCCATTTTGAACTTTTTGTTACCAAGCCGAATGATTTTAAAATCAATATGTGACTATAGAAGCAAGCATAGAGAAGGAATTTGTAGAAAAAAGTGGCCACCATTTTGATCTTTTTATTACTGGGGCGATTGTTTTGTAAATCAATATCTGACTATCGCAGCAAGCATAGAGACGGAAGTTGTGGTCAAAATTTAAAGAAGTGGCCGCCATTTTGATTTTTTTGGTTACTGGGTCGATTGCTTTGAAAATCGATATTTGACTATTATCAGCAAGGTGGTGAAAAATTGTGGTCCTAATCAAAATAAATGGCGACGACAGGAATTTTGGAAATTAAACGCTTGAGGGAGTAAAGCAAAAGTTCAACGTGAGCGAAGCCGCGGGCGTTTGCTAGTACTCTATAGATGGAGCATTCGGGGCACAAAAGCGTCGAAAAAAATAGGCGAGAACTGTTCACGCCTAAAGTGCTCGCTGCTCCTCAGTGTCGATTCTCACTTCAAGAGACACGCACGCACGGCTTTACTTTTGATTTGACTTATTTTGGTATTAAAATGGCAAGTTGTGCAATAAAAATCTGTCGAAACTACAGAGGATGCTTACGAACAATTAATAAAATCGCTTACCATCGGTTAGTAACTCAAAACAAATAGTAATTAACAAAAACAAAAATAATTATAACGATATATTTTTTCCACTTAGCCGACGCGTCGTGTTAAGGTGTTGCCATTTACCCGAATTTAGGATTAGGATTGCGAATTTTCCCGTATGGTGCAATAGTAATTATTGTATTTTTAAATCTGATCAAGATACTATGTATGGAGTATGTTTCCAAAACGAAACTGATGTCAAAATTAAAACAAAGAGACGCCATTTTGTTTTAATTGTTTGTTAATTGATCGAATTCTTTCACATTCAGTATCGGAGCTCACTTTGATAATTCGATATCAAAATCATTCGATTCGATTGCAAAATCGATGGGGTTCCCTATGCGGCTATGATCATAAAAAAGGAAACTGATGTCAAAATAAAAATAAATGGACGCCATTTTGAATTTTTTTGTTAATTGACCGAATTCTTTCAAATTCGATTTATGGGGTTCCCTTTGATCATAAAAAAGGAAACTGATGTCAAAATAAAAATAAATGGACGCCATTTTGAATTCTTTTGTTAGTGGACCTAAGGGTGAAGCCAAACGGACGTAATTTTTTGAGTTGTAAGTCGCGTAATTTCGGTAGCGTAAATTCTGCTGCATTCGGTTTCATATAAAAGTCCAGTTCGTGCCACACGGCGACGTAAAATGAGTTGTGCGCAGACTTTACTTTTGTATGAAACCGAATGCAGCAGAATTTACGCTACCGAAATTACGCGACTTACAACTCAAAATATTACGTCCGTTTGGCTTCACCCTAATTGTGTCAAAATCGATATATGGGGTTCACTATGTTCATAAAATAGGAAACTAATCTCAAAATAAAAATAAATGTTTCCAACAGTTATTTTTATTTTGAGTTTAACAGTTTCCTTTCTTATGATCATCGGGAACCCCATATGTCGAATTTGAAAGAATTCGGTCAACTAACAAAAAACTTCAAAATGGCGTCCATTTATTTTTATTTTGACATCAGTTTCCTTTTTTATGATCATAGGGAACCCCATATATCGAATTTGAAAGAATTCGGTCCATTAACAAAAAATTCAAAATGGCGTCCATTTATTTTTATTTTGACATCAGTTTCCTTTTTTATGATCAAAGGGAACCCCATATATCGAATTTGAAAGAATTCGGTCAATTAACAAAAAAATTCAAAATGGCGTCCATTTATTTTTATTTTGACATCAGTTTCCTTTTTTTAGGTTGCTGAAAAGGTCAGATATCGATTTTGAAAGAATTCGATCCAATAACAAAAAAGTTCAAAATGGCGGCCAATTTTTTAATTTTGAACACGTTCTTTCTCTATGCTTTCTGCAAATGTTCGAAAATTTTCTATCTTAAAGACCATCACTCAGCGCCGAAAGAAGTTACCGTCTTCAAAGTAGTTCCAGCGTTTCAATACGATGCTGTGTAGCAGACAATACAAGTTCAAATGAAATTATAATTTATGATGATTTTATTAAAATTATGAAATCATTTTACAGGTTTTCCCCATTTTGTAGGGATGGATAAATTAGCTGGTAACTCCCAAATGCAAATGGCGCTGACGTAAGACATAGGCTATGCTATGCGTGTGTGCGTGCCTCACGCACACACGCTCATAAATACTGGCCACTTTTTGATGCATCGCTTATTACGTGACGCGGTATCTATAGAGTATATCATCAAAGCATGCTGAATTTCAGGATAAAAAGTATCCTATGTCCTTCCTCGTAGTATGAACTCAAGTCATACCAAGTTTCATTGGAATTCATTCAGTAGTTTCGGCGTGATGCGCGGCCGTGATACAGAAAGACAGACAGACAGACAGACAGACAGACAAAAATGAAAAAAAATACAGTTTTGGGTTCAGAACCGATTTTAGAGTGCCCTCGAAAAAAAATTTTCAAAATATCTCTAATGTACAGAATTTGACCTGTTACAGATTTATTATAAGTATAGATTATTATAAGCATAGAATTTGCGGATAAGAGATCTGCTCATTTCATAAGAAACGTCATGTTTACATGAGTTACATCAGTATTATGTTTTCTCAATTATTATTCACACTGCTAGCAAAGCAGCTGAAAAAATAATTATTTTCTAAATACAAAACTGATATTGGATTCGCAGATTTTGTTGATATGGTACGATTTGCTCTGTTAACTACTAGTAGTTGATATGTTAATGTATGTGATTAAATATTTAAGAAGTTTTTGTCTAATGTGTATAATATTGCGGATAAACACTTAACAGCTAAAGGTGGGAAGCTCAATACAAAATTTAATTTAAAGGTAAGGAGGAAAGAAACAATTGTATATATTATAGGGGGAATAATGCTTAGCACCAACAAGATTTATTTTTCAGCGAGCGGACAAGTACACACGGATGGTGGTACTTATCTGAGCGACATAACGTGACGGGTTATGCTAGACCCGCGCCAGAGCAGTTATGGCGGTAATGGCAGCTCGCAGTATGTCCTGCGTGTCGCCTAGCCGGTTTGATACTAGTTGGAAAACAGTAGCTGTTGTTAATATTACATGCCTTAGCTGTGCGGGTGCGTTGACTCCTTTTAATAGTATATTACGTACGAGCGCCATTACAACCACGGTTACATGGTGGCAACCAAGTTGGAAACAGTTACCTTAATAAAAAAAAATGTAATCAAATCGAATAATTTATTTATTCGCATAAAACATGGTAGATACTCGTAACAACAGAGGGAATTATTATTTAGTAAAATTTTAATCATGTTTTGCCACAGTATGGGCATGCAAATCTTACAATGTAATGTCAATAATAACAGAAAAAAAATAACAAGCTTAGGGCCAAGTAAATTAATAAAACATGGCTGATGTGAAAATGCTTTATGGCTTTGGTAGTGGTGCGCGCAGACAATCTGTTTCGGGGACTGCGGTCTATAGACAATACTGCTGTCGACTTATTACTGTCGCAGTCGGTGTCAACATAAACGTCTTTGTAACCGGTAAACTGACGACGATCGTGTCATCTGCCGCTTCCAGGGTATAGATCTACTTCCATTTTTCTGCACAATTTTCTTCTCTACCAGTTACCACAGAGCATTACCAGTCGATGTTTGTTTATGCAACACCTCCTGATGATGCTTGCGCACAGTAACGCTTGGTAAAATCCAATAGGTATAGATATTTCAATCTACAAAGACGCGTCCTACTCTGTCAAAATCGCTTATGTTTCATTCGATACGCATGGAGTTTAACAGAGTGGGGCGCATCATCGTGGATTGAAATATTAATATATATATAGCTACTCGTGCTGATTCACTGATTGACTGACTGACTCACTCATTGATCACCTCTCCTGAACAATTTTGTATGAAAAATTTTTTTTTCGTGAATGAGGTCGTATAGAAGAAAAAAATTCATTCGGAGGAAAAATACGGAGAGAGCTGATGAGTGAGGATATCGGAGACGGGTGAAGAGCACGGCCAAGGTATCGAAGATAGGTGGGAGGTGCTTGACCAAATGTCATTCGAAACGTCATCCAATTGGCAGTGAGCTGAAAAAAATTCAAAATGGCGGATTCAAAATGGCCGCCATTCGAATTTCGTCGATATCTCGGAAAGTATAAAAGATGGAAGAACGGTTTCTTGACAAGAGGATCTTAAGGATCTTAAGGTCTATACGATGGATAGAAAAAAAAATCAAAATGGCGGACTTTATTTTTTCATAGAAAATGTATGGGGATTTTAAAGGGATTTTTATGGGCGGGAAGACAGCACGCGGGCCACATGTGGCCCGCGCCTCCACGCGCCCTACTAGTCAATATTATACTTGCATACGTTAAGAATTTAGATTTCAGGTGTACTCGTACGTAATAAACCTGTCAGGATACTTTTCATTCCGCGGCATGTAACCGCTGGAGGGACAAGAAAAAGATTGGCACATCCCGGCTACCGTTGCCCGCGGCCCGTCTTAGCTAATCGCGCTTATTAAGTATGTATTGCCGCACTGGCACCGCGCACAAAGGATTATATACAGAACCCTTTTTATTTAAACTGCCTAGTTGTTATCAGATGAGATACAAAGCGAAAGGTCACACGGGACATAACTCCGCCTAAAAATCATACATAACAAGAAGTAAAATTCAAAAATTTTGCAAAAATTGTCAGCTGCCTAAAGATTTCCATTCTGGTGGTCATATCCATATAATTTGTCAAGTGCAGTGTAAACATTTACCAGGTACTTACTTCATGTTAATAAACTAGACATCAAATAGGATCACAATATTTGACATAAATCAAGGATTATTCTGAATGATCCTATAATATAATCGGTCGATATATGGCAAATATAGCATGGATGATCCAAATTAAATCAGCTGGTAACAGCTAAGAAACTTTTTTTTTACCCACGACGGAACGGAGTACGGGTATATGCGTTTAGGGTGAGAGACCGTTTGTACATTACTCTATTAAAAATATTTTATGTTTGATTGTATGTTAAATTGTTCACAAAAACCAATAATACAAAAATATTTTTGTTTGTTTGTTTGTTTGTGTGTTTGTTTGTTTGTTTGTTCATTTGTTTGTGTGTTCGTTTGTGCACATCAATGTTCCCATTTATTTCAAAGACGGCTTGACCGATTTAGATGCGGTTTTCTGTATAATGTTTGGTGTTCAACGGCAATGGTTCTTAGATAGTTGTTACGAACATCGATCACCAGGGGGCGCCATAAAATACATTTATATTGCAAACGAATGTTCCCATTTATTTCAAAAACAGCTTGACCGATTTAGATGCAGTTTTCTGTATAATGTTTGGTATTCATTGGCAATGGTTCTTAGATAGTTGTTACGAACATCGATCACCAGGGGGCGCCATAAAAAAACATTTACAGTGCAAATGAATGTTCCCAATACAGTTGTACAGTTGGATACAGTTTTATACAAAATACTAGTGAGTCATTGCCAATGGTTTGTAGATAATTGTTCTTGTGATTGAACAGCAGAGGGCGCCACAATAAACGTATCTGTATGACTTGGAAGGGAAATTCTCTGTTTTAATATATTTCTAGTAAATTACTTGTGTTAGTGAACATTAAATTTGGTGACGAGGGTCTGACGATGCAACATGGGGCTGATTAGCGATGCATATAAATGATAACTAGTAAATACCTCGAGTTTAGGCTCATTTGATTTGGTTAAACTATTCTAACACATTAGGCTTGGTGGCGAGGATTAATGAATGAATATGGCGCATTTACCCGGCAAGAGGGCCATGGCCCAGGGCGTCAGCCTCCGAGGGGCGGCGCCAGCCGCACCTCGCTCAGTTTTTCTTACTTTATTAGAGAAATTCCCTGTGTTTAATGTGTTATCTTTCTATTAAACACGTATTGTGTATACAGTCTAGTAAACAGGGATTCGTATGTTTTAACTAGGCCCAAACCTGTAGATGTACATAGTACATCTAACCCTAGATGTATGTACATACATCTAGGGTTAGATGATGCCTTCAGACGCTGCATAGAGGATTTAATGGCTAGTTTGAAGATACATACATAGAACATCTACATACATAGTACATCTAACCCTAGATGTATGTACATACATCTAGGGTTAGATGTATGTACATACATCTAGGGTTAGATGATGCCTTCAGCCGCTGCATAGAGGAGTTAATGGCTAGTTTGAAGATTAATTTTAATTTTTTAATAATAATATCTTTTAAATTACATTAATATATTAATCGAAAAACTATAAAACAAGTGGAAAATTAAAAAAAAATTAAAACACCCACGACTTTTGCAGACTTGTAATTGAAAAAGGATTAAATAATTTTTTTTAAACTCCCCGACTAAAGGAAAGTAAGAACTAAGAACCTATCAGTATAATTACAAATCCAAAAAAATCCGTCGGAGCTGCCATTGCTATTTTCGTTTCTAATATCAATTACATAATGAAATTAGTAAGCATTGATAAACTGCCGGTAGGTATATAAGAGTATCAAGAAATTGAATTAGTCATCAACTGGTAAACAGCACCATCAACCGTCACAGGCAGGACACAGCAGCTCCGGCGGATTTTCTTGGATTTGTAATTATACTGATAGGTTCTTAGTTCTTACTTTCCTTTAGTCGGGGAGTTTAAAAAAAATTATTTAATCAATTACAAGTCTGCAAAAGTCGTGGGTTTTTTAATTTTTTTTTAATTTTCCACTTGTTACTAATTATTTTCCTTGATTAGTGTTCACACACTTTAGGATCTGCCTAAAAAAGACCTCAATATTACGAATCTAAATTTCATCGCGGTGGGACAAGACTCGTATGGCCAAGCGGTAAGGCACCTGGGCGCGAAATCCAGGGGACGCGGGTTCGAGTCCCGCTGCGAGTTGAAATTTTGATTCGTAAAAATTTATAGGAGCTAAGAAACTTTAATGATATTTGAGATCAGTAGAAAGAACCGATATTGCTTCACGTGTCGCTGTAGGAAGGTGATGATTGGAGATCCCGTCAAGAGACTCTTGTCCAAAAATCTACGTAGGTACATTGATTTAGGTTATTTTGTTCAGACTTGGTCGTTCGACTGAGCTGACTTTTACGTCAGTATAATCAATATAAACTAGGCTATACTTAGCTCAAATGCTATACTAAACAGTATCATCATTATAGGTACTAAAGCGAATAGCGGTGGCGGTCTCCTTAATGACCAACTATAAGCGTAAATACCTATACCGTTACATTCATATGTGTGGAGTATGGGCTATGCTGGAGTTCATCTATAACCCTGGTTCATTGATGTTGTAAGTACTCAGGTTACCAGGTATTGATTATTTTACGGACTATGCTCTCATAACAATACCTCAAAGCTTGTTTTAGTGTATCGCTGCCAACGGGACTTGAATTAGTGTCCCCCAGCTATCGCGGCTGGGTGCTCTGCCAGCTGAGGTATGGGAGCAACTACCATTAACATGATAATTTCGATACGCATTGTTTCCAGTCTTCAGACGGCGGAGTCCTCTATTGGGAAACAACTGCAGTTTCAATCCAATTTCAAAGGCCCACAAGTTCAAAGAGCCATACTAAAATTGGTCATCAAACATTTGCATTATCACGATCTGCTGCTAGACATTCGATCTTGAAGGTACTCCAAAGACCTTGATCAAACGCCCCCAATGACCCCTCAACTCTATTGATGTCTTCCTTCTACCTAGTGAAAGTTGGCGCACACTAGATCCCCGGTGGGTGGTCGCCATTTTAACAGAATCCGATTGACAAAAAATAGCAGGAAAAATAGTCCAAACAAATTGACCATTAGCACACGCCCATTTGTTCTGTAATAAAAAAAGAATACTTAGACATCTTTTAGGGAAACGCGCTCCATTTGCGACCACATAGTCACTTTCCATCAGGTGAGATTATGTAGTCACCATTATAATTAAGGGTACCTACTGGAACCCATCATGATTTTACAAGTTAACAGAAAAATGGTGAACACCACAGATACCTTCGTTTTAGATCTGTAGTGAAAGATCAATTATATCACTAAGTAAGAGGACATTGCCCTGCAGATTAAAGAAAGTGTATAAATAGTGGAAAACTAGTCAATAATGACTGCATAGCATAATGCGGTAACGTTTCTTAACCACCGCGCGTGGAACGAAACGAGTCCTGCGACACTTGTCCATTGACAGTCTAATTGCTATCAATTTATTCACATAGAGGTGCTACGAAGATTTAAATGGCTCTTAATTATAATGTGAAAAGTCTGGCTTTGTTTCCAATATGAAATTATTTATATTTTATGATGAAATTCGGATTCTAAAAACTTAAAATTGAATTGAACAAATCCTGATCAATAAACTAATGTAACTAACATACCTACTAAAAATATATGGATGGAAACGTCTGAATTAAACGTTTATTTATTTATAATCTTTTTTATTTTTATTTAGTTTAAAAAATAGCTAGAAAAAAGTTCCTAGTTGTGATACCTCGCATCAAAGAGAAGACATTATTTTTCTGTTCTGTGGGATACCTAATACCTCCATAGCCTATAAAGTTTTATGTGGTTAAGCTGCAGGCAGATGAATGCCAAACATATTCTAGGCCAGCAGGCTCATCAGTTTGTTATGAAAACTTTTTGCCACTTTCCGACTGTTAATCTTATGGTAGTTGTTAATTTCGTCAAATAATTACCAACAAATTAAAACAAAATTCGTCGTCGTCATCAGGGCAGTGTTGCTTCGCTTTAGCCATAAAAAAAGAAAATCAAATTGTTCAGCCTCACAACGGGAACGTTTAATGAATATTTAATTCCTAAACGCATGAAATTTTCTGAAAAGTGAAATTATAGGAACAATTAGTAAGTAAATCTTTCTTGTATGTAGGTACCTACTATGGACTAACTTTAATTTGAAAATTAAAATGAAATGCTCGGTACCATCTGCTCCATATAGTTTATTATCTAGCGGCAAGAAATGCAGTACACAGGTACAGAGGCAGTGGTTATTGTGCGGATCAACTGACAAATAAACACAACCTGTTGTTACGTCACATTATACTCCCAGACACGAACTTTGCGGTTAAGCGCACTACAAAGAAAGTTTCCTTGAGAAAGCTTTTCAAAGGTTATCCTCAATGATCTTAAGGCATTGCCTCACCCCTTTTAACAACACACTACACCTTCTTGCCAAGTAGAGCAAATAGGCTTCACACATCTAAAAATAAAAAAATCTTAATTATGCAACAGGAACTGGTTATGGGTATTTAGAAAATTTCAAGAAGTGTCCTGTAGTAAAGCTACTTGCGGTTTTAAGATGGAAGTTAGTAGGTCACTGGGTAGACCATCTCTCTCAGTGAAACTCGAACGAACGAGAAAAAAGAAGAAGAATACGGAAGAAAAATAATGCTTGAATTTCGTGGATTTATCTGTTGGAACGAGTTGTTTTCGTAGGATATTATAAATTGATTGAAAAGTTTTACATTAAATTGCAAAATTTGAAGCTTTCCTGTATACTGCGTTTGTATAGCGGAGCGAGCGTCATGTAGAGGACACCGTAGGGATTTGAAACAGTTATCGGGAACCAATATGAAGTACATTAGTATTTTGAAGTTTTTATAAAAAAAAAAGTACATGCATAAACGATGTGCTCGCAAAACTCTTCGCTATAAGTCTATCATGTATAATTAGCCTACAATTTGCGAAAAACTAAATAAAATTTGAATTTTCTCGCCCGGATGTTTATACTCATGTAGATAAAAGGCCACACAGCGTGGTATAAGAGCAATAGTAGATAGCTATCAGTAGGTTTTGAGATGATTGCCGGACGTGACGAACGCAACATACGGCCGGGCTATTGTCTTGTGTGTATTGTGAAATTGCGTGTTTGTATTACTGACTGTACGCGACTGAATTACGCGGTTCGATTGGATTACGAAAGAATTTTATAGACATGTTTCATTTTCCTAATAGATAACGTAATTATTATTTTGCTCGCAACTCTTGTATACGACAACACAATAATTTGATGTACAGACCCGCTCTTGAATTACATTTTTATAATCTTCAGGAAACATTAATAGTTTGCTGGCCTAGTTATAAATAAATATAGGAGTGTTTTGGATTATGGTTTTACTACGATATCCCACAGGTTATGGCAAAAGAAGCTGTACTTATGATGTAATTAATGCTTATTGGCTGAGACTTGTCCCTTTTTGGGGGGGTTCGAATACCAGGCACGGGCACCATCGACCTATTGGAGTTATTTTCAAACAAGCAAGCAGTAACACCAACTGTCAAAATTCTGTAGGTGGCCGCTGAGCGAACTTCAGCGTGGCCTTATACTGTTGCTATTATTGGCTGTCGATAAACTGGCGACATTTTTTTGCGCGGTCCGCCCCGTCCAGGGTAGGTAGATATCAATTGGCTAAGCAAAGTAAATTGTGAGAAAATTTCATGCCTGAAACACAGTTACGCAATGTTCTCAAATGTGAAGCCCGCAAACAGTAGGTGGTCATGAAAAATAATCTGAGAAAAAAATAAATTAGATCTATCCTACTTGACAGGGAATGGCAAATATTAAATGTAACCTAGAATTCCACAAACATTATACCTATTAAGATTTTTGAGCCTTTTGTACCAGCATCACTTTGCCTATCTTTCTTCTTTGCCTATAAAAGAGGTAAGAAAGGGAATTAAGATCTAAAATCTACACTATCCTATCGTCCATCAGTAATAACGGGCTATTACAGCCGGCTCCCGATGTTACGGTCGACGAAAATTGGCCGTTTGATCAGCGAATCATTCAATTTCATTCATTCGTATCGCTATCATTTGCGTCCGATCGATCCGGAATCGATCTTTGTTGGATAAGTTATCGAAATTATACAGAACGATTCTCTTGAATTACATAATACAGAAGCTATCGGAGTTTTAGGTTGTTACTATACTTTTGGTGTTTATTTTTACGGCGACATTACTGAATATATGAATATTCAGGCAAATGATGATATGGCATGTCTATTCTATCTCTACATTTGTAGAAATGACAAATCAGATCAACTTATTGATCAAGTGACTTTGCAATAACAACTGTCATTCCTATACTTTATTTATATTTTATTTCACGCGCGTGCCAAAAGCAAAATAGAATAGATAAGTTGTATGGCTAAGGCTGCTTATATCTGAAGGTGATGAGCACTGCAGTGCATCGTATTTGACATTGCTAAATGTAAAAATCTGGGACGCACTGCACTGGACATCATTGCCCGGTTAAACAAGTTTTTTTGAGTTAGTTTTTGCTATAAAAATCATATATTTTTATTTTTATCGCTACGCCCTAGTCGGTCTCTATTTTGAATAAGAGGCAGTACAGAATATACATTGGTCCAGGGTGCTTATATCTTTAAATACACGTAGTTCACTTTTAAATTGATTTTCTAAAAACTCTATTCAAAACTCATGACTATCTAATCTATAATATATATATAGCTGCTTGTGCTGATTCACTGACTGACTCATTGATCACCTCTCCTGAACAATTTTGTATGAAAAAATTTTTTTTCAAGGATGGTGTCGCATAAAAGAAAAAAATTCATTCGGAGGAAAAATACGGAGAGAGCTGATGAGTGAGGATTTCGAAGACGGGTGAAGAGCACGGCCAGGGTATCGAAGCTAGGTGGGGGGTGCTCGACCAAATGTCATTCGGAACGTCATCCAATTGGCAGTGAGCTGAAAAAAATTTCAAAATGGCGGATTCAAAATGGCCGCCAAACGAATTTCGCCAATATCTCGGAAAGTATAAAAGATGGAAGAACGGTTTCTTGACAAGAAGTGATCAGAACCCGAAGGTCTATTCGATGGACAGAAAAAAAATTCAAAATGGCGGAAAAAAAAATTACCATAAGAAATGTATGGCGAATGTTGAACAGGCTAAAAGTTGGACGGCAAATAGGGGGGAAGACAGCACGCGGGCCACGTGTGGCCCGCGCCCCCACGCGCCCTACTAGTCTAATCTATATCTCTACTAAAACTTCCAATAGAAAACCAGTAGCATTAAAGAATCGTTTAGATCAGTAAAAGACACCAACCAATCTTTGCTATACAGATGCAAATGTCGGCCATTACTGAATCGATCCCATTCGGTCATTCCGCTCACCCGTTCATCAATCACCCGGCAAGATTGAGCGGGTAAGGAAGCCGCTGGAATATTCTATTTAATATCTCTATACGTGGCACTGTTTGGTTGGAAGACTGAAAACTGGATATGGTTTTATGAAACCACTTTTTCAAGTGATCTTTTTAAAGCGTTGGAAATTTTTGAGATGGGAAAAAAACATTGTTACTGTCACCGACACCTGTGTATATAACAGATTTCACTTCAGTGGGCACTGGAGTGCCATCTTTTGTAATGTCCCATGCCAAAATGGTAAAAATGGAATCCTTATGGTCAGACTTCCTTCGTCCGTCCGTCAGTCCATCTGACCGTCACAATTGATTATTTCAGTAACTATAAAAGCTAAATTGACATGATAGGAGACGGGGATTTCTGGGCCTGAACGTAATATTTAAGTTGAAACAAGGTTAAAAAAATTGGTTGTCTGTAAAGTCGGTTTACTGACGACAGTTGAACGTGACAACTCTCGCTTGCACTTCAAGCCTTACATGGAACGCCTCAGAGCGAGGTAACGCGAGCGAGGTACGCGAGGTAACGCCGGATGAGTCATGTTTTTTGTGCGTGCAGCCGGCTCTATCGATTTATAAGACGTTGTCACGTCAAAAAAAAACGTTGCAAAGATGAGAAATAAATAAAAAGTAAACAAATAATTAGAAATTCAATTAGGTTAAGCGAATACGCAATATAATCGATTTATATTATGAAATGTTGTTCATTAAAAAGAATTCTTTACATACAATTTTTTTTTCCTACATTTACACATTTATGAACAGAAAATTAGCAGACAAAAATTGCCTCGCATTAAAAATGCTAGAGAAAATTAACTCGTGCTCATAAAATCACAAGAAACAAGATAAAAGCAACAGCCCAACAATCTTATCATAACTTCTCCTTTACCCATTATTCCCTATCAAATATTCAGGAAATTTAATCTCATTCGAAACGTATCGTTGATCATTGATTAAGGTGACAAACATTGATGTACAGAAATTAAAAGATAAAACTTTCCTTGGAAATTTAGCTCTTTAAAAATCCTGGCAGTCACCGCACTTCCTTTATTAGTCAAAATTTTTCTAGAACTAGACGAGATGAGATTTTTGTGTTGGGCTGCATCTGAAAATCGTATCTTTTACTTACTGATAACGAAATGGCAAGCAAGGTGACAACTGACAATGATGGTAAAAGTCATAAAGAGAGTAAATTTTTACACAAACTGTTATCTTAGTAACTGTTACAAAGTTTTTACACCAAAACTATATCGTGATTGTATGAAAACGCTTAGTACTGGCGGTAGGACTCATCTTGCGGAGTTTGTCCGAGTAGATACCACCGCAGTGTCTGTTAATTTAATCCTGAAACACTAATGTATCGTAAACACAATGTTTGGATTTGAAGGGCACTGTACGCCGACGTGATTACTGGGCAAAATGAGACCTAAAAACTCAAGTCTTAAGATGATTTGCGCAGTGCAATGTGCAGTATGATATTGCAATGCAAAATTATGGGAAACACTGGATCTGATATGGGCATACGTATCACTTAGCATCAGGTGAACGTCTTGCTCGTCTCATCGTTCTTTATTATAAATAAACCCTTTTTCATATAAGAGCAACTAGTTGAGTGACCGAGCTTTGTTCGGTAGTATTAAAGCTACTTACCAATAGATGGCATCAGGAGTTTACTGTAATAGTTTTACTTTAGCGCCAATAGATGTCAGGTATAGATTTATATTTATATTTTTTTGGTAAATACGACATTTTCTTAAAATGAATCCTAGCTAGATCAATTTATTGCCCCAAAAACCCCTTGTATACTAAATTTCATGAAAATCGTTCGAGCCGTTTCCGAGATTCAGATTATATAGAAATATATATACATATATATATATATACAAGAATTGCTCGTTTAAAGGTATAGGACTAGTTGAGTGACCGAGCTTTGTTCGGTAGTATTAAAGCTACTTACCAATAGATGGCATCAGGAGTTTACTGTAATAGTTTTACTTTAGCGCCAATAGATGTCAGGTATAGATTTATATTTATATTTTTTTGGTAAATACGACATTTTCTTAAAATGAATCCTAGCTAGATCAATTTATTGCCCCAAAAACCCCTTGTATACTAAATTTCATGAAAATCGTTCGAGCCGTTTCCGAGATTCAGATTATATAGAAATATATATACATATATATATATATACAAGAATTGCTCGTTTAAAGGTATAGGATTCATATAAGAGCAACTAGTTGAGTGACCGAGCTTTGTTCGGTAGTATTAAAGCTACTTACCAATAGATGGCATCAGGAGTTTACTGTAATAGTTTTACTTTAGCGCCAATAGATGTCAGGTATAGATTTATATTTATATTTTTTTGGTAAATACGACATTTTCTTAAAATGAATCCTAGCTAGATCAATTTATTGCCCCAAAAACCCCTTGTATACTAAATTTCATGAAAATCGTTCGAGCCGTTTCCGAGATTCAGATTATATAGAAATATATATACATATATATATATATACAAGAATTGCT
This sequence comes from Coenonympha arcania, assembly GCA_036785405.1. Lineage (NCBI taxonomy): Eukaryota > Metazoa > Arthropoda > Insecta > Lepidoptera > Nymphalidae > Coenonympha > Coenonympha arcania. The sequence goes on along the minus strand of JAWDAA010000030.1, from coordinate 5,915,332 downwards.
CGTTTAAAGGTATAGGACTAGTTGAGTGACCGAGCTTTGTTCGGTAGTATTAAAGCTACTTACCAATAGATGGCATCAGGAGTTTACTGTAATAGTTTTACTTTAGCGCCAATAGATGTCAGGTATAGATTTATATTTATATTTTTTTGGTAAATACGACATTTTCTTAAAATGAATCCTAGCTAGATCAATTTATTGCCCCAAAAACCCCTTGTATACTAAATTTCATGAAAATCGTTCGAGCCGTTTCCGAGATTCAGATTATATAGAAATATATATACATATATATATATATACAAGAATTGCTCGTTTAAAGGTATAGGATAAGTCCATAGGTATAGTTTACCAATCTTTAGTTTTGTATATCAATATCGCTGAATAAAATAAGCATTCCGATTTATAAATCCAAACATTAAACCGTCCTCCGCCACCTGCATAGCTAGAGTGCTAAAGTACACTCTTTCACAAGAACATTTTTACTTAATTACCATTAACATAATAGTGGGCATAGTACCACGTGGGAACCTTACTCGTAGTTCCCCATATGTGGAATCGCATTTCCATATATTAAGTAAGCACTAGCGGAGACATCTTGTGATAGCTTTCTTTGGATTTAAACTTGCGTATTGGCTTCAGAATTGAGATAATATTGGTTATTTGAAGATTATACCAAAAGTTCGAAACTATCTAATTTTCTTCCAGTGTATGTTACCAAACTCCTCCGAAACGGCTCGACCGATTGTTATGAAATTTTCTGTGTGTCTTCGGTAGATCTGAAAGTAAGTCGTAAGCTATTTTTATAAAGCTAAACGGCAAAATAACATGGCAAAACAACGTTTGCCAGGTCAACTTGTATCTATATAAAATTCTCGTGTCACAATGTTTGTAACGAAAGTACTCCGAAACGGCTTAACCGATTTTTATGATTAACTATTTTTCCCACATTAGGTATAAGTGAGAATAATTTTATTTGGCAAAACATAGTTTTAATAGAAGCAGGCGTTACTTTGCGGAAATCCAATTCCAATGGAAGTAATTGTGGTAAATTTCAGTTCTCTACGCTTTTTTTAATGTTTATAAATTTTACCTCATTAGCAGACAGAAACGAAGCTGTTTCTTCATACTCCGGGCGTACATCTTTGTATGGCTTAGGTACTGTTTATTATCTTTTCTCTAAACGACTTAAATACTCCACGTATTGTATGTTTCCGATAAATTAAACACAAAGTAATTTATGGAACCGTGACATCTTATAAACGGAATTGTAATAAAATTCAGTTTTATGGTGACAAAAGTTAAATATTGTGTAAGCGCATAACCTATTAACCTATTGAGATTAGATCTTTTTATATCGCAGTGGCAGGTTAACGCTTGGCTACAAACTCGGCTAGTTAAAATGTGATGATCTGGAAATGCTCTACCTTCGAAAATTTATAGGTTTGTATTTGAAAATAGACATTTATCTACGCTCATTGCTTAAAGTTCGAATTATGAAATCGAAATGTGTCAAATAATTACCTACTTTATTCACAGACTTCTATAATTATTAAAGAGTTATGCATTATAACATCGCTCTACTATGGAAATATTTAAAGAAAGTTTTTTAATTTCCATTACGATACACGGCTCTGGATTCCTGAATTTGTATCTGGGGTAATATTTTTATGTAATATTTTTTAAGTGAATCCACAGACAACATAATTAGTTGGTAGTCATTGCCAAGAGTATGGATGGGCCATGATTGACCATAGACAACAACACAATGTCTAACGTTCCGCGCAACGTTACACCTGGGCCTGTGATTATGATTACGATTACGATAACGATTACGATTATGACGTTATCTCGTAAATCTATCGTCCGTAAACCGACTTTACAGACAACCAATTTTTTTTGTTACTTAGTCAAAACTTTGCGCTGAAAAATGTCTAGCAGTGAAACCTACTAAAGAAAATTTCACTCCACCTGACATCTTAGTACTTAGTTCCAATGATTTACGACAAACGTTAGCAAGATTTTATGATTTGGATTTATGATAATAATATGAGCGTAGATAAAGTAGTGTATGAAACTCTACATAATTAAGTATTAAAACACTCGTGTGATACTATTAAAAAACTCGGCTGCGGCTCGTTTTTTAAACTCACACTCGTGTTTTAATACCCCCCCATTATGTAACCGTTACATAAACTACTATTATTTGACGATGTTTTGTTACGTACCTAGGTAAAAAATGTTAATTACTCAAACATTATAATGAAATTGAAAGAATATGGATTTGAAATGTAACAAAACTTATTTGTTTTACTGTAGAAGTCCTGCATGCCGAGAATACTGACTCCATTGCCGTGTTGAACAGCAAGGTCGATTCGTTGCGTAAAAACAGAGCCAGCCCTTCAAACAATTTGAGACCGTGACAAAGCCGTCATAAAAACAAAGTTTCTCATTGTACCTAGATAATATTTATTTATTTTTTAGTTGTGAAAATTCATAATTTGTTATTTTTCTTGCCTCGTGCTGTTGGATTAATAATATTATGATAACTAGACATTCGTTAATAAAGTTCACTGCGGGTGTACGCACACTTAACACAAATAAAATTACAATTAGATACCCCGCTAAGTTTTGAAAGTGTATTAAAACTAATTTCTCAATTAAAACGCTAATGAATGATTAAGTTTGCATAATTAATAAAGAAATATAGATAATTGTGTTAGAGAATCTTACTTTTGAGTTTAAAGTGTGGGCTTTTAGGTGTTTTAATTAATTTAATTCAATAAAAATGTTTATTTTATTAACCTTTGCCGGTCATTATAGATAGGTATAGAAACTTAATTATTTTTTGGTAGACGTTAGATATTTTAAATAACAGTCGTATTACTTAATAAATATTTAGTTACGCTCCACTAAGATCACAACCGATTATAATAACGTATAACAATAATATGTACCTAGGAAAATTAATGTCTTCTAAATAATTTTGAATTGAATATTATATTACTCGTAATAGTACCTTAGTACAGCCTACCTATTCTACCTACCTCTATCTGCATTAATGTGCCTAATTTAATATGATGATGCTTTTATGTTTCCCTAAACAAAGAACCCTTTAAATCCATTTTCGTAATATTGTCGGTCCATCCGTTCATCCATATGTTTGCGGTTTAGCTCAAAAACTATGAGTTCTAGAAATCTATATCTGAAATGAGTATAAATTATTTAATCACGCTAACAAATTAGAAATGAAATGGTGCGAGGATTTTTTGGTACCTCTCCTTCATGTAATGTGGAATGTGGATATAAATGGGTCTATCCCATATTAATGTCGTTGTTTTGCGTGAAATATGATGTTTTAAAGTGCCAATTTCTGTTAGAGTAAAATGTTCGTTCCCTCTATCAGCTAAATAGTTGTGAATGAGACAGGTACCTATATGAAAAAATTTAGAGCAGTAGCATGTGTAAAGAACGTACAAAGAAGCAGTAGCGTGGCCCGACACGCATTTAGCTGTTGTTTTTACAATATAAAACAAGTTTTTCATGCACTTTTCAAGATGTAAGATGTGTTATATATTTTGTAAGTTTCTAGCTAGAAATATGGTCTCAAACATAAATATATTGAAGTCTGAACCCTTTAAAAACGACAATCAGGATCTATTATCGAATTCCGTATCGATTCTCCGTCACTGAATGGCAATTCAAAATCGATTCCCCGTATTCGCCAGCTTTACGATTATGCATTCGATATTCAATCAAAAAGTACACAAAGGACGAAGCTAGTACAGCTACTGGTGTATTGAATCCGACAACAATATATTTGCATGTTTGATCCTGAAGAATTTCCTACCCTTAACATCTAACTCGTAGACAGAGAGTTCATTTTGTTATACGCAAATGGAAATGAACTGCAACGATAAATTTGTAAAATAATAATGTGCTTTTCATAGGATGTCAATGGAACACGAGTGTATGAACATTAGAGGATTTGTAGAGATAAATTAGAAATTGAATTTATCATAACAATAGAGTTAGAGATTTGACGGCCCATTTAGTTTAAACTTTGGAAAGGTACTTTATTACATGACTTTTAAGGAGATTCTCCTTACAATTATTGTTTCTTTTGCCTAGGTACCTAAATCTGTTTGTAAATAGCATCCTGCCCATTGTATTCTAGATACCTTTATTTAATGTAGTCTGAGTCTAGATACAGAATACAGAGAGGTACAGCTCAGTGAATCATTCCAGTCAATCGAAGTCGATCAAAAAGCCATCTAGAACAATCAGGAACATTCAGCACTTCTCCCTATTTTAGCTGTTTTATTGATATAACATTATCATTATTGGCTCACTGACGTCCTACTGGTAGACACGTTTTGCATCTGGCATAAAAAAGGACACAGAACTTAAACGCTTCACGCTGCACCAACGGGAGTTCTAACTTAGATTTAAATAGACCACAATAGCATTCTTATATCTTAGTGTTCATCTAGGGTTATAGAATTCATTTTTGCCCCTGTTTTAGTCAAATCGACCGCGTTAACATATCGTCCGCGCTCACGGCCCGCGAATACAAATTACACGACCGCGAATACCGGTGAGATAATGTATTCGATTTGGGAGCGGACGATCGCATCGTTCACGCGAGCTTCCAATGTTAGCAGACGTTTGGAGGCTCCTACTACTGGTTCTCTTTAACTCACTTAAATCTCGTCGTGACCATCCGCCCTAGCAAACTAACACGTATTTTTATTAGATACGTGGTCAATAAAATTTTCTGCCTTTATGTTTATCGTTGTGTTTTGATGCAATATATTTCTACTAGGTACTGCTAGTCTTACTTGAGGCTTACAAGTGTGGGATGAGTGGCTTCGTGCCATGTAATGGAGTTCTGGCTAACCTAAAGCAGGTTTTTTTCATTATTATTGATAGGCTTTCGCTTGACTACGATAATGTCTGATGGACAGCACTGATGAGGATGGCGCACACTTATCAGGCCTATTCACTCTTCTCTTGAAAGATTATACTTGGTGTTACACTTTTGCGGTTCGTAACAGAAACGTGGAAGAAAAAGATTTCGTTCGAGTTCGCTTGACAAGAATCACATAAGGATGCCACTTTTGTTGGCGTCTTGCGGTTCTGTGCTAAAAAGGTGATCATTAAAATGGTGAAAGACAACATCATCACGCTTGTATTCGTAATAATGCAGGAAGCAAAGGAAATTGTGCTACTCATCTCGTACAGTAGCTAGATGTCAAAATACCAAAGAGCACAATATGCGAGTAGCACTTCGCGGTGATGACTACAGCTGCAGCTTGTCGGAAGACGAAAACGTTAGGGCCACTCCGGGAGTGACAATGTAGTAGCGTCTGCATCAGAAATTGGAGACAAGGTAGAGACATAAAGAACTTATAGGGACCTTAGGCATGCAAAGATATTGGGAAAAGTGCCAAGAAAAACGCGTGTTTCTTCCCCACGTTTCGGTCGTAGAGTCCACGCACGCGGTGGCGCCATGGTTAAGAGGAGGATTGGCTTCTTTCAAGCCAATTTTTCCATCTGAATTAGTTCAGGTCAACAACCAAGATTCTAAGTTACATGTATCAATTAGGTTATTGAACAGATTTCTCTAGATCCAATGAATGAATGTGTCAGTGTACCTATCTTGATTTACCTAATAACAACTAATAAAATTTTCTTACGAGTGAGTTCCCAACCAATAGTAGTCCTCCAGATGCAAATTCGATACCCGTATTAACGCGATCATATCTACACACGATGCTGAATATTTTGTATATTGAACGGTCGTGTCATCCGCAGTCCTCGGCGGAACGATAAAATGCCGATTTCGATGTTGCGCTGCAACATTCTTGTAATGTTTCTTTAATTGGCCCGAATAAAGGAGTTTGCCTTTTGTTTCGCATTAATTATTTTGGCATGGGAACTTGAGCGGGGATAAAATCGGTTATCTTTGTTAAAAATACTTACTTTTCTCAAATAAACTCTTTTATCTGCGTGGGTCCGGATCCTGTGGGAATTTCACAAAATCTTTGTTTTCTCTTATCTTCACTGCAACAGGAATCCTATGCAAAATTTCATCTTTCTACCAAGGAGATAAATCATTACTTTCTATATAGGTACCTATTAAATATTAACTATAGCACTACTTACCACAAAACGTTTATGAATCCTATACCTTCAAACGAGCAATTCTTGTATATATATATGTATATATATTTCTATATAATCTGAATCTCGGAAACGGCTCGAACGATTTCCATGAAATTTAGTATACAAGGGGTTTTGGGGGTGATAAATTGATTCATTTTAAGAAAATGTCGTATTTAATGTAAATATATATATAAATCTATACCTGACATCTATTGGCGCCAAAGTAAAACTATTATAGTAAACTCCTGCTGCCATCTATTGGTAAGTAGCTTTAATACTACCGAGCAAAGCTCGGTCACTCAACTAGTGTCATATAATGTGAGTTACTTTAATGCATACAATTTGCAGATAAACTCATAGTTTTACAAATTAATCCACAAATAGTTTGGATAGTATGTTGTTTTAATGGATACCTATCTAATAATTTCCGAGATAAAAAATTAAGAAAATAGCCACATAATATTTAAATAAATACTTAAACATTAGTTTTGATTATAAACTATTAATCAGAACAATCAAAATATAAAGAATGTATTTAATTAAAAATTTAATTCAAAGAAAAAATATTATGGCGTGTTAAAAAACAACTTTGATTAAACTATTTTTCATGAATTAATAGTGATGAGAAAATAAACTGTCGACAAAATTCGAAAAGTGGATGAGGTCAAATTAAACAATTAACCCCAGCATGCAACCACAAATAAAGGCCGGTGATCGCGGGCAGACTAATGAGTTGTTAGAGGCCGCACCGTGCATGTTGAAAACCGCATGTGAAGCTGTAGTGATGGGATGTGTCGATAAACCGTGTCGATTGAAGTATTTCGAACAGTAACTAATATTTGATTTATTCTTCTGGCTAGGGATTTAGGAGCATTCTTTATCCCTTGACTTCTTCTAGTGTCATTACTTAAAGTGTGAACGGATGACGATATTAGAAAACAACCTTACTCATATTTACACAAATATTTATCACAAACTTCGGTCTGTATGGCCAAGAGTTATAAATTACGGCAGTACATATTACAAACGTGTGATAAAAAAATTCGTTATTTTTAGAGTATACATTTTTTGCCAAATATTGTCCGGAAGAAATAGCTTGTAGTGCAAAGGCGTCTCTTGCATACCATGATTTATTTTAGGGGTTACTTAAATGAACCAATATGGTGCGACTTTATACGTCCGTCTTTATCTGTCACTGTGTTTGTCTGTCACACTCGATTATTTCTGTAACATTTAATAAAGCTATTTTCTTCGAGTATGTAAATTATATTGTTTGTATTGAATATTGTTTTTAGATGTTGGTTAAATAAAGTGTTATATATGAAAAAGAAAAAGAAGAATCTTTTTCTTGCATAAAAAAAATAGAATTCTGAATACTATCGACATTATATCATGTCACATCACTGATTCTAGCGGACGAGTCCATCGAGTGGCGACCGCGGATGCGTAGTACCACACGGCTAGCGCAGTAATTGGTTCCTACCTGCTGATTTTTATCTCCAATTATTGAGTTTTCACGCCAATTAAACATTATCTGCCTTCTGCAGGAAGCCATGGATGTGTATATGTCGAAGCTATTGTTCGATAAGTATACTGTGCTCAACCTAGCTAACACCACCGTACCTTGTCCGAAAACCTTACACCTAACATTCACATCTATAGTACTATTCAACCGTTACTATATTAAATATTGAATAGAAGCAGGCATTAACTTACTTAAATCCATGATTAGGTAGAAAGATGAAATAATCTTGCTAAAATCCGATATCTGAAAAGATTTTTTTATGATCTGAAACGCAGTTACTAGCCAAGCACCGCCCGTCCTCCCACTCTCAAGCACGTAATCAAATTCCTAAGCAAGCAACGCTTCCAACACCCTGGACATCCTCACCCCCTTCTATGAGCTCCTGGTATAACAAGCCTGTACCTACCAGGTAATGATTATTGAGCGTTGACTTTCTTACTGAGATGATCGAACGGTATGACGTGGTAAAGTGGGTGCATTGCCTGTGCAGCTATGGGCTCTTGGTATATTAGCCTGTACCTATCTACTAGGCAACGATGAGTGTGGTGGTTACCCGACTACTGCCTGTGCAGCTATGGGCTCCTGGTATATCAGCCTGTACCTACCAGGCAATGATGAGTGCGCTAGAGGTTACCCGGTTAATAGTTGAGCGTTGAGTTTATTCCTCAAATGAAGGATCCAGTTTATTCCCTAAATTATTTCTAAACTAGAAGTCTATCGACAGTTAAACAAGTGAAAACATAGAAGGGTAAGCTTCCCGGACGCATTAACTTGTTTCGAGCCAAGCTGCCTCTATCTCGAACCCATTTTGAACATGCAACGCAATGTAAATACTTAATTAACCTGATTATAATACACTACCTTAATGAGTTTGTTTTTCTTATGTTAATCAATAGTTATAGCTATAGGTATAAAAGATTTGTGTGATACTATCAATTCACTTAAAAAATCACCTTCCTCATTTCAGACGGCCTCACTGTCGCAGTGGCGTACACTCGGATTCCAGTGAGAGGTTGCAAGTTCGATTCGCGCCACGGGCCACTTTAGAATTTTATAATGTCCAATATGGCTTAAATCTGGTCTGGTGGGAGGCTTCTTCCGTGTCGTTACCACCCTACCAGCAAAGACGCACCCCTATACAGCTATTTAGCGTTCAAGCGCGATACTGTATAGAAACCGTTAGAGGTTATATTTACTCCTTTCAAGTACAATAACATCTCAAACTTCATCGTCACTCACTACCAGGTGTGATCACAGTCAAGTAGTACCTACCGAATTGTACTGTATAAAAAACAATCGTACCTGCAAATAGTATAGATAAGTTGTCATAGGTACCTTTTTAAATTTGTCAAAAATTTAAAAAGATACCTATACCTTTTTAAATTTTTGATCTGACTTGGGAGTCCCTCAATGTATTTTGTACTGCTAAGTGCTAACATACAACAATATAGGGTTAAATTAATCTGGCATTGATCTCATTGGCTGAAACCGGCCGTTTAATAATAAATAAGGCATTATCTACAATAACTCGATTCGATTGAAACAATACCTCGAGGACGTAGGCGGTGGGACTATCGGGCCATTGATGAGAAATATATGCTAAGAGATGTTCTTACCACCTAAACTGTTCGTCTATTGATTTATTTATTAGCGTTTATACACGTTATAATAACAGTCACGCTGATAATTAATTTGACCATTGGAATGAAGTAAATATGGTTTATCAGATAACGAACAAATGGTCAGAAGTTCAGCTTCTTTGTGATAGGAAAAATGTTTGACTTACCACCGATTCGCAACTTCGAAGTTGCGCTACTAGTCGTGAGTCGCGTGATCTACGGAGCTCCTCAACTCAGATAAGGTCGCATAGATACTCAAAGTATAGCTTTCGCCATTGCCTGCTTTGTTATTTTGAGCTTTTTCAATAACCGAAAGTGCTAGCCATATAATGTCCCCATTCATGTGTTCCTTAAGTTTGCTATTGCATTGCTTTCGAGCAAAATGCAAAAAGTATTAATAAGAATGCAAGGAGCATACGTGATCAATTTAGCGTTCATTTAGCGATCATTTTCATACATTTATGAATTACGTTCCATTTCTATCTTCTTAACGTATCGCAAAATAACACAAGGCTAGAGGTGCGTGTCTCAGATTCGTAACAGGTAACATCATCTCTATATAGATCGTAAAGGTAGTTTATAAGGGCCGTCTGGTTTAATTGCAGGTAGCGTTAATTGGCCATTGTCCACAATATTGGCTGCCCTCGGCTGCCCTGCGCTTAACTCGTCCATTGTTTTTATACCTTATGGCTAAACGTTTTAATTTGTTATACTACTTTAACAATAAAATAATGTGATTAAAAATTTACCCACTTTGTGTATACTTAGTTGTTTACTGAACAAAGGAAACTGTAAATATAAGCTTTAATCGGCACTTAGGTTTAAAGACGTTTATTCTCAAAAGCATATTTACTACTCAAAAAAAATTCTTATTTAGATTTTTTCTATTTATTGACAAGCCATTTATAAATATAAAGAAGAGTAACAGACCGCATAATCTTCCCTGCATTACGCCCATCATCTGCTGCAAAACATTATTTTCAACACTTTATGAAGATAACATTTTTATCTCTTACAAACAAAGACAAAACTCGCTGATATTTCTTGAAATGTACCCATAATAATTAAATGTCGCAATAAGAAGCTCTTATCAACCGTACGGATGGGGCTACTGACCAGGGCATGTCATTCTGTTGAAACAACTAGTTTACTCTAACACTCAACAACCGAGCTTTACATTTCTGCGTCAGTGCATGAAGACTCTAAAGTGGATTGCAATGAATCGGCAATCGATGTTGTTTTTTGGAAGATATTGATGTACTTGGAGTTATTGGTACGGTAATACGTCAGAGACAACCAGTTAGGCAAATTATCTGCAAGGAATCAGTGGGTCCACCTGCCGTTGCCGTCTTCATAATATTTATGCCGGTTTTAAGGTTGCCTGTGTGCGTGATTAGTCGCATTGTTTTATTGTTATTGTGTTTACAAAAATGGAAGTTTCTTAATGAAACCTGCATGTTGAGTTGAGATGGAATTATTAACCATATTTTGTACTTTGTTTTGAGTTTTTTTGTCTTGAAGTTGATATTCATCGAAAGAAAGAATCATTCGTACTTACTTACTGTTTCTAATTACTTGGGAATTTTCCTTGTGCTTTAGTACATACACCTTACTATAGATATTGTGGTTCTAATGTTTGTTATCGGGTAATATCGATAGTAATATTATAAATCCGAAGAGTTTGTTTGTTTGAACGCGCTTATCTCAAGAAGTACTGGCCCGAACTGAAAAATCCTTTTTGTTTTGAAGAGTCCATTTATCGAGGAAGGCTATAAGCTGGTTAACATTACGATATGATCAAGAGAAGTGGAGCATCGTTGAATAATGTTGCAGATACGGGAAAACTTGTCCCTTTCTTACTTACCTTATACTTACTTACTTACCCGGAGCTTACCCGTTATAATAGTACTTTATGCAAAAATCATGTGACGGAATTGTTTTCTTTCAATAATCTTAAGAAAAGTTCGTGACAAAACATGTCTATCTCACATTAATGTAGTCTGAGGTCTATCTTTTAAGGTTGCCTCAATATAATAGGATATGTAAAAACCGAAGTTCATGAGGGCGAAGCTGCATGCAACAGCTAGTTTATTTTAAATTATCTTAGCAGATACTTTGTTACTAGTGTTAAGTATAAGATAAATATTAGATTTGTGAGAATAAGATATTTTTCTTTTTAAGGTTTATTTTGTTTCGGTGTATTAAAATAGGGCATTAGTTTAGTAGTTTTCTAGTAAAACAAACGCATAAATAATAATTGATTTCATTAAATAAGTAGTACTTAATAAAAATAATTTGTTTGACCTGTAATTATTACTACATTATACGTAAATGATAAGCATTAAACACACGTTTTATATCACTATCAAATACAAATAAAACTCAATCTATTCTGGAATATAAAGTTAATAATATCCATTATTCAACGGCAAAGCTTAACAATGTGTGTTGTGGACCGTTTAAAAAGCTCTTTAAAACAAACAAATCATATTTTAAGGCTAGCGCACACTGCCTGGGAGAGATTTTTCAATCATACGCCCAGCATGAGACCTAATTATACACATAATGATTTGAATGCTCTGTTAAACCATGTTATAACACATGCATTACGATTTAGTTTTGAATTTTCAATTGCTTTTAAGGAGGTTGTAACTCCGAGAGTTTTTTGATCTAGGTGAATAATTTATCAATTATTGGCTACAAATTATTATTTATGATGGTCTATAATTTTAAGCAAATCTTTAGTATTTATAATATGGACGTGTGTAAAAATTATTTGTAGGTATCTTTTGACTACGCGCATGGTTAACCATAAAAGTTAGATTGACATATATTTTTACCCACGACGGAACGGAGTACGGGTATATGCGTTTAGGGTGAGAGACCGTTTGTACATTACTCTGTTAAAAAGATTTTATGTTTGTTTGTATGTCAAATTGTTCACAAAAACCAATACTGCAAAAATATTTTTGTTTGTTTGTTTGTTTGTTTGTTTGTTTGTGTGTGCACATCAATGTTCCCATTTATTTCAAAAACGGCTTGACCGATTTAGATGCGGTTTTCTGTATAATGTTTGGTGTTCAGCGGCAATGGTTCTTAGATAGTTGTTACGAACATCGATCACCAGGGGGTGTCATAAAATACATTTATATTGCAAACGAATGTTCCCATTTATTTCAAAAACGACTTGACCGATTTAGATGCAGTTTTCTGTATCATGTTTGGTATTCATTGGCGATGGTTCTTAGATAGTTGTTACGAACATCGATCACCAGGGGGCGCCATAAAAACCATTTACAGTGCAAACGAATGTTCTCAATTATTACTAAAACGACTGAACCGATTTGGATACAGATTTGTACAAAATATTCGTGAGTCATTGGCAATGGTTCGTTGATAATTGTTCTTGTAATTGAACAGCAGGGGGCGCCACAATAAACGTCTCTTTATGACTTGGAAGGGATGATGTCTTCAAACGCTGTTAGAGGAGCTAATGGCTAGTTTGAAGATTAATTTTCATTTTTTAATAATAATATAATTTAAATTACATTAATATATTAATCGAAAAACTATAAAACAGGTGGAAAATTAAAAAATTTTAAAACACACACGACTTTTGCAGACATGTAATTGAAAAAGGATTAAATAATTTTTTTGAAACTCCCCGACTAAAGGAAAGTGAGAACTAAGAACCTATCAGTATAATTACAAATCCAAGAAAATCCGTCAGAGCTGCCATTGCTATTTTCGTTTCCAATATCAATTAATGTAATTAGTAAGTATTGATAAACTGCCGGTTTATGAGAAGTATCAAGAAATTGAATTAGTCATCAAATGGTAAACAGCACCATCAACACCGTCATAGGCAAAACACAGCAGCTCCGACGGATTTTCTTGGATTTGTAATTATACTGATAGGTTCTTAGTTCTTACTTTCCTTTAGTCAGGGAGTTTCAAAAAAAATATTTAATCCTTTTTCAATTACATGTCTGCAAAAGTCGTGGGTGTTTTAAAATTTTTTAATTTTCCACTTGTGACTCTTTTGAAGGCTTGTATAGCACAAAGTTATGAAATCAATATCCATTTTTCCATGCCATGACTGTATCAATATCACCATAAGCAACGATAAGTGAAATACCTCGAACAGTTGTTTGAAAGTGGAATAATATGACCACTGCCATTTTGCTAATAATTATGTCACAAAAAAGTCGCTGTGACATACAGACGGACAGACAGACATGTCGAAAGTATAAGGGTACCATTTTTGCCATTTTTCTACGGAACCCTCAAAGGAAGGCATATTGAACAGTCACAAACATTTGTGTGCGTAACATTTAAGATAGATCAACAGTAAAGTATGAGTATACTGCTAAGACGAGGTTAGAGCTAGGTACGCACTAAGTGCATGTTACATTCAGTGTTACCGGCCCGGTGCGGTGGAGCGATGTAACGCACCTTCACTCCGGTGTTAATTCGCTAAGACTCGCCGTATGACAGCCGCTCCGTGCGAACTACAAAAGGTACGGCGAAGCGTGAACGAGAGAATAATATGGACTCGTTCGAATTAAACTCTAATAGTCCTTGACTACCTGACTGATGAATAAAAATTATCAAGTGTACTATAATAGTATACTGCTTATTAATACGAGATTCGAGCTAGGTTCGCACTAAGTGCATGTTACATTCAGTGTTACCGGCCCGGTGCGGTGGAGCGATGTAACGCACCTTCACTCCGGTGTTAATTCGCTAAGACCCGCCGTATGACAGCCGCTCCGTGCGAACTACAAAAGGTACGGCGAAGCGTGAACGAAATAATAATGTGGAATTTCCGAATAAAAGTCTAATAATAATCACTGACTGACTGACGAATAACTTATTTACAGTGCTGTACGGGTATACTGCTTATTAAGACGAGATTTGAGCTAGTTGCGCACTAAGTGAATGTTACATTCAGTGTTACCGGCCCGCTGCGGTGGAGCGATGTAACGCACCTTCACTCTGGTGTTAATTCGCTAAGACCTGCCATATGACAGCCGCTCCGTGCGAACTACAAAAGGTACAGCCAAGCGCGAACGAGAGAATTATGTGAACTTATCCAAATTAAACTCTAATTATTATTCACTGACTAACTAACGGACGAATAACGAATTAACAGTGATGTACGGGTATACTGCTTATTAAGACGAGATTTAAGCTGGGTACGCACTAAGTGTATGTTACATTCAGTGTTCCGGCCCGGTGCGGTGGAAAGATGTAACGCACCTTCATTCCTGTTAGCCTAGGAAAATTAGCTTCAAAATCGTCAATCAGACCAAATAATTCGTGTAGTTTTGAAACTTGGTACAGTTATTCCTTAAGGTATCCAGATGAATATACTAAAAGTCCCCGAGGGTGGGACACGAGCTGGAGGTGGGGGTGGGGGGGAAAGGTCTCTTTTTCAAGTTTTTTGCTTGTGACTCGAAAACTATTTATAATATCTCTATAGTGACTTCTACATTAATCATCAGCATTAAATTTTCTATAAATTATGTCTTAACATTTTTACTGTACCATCAATACTTTAGGAAATACAGAGTATTAAAGGTGATAAAAATAAGAAACAAAATCGTGTTTGATGGATACGATGACGTAATAAATAGCACAAAAACATATGAACAAAGAAGGAGGGCGGTGAAATCGTCTGTTGATATAAACATCAATCTCTCGATGAAGGTCACTGTTCAGCAAGAGCATTTTCTATCAAATACAAAAAACAAGTCCCATCTGATTAAACTTCTGACAGAAAAAATGCAGGCTGCAAACATAGAAACACGAATAGCTACAAGTGATGCTGACTGCACAATTATTCGCACTGCAATTGATAAAGCTGTAGACAATCTAGTGGTCACTGTTATTGGAGAAGATGTTGATCCCTAGTTCTTGCAATGGCTCTTACTCCTCCAGAAAAAGAAATATTTTTTGTCAAACCGGGAAGAGGGAAAGTGGAAACAAAAATATTTTCCTCCCAAGAACTTCAAAAACATTCATTTTGTAGTTCTATTCTCTTTCTGCATAGTTTCAGTGGGTGTGATACAACCTCCGCTATTTACAGGAAGGGCAAAACATCAATTATCAAACTTTTTGATCAAAAGCCATTACTAAAGGAAATAGCAACTGTGTTTTATGACCCAACATCTACTCCGGATGTTATAGCAGAAGCCGGAGAAAAAATGTTTCTTGAAGTATACCGAGCGCCTTGTACACAGTCTGAGATTAACCGATATCGATTTACAGTTTTCCTGAAATCTTGTACCAAGCCCAAACCGGATCTTTCTTCCCTCCCCCCTACCAAAGGGTCAGCAAAATATCACGCTTACAGAGTATTCCATCAAGTACAGGAGTGGCTTGGGAACCAACTGCCTCCTGAAATATGGGGTTGGAAGCGAGGAGCCGATGGAAACTTAAAACCAATCACGACCTTGGATCCTCCTGCTCCTGATGCGTTGTTAAATTCAATTTTTTGCCGATGCAAAAGTGGTTGTTCTGGAAAATGCAGTTGTCGAAAAGCGGGCATTAATTGTAGTCTTATTTGCAACGGCTGCCAAGGAGCTTGTACTAACGGAGCCCCCATCGATATTGATGATAAAGATGAAACACAATTTGATTGATAATAAGTTGGCATACACGTGCAAAAAAAAATGTAAAAATTTTCAAAATTAAAATTTGTAAAACGATTTTTTTTTTTTATCACCTTTAATACTCTGTATTTCCTAAAGTATTGATCGTACAGTAAAAATGTTAAGACATAATTTATAGAAAATTTAATGCTGATGATTAATGTAGAAGTCACTATACAGATATTATAAATAGTTTTCGAGTCACAAGCAAAAAACTTGAAAAAGAGACCTTTCCCCCCCTCCCCCACCTCCAGCTCGTGTCCCACCCTCGGGGACTTTTAGTATATTCATCTGGATACCTTAAGGAATAACTGTACCAACTTTCAAAACTACACGAATTATTTGGTCTGAATTCCTTAATTTTCCCAGGCTATGTGTTAATTTGCTAAGATGCCCAGATCCTTCTTTCCGCGAATGTGAGAACTATGGAATCAACTACCAGCAGACGAGTTCCCTTAAAGCCAAAACATGGTGTTATTCAAGGTGCGTGCGTGGTCTACTTTGGCGCTGCAAAAGATCGCTAAACATCAGGTGAAACGA
Source organism: Coenonympha arcania (assembly GCA_036785405.1). Lineage (NCBI taxonomy): Eukaryota > Metazoa > Arthropoda > Insecta > Lepidoptera > Nymphalidae > Coenonympha > Coenonympha arcania. Next base: position 5,898,830 of record JAWDAA010000030.1, on the reverse strand, counting down.
CCCCATTTGTTTAAAAAATGTACTGACAATATCCTCGCTATGCCCAACGCCGGAGCGACGTGCGTGCGACGGGCTATAATAGTCTTGATATTTTCTTTATCTCGCAGTTCTCAGTTCTCCGGGATACTATTACCTGTTCGCGGATTATTGCAGCACTGCCGCGATACCGGCCGCGCCTGCTTCTCATGCTCCTAGCGCGTAGTGCACACTGCAGCCAAAACAAAAGGGTTATCAGGAATTTCATTTATACTAATATCATAACAGCATTTTAATCCCTAGTAACCTAGGTAGTCACTGTCATAATATTGCTATGACATCTGAATTGTATTGGGTCATATAATTATCGAAATACAAGTATGCTTGAGCTCAAATTTTTTTCTGGTTTTAAGGGGAATCCGTAGGTTTCTAGGTCTAAACATCCTCAGTCGGTTCGTTAATAGTTAACTATTTCTTTCAATTATCAATTTCTAGATAGATATTGCTATTATTAGTCACAGATTTACAGATCCAGCGCACAGTACTTCGGGAGTGAGGCACGCAAAACGGATACAAAACAAAAAGCCGTATTCCTTTTGAGTTCGTACATGGTTAGTACGTAGCGAACCGCTGACCGAGTCACTGCTGCGTAATTTGTATGTGACGTTCAGAACTGGCAATTGATTTAAATTCGAAACACCAAACCTCAGCGAGAGTCCATCAGTGTGACCAGTCTACATTGAAATTATTTTCCCTAGACGTAAGGTATAAATTGTATGTTAGTAACAGGGCATTTGAGATTTAAAAAAAACCTTAATGACTGGTCTCTTGTTGAAACAACGTTTCTTTTCGGACGATATCGCGTACGGGGCTTAGCGGAAAAAGTATAAAATACTATAAGACCCAAGATTAATCGGTCAAACATCTTGCTGCCCACGATGAAATAAAATGAGAAACGGCGTCGCCTGTTGCTCTGCATATTATTGAATACGGTAATTTTCTTTGATGGTGAGTGACGGTCTTTCACTTCATTTGATATAGTATTAAAATTGAAAAAAGTGGCCGCCATTTTGAACTTTTTTGTTATTGGACCGAATTCTTTCAAAATTGAAATCTGACCGTGGCAGCAACCGTGGCATCTGACCGTGACCACAGATTATTTTTCTATGCTTACTGACACGGTCAAATATCAGTTTTGAAAGAATTCGGTCCAATAACAAAAAAGTTCAAAATGGCGGCCAATTTTTTCAATTTTGACACCAGATTCTTACTCAATGCTTGCCGCCATGGTCAGATTTCGATTTTGAAACAATTCGGTCCAATAACAAAAAAGTTCAAAATGGCGGCCACTTTTTTCAATTTTGACACCAGATTCTTACTCAATGCTTGCCGCCATGGTCAGATTTCGATTTTGAAACAATTCGGTCGAATAACAAAAAAGTTCAAAATGGCGACCACTTTTTTTAAATTTTGACCACGGTTCTTTCTCCAACACAGACCGTCACTTACCAGTTAGAGTACAATCAAAAGAAATGACTGTCTTCAATATGTATGATGCAGATAATATTATAAATTCAAATGGAACCGAAGACCGTCACTCACCATCAAAAACAAATACCGTCTTCAATCTGCAGAACAACAGGCGACGCCGTTTCCCCGTTTTATTTCATCGCGGGCAGCGAGACGGCGTCAGAGGTTAAAAATATACTTAGGTACTAATCACTCTTCACTAAGGAAATCGTACCTATAATACTAATTGTAGTGGGAGTTTTTTTCTTAAGCCACTTAAGCTAGCAACATTATCAGGCTTGCGTTAGACAGTGTTCGTACCGATAGCTGTGTGTGTGCACGCACACATACGTAAATACCGTGCGTCACTTGATGCTTCGGAAGTGTTCATCTGTAAATCTGTGTTATTAGTATAATGGAAAATGTTGATGAAAAATAATACTGTGCATCATAATAATGCCCACTTTGTGGACTGAACTACTCGAAGATAAAATGCCTACTAATGATTTATTAAAATATACTTTTTACATTTATACGTTATGTACAATACTGAAACTAAAACATAAACTAATATATAATCTAACTATATAAAAACAAAAGCGGAAATAAGCTACTGAAAAAATATAGATTCCGTGTGTCCAGAGCTCAACTTTACCACTTTGTCTCAGCATCATCTTAACAAAGATAGAGCTAAGTGTGCGATTTCATATGTCCCCTTTATTACACAAATAGGACCTTGCACTTCTGTTTATTAGTCTTTTGGCATTTTGAGACAATATTTCCTTTGTTTAAAACTTCTGTAAGTATTGAGGTCTACTTCATTTAATTTAAACTAGCGTAGGGTAAATTGATTACCACAAAACATTATTTTCACTTGTAAATAGGCATTTATCTAGGGTATACAAAGTGAAATTTGGTCGTACTTACTCTAATTGAAGGAAGCTCCCATAAAACAAACGTGATTTAACCCACAATCGAAGACCGAATGGCGTAGCGGTAGCAATCCTGCCATTAGCGTCCGAGGTCGTGAGTTCGATTCCCACGACTGGAAAATGTTTGTATTTATGTATATCAAATATGATGTACAATTATCCGTCATCTAGTCCCCATAAAACAGGCTATCGCTTACTTTGGGGCTACATTGCGATGTGTAAATGTCCTGCTAGAAAAAAATCCAAGGACCTATAAATTCAGGCAAGCTCAAATTGATTGTGATTCATTATGATTATTTGCTAGGAGCTTGATGAAAGAAGCGATTTTAATTGACTAATTAATTTATCCTTACTGAAGCGAATGCGCTATTGTATCATTGATTTAATACCTATCCCATGTAGGGACTCTAGGGAGGTACGTTTTTAAGTATGGGAAAGATGTTTTTTTTTTAAAATACCTACTATAAGTTTAGAAAACGTTCGGTATTTAGGGATTCAGAGTAAAAGTACATTTTTTTGTTAAATTAAAGAGTTACACGCAATAAAAAAAAGAAACTGTATCTATGTTTCGAAGCTCAGTGTTGCGTCATTTAATATTATTTAATTGTAATTAAATACTATTAAATGACGTTTTAACGTACCTACGCACTTGAATCTTAATCGATTTAGATCTATAGACAGTAGCGTTTCCACTTTTTCTATTAGTAATATTTGAAAACTATTGGTGCAGATAAATGTAGAAAGGTAGATTGTGATTGTCAACGGTATGGTCCACATTAAATTACAATCACGGTCGCCTTTATAGCGTTTTAAGACAAACCGTCCAATATTATTGTCTCATTTTAACGGAATTTCGCAACCTTACGACTCAGCGAGTTTTAGATAGCCGAATAATTGGCGTAAGCACAATTTGCATTGCAATACAATCTCTGGATCATGTTGTTGTGATAGTAAGAGCGATACGTCTGTTTAGTTTCGTCGTTTGAATTGGTCTGTCTAAATAAATCTAGATAAACATAGTTTTACTGTAACAGTTTGGTAATTTTATGAATGCCTATTGGTGTGTTTAATTCCACAAAATATAGGTTTATCAATGATTAATGCATGTGTATGAAATTTAATTACAATTTATTTTTACAATTAATTATTGTAAAAATAAATTAGTTATTGTAAAATATTTTAGTAATAGTATAATAATTAATTATAAATATGAATACCGTGATTAAATTTTCAAATATTTCTATGATCTATGAGGCTGATTGTCTAAGTTAAATGTCAAAATTGATAGACTAAATTCCCTTAAGTACATTTTTGGGCTAATCAAGATCCATCATTCCCACGTTATTTCGAAAAACCAATCGTTTGCAAAGTAGTTACAAAAGTTTGATAAAGAGTAGGTGTACATACAATCCCAAGAAATGTTGAAAACCGATTCAACACGGGTGTAGCCGCAGAAAAAACCTAGTTAGTACCTTATAAATGAACTGGATACAAATTCGTTAAAACTGATAGACGCCCCGGCGGACGGCGTTATGTCGCCAGTTTACTGGTGTCAAAAATGTTTGTCTTGACACCAACAGCGTCAGTTACATTGTCTATGGACCGCGGTCTACGCCACAGATCACTATACTTGTTGTAAGTCCACACGCGAGTTTCCACGGAGACGATTTCCGCCATGTTGCGGCGTATTAGCGGAAAATTTGACAAATGGTGCTAATTTTTTTTGTATGAAGTAGGTTGACGTAAAATTTTCCAATGGGCACATCCTCAGGTTTATATCGGTGTCTTGACTGCACAATTTTACAGTCCGCTTGAAGTTTTAATGCAGATAGCGTAGATAGACACCGTTAGCTCATTTCGAAATCAAACGCGGGTCCTTTTGTTTGTAAATTCGTACCACTAAGCCATGTAGGTAAGTAGGAACGGGGAAGGCACAGTAAATATTGATGTTGATTAGATTTTATCAGCAATAAATATTAGTGGGGACCTAGGATAAGCTCATTGATAAATCGGCCACAAATGGTCCATAAAACATGATATAAAGTAATCTCTGTCATCGACTGTTGGACAGTACACGCTGTACAATGTACAGTTAGTTGGGTACAATGAGACTAGGAACGTATAAAAATATCAGAGCCTTATATGCGGGACAATAGTGGACGTGCTTGTGGGACAGCGGACGTAGATTGTAAATGGTTACGGAGGCTGTTATATTACTGTTTTAGAACCTATTATACTGAAACCGTTTTTGACGTGATAACGTTTAATAAATTGATGAACACCAGCAACGCACATGAAAAATAGTAACGTTCCGCGTAACGTTCCACTTGAGCCTGTGCGTGCAAGCGAGAGTACGGAACAAGTGATAGAGAGGCACGATAAAACAAACGATAGAGAGGCCAATTATGACGTTATCACGTAAATCTATCGTCCGTAAACCGACTTTACAGACAACCAACTTTTTTTAGGCGCACAACTGGGGTACAGCTTTCTTCGGATTTTGAGAAGATTCATCAATAGCAACATAAATAAATGGATCAGGATATAACACATTCTGCAATTTAGCCTCAAGGCTAAATTAGTTTAGAACTGATAAATAGGTACTTTTAGAATGAATAGTTAAACACCCAGACACTAGAAACAATCATGCTCATCATACAAACATTTCCAATTGTAGAAATCAAACCCACGACCTTCAACGCAAAAGTCAGGACCACTACCATACAATGCGGCAATTGCCGCCTTAGCTTTGCTACTTATTGAGCTTCCCTGGTTTGTAACAAACAACGAAAGAAGGAGGAATGAAAAGGATGTAGGAAAGAAAGAAAGAAAAAACATGAAGAAAGGTAGAAAGGAAGAACAAATGTAGAAAGGCACTTAAGTCAGCTGGGAAGGAAGAAAAAAAGGAAGTAGGAAGAAAGGAAGAAAAGAAGCAATAAAAAAGTAACCGCTTGTAACAATTGTTTATTCTTCATGTTGTGTACATATCTGTCCATTGGAAAGTTCCATATCGCAAAGCTTTACGTTCTTACGTCTCAGGCTATGCGTGTCCCGGAACGCGAAAATCACTATTTATTGTTTAGTGACGAGCTATAAATTCTTGCGACAAGTACCTGACGCTGGCCATTGTGCTCTATTGTGGTTTTATTGCACGCTTATTGAAAGTAAGCCCTGTTTGAGGCCATTTCGAGTTAGCGATTTCAGTTAGGCTGAGTTCCGCGTCCCGTTTATACAATACGCAATGGATGATTGTTATGAGGTAACCGGAAAAGGCAACATTGAGTACGAGCTATTGGTACAAACAAGAGATTGCTATGATCTTATTTTTATATCAGGATAAAAAAGCCAATGGGATAAATATACAGAAATAAAAAAGACCTACCAAGACACAATATCCGCTCATAGTTTTATGACTGATCGTATGGCCCCCTAACAAAAAAAGTTAGGATAAAATTTTGGTATTATATCCAAATTGCTGCATGAGTTCTGCTCGCGTGGAATGGTACGTGGTATTTTCACGCTGAACAGCTAGGCTGATTCGTTGCACAAATTTAGGTCCCGTTTGTCAGCAGCTGATGAGGCAAAACATTATGAGGCAAGGCTTGTTTATGTGTTAAAGTATGTTGTGTCCCACATTAATGTCAGTCCCAATTTTTTGAAGAGCCAAGGTCCAACTATCAGTCATAAAATCTTGCATATCAAATGCATGATTTGGTGTCTATACTTAATCAGTCTACGGACGACCATTGCTGGACATAGGGCTTTAAGAGAGCGCGGAACCACACACGGTCTCCGCCTTCCTCATCCACCCGCTACCAGCGACCTTTTTCAGGTCGTCGGTCCAGCGGGGAGGAGGTGGTCCTTATACGCTGCGCTAACCGGTATGCGGTCTCCACTCCAGGACACGTAAGCCCCAACGGCCGTCGGTTCTGCGACAGATATGGCCCGCCCATATGATGTCGATTGCAACGACAGAAATATAAAGTTCGACCAAAAAAAAAATTAGCAAAGGAGACATTCCGAAATGGACATGATTTTTAGAAATAAAACCAAATTCATTTCAGAATGACTCAATGACAATTCCTGTGGCGAAACTAAGCGTGATATTGAGTCTCTCAAGTATACCAATTAGGGGTAGTCAGGTTCCTTGTTATCAATATCGAACCATCGATCTAAAGGACTACTCTTAAAAACTACAAAGATCGTTAGCAAGAGCTATCGCTTAAACAAATGCCCGTGCATTTTATTTCTCTAAAAGATGAATGCCCGATGCCAGTTTGAATAATTCCTATGGTTCAGCAGCGCGGTTTTGTCGCATAAATTAAAAGGAAGAGGAACGCGCGGCATTTGCGTTATTTACTTTGTTTTAATGAAATTTTATTGCCTACCTCGAAGAGCTTTGTTGAGATCGCGGTGTTCACAAATCCTTCACTGTCGCGTGTGGTATTATGACCGAGCCATACGGTGCGCAGGCGCACGCAACGGTACGTTAAAATTAACGTTCTTATGATAAATGCTAAGAGTAGACCCTATACAGGGAAACTGCTTCAAATGAAGAAATAGGTGACAATAATCCACACAAAATATATACAATTACGGTCCGCTCATAAGTAAAGGCCTTACAAAAAAATAAAAAACTTGAGAGGTGTCAAGGGACACCCGGATACAATAGCTTACTATCGCAAAGAGTGTCGTTACAACTTTTCGTCTTAATTTTTTCCATCTAGCCCCCTTTCGCAACGCGCGATAAGGAACTTCGTTCCAAAACACAAGACGCGAGACATGACGTTATCGCTAAATATATATAGAATCAACATAGACTACAGTAGGAAATCTGGAATCCTACTAACTAATTCTACTAACAATTACTGATTTTATTTAGGCACTATAACAACTTATTCACAAATACAACAATTATATGTAAAACATACAACAGGCCACAGATTAGTGCGATAAGTAAGTCTATACATAATTACAATTACAGACAGACTGCAATAAAAAAAGTTGTACCTACTCTTTTGGGGATTCTTTATCGTATTGCAGGTTAAATGCTGTCGATAAAGAGATACATAGTATGTATTTCTAACTCAGCTATTTCAGCTTTATACAATACCATAACCATAAAACGTAAATGCGTAATATGTGCAACCTAAAACTCATCTCTGAAATAACCCACCAGATTAAAAACTAAGCATTAATAGATTTGGGTTGCAATTTTTTGCATGTAATTTTATAAGAATGCCCTAAAAGATCCAGTTAAGCACCTATATCAATTATCACTTACCATCAGATCGTAATCTAACACAAAACCAGTAACCAATAAAAATAATCCCCATTCAAATTGTATCCAAGATCGCTCAGAATGCCGGTGAGAAGTCCGGTCGCCTCTATCGGGTGATCAAGAATTTTACGACGATAATTAGTTGCTATCATAACCTCTTTGACTATAACAACACATTACCCTGAATAGTCTAGGAGACTGTGAACGGCGTTCAAGGGGTTAGAAGGCCACAGTATGCAATTTCTAGTATCCTGCCAAACCTGCCTTTCTTCTTTGTTCGTTTATTGGCTTGTAGTTGTACCAACTGGGTACAATTCATTCGCCAGTGTCACGTGGACTGAAGGAGACAAGTAAACCTGCCTTTTTTCCTGCCTTTACAAATTCGGCCCGCTGATTGGTTCCCTGATTTACGTCAGCCAATCGGGGAGCAGAATTTGCTAACAGTACGATAACTTTTTTCTTACGCAATCAGTCCCCTGAAGGCTGAAGATCATTAAATTGACTAAGTACTAGTCAGACTCGCGCACGCAGGGTTCCATACCATTATCTATGAAAACGGTAAAAAAACGTTTATGTTGTTTAATTTAAAGGGCTTTAATATATGTTATTCTATTTTTTTTCGTATTTGTAATTATATAGCGGCAACAGCAATACATCTGAAAAAATTTCAGCTGTCTTTTCAGTCTTTAATGTAGCTGTGCGTTGATAGATCACAGATTATAAAATCTCAATTTAAGATTAACTTGAGCATAGTAAACAAATCTAGAAATGAAAAAATATCACAAATTACTCGTACATCGAATCCCAACTCGGTTTACTCTACGATAATTTAAATACCATACCCTAAAATAATTTAATTCGTTCAAGTTCTGAAATGCGTAACTAATTCTGCCTAATTTATTTCATTGAAGCTAAAAGTTATTAAATTCAATTATGTATAATTTAATAAATTCAAGCTATAAGTCATTTGCCGATTCGTCAAAATATCCATAGATTGGGACGAAAAAGAAGCATGTTCGATAAGTTAGGATCTCTTATACTATAGCTTGTTCCATAAAACTAAAAATAGTCTCAAAGTAAAATGACTAGTCCGAACTACCAGCGGTATTAATCGGCGATATAACCACCAACGACCGGATAGATATTTTCACGGTCTTTGTCGGAAGAATGTCGACAAACCTTGTAGTAGCGTTATTGTTTCGTAGTTTTTTCTTGTCTTTTTTATTGAATTTCTTGAAGCTCAAGTAGATTCTACGTTGGCAGGTTAATTTTGAGAACATTTGACTTGCAGGCTATTCTTACCTCTATTCTACATTTATGATCTAGCTATTGCGCGTGACTTCGCCCGCACCAGTTTCGATTTCTACATTATTTTTTTGTTATAATGATGTGGTGTTGCGGACTTTTTTTAGGACTTTTAAAGGAAAACAATTCCATCAATGATTTTTGCGTAACTTTAGCCGTTTGCGCGTGGTTTGCGCAGCGCATGCAAAGGAAGCTCTCCAAAAGGAACATTTTGTTCCCGTTTTCGCTACATTCTTATTGACGCTCCGCTCCTATTAGTAAAAGCGTGATTTAAGTAGATAAAATATGTCGTATACATAGATATATAATACTAAGGATGACGGGTCAGCGCTAAAAAGTGTCCGAGAGATCAAACGCGAAAAGGGAGACAATCGCACTATAGCTAGTTGCAAGTAAAATTAGGCTGTATAATAATGGTTTAAGACATAAGTTACAATGTTTTAGTTTGTTTATAAAAATACACATTCCCTCGTTTATATAATTGGTTTTCTCGGGACACTTTTTTTCGTGAATTTTGTATTACACCCGGGGTCCTTACATAGTAAGTCAATGGTCGTATATAACCCGATATCTTCTCAGACTGGTCACACTATTATCATTAAGATCGCTCTCGTGTTGAAAATAAAGTTATAAAGTCAATAAGGTATAAGGTCTTGACCTGAACCTTTCTTATTATAGGAGGACTAGTGTTTAGGCCAATAATGAGTTGAAATGATGATGGAGAGAGTAAATTACTAGCTCTCATAGTTAGCGGTTAAAAGTCTTCTTAAAATATAACATAAGTTAAAACAATAAGTTATGTCGATCATAGTTTTTCCCTCGGGCAAAGAACACCATTTAGCAATTGTATCGTTTGCCACTGTTTACGAAGAAAAGGATTTTTTATAAATTCACGGTTTAAAAACAAAATTTTATGACTACAAGATAATAATGTTGACTTATATTGCCGGAAATGTACAATGGCTTTTTATGAGGGAAGGAAATTTCGATAGATTTTCTATACTCGACGAAAGAGACCTATATTATGGATACATAACGTTAAATATTTACGGTTCTGAAAATCATATTATTATGGTCTATCACGTTATTTTACTAGTATCTTAAAAAGATTTTTTTATTAGTATTTTTTCTTCAATTTGAAGCATAGGTACTACTGAAGAAAGTCAAAAAATATTTTTTTGAGACAGAGATTTTCTTCTAGAGTAAACGAAAACCTTGTTGTTTCCTACTGTCGATTTGACAAACTTGGTCATAGCTTACCGTTCGGCGACGCCTGCGCCGCCTCCAGCGTTACTGTCACTACCGACAATTTGTATAAACAGAAAAATAATTGTAATGTCTCATTACAAAGCTGTTAGGTGATTTGTTGCTGAGGTGCCGTGTAATTATACGGCGTCGGCTGTCAATCTTTGACAGTTGGCGCTACTGGTTGATTTTGACGAATTAATTTAATTAAGTTTGACTGAAATAGCTGTCAAACTATCAATCCAGCTGCCGTAATCATGTTGACATTATATTTCTACGATTACAAAGGAATTCAAAAAGCAATCGTAGAAATATGTATGAGAAGACAGTTGTTATCGATAAGTCACGTGATCAATTTTTCAAACATCGAATATTATTATGTATTTCCTATACATTTTTAACGTTCCTTTAGAAATCATAAAAATACAATAGATCATCATGCCTGATGGCTACAACTGTAGCTTATTAAACTATGACGAATAAAATTGTTGCAATAGATGATTCGCTAATGCTGAATTGTTATGAATTAGTAAACAATTATTGATTATTTTAATTGAATCCAACTGTACAATATGGTTGCTTTAGTATGAATTGTGTGTCTCTTTGATAATTTATTTATTGCTAAGATGCGACGTTGACTTTAAATAAAACATGAATGCGTTTACCTAATCCAATGAAATTCTTAACGTCGTAAAAGGGTTATTAAAAAATTTGTTTTTTAGTTACCTGTAGTTTGAAAACCATAGAGACAATTACTTTCTAATTTGGGGTATTTATTCTAAATTCACTCTGAAGCAGAAACACACTTGGATAAAAAAATTTCGATAAAAAGTTCTCCCAAAGGTTGCTTCAAAATCTCCATTTTTAGGGTTCCGTACCAAAATGGTAAAATGGAACCCTTATGGTGCGACTTTCTCCGTCTGTCTGTCCGTCTGTCCGTCTGTCTGTCTGTCCGTCACACTCGATTATTTCAGTAACTACCGGAGCTATCGATATGAAATTTAGAATAGTTGTGTATATTAGTGGCCCAATGACACTGGAATAAAAAAAAAATTGAAATTATTTTTGTTCTTATTTAAAAAGGGGGGAAAATCGGAGGGTTGAAATTTAAAAGTGAGATAACTGTACTGTGTGGGGTATCATATGAAAGGGTTTACTTTGTAGGTACATTCTAAAACCGATTTTTAATTATTTTTAGTCATGATAGTTTTTGATTTATCGGGGAAAATGTCTAAAAAAATACCGTTCCCCCCCCCCTTATCTCCGGAGTTTACCAATCGAAAAATCTCAAATAATTATGGTCAATAGGAATTTACGTATATTTTACAGGAAAACTATAGCCAATGCTCTAACTAGCATAGTTTTTTTTATATTAACAATAAACCTCTACAAACAAAGTTAGTTTTGCGGTTCATTAACAAAGCCTGATTGTTTTGCTTCAGTACTTCTTGAGTACGGAACCCTCGGTGCGCGAGTCCGACTCGCACTTGGCCGGTTTTTTTATAATTTTTATCGGAAACTAATGGGTGAAATTATAATTTTGGTTTTAATGTGTCGGTACCAATAACTTCAGAAACTGATTTTTAATAACTGGTTATTTTTTTATGTAAAAAGGTAAAACGTCGTATTTCAGCCGAGGTCACCAACGAAGTCGAAACATTGAGAAGGACAAAAATAAAATCTGTATAATATCACCATAACCTAATTGCACTTTGGTGTTTTTCTGATATTATTAGTAATTTACTAATGATTTTACTGGAAAAATCGAGGAAAATAGTAGTCTCTTTTGTATATTGTATTTAAAGAGCTTGTTTTTAACATAACAGTCCGGACAACGGTTAAACCGACCAAATTATAATTTTCCCTCATCAAAACTTGCGAAAGTGGCGAGCGGGCGGGCCACCAAAAACTTCCGTTTCGTTAATGTATGAATATGTAACAAAATTTCTTGCAAAAACCGAACCGAACTCTCTGGTTCTCGGAACAAAATTTTAATTAAACTCTCGGCCATGTTTCTTTTTATCTGCCGGGAGAACAATGCGCGAGTACAATTACAATCGACTCGTGCGCACTTACGGGACCTGACGTGGAAAAGGCCAAAAAAATCGGTCAAGTGCGAGTCGGACTCGCGCACTGAGGGTTCCTTACTATCAAAACCCATTCTCAATAGTATTAAATTGAACTAAACACCCCTGCGCTCCAAATTCAAAAACCACGTTGGTTGTATTAGAGACCTCTTTTATTTTAAATCAACTATTTATTTTTAAAGTGAATTTTTGACAAGTCTGTGAACACGTCTACCTGTCGCCGTTATCAATATCGAACAAAAACCAGCAAAGAAATCACGCTTGTTTGTATGGGAAACCCCCTTAAATATATTTTTTATTTTAATCAACTGTTTACTTTTAAAGTGAATATATATATAATAAAATATTTTGTATACATTTGAGAACAAAAAAAATCACGTATGGCAGCCCCACTCAAAATTTATTTTATTCCATTTTTTAGTATTTGTTGTTATACGCGGCAACATCATCTGTGAAAATTTCAAGTCTGTAGCTATCACGGTTCCAGAGATACAGCCAGACGGCCGGACGGACAGCGAAGTCTTAGTAATAGGGTCCCGTTTTAACCCTTTGGGTACGGAACCCTAAAAACTGACCCGAATTGCGCTCCTTTTGCGCCTGAGGTGCCCGGTAATGGCCGAAATTTGCTGAAAGCAAAACGTTTCGAGGTCAATTTGATTTATATTCGCATTTTGATACAGTTCGGCTGCCTTTCTTGAGCCGACAATGCGAAATTGATGGCTGGAGAGAAAGAATGAGGAATTATCAAAACTGGTCCGCGTACCCGTTGTCTTATTAACTTTAATTTTACCATATTATTGTAATGATCGGTCTGCTATCTTAAACATTGCGGTGTTGATTGAGATATTTACCGGATACATGGCATTCTCGGAATAAATTTGTGAAATCAACGTTTTGATAATGCTATTGATCACTCGATTATTATTATTTTATCAACAGATATATACACAGGACACATTGCACGGCGTACTGTGTGGAAAATGTCCTCAGTTTACGGTGGCAAATATGCTGGTTTTGCCACCAAAATAAGGGCACACTGTATTTCACTCAGCGGCCACCTATAGAACTTTGACAGATGGCGCTCCTGTTTGCTTGAACAAAAAAGGTTTTCGTACCTAAATTGTTTGGATGGTCATTTCCCATTTAAAGGTTTTTAAAAAGTAACTTAATAGAAAAACAATTGTTTCACCAAAATAAACCTCCTGGACAAGGCGGACTGCCAGAAAAGTGTCACCAGTTTATCAGTGCCCATAAAGATATTCCTTGCTCTGTGGTGCCAAAGATGTTTGTTTTGACACTGACAACGTCATTAGTAAGCCGACATCAGTACCTATTGTCCATAGACCGCAGTCCCCACCACAGATTTCTTTTTTAAGACACCTTGTCAATAGTTTGCACACACGTTTCCATGGAGACGGTTTCTGCCATAATGTGGCGTGTTCTCTGGTGTGTTCGGTGTGTTAGTAGGAAATTTTGACAGACTGTTCTACTGTTTTCTTTTACTCATGGAGAAGATTTGCGTAAAATGTTCTGATGACCATGTCATCAGGTTCCTTATCGGTATTCACCAATCAAACTGTTTCAATGACCAAGTCTTTAACAAAGCTTTCGATGACAAAGTCTAAGATATATTCAATGCATCAATAACCTTTATAAACTACTTGGCTGCGTGGGCACATTAAGCTTCTTATGGTTACTTATCTCCGAAGTATAAATATTGCTAAGGTCTTAGGAGAGCTGAGATGTATAATTGTCAACGTCCCATCTATCCAGAGGATGCTGTAATGACTCATGCTGCAACCGCCTTACCAGTTTCCACCTTAATGATGGAAGTGGTAGACACTTTGAACCCTGTTTCCCAGGTCATAAAACCTACTCCAAAGACCGCACATTACTCCCGTTTCGGTCTAAATCACCGTGCAGATTTAAGTATTCTTATTTATTGCAATTTGTCAGCGGAACGAGATTTTAAACTCGTTTTAATTGCCGGCTAGATTTTCAGGGTTGAACAAACGTTTTGAAGTCGGTAGTTTTGAAAACGTTTTAAACACTTTCACCGCATTCGTCAAGTATTGAACCCCCGTTTAGTGAAACATTTTTATGCTGTTTTTTTAGCAATTCGTTACTGAAATTGTCAAAACTTAGACGAAAAAAAAAAAAACTTAAATTATTAATCCATGGTTAATTTCTTGATAAACAACCAGCTTAATCCATTTGAAGCGGCTGGATGAAGAAGGAAGATGAGTGTGGTACGTGCTTGGAAAGGCCAATGGTAACGCAGTCCAACAGTGGGCCTCCGTAGGCTGAGATGATGATGATGAAATCCATTTGTCCTATTATGTTCATTGTTCATAGATAATAATATTATTATAGTTTTGTTTTATGTTATTGTTTTGTTAGATATATTATTATAGTTGTGTTTTGGACTTTTCTAGACAATCACGAAATATTTTTTAAATCGTACATCGATACAAAAAGTAGCAACTTCTTATTGTTCAATTTATAGTGAAACGAATGACCTAATTTGGTTTTTCTTTAGTATCCCATAAAGAGCGACTGAATTTCCTTTTTTTTTTTTTTTTTGAAAAACTCATAACTACGACGTGAGTGTCTTAGAAGACTCGTAGAACAAAATTTGCCACCTACAACATTTTCCTCCGTATCATACTTTCATGTGCCAACCCTATAAAGAGTGATTGTTGCGGACAGGCGGCCATTTTGTTTTGTTTCCCGCGCTCGCATATGAATGTAACGCTATCATCAATAGAGATTCCTCGCTAAATACATGACGAGTGCGAGTACCTTCAAGGCATAAGCATAAGGATGTAGTTATTCTTGGTAAGGACAGCTGTTATTAAAGTTCTTTGAGAGCTTTTTCCTGTTATCTAATGAAAAATGCCTGTCTCTTTTGTCTAGTCTCTATGTACGGTACCTAGTAAAAAACCGGCCAAGTGCGAGTTGGACTCGCGCACCGAGGGTTCCGTACTACATTAAATATGCTTAGGTAGTTATAGCTTAGTACTTTTAAGATTCGTTCGTACTAATGTAGATGTAACACGACCAAAACTGTAACGACCAAAGATGTAAAACGGTGAACCGCAAAACTAACTTTGTTTGTAGAGGTTTATTGTTAATATCAAAAAAACTATGCCAGTTAGAGCATTGGCTATAGTTTTCCTGTAAAATATACGTAAATTCCTATTGACCATAATTATTTGAGATTTTTCGATTGGTAAACTCCGGAGATAAGGGGACGGTATTTTTTTAGACATTTTCCCCGATAAATCAAAAACTATCATGACTAAAAATAACTAAAAATCGGTTTTAGAATGTACAAAGTAAACCCTTTCATATGATACCCCACACAGTACAGTTATCTCACTTTTAAATTTCAACCCTCCGATATTCCCCCCTTTTAAAAATAATTTCCATTTTTTTTTATTCCAGTGTCATTGGGCCACTAATATACACAACTATTCCAAATTTCATATCGATAGCTCCGGTAGTTACTAAAATAATCGAGTGTGACGGACAGACAGACGGAGAAAGTCGCACCATAAGGGTTCCATTTTACCATTTTGGTACGGAACCCTAATAACCAATAAGAAACTGAGGGTATGGGCAATTTCGTATAAACCTTTTTCGTACAAGCAAACAGTAGCGCCTCTGTCAAAATTCTATAGGTGGCTGCTGAGCGAACTGCGTCGTGGCCTCACTGCAGCTGGTGACAAAACAAGCATTTTTGGCACCGGTAAACTGAGTACTTTTTTTCGCGCAGTCCGCCCTATCCAGAGTCTATGTCTATTCTACTAGACGGATACTCTAGACAGAACGGACAGCGCGAAATAAATGTCGCCAGTTTACCTATTCAGTGATACTAAAGAATTATGTCACTTTTTGTACATAACCAAATTATCAGAATTAAAATAGGTACCTAAGTAGAATTGATTTGGATTTCTTTATCCATTTTGTATTTATTGTATGCCTAATCTCGAAGACGTAGGTAATTCTGGGCAAAGTAATAGGGTAACTCGTGGGTAAAAAAGCCAAAATTGTCAATCGCCCTCCCCTTGTGTTGGGGTAATTTTACAAAATAACATAAAGTAACGTAATTTTACAACGGATATTGTTTCAAATTGGCTGAAAAGTGTGGTGGAATTCTTGCGTATTTCTTTCGCTAATTTGGTTTCATTTTACATAATCATCTAGAATCTAGATATTGAATGGATGCAGGCGTTATTTTGCGGAAATCCATAATTAGCTGGACAGATTAATTTGTTTTGCTATAATCCGCTACTTGAAATGAATCTGTATGATCCAATATGCAGGAACAAAACGCACAATTCTTCCAACTATCTTCGACGCACGTTTCCTCCCGACACCGGGATATCCTCAGGAGACGTTGACTTCACAATGCAACATCGTAGAGATACGTTGTCTTCAAGGTGTTTACCTATTATTAGTGAAAGTTTGTTTTACTAAGTGTTTTAACTATGAGCCAAAATGTTAGACATTTCATGGGTACTTAGAACGAAAAGTTATAAATTCTTCGTGGACCTTATAGGTTACTACACCTTTCTATCTCTAAGACATAAAATTCTCTTCTATTTGTAACAAAACTCCTCCGGAATGGCTTAACTAATTTTTATAAAATTTTTGTAGAAATTAGCTACGAGAAACGACCGTAAACTAATTTTCATGGCCGTAAAAGTGAGAAATAATTTATATGGCAAAATAAACGTTTGCCGGATTACCTGGTAATATAGGTACATCTAAGACGTCTGCCCAAAGATTGAGTAACTTACCTTTACTGTACATGTGACATATTTTGTTTTCGTATCTACTCACTATTTCATCCAACAATTTCCTACCTGCAAATTAATTTTAAATTGAGTATTACAAAACGAAATTATCAATGATTAAACTAAACAAGCAACCGGTAAGCTGCTACTGGTAATATAAGTTTCATTTTGCAGCACCATAATCGATTCTTTAAATAAACTGGCCGGTTTACTAGATTTTATAGGCTGCGTTCATTTACTTAACAATAGGGTATTTCCTATCATCAACTTGCTCACTTACGCGCTGTGCTGCGTTCGAACTGGCAAGTAAATTTGCTACAATACGTTTTCTTAACTAATTTTTTATGTCAGCCAAGGAGCCAAGTACGTACAGCAGTAACGTATAATTTATTTCAAGATTAACAAAAATGAATGATTTAAAAGAACGTGTTGACTTATCTCTATATGCTGCAAGCAACGTGTACGGCGGTGTCATTAAATTTTAGTTTCAGACTGGTGCTGTAACGACAGCGGGAAAAATACAAGCTTCAAGTAAACTCTCCTGTTTGAAGGCAGCATGAAAAACCTTATTCCATCGGCACCGCGCCTGATTTATCCAGGCTGCAGGCGACGTGTATGGAGGTGTCATTAAAGAGTGTGTTTCAGACTGACGCTGTAACGACGGCTGGAGAAATACACGCTTCAAATGCACTCTCCTGTTTAAAGGCAGCACAAAAGCCCTGATTCCATCGGCATCACGCCTGATTATTATCCTGGCTGAAAGCGACGTGTATGAAGGTGTCATTTTATGTATGTTTCAGACTGTCGCTGTAACGACAGCTGAAGAAGTAGACGCTTCAAGTACACTCTCCTGTTTAAAGGCAGCACAAAAGCCGTTATTCCATCGGCACCCGCGCCTGATTTATCCGGGCTGCAAGCGACTTGTATGGAGGTGTCATTTAATGTATGTTTCAGACAGATGCTGTAACGACAGCTGAAGAAGTAGACGCTTCAAGTACACTCTCCTGTTTAAAGGCAGCACAAAAGCTGTTATTCCATCGGCACCCGCGCCTGATCTATCCGGACTAACAGGCGACGTGTATGGAGATGTCATTAAAGAGTGTGTTTCAGACTGACGCTGTAACGACGGCTGGAGAAATACACGCTTCAAGTGCACTCTCCTGTTTAAAGGCAGCACAAAAGCCGTTATTCCATCGGCACCCGCGCCTGATTTATCCGGGCTGCAGGCGACTTGTATGGAGGTGTCATTAAAGTGTATTATTCTTGCCAGTTCCAGACTTGCTTGTACAAGTGCGGGAGAAATTGATAAAATGTTACTTACCTAACAAGTAATAATCATTAGTTAGTATAAATTCCATTCCTTCTTAGTTCTAAGTTGTATTTGCGGATCCTATTCATATTTCTTATACGCTACAAGTTAGAAGGTACTCGACTGCGCTCTTACCTGATCATAAGTGGCGATGCAGCCGAAGATGTTATTGTACTAACTTAGAAGGAGCAAGTAACCTCTAACGGTTTCTACACAGCATCATTCCGGAACGCTAAATCGCTTAGCGGTGTGCCTCAGCTGGTAGGGTCGTAACTAGCCACGGCCGAAGCCTTCCACCAGAGCAGACCTGAGCCAAATTGTTTTTTTTTAAACTTCATTGCCCCACTTCGAAAAAAAAAATGCAATATGGTGGACGAGCATCAAATTAATTGAAATTATAAATTATAAGTATTCTAGAATGGCGGAAATCGAACCCGTAATCCAACAATTGAATTCTATCGCGAGCCACTGAGCCATGTAGGTCGTCAGCTCCTATTATTTGTTAAACCTGAACAACTATAGGTATAAGAAAAAATAGCTTATTTATTTATCCTGGATCGAGTCAGGTATCAGTTAGTTTTATAAAAGTTTCAAACAGTAAACAAAATTTGAAATTACCCAGTAAATACTAAATAGAGTCATAGCTTTACCTCCACTGTAGTTATTTCTTAATTGAACTAGTTGCTACCAAATTACACAAACCGTAGAAAATCACCAATCAGTATCTATAAATTACTATCAGGTTTTCAATTATATTTGTAACAAAAATGCACAAAAACATAACTTTATGAATGAATTCATATATGCGACACAATAATCATCTAAATTGATATAATTCTATAACACCATTAGACGAGTCAATCAATCTATTTCCCGAGCTGGTGGAAGAATTTGCTGAGGTATTTCTTAAGAGTTAAAAACCTCGCCAACTTGAGACAAAGCATTTAAAAACTTGTAGGTTAGGTTAGGTTAGAACGATGTGCATTATGCAAGTAAAGATTAAAGAGACAGAAAGTTTGTCCTGGATTATAGCGACGTTAAATTGTGCAGGCCAGAGTTTAAGAGATGCTTAGAGGCATGCGTCCGGTGTGTATTGTCATAATTATTGCAAATTGACAAAAAAAAGAGACAAACTCTGAGTTGTTCGAAATAAAATAATTATTAGACACTTCTTATGATTAAATTAGTTTAAGTACTAACCACTTAAACTTCTGAGTTTGAACTGAGGATTAACAATGTAAAAACCTACCTAAGACCTGGCCGGACCAGACAGCTTAAAAATAAATTGTGAGTGAAAACTTGTAAAAATAATATTATTTTTTGTTGTAAAAATAACACTATTTATTAGTACATAATATTTTTAATTAACGTTTCTTGTTAAACTTTCCCCTGGCTCTCGGATTAGACGAGCCAATGAATTCAATTTACCGGTTACTTGACACTTGCCTAAACAAATCTAGAACATTCCCTATTAGGAAGAAATACCTTTGATTGTATACGAAATAAAATTCGCTATTAATTTAATGAAGCGCTTGCATCGTATTTATTTAAAATATTTGAGTGAACATGCCTTGTATGACTTGAGGATCATTCTTTTTATATTACACCCCTTGAACGATAATAATTTTACAAAACGAGTATATCTAAGGATTTTAATAATAAGTACCGTAAGTCATCTTTCTTCTTCTTTAGGAACTCCTTTTGTTCGCGACCGTCTAACCACCGCTATAACTATGTAATTTAAATAATGTACTTAACTATAAGATAGAATATCATTAAGAATTTTAAATAAAGAATTTATTTGCAAATAGGTTACATAAGTATAGTTTAAGTACGTAATAGGCGCTCACGACCTATATGTTTGTATAGAGGGTTGATTTAATAAAATTATTATCGATCTTATAGTAAAAATCTAAGCATATTCAATTAGGTCGTGAGCAATATAGTCTAGAATAGCCATTTATAGTACATAAAAATGGGTTAAAATGTTAAAATAACAAAATAATAAAGTTCGGTTAGGGCAAAACAAGAGGTTTTGCACCATACTTTAGTCCGTAGTTGGTAAAATAGAATAGAGACATTATAAACTACACTTGTAATAGGTAGTTAGGAACGATATCTTATCGTAGGGAGCAGTTTTATTACCCTATAGTATATAATTAATTAGAAAATTACATAAAGAGCATGTAAGCATAGTGAAAAATGATACAATAAAATAGTAAAATGTAGCGCGGAGGCGTGGCTCTCTATAAGGTATAGCTCCGAGGTACCGACTATAATCGAATAAAACCAGTATTTCGTACTCGCTCAGTCGTCGCAACCAGAAGAAATCGAAGACAGAAGAAGACGGTGAAGAAGGCACTCCGTAGAACACCAGCGTTCTAGTCAACACTGGCAGCCAGAAACCTTACTTCTTCCACGAGCGGCGGCGAGTCGGGTACCAGATCCTCAGGCGAGACGAGCAATATTTCCGCGATCCAGAGCCAGCGCCTCCGAGCGTTGTTTTCACGACGACTTGGAAATTCGTGTTTCATTCAGAGACCAGCACCCCTCCGGTACAGGACGTCAGCCCCCCTTGCTCTTCTGAACGCCGCTTTCGCGGCGCGGCCCTACCGTTCCGTTATTTGAAAGGGCCGAGGCGTGAAGCTGCAAGGGCGAAGGCCCGTCCGGTACATTTGATGGTCCTTCGCTGCCGGATCCTGAATCATCGCGCTGCCTGGTCTGCCGTCCGTCTGCGGGTCAACCGAAGAGAAGAAAGAAGTCTTCTACAGAAGCTCGCGTCAACCGCGAAGCCACGTCGCGTCGTGTCAGAAGCTCCGTTAGCGCCGCGCACTCCGAGTGCGCTGGACGCCAGCTGCCGCGTCGTGACGTCACCGTTCCGTTAATAGCGCCGCGCACCCCGCGCAGGCCGCCAACCGCGTCGCGTCGCGTCAAGTTCCGTTAGCGCCGCGCACACCGAGTGCGCTGGTCGCCAGTTGCCGCGCCGTGACATCATAGTTTCGCTAATAGCGCCGCGCATCCTGCACAGGCCGCCAACCGCGTCTCGCGTCGCGACAAGTTTCCGTAAGCGCCGTGCACTCAGTGCGCTGGTCGCCAGTCGTCGCGCCGTGACGTCATAGTTTCGTTAGGGGCACCGCGCCGCCCGCGCAGCCCAAGAAGAAGAACAGTGCTAACAACAGAAGAGCCGCACCATGCCGATCACGAGGTCGAAGAGCCATCCGGAAGAGGATTCATCCGACGTTCCGGAACATCGAGCCGCCTCTACGGGTGAAGAAGACACGTCGGTACGGGAAGGAACGCGCTCACCACTCCGTGGGGCAACGGGTTCGCCTCGTCGAGGGAGCCACCAGTCACCGGACCACGAGCGGTCCGAGTAGCCGGACCCCATGGAGCAGTATGCACGCACGAAGATGAGGAAATCCGAAATTGAACTTGAAGAGAAAATAGTGAGTTTACGTCGCTACGCCTACGAGCTCGAAATTCAGAAGAGGAGGGTAACAAGAGATCTAGAGGAAATGGAAAACCGTAAGTTACCTCCAAATATATTACAATCCTGGTCGAAGTCCGGGGGAAACCCCCGGCTTACGTCACCAAATCGGGAGCAGCCGTCGCGTCCGGAAGAACGAGAGGGAAGCTCGCCTCCGGTGCCCGTGAGCAGCCCAATACCGCAAGTTACGATTGAAGATAGTCACAGCTCCGCAGCGCCCCGCGGGGGTACTGAGAAGAGCCAAGGTAAATCCGGGTACGAAGAAATTGTACACGGCTTAAAGAAAATGTTCCCAGAGCTAGAGGCGCCCAAGGCAGCTGTAGGGTGTCCACACAGCTCGTGCGGAGCGGAAAAGAGAAACTTACGAGTAGACAGTTATGCAATTACATCATATGTGATGAAGCTACCCGACTTCCATGGCGAAATAAACGCATGGCCATCGTACAAATCGATTTACGAACAATCGAAAGACTCGTTCTCGAGATTCGAAAATATAGTACGACTTCGAAAATCCATTAAGGGAGAAGCGCTACAACGAGTCGAGGTATTATTCGCAGCCAACGCCGATCCGGAGGTAATCATAAAGGAGATGGACAGAGAGTACGGGCGTACCGGTCAGCTGGCGTTCAAGGAGTTCAACGCCCTCAAGGATCTGCCGCCACTAGTGAACAAGCCGGCAGCCATCGTTCGCTTCGCTCAAAAAGTAAGACGCACTGTCCTACTCTTCAAAACACTAGGTGAAGATAATTACCTACGGTCACCAGAGCTGATGCAGTACCTGCAGGTCAAGTTGCCAGACAACATGCGGTCCGAATGGAGAAAGATACAGTGGCAGCATAACAGCAAAGCTACTCTAGAGCACTTCCAGGAATTCCTCGACCAACAAGCTGAATACTGCACCGTCGACCTGCCAATGGACATGAAGCTGAGTACGACGAGGCAGTCTACGCACAGAACGCATACGGTAATGGAAGACAGCGACTCGGAAGAGGAAAAAACCGCATCGAAAAAACCTGCAGCGAGAGGGAAAGAGAAAACCGTCGAACGCAAGTCGGATCCCAGGTGTAGGGTCTGCATGTCCAATGGACACTGGACCTTGGACTGTCCCACTTTCGCCAATGCGAACTCCGAGAAAAGGTGGGAACTAGCAAGGAAACATCAGCTGTGCTTCCGGTGCCTACACAATCGTGCCGCGGGACACAGATGCAAGACACTGCGCTGCGGGGTCAGCGACTGCAAGGCTACTCACCACAGACTTCTTCATTTCGAGAAAAAGGGAAAGGAGAAGACCGAAACCGTTACCAATACGTGGGAGGAGAAAGCGCCGCAGGTATATCTGAAAATGGTGCCTGTCACAGTCGTCGGACCGGCGGGAGAATCCGACGAGTTCGCTCTCCTCGATGACGGCTCAACCGTGTCACTGGTGGATGAAGCAGTAGCCGCCGAAGTCGGAGCCGAAGGTACAGCCGATCCATTGAGATTAGAAACAATGGGAGAAAGCATAAAAATGCCGCAGTCAAAACGCATCACCGTCACACTTTCCACCCGCCAGGGTGACAAGATTGATTTTTCAGCACGGACAGTCCCGTCACTCAGCTTGTCACCGCAAACTATAACGGAAAGGGACCTCGAAGACTGCAAACATCTTCAGAGAATTAAGAAAGAATTAGTATACAAAGGTGCCGCACCCAGGATATTAATAGGTCAAGATAATTGGAATCTCCTATTAGCCAAAGAGACAGTTAAGGGGCCGGACACACAGCTTATTGCATCGCTAACAGCGCTCGGGTGGGTGTTGCACGGATCGCACACTCGAGCAATAGGCCATCGAGTAATGTATGCGAATTCACCATCGGTAGAGACTGATATCAACAAGAAGTTAGAAGAATTCTTCTCGTTAGAATCTCTACTCATCAAGCCCAGGAGACCTGACTCGGATCCGGAGAAAAGAGCCGAAGGCATCTTGAAGAAAACTACAAGAATCACGCCCGATAATAGAATCGAAACCGCTCTTCTATGGAAGGAAGATACCTTCGAGATGCCGAACAACTATGACAACGCTTTGACAAGACTCAGAGGCGTTGAAAAACGTATTGACAAGGATCCCGAATTAAAACAGAAATATACCGAACAGATGGATTCCTTGGTCAATAAAGGTTATGCCGAGCCAGCTCCGAAGGTCAGTACACAAGGAAAGACCTGGTACTTGCCTCATTTTGATGTCAAGAATCCTGCGAAGCCAGAGAAGTTCAGAATCGTCCACGATGCCGCGGCAAAGACCAGAGGTAAGTCGCTCAATGACTTCCTGCTGGCTGGGCCGGACCTGCTGAAGTCGCTGCCGGGAGTTCTCATGCGTTTCCGCCAGCATCCGATCGCCGTGTCCGCCGACATCGCAGAGATGTTCATGCAGATCAAGATTCGACCAGAAGACCGCGACGCCCTCCGTTATCTCTGGAGGGGAGATCGCCGGGATGGTGCACCACAAGAGTATCGCATGACATCGCTTATTTTCGGCGCGGCGAGTTCGCCGTGTACGGCAATCTTCGCCAAAGACTGGAATGCGAAAAGATACGAAGCAGAGTATCCAGCGGCGGTAACAGCTATCACCGAAAACCACTACATGGATGACTACCTGGATAGCTTCAGCAGCGTCGAACAGGCAATTGAAACCTCGAGAAAGGTCAGAGAAATTCACAGCGAAGCACACCTGGAACTTCGAAAATGGATATCGAACTCTCCAGAAGTGGTGGAACAGATCGAGCCAACTACCGAAACTACATCCGAAGTACACATCGGCTCGAAAGAAGAAAAGATACTCGGACTGATGTGGAATCCCGCTACCGATGAGCTGGGATTCAACATGAAGATGGCAAGACTACCAGCTGGAATACTCGACAAGCAAACAGTCACTAAGAGAGAAGCTCTTAAGACAGTAATGTCACTCTACGATCCGCTCGGTTTTGCGTCGCCTGTGACGGTGAAAGCAAAGAAAATTCTGCAAGAATCGTGGCGCAGAAGCACCGACTGGGACCAGGAGCTCGACGACGATCTGACAGCCCAGTGGAACGAGTGGAAGCAGCATCTACAGAATCTCAAGTCCGTCACGATACCGAGGTGTTACACCGGTTACAGCCATGCAGTAACAATACAGCTGCACGTATTCACCGATGCCAGCGAGACCGCCTACGCAGCCGTGATATACTGGAGGGTGGTCACGGCTGACCAAAGAGTACACGTGTCTTTGGTTACAGCAAAAGCCAAGGTTGCGCCGCTCAAAGTCACCTCGATTCCGCGTCTGGAGCTGCAGGCAGCCGCCATGGGAAGTCGCATGGCCGCTGCAGTCATAGAAGAACATCGTGTCAAGCTACATTCGAAGCACTTCTGGACCGACAGCAAGACGGTTCTATCGTGGATCAAGAAGGGCGCGAGATCATTCAAACCATTCGTCGCACATCGTATCGCCGAAATAGAGGAAAACAGCAAGGTGAACGAGTGGCAGTGGGTGCCTACGAAACTCAACGTCGCCGACATCGCCACGCGGGGCGTGCCGCCTAACCTAGGCTCCGCCCACGAGTGGTTCGTAGGTACGCCGTTTCTCCGCGAGCCGCCCGAACGGTGGCCACAAGAGAAAATCACCGTGATTGAGGAGACCGGGGAAGAACGTGTCCACGCTTGTAAGATGACAAGCGACAGGAGATTGAAAACTTCGCTACCCGATCCGGAGAGATTTTCAAGATGGGAAAGACTAGTTCGAGCTACCGCACGAGTTCTACAGTTCATCGACCTTTGCAGGAAAACAAAAGATAAGAATTATTACAAAAGAACTCGGAAAAATAAAGAGAAAGATCCTGATTGGCGAAAAACGAACTCCGCGGTAACACAACATAAGAAAACGCCGTCCGTCATACGTACGAACACGTCGAGAAAATTCATCGTGCTTGACGCAGAATACGTCATAAAAGCAGAAAAGCTTCTCGTCCGATCAAGCCAGGAAGACTCTTTCGGTGAAGACATAGAAACGCTCCGGGAGGGTCGACCGGTCGACAAAAGCAGCCGACTTCGCGCGCTGCCTGTGGAGTACCGAGGCGGCCTTATCGTGCTTCGTAGTCGCATCGCGGCAGTCACCGATGTGAACGAGGAAATGAAGTCACCGCCGGTAATCGATGGAGATCATCGCATTACACAGCTGTACATAGAATGGACACACCGAAGCCTGCACCACAGTGGCACCGAACCTACAATAAATGAAGTACGACAACACTACTGGGTCATCAGGGTGCGGCCAACTACGAAGAAGATCGTCAGTCGCTGCCTGCCGTGCCGAATCCGCAAGGCACGACCGCCCACGCCGCCCACTGGTGATCATCCTCGCACGAGACTCGCACACCATCAGCGAGCATTTATGTTCACAGGTCTGGACTATTTCGGCCCTATCTCGGTCACTGTGGGCCGTACGCATCAGAAGCGCTACGTGGCCCTGTTCACCTGCCTAACCACGAGGGCAGTGCATCTCGAGGTCGCCGCTAGTCTGAGCTCAGACAGCGCGATCCTAGCCATCAGAAGGTTCTGCGCTCGCCGATCAACGCCCACCGAAATACACAGCGACAACGGAACGAACTTCCACGGGGCCGACAAGGAGCTCCGGGAGGCGCTCCGTGAAGAGGCCGGTCGTCGAGGCATCGTGTGGCGCTATATCACGCCAGCAGCTCCTTCAATGGGCGGGGCCTGGGAAAGGCTCGTTCGCTGCGTCAAGAACACCCTGAATACAGTTCTTCATGAGAAGCATCCGACAGAAGAGGTCCTGACAACATTGCTCTGCGAGGCGGAGTACACAGTCAACAGCAGGCCACTCACGCACGTCTCAGTCGATCCTAACGACAGCGAGGCGATCACTCCGAACCACTTCCTGCTGGGAAGCTCAGGGAGGCTCCCGAGTCCGGGGTCATTCAATCCAGATGACCTCGCCAACAAGAAACACTGGCGGCGCTCTCAAATACTAGCCGACATGTTTTGGCGCCGTTGGGTACGCGAATACCTACCCGAGCTACAGCACCGGCGGGAGCCCCATGGACGCGGTCCCACCTACAAAGTCGGGGACCTCGTCCTCATCGCAGACGCACAGCTCCCGCGCAACACTTGGCCGCGCGGGAGAATCGAAGCAGTCTACCCTGGTCAAGACGGACAAGTACGAGTCGTCGAGGTGCGCACCGCCGGAGGTATCCTGAAGCGGCCGGCAAAGAAGCTCGTCCCGTTGCCGCAGTAGAAGCAGTCGTCGCTCACCGGGTTTCTGCTGCACCTCCAGGCGCGATGCAGCACGACGGGAGAACTGTTCGCGACCGTCTAACCACCGCTATAACTATGTAATTTAAATAATGTACTTAACTATAAGATAGAATATCATTAAGAATTTTAAATAAAGAATTTATTTGCAAATAGGTTACATAAGTATAGTTTAAGTACGTAATAGGCGCTCACGACCTATATGTTTGTATAGAGTTTTGATTTAATAAAATTATTATCGATCTTATAGTAAAAATCTAAGCATATTCAATTAGGTCGTGAGCAATATAGTCTAGAATAGCCATTTATAGTACATAAAAATGGGTTAAAATGTTAAAATAACAAAATAATAAAGTTCGGTTAGGGCAAAACAAGAGGTTTTGCACCATACTTTAGTCCGTAGTTGGTAAAATAGAATACAGACATTATAAACTACACTTGTAATAGGTAGTTAGGAACGATATCTTATCGTAGGGAGCAGTTTTATTACCCTATAGTATATAATTAATTAGAAAATTACATAAAGAGCATGTAAGCATAGTGAAAAATGATACAATAAAATAGTAAAATGTAGCGCGGAGGCGTGGCTCTCTATAAGGTATAGCTCCGAGGTACCGACTATAATCGAATAAAACCAGTATTTCGTACTCGCTCAGTCGTCGCAACCAGAAGAAATCGAAGACAGAAGAAGACGGTGAAGAAGGCACTCCGTAGAACACCAGCGTTCTAGTCAACACTGGCAGCCAGAAACCTTACTTCTTCCACGAGCGGCGGCGAGTCGGGTACCAGATCCTCAGGCGAGACGAGCAATATTTCCGCGATCCAGAGCCAGCGCCTCCGAGCGTTGTTTTCACGACGACTTGGAAATTCGTGTTTCATTCAGAGACCAGCACCCCTCCGGTACAGGACGTCAGCCCCCCTTGCTCTTCTGAACGCCGCTTTCGCGGCGCGGCCCTACCGTTCCGTTATTTGAAAGGGCCGAGGCGTGAAGCTGCAAGGGCGAAGGCCCGTCCGGTACACCTTTGTTGGAGATAGGCCTCCTCATAAGCACGCCATTTCATGCAGTGTTGGGCTATATACTCTTCCATGATTTTTCCAAGACTTTGGCAATATCGTCAGACCAACGTGTTGGTACATTCAAGTAGCAAACTGGCCCATCGGTCGTCTGAAGTCCTACATAGACGCCACGCCCATTTCCACTTGGACTGGAACACATTCAAAGTATCACCGTAATCAGGTACCTTAAATAACAAGTAAATAATTAAAAAATTACGACTTTTTCCAAAAAAAAAAATATGTTATTCGGAGTGATGTAAGGATTCTAACGACACCCCAAATGTCCAAATCTCACAAGCCGTTCAGAAGTTATGATGGAATAAAGAAAGTCACATACCCCAAAAACATTTTTCATTTTTTGTGGGCAGTCGTCTAAAAGGTAAGTACCCTTACTAAAACATACCGTAATATCTCTAGAATACCAAATCTACTCTATCAGCATTGTATTGATATTCCAGCATTTTTGGTGCTCACTCTCCAATGTCTAATCATTTACCATTGATTGCCTAAATATAATAATTAAAATATTATCAAAATTCTCAAATTAAATTAAACAAATAGGCTCTTCAGTTATGCATACCTAGCCCTTATTCAATCTTTAACACTTTAGTTATTTAGTAGTCAATGCTTTAACTATGCGCATTTTTGGAATAACCAAACTTTAGTAATCAAACAGTTGGAATTCGATCAAGTAAAGGTTCAATGGTATATAATATTTGTATTTAGGTATATAATGCTACTTTCTTTCTAGAGATAACCTGGTTTATATGTTTACACTATTGTCGTCATGTTAAAAACTTTATCTACGCTCATTGCTTAAAGTTCGAATTGTGAAATCGAAATGTGTCAAATAATTACCTACTTTATTCACAGGCTTCTATAATTATTAAAAAGTTATTCATTATAACATCGCTCTACTATGGAAATACATACGGACCATAGACAACAACACAATGTCTAACGTTCCGCGTAACGTTCCACCTGGGCCTGTGATTATGATTACGATTACGATAAAGATTACGATTACGATTATGACGTTATCTCGTAAATCTATCGTCCGTAAACCGACTTTACAGACAACCAATTTTTTTTGTTACTTAGTCAAAACTTTGCGCTGAAAAATGTCTAGCAGTGAAACCTACTAAAGAAAATTTCACTCCACCTGACATCTTAGTAGTTGCAATGATTTACGACAAACGTTAGCAAGATTTTATGATTTGGATTTATGATAATAATATGAACGTAGATAAAGTAGTGTATGAAATCCACATAATTAGGTATTAAAACACTCGTGTGATACTATTAAAAAACTCGCCTGCGGCTCGTTTTTTAAACTCACACTCGTGTTTTAATACCCCCCATTATGTAACCGTTACATAAACTACTATAATACAAACACTACAGTTATGTAATCAATGTTATGCTTAAAAAATAATAAAAAAAAACATTAAGATTTTTCATTCTTATTTTTTATTCGATCTTTTTGAAACAATGTCGGACCTATGGTAAGTTAATAGGTAATATTATAATTACACTAAAAACGTCATAAAAAACTAATCAATATTAACATATACTATAAAAATGCATTCAAAAAGTATCCTAGCGGCTAAGGAAAAAAACTGCCGCTAGAACATTTTCGAATACCCCAACAGGTAACACATTTAAATTATGTTTTGCTTTGCGAGGTCCACCAATTAGTAGTCGCGTAAAAATAAATTCACCAAACTGTACGATTACTACGTCCATGTCGTAAAATGGAACTTATGCGTATATCGGACGTGTCCAACGGTGTTTTCAATGTAGTTACCGGCTCGCATGTGGCAATAAAGGTATAATTTATTGTTGAATTGACACGAGCGATGAAAATCGCGAAAAAATGTGATAATTAATGAAGTTACGGTGCAGGTGCCTGTTAGATTTTTAAGTTGGTTTCTTTATAGTTTTTATGTGCCTATCTGTACGGTAATTAGTTTGTGGTATGCGTTAATAGTTGCGACAAAGTAACATGCTAATAATGTAATAAAACTTTTTATAAACCTAAGTAAGTCACGGTTCAGAACTTTTCAAAGTTAAAGTAATCGAACCACAATTATGAAATTAAATTTATCGCAGTTATAATGTCAATTAAAAGACCAGAATTTTTGGTTGCATTGACATTAGCATTATGACCGAATATCTAAAAAGTTAAACTTACTAGATATTCACCTATTAGTACATTTCTTATTGCTCCTAAGATTCTTTTTATTTCACCATTCTCCCCATTTAAAACATTATGTTTTTCCATTATTTTTAACCCCCAGAGTCAGTTACGTGGGAGATATTAATATTATATTGCATAACCTGTCAAGTGCGAGTCGGACTCGCGCACTGAGGGTTCCGTACTACAACCGGAGGAATAAAACCATAAAAACCACTTTTCTTATCGAACCGCAAAACTAACTTTGTTTTTAGAGGTTTTATTGTAAATATCAAAAAACTACTTATTAGATCTCGTTCAAACCAATTTTCGGTGGAAGTTTGCATGGTAATGTAGGTACATCATGTATTTTTTTTAGTTTTATCATACTCTTATTTTAGAAGTTACAGGGGGGGGGGACACACATTTTACCACTTTGGAAGTGTCTCTCGCGCAAGCTATTCATTTTAGAAAAAAAAAACCTGTCAAGTGCGAGTCGGACTCGCGCACTGAGGGTTCCGTACTACAACCGGAGGAATAAAACCATAAAAACCACTTTTCTTATCGAACCGCAAAACTAACTTTGTTTTTAGAGGTTTATTGTAAATATCAAAAAAACTACTTATTAGATCTCGTTCAAACCAATTTTCGGTGGAAGTTTGCATAGTAATGTACATCGTATATTTTTTTTAGTTTTATCATACTCTTATTTTAGAAGTTACAGGGGGGGGGACACACATTTTACCACTTTGGAAGTGTCTCTCTCGCAAGCTATTCATTTTAGAAAAAAATGATATTAGAAACCTTAGTATCATTTTTGAAGACCTATCCATAGATACCCCACACATATGGGTTTGATGAAAAAAAAAATTTTGAGTTTCAGTTCTAAGTATGGGGCACCCCCAAAATTTATTACTTTTTTTAAAATTTTGTGTGAAAACCTTAATGCGGTTCACAGAATACATCTACTTACCAAGTTTCAACAGTATAGCTCTTATAGTTTCGGAAAAAAGTGGCTGTGACATACGGACGGACAGACGGACAGACGGACAGACGGACAGACGGACAGACAGACATGACGAATTTATAAGGGTTCCGTTTTTTGCCATTCGGCTACGGAACCCTAAAAATGATATTAGAAACCTTAGTATCATTTTTGAGGACCTATCCATAGATACCCCCACACATATGGGTTTGATGAAAAAAAAATTTTTGAGTTTCAGTTCTAAGTATGGGGCACCCCCAAAATTTATTACTTTTTTTTTAATTTAGTGTGAAAACCTTTATGCGGTTCACAGAATACATCTACTTACCAAGTTTCAACAGTATAGCTCTTATAGTTTCGGAAAAAAGTGGCTGTGACATACGGACGGACAGACGGACAGACGGACAGACGGACAGACGGACAGACGGACAGACAGACATGACGAATCTATAAGGGTTCCGTTTTTTGCCATTCGGCTACGGAACCCTAATAAGTGTGAGCGCACACACCTGCACTGCACTCTCTTTTTCTCAATCTCGCAGTCACACGGGACGGCAGATTGACACGGTTGAAGAGACATCAGGCGTGCTTTCCAAGTCAAGTAAAATTAAATAATAATAAGTGCTATTCAATGCTCTGCATTGAATAGCACTTATTATTATTTAATTTTCTCTCTGCATTGATTAGTAGTGGCTTATTTTTCAAACACTTTTCGGACGGTACAGCGCAGGGAGCCAGGCGAAAGAAAATAACTCCGCCCTCTATCCTCCTCCGCCATCTATCTAGTGGTGGGTGAACTTAGTTCCAAACTAGTGTTCCACGACTCTTACGCATTTTTTTTGTTAATAAAGGGTGACATCAAAATTTTCCCCTTTAAAATTTACTCCTACCCTCGTTTGATTACCCGTTGCGACAACACCCATCGCGCCGCTAATTCGCCGTGGCAAAACAATCAGCCAGTCAATTCTCATCGGCTGTCGATCAAAGCGCGGAAATGCCTTGATAGACGCCTGATTGTGGCGGAATAACGGAAATACGCGAAATTGTTCGCTTGCCTGTTGAAACGCCCGCCCCACGGCGTTTGAAGGTATTCGATAATAATGCTAATTGTCTGGATTTTTTGTTTTGTAACTTTGGTTTCGTTATATGGTATCTTAGCTCTAATTAAGCGCCTCAGCAGTGATAGGTCAGTAGTGCAGACTTTTAGACTACAAATTATTAATTTTTAGGAAATGTACGCAATTTCAATTAAAATGTAAGCACGATATAAGTAACTCAATCACAGCGTCGAACATACCTACAGCATAGGTACGAATTTTTTTATAAAAATTGTCGAATTTTAATAAGATTTTAATTGTTAAAGAATGTTAAAGGAGTTTGTTCTTCAGCCGTAGAATATGAGGATGGCAAGAAAATAGGACTTTTCCAATTTTTTTTATTATGTAATTATATCCTGTGTTTTGTAAGGATCTAAAACATCAATGGCTTCCAAAAACGAGGGTATGAGTAGTCAGAAATCGCAGAAATCTGATTCCATAAATGTTGTTTGTATAGTAATAATACAAAAGAAGCGAGCGTCTTAAATCTTCCTCATTAGGCAAGGAGCGGCGCCCCGTATCGGCTTTATCACTGATAAATCGCAAGAGCGATAACAAGTCAAATTTATGACACCTCTGTTGTGTGGCCGCCCCCTCAATCAACGAGCATAACTACTAGGAACACTTAGAATTGACCAGAATTCATGATTTTAAATAAATTAAAAAAAAACATAATAATATTATTATACTCAATTTTATAAAAGTTTGTGTCCCCTACCAAGTATACCGTGCATGTTATTAATTATGCGATTTACTATCATTTTGTAAAAAAACATTCTACCAAGAGATGGCAAGAAACTTCTTTATATTTTCGTCGTAGGTTCATCCAGCACGTACTTTAATAAACACGTTGATTGAAACTAGAATCTATTACTGTGACTAACGTTGCCCTCAAGTCAAAAATATGTCAGCAAACCCACAACTTCTCAAATACAAATCATGGACAGGGGAGGAACCATAACTAAATGTTTTCCCTTTAAAAATTACTTTCATAATCAGATAAACTGGTACATCTGTTAGTTATTAACTCTTCAATCGCATGCGTTGTATGCAAATCCCACAATGAAAGAAATATGGGATAGTGTTCCGTACGCGCCTCGCAAACCTGTCTCCCCGTCAACCTTGTTACTTATTGACAATTGGTTTGTTTTAAATGTTACTAGTTATTTTTAACACAAGCACCGATATGTATCTATGGATGAGCTCAACTCTTAAACTCTCAAGTAAAATGTTCTTTTACGTAAATCTTCTTCAAACAAAAAAAAAAGTAGTGCAGTCTGTCAAATTTTCCGCTAATACGCCACTATATGGCCGAAACCCAACCTACTCTATGGCCGAAACTGTCCCTGTGGAAACGCGCTTGCGGAAAAATAATAAGTATAGTGTCTGTGGCGTGGACCGCACATAAACAATACTGCGATCGGCTTACTACTGACGCAGTTGGTGTCAAAAACATTTTTGACACTAGTAAACTGGCGAAATTTTTTTGCTCGGTTCGCCGGGTCCTGTGTATTATGTCTATTCTTACAAGTTTACAACTAGCGTGTAACTTTTAAAGATACGGGGGGGAAATTTCTTATAAGATACCCAGCCAGCGGCCTCTTCTGGAGAAGACGGTTTCTGTGATATTTTTAACTACTATACCCCCCTCCCCGGCTTCTTAAAAATATCAGGTTAAATTTTTTTTTTTTATATTTAGTTGTTGTTAATACATACTGCAGTCTCATATGATACTTGGTGACGAAGAGCCGAAGATGTTATTGCACTAAATTGGAAGGGGATACTGTAACCCCTCAGTTGCTACGCACCGGAACACAATCACTTGGTGGTGCGTCTTATCTGGCAGGGTGCTAAACAGCCACGGCCGAAACCTCCCGCCAGACCAGTCAATTTAAAAATTTTAGAGAGATTATTAAATTTCAACCAAGCCTCGTACATAAACCTTTATAATTTTCGATCTATGGATTATTACATGTTTTTATCAGGACATTACACAATCTACGTATCTAGCCGCAAAATGAGTGAAAACTTGTGTTATAATTACTAGGTAACTCATAAATATAGAAAAACACCCAGACAGTGGAAAAAATTTTGCAGTCGTGGAAATCGAACCTACGGCCTCCGATGTAGTAGGCAGGACCACAATCGCTGCTCCATTCAGTCAATAAAATTATTGCCAATATTGATGAATGTGCCCTCATCTATCAAAATAAATTGCTAATTTCGCCTAATATCTTAATAGTAGACAAGTAACAAATATAAAACGAATATAATATAATCGAAAGTCGTAAGACGCCTGAGGCAAATCAATTTCCTGTCTAATTCTACTCGCATAAATCTTGCAAATACGCAGTTAAATAAACTTTACCGTTAAAAGTAATGCCACATAATGCCTACCTCAGACTGTTTTATCTGCCTGTTTATATGTAACGCTGTAAACTTTAAATTAACACCACCTGCTGACGTTAGGTGTGGCTTCCACAAGAGAGTGAAGAGAGTGCTATAATATTATCATAATAAATAAATAAGTTTAATAAATAAATACATTCACCATCACATCAATAAAAGATTTATTTTTAATTAAAACTAGGTAACGCAGCAAACATTATACAACGTGTAAAGGAAAAGTGAAATAATATTCAAGGGTGCTTAAGTACACTATTAAGGGAATCCACTTGTAAAATATTGAATAGAAATATGCACATTTATTTATCCATACAAACTAATGCAAAACATTCTAAGTGTGTACTTATGACAACCCTATTATTGAAGTTGAATGACCCAGACGCGCGTACGTAGGTACCTACATCAGCCGCGCCGCGTGCGCCAACGGCTGGGTGGATGCCGTGGCGCAATCGGCCATGTTCTATGTCAGGTTCGGTGATCACTAGGTACTTGTAGTTATTATTTTATCAAGTACTTACTACTTACCAATAGCTGGCACGCCGACAGTATTAGCTGATGTATGATGATTATGACATTAAATGACGTTCTTGTACTACTTAACTGATACACACACACACACACACACACACAATAACACACAATAATTTATTTAGGTAGTAGGTACCTACACTTTAAACAGACTTCCGACGTCAGCTCTTGTGTGCGACGGAAGTGGTAAGGGTGCTGACCGTCGACATTCAGCGTCTTCCACAACACCATGTGGTTTATGTTGAAAGCAGCCGCAGCACGGCGAGTGCTTGTACGCGGACTCCCTTGAAAATGTTCCAACAGCTGCTCTTCAAAACTTGGATTACGGGTCGTCGCACGACCAGAGTCTCCGTGTGACGGGTTAAAGGAACCAGTGCTATGGAGCCGCAGGCACATGTTCCGAACACACGCGTAAAATGGCATTCGACGCTGTTCCTTGGGTCGTCTACCAGCAATGAATTTACTATGATAAAGTCGAAGAGCTTCGCTGATATTTCCGTCAGCAGCCCCAACGCACAATATCATTTCATAATAATCACTATTTGAGTACGAAATACTTGTACGAGACGTAATACTTTTACAAAACAAATGTTTATGCGTAGACGAATAGCACCCAACTGACCAAAATTGGCTTAATGAAAAAAAAAATTGAAACAATTTTTTAGGGTCCAATTACATCATAATGCAAAAACCCTGGATACTGAAACTTAGTTGTTTATTTTTTTATTAAGACAAAACAAGTGAATTAATTAATAGGTTCAATCATTACATTATTATTCATTTTAATTTAAAAAATAAAAATTACGGAACCAATACTAAAAAAAATAATAAACTTAAAAAGTAGCCGCAAAGCCTTTGTAGACATGGCGGCGTCCTAATTGGCGGCTGGCGGCGTCTTTTATCGGTAAAACAGACTGTATTTTTAAAATAGACCTTTTCTTAAGCCTCTGCACACTCGCGCTCGGATTTGCAAACGGATCGGGGGTTCGAATCCTGCAGTCGTTTGACGTTTCACTGATGGTTGTGTTCGTTCAAAGTGGGCTTCGCTGAACTCTTAGGCATACAAACTTCTCACTAGATATGTTTTCCTCTGCCGCTATGCAACTCCTAATTAGTCTCTCAAAACGCAGATTACTGTGCTGATAGGTCAGGAGGTGCGTGATCGCAATTCAAACCTGCGACACACGTCGCAGGTTTGAATTGAGTTACGAGGCAGAGGTGTTAACGACTGGGCTATCACTACTTTATTGTTGTGTTGTACGAGTAACTCGCGCAAGTCTGAAGACGGCTTAAGTCGTTTGAATTGTGCCGCTATACCGACAAATTCATAGATTAAGTAAGTGAAAGAAGTCACTAATGTGTGAAATAATAGTGAACTCTTAGAGTGTGTCCTCTCAGAGGAAAACGCCTGATTTTTGTTTTCAATATTTCTTTTTTGTTATCACAGAATTGATCATTGTACATTATCTTCAAAATCAATTGTTATTGAAGGCGACAAATTAATTTTGTAACTTACTAAATTGATTATTTTGACGAAAATTTTAATACAATTTTATGGCCCTTTTGATTTTATTAAAATAACAGGCTTATTATGACTTCTCTACTAGTCAAACAATATGTATCATAAGACAACATTTAGTTTAAACTTGCTATTTAATAGGTAAAGAACACTTGGAATAAAATTATCTATGACACAAAATAAATTTCATGAAAATTGGTCCATCCGTTTGGGAGCTACGATACCACAGACAGAAACACAGATACACAGATACACAGACACGTTAAACTTATAACACCCCTTTTGCGTCGGGGGTTAAAAAAGAAATGTAGTGTCTGTGCTGTATTTAATCTGCACCACTTAATATCTTGTTTTGTGGTTGTAGTACGATGACCTTATTAAACATATGATTTTAGGGCTGCACCTGATTTATTTCAGAAAAAACTTTGGCAATGGTTTATTCAAAAACTATTATGGATTCCGTTTCAAATATAAGTCTGAGGGATTCCGTTTAGGATACACTTACGTACTCTTGAATTTTTTTCCCATTTTCATTTACACGTTGTATAAACATCATATAAATTATTCATCACGTAGTGGTATGAAAAATGTTTACGTCCTGTTCTCAAACCTATCGAATATACACAGAAAAAAATCATAAAAATTGATGAAGTCGTACCGAATTTCGTTTTCAACACTGACACAAAAAAATTATAAATTGGAAGATTTAATAAATAAATACAATCACTAATTTACTGAAATAAATAAAAGGTATATCAAAGTAAATATAATAGAAAATATATACGTGCATTGAGAATCATCGATATATTTATTTTTATTTATATTTATTTTATTTATTATTATAACTTTGTTTTCAAAAAAGGAAACTTCCACCTTTGAAGGCGAGAGCGAGTAATAACTGTCAGGGCTGCGGACTTATGGAATCGAAGTATGACGGATATATTTTATTCATTTTTGAAGTTATAGGCACAGTGTTAAAAGATTCTGATATCTTTACACTGTGTTATAGGCATGACTTGCCAGAACCAATAGTACAAAGTAAAACGCAGCTTAACTCATTAATATAATTTAGATATCTTAATAAATGCATGATAGTTTATTAGTGCTTTGTGTCAAATAAACATAATAAATTTTGTAAAAGTACTTAATTTAGTGAAATTGCAACAAAAGTACACTACATCACAAAATACATAATAATCAAGGAAGTACGTAAATAAAAATATTGGTCATAACTAGAGCTTAGATACCGAAAATGACAGTAAAAAGTGCTTATGTGAAAAAAACACTTAACTCAATCTTAAATTAAATTGATCGCAAAATTCCATGCAATTTCAAGAGATACTCGTGCTGCGCTATAAAAGCTTTCATTAAACACTGGAACTTTGGGTTTTAAAGGCCACCCGATTGAATCGGGCTCATAAATATTTTTCGAAAGATGATTTATGCGAGAGGCAGCTCTAATTATTTGGGTCATGCATTTTCGAGATCAACTTTTATTCTTGTGGCGAGATACAAAACATGTTTGTTCGGAAACAAGACAATTTTGATTTACATTAAGAAAATGTGAGTCTACTTAATATAATTGCTTTTATGTAATCGGCAGTATAATTAATATAGTTGGTAGATTTTGATTTTGTGACGAATAACTGCCTAAGTTTGTAAGGCCTAATTTAAGGGGGTACCATCCGGGCGCAAAAATTCATATTTTATTTAGTTTTTCGCTAATAGTGGGCTTATTAAACATCGTTTTTATGAGCATAGCATTTAAGCATCTACATGTTCTTAATAATAACTTTTCTCAAAAATACGCATTTATATATAATACAAGTTCATAATATGGTTCCCGATAACTCCAAATCTAGGAAACTGAGAAGAATAATCTTTCGGGAACCAAAAAGAGATGAATGGCAATTTCCGAGCAAACTAAATAAAATTTGAATGTCGCGGCCGAAACACCTTAATATATAAACTGAGTAATTCAATAAAGTATACTATACATGTTATACAATAATTAGGCTCAATAAAATTTCACAACCTCTACCATTAGTATTCAGTACTGTATGTAGATATTCCAAAGTGGAAACCACGGATATCGAGTTGTTAGTATCCAACCAGGTGTCGCGTAGAAAAACACACCTGTTCCCGAATAGCTTGAATATAATTATGATAAGTGATTAACTTATGGGAAATAGAGATGAAAAGAGCTTTAACTGTGTTTTATTTATGAGTATTTTTGTAAACGTAAATAAACTTTACGAGAAGTATCTTCGTTTGAGAATAATGATGCTATTAAGTTATACCAAGAAATATATAATTAGGAGTAGTTACATAGATAGGGACTTTTTGATTTGCTTCTTAAATATGTAATTCGGTAGGTGTGTTTCAGCCAATTAACATCACAAAGCCATCATCAGTGGAAAGAAATATATATATTTTGAATTAATCATTGCAAATCATGCCTTGTTTTCAGTATGTTTTCGTTACTTTGAACTAACCCATTGCAGTCCAATTCTTTTCTAAGGCTTCTCCACTCTCACGTTTTTCGCCTTTTCAATATTTAAAACCTTCTAATTCAATCACTGAAGCTGATTGTAGGGTCCAAGTCGCTATCAGTCTTCTTGAGGAGAATATATTTCTCCAACAGTTTCCGCTTTAGGCATAGGTACTATAATATCTGCTTTGAAAACATGAGTTAACTTTGCAAATACAGTGCATTCGAGCTGTATATGTCTGCTGACCATTTTTCCTGGTCATATTTGCGAGTTATTGTTTGCGACATGCAATTTAAAGTTGTTGTTGTGTTGTTGTACGATTTTAAGCCTACTCGTATTCAGACAAAATTTACCAGCAAATAAGCAGAATTAAGTTCCTAGCGATTTAGAAACAAGCTTGCACAATCCGAATCCACATAATGTATGTATTTAGCGGGCATGCATAATATAAATAGTACCTACACCGTAGCGAATTACGGCAGACAATTAACATAATACATTGTCTATCACAATATCTCGCGGCCATTATACGGCGGTTCACGTCTCAATCTAAAGGTTAACCGTGTGTCTGTTACTGTCAGATCGCGCCCCGCTGCGCCCGCGCATCCTAGACCACTGCCGGCCAAGGTAAAAGTGACAGCGATAATTCATATGCAAAATCATACTATTAAATTAAAAAAAAAAAGTTGCGAGCCAAAATCAGGACGCGGCTACGGCTGCTCTCGGTTTCTTAAAAAATCCTGTAGAGACATTTGACGGGATAAAAAATTATCCTACATTTATGAATTGTAGTAAAGATGGTACGACGTTTATTAACTGTGGCTATAGTAAATTCCAGCATAATCGAGTCGTTAATGAATAACTAACATCCAAACTTACGTCTTACAATCATCCTCTAAAAGTGTGTCATTATCTAATTAGTTCTTACAACATTCTCCACTTATAAGTAGTTAAGTGATAATTAATTTAGGTGACCATAAAAAATAACCTTTCAAGCTTTTCGACATATGAGAACAACGATTATTTGGCAGTCAAAAATAATAAACTCATTCAATTTTAGAAGACCACTATTTTTCCGGCATCGCATGTAATGTATATTGTATATCGGTTTTTCACAACTCCTGTGGAAACCATGGACTTTTTCGTAATGAAAAGTAGTTTAATAGATAGGATATAATCTATATCCGTACCCAACGATTCAGTAGTTGCGGCGTGAAGAAGTAACAATTAAACACACTGACTTAGGTCCAAACTGAAATTAAAAATTAAAAGTCATGTGATCATGGTTATTGGTAAACGCTTGTGCCTTGTACCGGTCCTATACAATTTGTTCAAGTAAATTATCTGTAAAGCGTTTAGAAGGCTGTGTTTATTAACCAGCTCTGGTCTACGGGTGGTGATTGTGAACGTGAGATCACTATAACAAACAACGTTATGGTGTTAGATTAACCAACACAGGTCAATGTGAGAACATGCCGAGTAAACATCGGAGAAACATCATACAAACATATAAGTTGTACAATTTTACTTCAAAGAAGGAGTAAAAACCGGCCAAGTGTGAGTGGGACTCGCTCACGAAGGGTCCTTGCCATCATCTATAAACACACAAAAAAAAGACGTGTGGCACTCGGAGACTGCCGCGGTAAAGCTATAGAATAGCTGTTTTTATCAACTTATAAATGCAATTACAATTATACAACCAATGCCACCTAGAGACGAGTTGCTGAACTAAAGAGACAAGCGTGATATTTCAAAAAGTCATTAAAAGTTCTGCTATTCATCGTGATCGATAGACTAAAAAGTATCACCGCTGTGCCGGGAGGGTGTTAGGTTATTTTCGTTACGGAATTTCTGGATTCGATCTCCACGCTCAAGGCCCGCGATAGAAGCTATGCAATAGCTTAAAAAACACTTTCCTGTATCATTAATTGTTTTGTTATTTGTAACCAAACTGTGACTCCTCGGAATCGGTTTAACCGATTTTTATGAAACTATTTTTCACACTTCTAAATGACAAAAGAACGTTTCCCAGTCAGCTGGTATAAGTAGGTATATAAAATTCTCGTGTCGAAGTGTTTGTAACGAAGTTCCTCCGAAACGGCTTGCCCTAATTTCATGATTTTTTATGTTATAGTATGTGGTAGGTCTAAGAATAGGACGTAAGTAAACTAAATGTTATTCATATCCCTAAGTGAGAAAGAATTTATAAGACAAAACAACGTTTGCCTGGTCAGCTACGAGTAGTTATATTGGGTATTATAAATTGATTATATTGCAAAGTAACAATCACAATCTTTAACGAAATCACGCTCGAGAGCCAGTTACAAAAGATCGATCACTATTACCCACTAAGTAGGTAGGATACCCACTAAGTAGATAGGATACCTGTGATCGCCGTCAAATGATCACTAATCCGATCAGGTGATCATGATCGCTGACCAGAGACACGTCCGATGCGTGATTGCCGCTATTTCTGCAATCATACATTATGACGCCAAATGGGACACATTTTCACGGAGTTATTGTGCTTGGGACACTCGGGTAACCATGAATTCGATACTTATGGTTATACAAGTTACGGAACACATTTGTTACGTTAATTACCTTGGGGATTTCGGTTAGCAAAATTTCATATAAGAAACATGGGTAGGTAGTAGGTACCTAGTACCTACATAATAAACAAAATCAAGATACATAATCTTCTTTTCCTTGAGTTGCAAGTAGCAAATACACCAAAGACCAGCAAAGACGTACCACCGCCAAGCGATTAAGTGTTCCGGTGCGATGCTGTGTACATAGAAACCGTTAGGATCGCAGCACTATAAAAGTACTATACACTTTTAGTCTATAAAACTATAGCTTAGGTACACACATAATTAAAGTATAATTTGCGAGAAATACAAAAACAAATCTTCCAAAAAAATAAAATCGAAAATTCTTTTCAAAAAACCAACTTCAAATGCAACTACAAAGAATGAAATAAAAACCAAGAATCGCTGAATCTAGGGACAGGCGTCACAACAGGTGCACGTAATACTAGTTTCATTATTTCTATTACAATAAAATATTTTTGAAGTCATCATTGTTATTTGGTAAAATTCCATTTGTATGGAAATAAAATTGTTGCATAAAGTAATATCCCACCTGCTTATGGCCACTTATTCAGAAAATTGTAAAATACGAGACAGAATTATTGTTAGCGGCGCATAATGCAGTATGTGACCATTCTCTATGAGATACAGCATTACACTCGCTTGCAAAATAATATTAGCACGATAATGTATTGTGTTTATGTTTATTGAGATTCTTGTTAGTTCTTTGATACGACTCATTCGCGGACTGGACAGTACCTTTATAAAGATAATATTATCATTGACTTTTATTGTTACGCCACGTAAAATTTAATTTTAATATTTGCAGGGATCTATCTACCTGGAAAGACAGTTCCCGTGGGATGCAGATGATCTCGTGGGTAACAGGTAGTTTCATATATGTCACAAAATTGCAACAGAATCTCTCAAAGTGTACCTATTCGGAAATCCTGTGAGGTTACGTGAAATGTACCCAGGCATCATAGAATAAGTCAGTAGAACACATTTTATTGTAATCAAACATCGAATGATACCAAGTCTGCAGCATTATAATCATTCAATCAACCGAACGTTTCATTCAATCTATCAAACGTTTGTAAACTGATATTTATGTTTGATATGTTTATATTTTTGGACTGGTTGTGTTAGTTGTTTGTTGTTTGTTTTATTTATACCTACACCAAGCACAACAATACCAATTACCAATAATAATTACCAATAAGGCTTGTAGAATACCCCGGGAGGTTACTCTACCTGTGATACGGGACATCATGCCTGAAAACATGCTAAATAAGAAGATGCAAACGAATTTAGCACAATGCGATAGCTACTTATGCCTGAAGTGAACGATTTCATTGGCACTGGGTGTAGTCTCGTGAGAACGCATCTCATGTGCGTGACGTCATCAGCGCCGCGACGTGTCACCTGTCAAGCGCTGCGTTGCGCGCGCGCAGGAATCCGCCTGATATCGTACGCGAGGTGTGGGAAATTACCACTTAGGGTGGAGATAGCCTGTCTAGGATTACGGGTAGATATACCTATTCCTAGATTGTTATAGTAGACTAGCAGATATCCACAGCTTTGCCCGCGTAAATTTTATTTGTGATTTATTCGGGATTAAATGCAGCTTATGTACTACTGGATATAATCTATCTCTATTCCAAAAAAGAATGACCAAGAAGCGTAGTGTAGGACGACCTCCAGCTCGTTGGACTGATGATATAAAGCGGGTGGCGGGAAGCGGCTGGATGAGGAAGGCGGAGGACAGGGTGTGGTGGCGCGCGATTGGGAAGGCCTATGTCCAACAGTGGACGTCCGCAGGCTGAGATGATGGTGATGATGATTCCAAAAAAGAATGACCAAAGGTAGTATCAAATTTTCTCATGAAC
Source organism: Coenonympha arcania (assembly GCA_036785405.1). Taxonomy (NCBI): domain Eukaryota; kingdom Metazoa; phylum Arthropoda; class Insecta; order Lepidoptera; family Nymphalidae; genus Coenonympha; species Coenonympha arcania. The sequence goes on along the minus strand of JAWDAA010000030.1, from coordinate 5,854,878 downwards.
CAAAACCAAAACATTAAACCAAGTAGGTACAGGTAGGTCATATTATGGCTTGACAGACCCATGAGAACATTATGATGTCGAGAAGTCTTAGGTGAAGGTTAGGTTAGATGAGAGGCATGCAGGTTCCCTTTCAATGTTTTTCTTGATCCATGTGATTAGTTGCCAAAAGCGCGTATAGTCGATCCCAAAAGTCAGGGGTTTGTGCGTTGCTACCATAGATTAGTGAATGAGTTTTATATTGACCATTGACCAAGGTTGCTAGTTGCTACTGCCAATAGCTTAACTTAAACTCTAACTTATTCTCTCTAACTATATTTATCTTTTTTTAAATAATGTTGTAATCAGCTGACCCGGAGAACGTTGTGTTGTTTCGTTGTATAATGAAAAATAGTCTCAGACCTTAAAGAATGTAGACCAAAAATTTCATAAAAATCATTCAAACCGTTTCGAACGAGTTTGGTTACAAACACGTCTTTATGAGAATTTTATGTAATTGAAAGATTACCAGCAGCTGACTCGGCAAGCGTTGTTTTGCCGTATAAATTAAATGAAAAATATAGTTAATGTCCTATTCTCAGACCTACCGAATATCTTTCTCTAATACATAAAATTTTCTCGCTTTTCTTTGTTACCAAACTCCTCCGAAACGGCTGGACCGATTGTTATGAAATTTTCATTGTATCTTCTCTGGGTCTGGGAGCTGGTTGTTATCTTTGTTTATGTCCTTAAGTGAGAAAAAAATATGTAGCAAAACAACGTTTGCCGGGTCAGCTAGTAATATATAATATACAAAAATTTTCATGAAATTCAAACGGAAGAGTTTTGTTAGAAACACTGTGACACGAATATTATATTATTAGATCTTCTAATTACTTGAATTCAACCATAAAAACTCGCGGTTAACCATTTATAAATCACTAGCAAACCCGGCGAACTCCGTTTCGCCACCAGATGGCTTCGTTTTATGTAACATTTCGTTTGGTGATTCAAAGAAGAAGAAAAGAAATTTCTCCTGAATTTACTTTTTTCCTGAATTTTCTTTGCTATAAACCTCACGGAGCCCGAGACCTTTCCAACGAATGCAAAACCGTGGAAATCGGTTCGTGAGTTCTGGAGTTATAGCGTCAGGAAGGAAAACCCGACTTATTTTTATATAGTAGACTAGCTGACCCGGCCACGCGTTGCTGTGGCTAAAGTTTTTGTTATATTAATAAATTAAAATTGCGACTATAATTTGAGATTTAAACTATCCTATCTCTCAAGTTGGACCAAATGACAGATATTCACGAAGTTTGAACTAAATCGGTTCAGTAGTTTAGGAGTCCATCGCGGACAAACATCGTGACACGAGATTTATATAAATTAAGATAATCCCACCATCCCATGTCATTTCTAACAACAATGTAAATCTGTATGCTTAGCAAGGTGATCAATAACTATCCACTATCCACCATCCAGTATCCAGTAAAGGGAACATGGGCGTCGCATGAATATTCAGTATCTTCGCATCGGGAACAGAACGGGTCCTTATCTAGCCAAGTGCCAGCGCGTCAAGATGAGTAAGATCGAGTATTCCGTCCACTACCAGTCTCCTGGCTAAGTGTTGGGACACACCTGCGTGATTGTAAGGTCGGGTAAGCATTTCATTTTTAAAATAAATATAGGACATTACACACATATTGTAATCAAATATTCTGTGAATATTTCAAGCGTCAATAATTGCCATTGTCAATATCGACCAAAAAAAAAAGATTCCGACGAATGGGAACCTCCTCCTTTTTTATGAAGTCGTTTACATAAAAAACGAGCAAAAATATCACGTTTGTTGTATTGGGGGCCCTCCTTTATATTATACGTATTTAATTCCGTTTTTTAGTATTTTTTGTTATAGCGGCAACAGAAATACCTCAACCGTGAAGATTTCAGCTGACTAACCCTTTGGAATTTGGATACGGAACCCTAAAAATGGAGAAAAGTATCGTATTGACGACCTATCTGGCGCAGTGGCGCGCGCTCGGATTCAAGTGGCAGGTCATGAATTCGATTCCCTTTGTTCAAGCAATCTATGGAATTTTAAAATTTCTTAATTGGCTGAGGTTTGGCCTGTTAGATGTGCCTGGCGGCTAGTTGGTAGGGTGGTCCCTACCCAGTTAATTATGAGCGAGTCGGGTTGCAAACCGTAGGTAATTCTGCTTATTTAAGTAACTATCCCAAAACTTTCTTTTTCCGAAAAACATAGAGCAAAAAAAATACTTCCCTCAGCCAGAAAAGTATCATGTATTTTACCCAGCCCTGTAACTAAAAGTTTCTTATCGGTCCTCCCACTGAAATAAAATCCTAAACTACTTAGGTAGGTACTATGTTTGCATTGCAGGTCCTTCCTTTGAATCACCACCGCGTTCTAACCTGCTCCAGGGAGGCGCCTTGTAAATCCTAGTTAACGAAAATTATTAATTACAGATAAATAATCCAAAATTAATGAATCGTCTTGTGTGTAATCTCCGATCCAAATAATTTATCATTTTTTTTCTTGACGTTGTATAACTCCATCTATGAACAGTTGACAGAACTAAGTAGAGAAGCGCTATCTATGAGTCATGCATTTAACTATTTCACGATTGTAGACATGGTTCTTGTTTGAGCTGGATGGTTCTTGCTAATGGTGAGAAATAGTTTACAGCATGGCTCATAGATGGCGTGTCACGATTTAGTTCCCATAAATACTAATAGATGGCACTGCGTAATGCGAACAAAAAATACTAAAAAGTTTTTAATAGAAACAATAATAAATTACGACTGCAGTTTAGGATTATTTTAGTAAGTCAATTTATAGCACACGAGCTCCCGATTAAATTTTCAGTTCTCTATTTATGAGTAGGATAGAGCATTCAGATAAATAATATTATGAAGTAGGTAGGTACCGCGAAGTACCAAGACCAAGAGCCTACAGGTGGACCTATTATGTTTAATGAAATATCTAATTAGGTAATTCGGAACAACGGAAAAATCCCGCTCAACAAACCCAGCGATAATTACGAAAAAGTAAGTAGGTAAGTACCTACCTACAGGTAGGCCTCAAAAAGGAAAGCAGCTCGAATTTACAAAAGTATATTTTTAACAAGATTTATTCCCTTGGAACATTTTTATTAACAAGAGAAGAGATATTCGCTCAAAACACTGCCAAGTCTGAGTACACTCGACTTCGAGTGGCCCGCGAAATGAGCAAACCACGTAGGCGCAACAAACCACTTTGAAAATATTCAAGCAAAGATATTATTCGAGCTTGCTTCATGCTTGCCGTGATTTTTTTACATTCAGACTTCAGTTCAAGTAGGTAGTTAATGAGTACTTACAGTTATTTTTTTTATATAGTAACCAAACTACCTATCTAGGTCTATCAATGTAGGCACCTACTTATACTTAAGTACTTCCACCACCTTATTATTACAGAAATTTAATTTTATGGTAGGTACCTATAGTTTGTTAGTTATTATTCTTTCAACGAGAGTAATAGAATATTTTATTAAGTTTTAAAAACTTTTCTAAGCGCACGCACCACTTTTGAGAGCACTGACCTCAAAAAGTTCAAATGAGGTTACATATTTTTTTTAAATCAGCCAGTAACAGTTTTGCGTCTGCATGGACGCCAAATTTTATTCGGAAAATAAAAAAAGTTATTTCGAATGTGTCGTCATGGAAATTAAAATTATGAAAAATCGTGAAAAATAATAGAAGGCGTACCAAAAAAAACGAATGTTTGACGTTCTTGTGTATTTTGTTGATAAATAATAGAAATACAAAAAATCAATGATGTTTTCCGACGAGGAAATAAAAGAAAGCAGTCTGCGCCCTGGAGATGAGATAATAAGGTCTGATCTTATTTTTTTTTTTGAGAAATATCACTCGCCGTTCCTGGAGCCTACCTGATTTTTTACTTTTGGTTTTTAAAACAAAAGTTTATTTTGTTTGTAAATCTGGCCAGGATTTTAGCTGTCCGTTACATCAGGGCCCTATTCATCAAAAGTTACAAGCCTTGTATTACAAGCGATTCTCTTGTAAAACAAGAGAATTGAAGAGAATCGCTTGTAATACAAGGCTTGTAACTTTTGATGAATAGGGCCCAGATGTAGGTACCTATTTCATTTCATTTCATTTCATTATGTAGGCAGCTTACATCGCATTAAAAAAACAATTCAATGTTAAAAAGTTTTTCATAGAAAAACAAACTCTCAAGCGAAACAGACTTAAAATACTTACATTTCATACAGCAACGAGTAACTACATAGATTTGAATATTGTATCGACTTTAAATTATTAGTATATTATGTTCCTGTGTATTCTTTCAGTATCCACGAACTGTTTCTAGACAAAAAGATATATTATGGCAAGAAATATTTGGAACCTCAAATCCCGAATTGTTCGAAGTCTGAGGTAAGTTAAGTATACCTACGTAATTTCTATTACTAATTACCCACTTTTTATAATTTTCTTTAATAACCAGAGGGGCTATTCCGTATCTTTGACAGTTACAGTGATGTTCACTGTTGTCTATGGTTCGTTATACATTGCTGCTTAGTGCTTTGTTAAGCGAAACGAAAGTAAGATTTTGTGGTGAACCTTCGATGGATAAAAAGCATATGTCAAATGAGCTCGTTGAAGGTCACTGAATGATTTTCACTGGGATACAGAATAAGGGTGTTGACCTCTATGATACAACTATAAGTAATACTCTACACAATTATTGACAGTTACTTTTTTGTGTCGATTTGAAGCGCCCTCACCGTAGGTCCCCTGTACTAAAATTGACATCTATAATTGAAATTTGCTAATGACCTTAGCTTTGAATGTAATTTTATTTTAGTTCCACGTTAGTAGGTACTTATATTATAGAGGTCAGTGAGTGCCTGTCTACGTCGAATTATACTAGTACCGCCGTGACGTTAGTTCTAGATTTGGCCACCCGGGTCAGAAAAGTTTGTAGCACTACACATTTAAGGGTACCGTACCCAAAGGGTAAAAACGGAACCCTATTACTAAGACCTCGCTGTCCGTCCGTCTGTCACCGCCAGGTTGTACCTACCTATCTCTTGAACCGTGATAGCTAGATACTTGAAATTTTAACAGATGATGTATTTCTGTTGCCGCTTTAACAGCAAATACTAATAAGAATAAAATAAATATTTAACTCCCATACAACAAACGTGATTTTTTTTGCTTGTTTTTGCTCGATATTGATTACGGCAACAGGTGGGCGCTTAAAATATTCACAGAATATCTAGTTATTTAAGGGAGCTTCCATACAACAAACATGATTTGTGCTCGTTTTGAATTTGAGGTGTTTTGATTGGGATTTGTCTTGAAAGTACGGAACCCTCAGTGCGCAAGCCCGACTCGCACTTGACTAATTATTGATATTCCGTGGTTTTGTTTAGTTGGAAGTGCCTCGTCTCGTTCGAGACGGGTTCTTCCCCGACGGAGCAGGAGCCAAGTTCGCGTGGACTGAAGAGGATGGCAACATCGCGTCCCTGGTTCCCGAGCCCGGCTTCGGCACTACAGGACAGACGAGCTTCGGCAGGGATTTGGATGCTGTGCTTAAAAAAGAGGTGAAGGTAGAGTGAACTAAATAATTTCAACTTATAGGCACCCCCCTTAGGTTTGTATGAACCTAACTAAGGATCCCATTTTACTTACCGTAAACCTTCTTCATAATTACAAGAAAAAACAGCGCTGTCTAAAAATATTCCCGTAATCCACAATATGTTTTCGTTTTCGCAATTCCGTATGCCACAATATGGAAAAAACCATAATATAGTGAGCTGTAGCGTGGACGACAGGCCATAAACGATACTGTGGTCGGCTTACTACTGACGCCGTTGGTGTCAAAACAAACTTTTTTGACACCAGTAAAATCATATGCGATACCGGAGGCTTCCAACATGAGTGCCGAGGATGTCCATCTGTGATGTCCACTGGCGGGATTTTAGTGGGTAAAAATCCCACATAATTCAACCTACTTACAGATTGGATATCGGTAACCCACCTAAAAAACCCTACTTTTATGAGTTATATCCCTTTCCTAACCCGGATCAAAACTTTGCAGGAAGCCAACACAATGACAGTAAAAGAATCAAAATATGGATTGGTTTTCGAAAGAAAGTCCGAGGAACCAAGTCTTGTGTCATCTACGTCTTCTGAAGGAGCATCTTCTAGTAAGTTACTAATTTTTCTAGGATCCTTTTAGAATGCTGGCAAAATAATTTGATAAGTACAGGGGGAAAGAGAAAAGGTACATGCCGAAACTTGGACGTAGTTTTTTAGGAATCGTCTACTAGCGGGTTTATAAAGGAGGTTTTATATACTTCGGTGAGTGAGCTTAGGAACTTCATAATCTTATAGCTCCTTCACCTTTCTACATAGAACAATAAGCCGAGAGCGGTGGTATCCTGTGGTTGACATCCAGCAAAATCGCACTAATCCTTTTTCTTCCAAGTTGTGATACGTACCGCTAAGGTGTGGAACGCCCTCCAGCATTCGTTTTCCTAGTAGTTTCCCAAGTAGGTACAATCTGGGTGTTTTCAAGAGAAGACTGAATACGCATTTCAATGCAAGCTTGCTCCATTTTAGTTCCCCCATCATTGCTTTCCATCAGGCATGATAGCTATCCAGCGAAAGCCTATCAATAATACGGAAGTGTATCGGAAGCACAGAGATAACAAAACTATGGAAATTCTAACCTATAGCTTTGCGTGACATGCGGCGCCATTATAAGCGCCAAGATTTGTTGTCAAATGTTCATGTTCTCAGTTACTACCATTATAGGTGACGCCATCTTATACGCCACTTGACAGATTAAAAATAGTCACGCTAATTTTGTAGACGGGGCCAGTCCATATTGTTTCCTAGGTCTGGAAGAGATAGAATTTAAATGTGATAGAATCTTCGGAGGTATAAAGGTATTATCTGTGACACAGGCACAAATACTTCAACCCAATCAAAGGGGCGCGCGGCGAGCAAGGTGGACAAAACTGACCCCCGCTCCAAGTTCCACTATGTGAAGATCATCAAGAGACATGGCAGAACAGTGAAACTTTTTGAGTGTGGCATTTGTAAGTTTCAAATATACATAAAAGAAATAACATAATCATATTTCTGTGCCTAAGTGTAATCCACTATAATAAAAAAATGTGTGTGGTACCCGTCTACCTTACCAGACGAAATTATTTAAACATTTCGCAAACACCTTTGGTACTCGTAAACTGGTGACTCTTTTTCTCGCGGTTCGCCGCGCCCAGTGTTATAGGTCTATTGGTCTATGTCAAATGACGGCATGAAAATTGTAACTGCAACCAAATGTAAGGTTGTGCTCATTGAAGAATTCCGAACCAAATCTCCATCAGGTGGTCGCGAGTTCCGGCAGCAGTACACGCTGATGCGCCACCTGCCAACGCACACGGACGAGAGGAACTTCCACTGCGACTCCTGCCCCAAGAGCTTCCGGCAGCTGTCGACCCTCAGCCAGCACCGTGCTATACACTCTGCCGAGAGACCGTACGCGTGCGAGGTTCGCTTACTGTTTACAATCTTCATCAGGTGGTCGCGAGTTCCAGCACCAGTACAGGCTGGTGCGCCACCTGCCGACGCACACGGACGAGAGGAACTTCCACTGCGACTCCTGCCCCAAGAGCTTCCGGCAGCTGTCGACCCTCAGCCAGCACCGCGCCCTACACTCTGACGAGAGACCGTACGCGTGCGAGGTTCGCTTACTGTTTACAATCTCCATCAGGTGGTCGCGAGTTCCAGCACCAGTACAGGCTGGTGCGCCACCTGCCGACGCACACGGACGAGAGGAACTTCCACTGCGACTCCTGCCCCAAGAGTTTCCGGCAGCTGTCGACCCTCAGCCAGCACCGTGCTATACACTCTGCCGAGAGACCGTACGCGTGCGAGGTTCGCTTACTGTTTACAATCTCCATCAGGTGGTCGCGAGTTCCAGCACCAGTACAGGCTGGTGCGCCACCTGCCGACGCACACGGACGAGAGGAACTTCCACTGCGACTCCTGCCCCAAGAGCTTCCGGCAGCTGTCGACCCTCAGCCAGCACCGTGCTATACACTCTGCCGAGAGACCGTACGCGTGCGAGGTTCGCTTACTGTTTACAATCTCCATCAGGTGGTCGCGAGTTCCAGCACCAGTACAGGCTGGTGCGCCACCTGCCGACGCACACGGACGAGAGGAACTTCCACTGCGACTCCTGCCCCAAGAGCTTCCGGCAGCTGTCGACCCTCAGCCAGCACCGTGCTATACACTCTGCCGAGAGACCGTACGCGTGCGAGGTTCGCTTACTGTTTACAATCTCCATCAGGTGGTCGCGAGTTCCAGCACCAGTACAGGCTGGTGCGCCACCTAACGACGCACACGGACGAGAGGAACTTCCACTGCGACTCCTGCCCCAAGAGCTTCCGGCAGCTGTCGACCCTCAGCCAGCACCGTGCTATACACTCTGCCGAGAGACCGTACGCGTGCGAGGTTCGCTTACTGTTTACAATCTCCATCAGGTGGTCGCGAGTTCCAGCACCAGTACAGGCTGGTGCGCCACCTGCCGACGCACACGGACGAGAGGAACTTCCACTGCGACTCCTGCCCCAAGAGCTTCCGGCAGCTGTCGACCCTCAGCCAGCACCGCGCCCTACACTCTGCCGAGAGACCGTACGCGTGCGAGGTTCGCTTACTGTTTACAATCTCCATCAGGTGGTCGCGAGTTCCAGCACCAGTACAGGCTGGTGCGCCACCTGCCGACGCACACGGACGAGAGGAACTTCCACTGCGACTCCTGCCCCAAGAGCTTCCGGCAGCTGTCGACCCTCAGCCAGCACCGCGCTATACACTCTGCCGAGAGACCGTACGCGTGCGAGGTTCGCTTACTGTTTACAATCTCCATCAGGTGGTCGCGAGTTCCAGCACCAGTACAGGCTGGTGCGCCACCTGCCGACGCACACGGACGAGAGGAACTTCCACTGCGACTCCTGCCCCAAGAGCTTCCGGTAGCTGTCGACCCTCAGCCAGCACCGTGCCCTACACTCTGACCAGAGACCGTACGCGTGCGAGGTTTGTAAACTTTTTTATTTCAGATCTAATGCACGGGTCTGCTGCCACATCAAAACTTTATTTCGTTCGTTGGTAGGTTCCAGCCGACGGACGTCCACCGCTGGACAAAGGCCTTCGGCAACGATTTCAAAACCGACGGTTCTGCGCTACTAATTGTGTCCAGCGACATCCCGCGACCCTCTAAATTTCGTCAGCCTCTTGATACTCTAATTTCCTGAAATTGACGCTTATAAGTGAAGAAAAACATATACAATTTTACTGCCATAAGCCTTGCTTTACAAATTGTGAAAAACCAAATAAAATTTGATTAAGCATGGCGTGCAGATTCGTGCATTTGCCTTAAAACATTATTGAGCATTAAATAAATCATTACCGTTCAAATCTCTCGTTTTGTTCAGGTGTGCAGCAAAACTTTTAACCGTGTGTCCACCCTCATCTCCCATCGCAAGACGCACTCCGACGAGAAACCCTACAAGTGCCACATTTGTCTCAAAGGATTCCACCAGAAAGGTCCTATTTTTCTTATCCTTTACATGTTCTTTTCCTTATTATCCTTCGTCTCCTAGCCTATACCTAAAATATATTAGGGAAGCTACTGGTAAACTGCCTAAGAAGACTCTTGACAAGGCCAAAATGACGAGACGTCCTGGCAACACTTAAAGGGCTATTGTCATAAATAAAAAATGTACATACATCGCCGGCAACCATAGCAACGTAACTATCAACAGCAAATCGGTGCCCACGATGTACAACCGATGCAAAACATTAACCAGTCAGTGCCTGTGCAGCTTGACAGATGCAAGTATTAACCAATCAATGCCCAAGAAGTAACTTCGTCTATGCCCCTTTCTGTCAAACTCTATACGAATCGAATGAAACATAAGAGATTTTGATAGAGTGGGGCGGGTCTTCGTGTACTGAAATATGTATAAAATTATTTTTGCACAAAAACACAGCGAAAGGGATCTAGGTCTTTATAAAAACACAACAGAAATTTAAGTAACTACCTACATCCTCGAAACGTAATAGCCAAATAACTTTTTCCCATGAATTTGTACGTTACTTTCAGGCAATCTTCGCAATCACCTGTTCACTCACACCAACGAGCGTCCTTACCGCTGTGACATTTGCTTGAAGGGCTTCAACCAGCAGTCGAACCTCGTTTGCCATAAAAATAAGGTCGGTAAAATTGTGGTCATTGTACTTACTCCTCTTATCTGTATCCAATTTTCCATTATAATTTATAGATCACTACGTTTTTCACAGGAACCATTGATTTTTCCAGGATGCAATGAAACCTTTGCGTTAATTTAGGTTTTAATCTATTTCAGCTATTGGCGTGAAGCAGTAACAAACATAAAAAATATAAATTGTGTGATATAATATTATGTTTCTGCATAAATTCTAAAATTTTATGATTAATTTTCAAACTTGTAATGAACTTTATGAGTTATAATCTGTGTTCGAGTGATCTGAGGTTATAATATAAATAAAAAATGGTTGTCTGTAAAGTCGGTTTACGGACGATAGATTTACGTGATAACGTCATAATTGGCCTCTCTATCGTTTGTTTTATCGTGCCTCTCTATCGCTTGTTGCGCGCTCTCGCTTGCACGCACAGGCTCAGGTGGAACGTTACGCGGAACGTTACTATTTTTCATGTGTGTTGCTGGTGTTCATCAATTTATTAAACGTTATCACGTCAAAATGCGAGCGGAAGCTGTTAGTTTCTAAAATAATGTACCTATCTAGGATATAAACATTGTAAGTTTTTGCATACAGGCACATTTGGTAGAAAACGGCACTAGCACGACAGTCGGTAGAAATAGAACTGCTCCTCGCGATGCACCGCCGGTAACTCCGAAGACGAAAACTGTACCTCCTAGGTAAACGTACAAATGAATATATTAATTATTGTTATTATAATTGTACCCTCACGGGTTTCCTCACGTGTTCCCAGAAAGAAAAAAATTCTACGGGTCCCAATAACTAAAACGAATTTTAGGAGCAACAGTTATATCCTGCGTGCTTCTAATGCTATTAATGCATTATACAGGGACCCCGGGATCAATTTATTTCACGGCGGTATAAATAGTGCCCGCCAATTTATTGTAAAAAATTATTTTGAATCTATTTCTTTAGTCCCTTCTTGATAACTTAACTTTTACTACTACCACTTCCACTAAATTCTTCTACTAATCTACTAACTTCTACCACGTGTACTCAAACTTCTTCTCTTTTGCCTTTACCCACTTGTGAAAACTTGTCATTAGCTATAAGATAATTAGATGTAAGACTATTCTGTAAAATTTAGCTGTAAGTTTTCCAAATAAAATAAAATAAAATAAGTTTTACACCAAATGAAAAGGCACAAAAAGAGAACATCGCTTTTACAATTATTGCACACAAGCTTTATTTGGCCACGTACAAAAACGAAAAAAAAAACAGTTTTCTATGAGCTCTGGAAGAAATATTGCTGTGATCATCCAGGTCATGAAAGATGCAAATGGTGGGATGACATTACTATGAGGTTGAATAGCACTTAGTTATTTACGAGTAAAAACCCACGAAATGGCATATTCAAAGACTTTCGTATCTTTGACCGCCAAAGTTTAATTAAAAGAAGATGGGACGCGATGATGGTACTGATTTGGTCAATAGGATAATTTTTTTTTATATTATTTACTAGCTTTCACTCGTGGTTCCTCTCGTGTGACATTCGGTTTTTCACCAACCCACCATACCATGATTTTTCCATGGATAAAGAGCAGCCTTTGTGTGTTAATACAATTCAGCTAAATCTTATGGTAACAACTGTGGGTAACAAACATCACACTTGCGACCCTCAATTTTACAACCTAAAACTTTGTATTTCTAAAATCCCTACTGATTTTTGTTGGATAGTTTAGAGTATGATACTCTATAGAGTCTATAGCTATCTGTTTACGCAGCTCAATATATCCAGTATTTTGAACTTTGTTAGCTGATTATTTCAGTCACATTTTCCTTGTACACAGACGGACAAATACTTCAACTTCCAGAGCGCAATCTGAGCAATGCGAAGTAACATCCTCAGTCGGGCCATACTTACCATTGACAACAGAACCTCCGTACAACCAACAACAACAATGGGAAATGAAGCTGGAACAAGGGGATGCATGGGAGAAAACTTCATGGGGGAACAACGGGGTTATTGTAGACCCCATAAACACTTACCACATGGGTGTAGCTCTCGCGACGAGGCAGATTCCATTCGCTTTGCTGAAGTCTGAGAGCGGAGTTCCGGTGCTCGTTAAAGTCGTGGATACCAAGTTGCCGGGAGGGAAACAGGTTTGTCTGACTTTGGTACTAAGTTCGCGTTAAGTGGCAAACGCCTGGGGTGTTTGAAAGTCATTGGAAGTACGCTTGTTTCTAAGTACTAAGGAAACTTTAGTATAAGCTCACGCGGCAAACTATGTTTTGCCATATAGGGATATGAAAAATGGCTTACAACTTATCTATTCTACCGAATATCGGTTTTCAATAAAGATCGGTCAAACCGTTTTTTAGAAGTTTGGTTACGAGAATTTTATATATCAAGAAAAGAGATTTTTAAGTACTATTTAAGATTTTTTTTATGATATTAAACTATTTATTGAGCTTTAGAGTGAATAGAATTTTCACTCACGTGTACAGGGAGCACACGTCTTTTTATTTAATAATCTTTGTCATTAATTAAATCTTGCATTGAATTAGTTTACCATAAATTTACTCACTTATGCCACACTTATATACTCTGGCACATGCATTCAAAGCTCAAATCAGAGCTGATGATAACTTACTAATCAGTACAAGTTTCTTATTATCTTTTCGCGGGTGCCTGTTTTCTGCTTTCCAAACTTTACGGTAGAGTTTTTAAGTTAACAGGACCTCTAAGTAAGTAAATTTTTCAAAGATTTTCATTCTATACCAGCAGCATTATGCCGGGTCGGGGTCTTAGGGTTATTGGCACACAGACGCATAATTACATTAGTTCGTTTGTCACTAAGTGTGTAAGTGTGTGTACCTACATTATAAAAAACGTTTTTTTTTCTTCTGATACTTACTCGTCTTTACTGATTGAAAAGGACTGGATGTTTTTATATTTTCTTGTGGTCTGCGATGTCGATAAAATTATTTTGTTTAGATGCTCGTGCCTGCAACAGTGAAAGACTTGCGTGTTGGTGGTAAAATCATTTTAGGAAGCGAAGAAAACTCTAACCAATCCCAGGTAATAGTCCCAGTCAGAACAAAAGTCAGTACAAAACATTTCTATTCGATGAGCAATACATTCATCTTATGGTGATACGTCTGGCCATGTCAAACACAATTCAACCCTGCGTTGTAATACTCTGTTACATCTTAGCTCTCATTTTGCCCAGTAATCACGTCAGCGTACAGTGCCCTTCATTAAGCGAAACCACAGGAGTTTCACTCGCTATGTAGGTACAAAGGCTACATAGCGCCAACCGCCCAGCGGTTTTATCAGGCCCCTGTAGCGAACGGAACGGAAAGAGATAGATGGGAGATAAACGAACGCGACAGAAAGAGAGCACAGCGTTTAGTCATTAACTATGCAGGTATAAGGCGCTACTGCGAACTGAATTGCACTTTATTGTGTAAGTGTTAGAGTCACTATTTATTTAAATAATTTTGCGAAGTGAATCATTCTGTAACGAAGAAACAAAAGTGCCAAAATAAATACACACAATAAAAACACAATACGGGACATTTTTAGGTACACATCGTAATTTAGCCCCAAAGTAAGCGATAGCACAGTATTACAATATTCCATACAGTAGCGAAACGAATGTACTTGCGCAGAGCAACGGAGGGGTACCCGCGGGGAAGCGGGCGGCGCGGGCCCGGCATTGCCAACTCGCGAAGTCGGCATTGCTGCGCGCGCAGGTGTGACATTGGCGCGTTTTCTACGAATTTTCTGTTGTTATTTGTAAAACGATAATTACTAGTCTTATAAACAATGGGATATACTAAGTGTTCAGTGTACGGATGTAATTCTAATACGAAAAACAAAAAGGATTTAAATTTTCATAGATTTCCCCGCGACGAAAGGTAAGTTTAGTTTTGTTTGTTGTTGTCAGTGTAATAATAGTTTATCTTGTCCTTTGATTAACTGTTTTACAGAGTTATAAAAATACCTAGTGCTAAGTACTCACATACGGTTTTGCTCGATAGTTTTTCTCCAAATCGAAGGAAATGACATATTTGACATAATATTCAATTCCATCGAGCCGGTTCGATGCAAGCCTTCAAGCTGCGGTCTACACGGTGGTTATTGCTCGATTTGGAGTAAAACTATCGAGCAAAACCGTATGTGAGTAGGTACTTAGCATAAGACCTACAAAAAAAAACACCGGCCAAGTGCGAGGCGGACTCGCGCACGAAGGGTTCCGTACTATCCATTACATATTACCTATATTACATATTATTTAAGACAGAGGAATGAGGAAATTTAAAATTCTACCATTCCTCTATGGCGGGAAATTTGAATTTTTTAGCTGGGTGGGGTGGTGGTTTTTAGGGTTCCGTAGCCAAATGGCAAAAAACGAAACCCTTATAGATTCATCATGTCTGTCTGTCTGTCCGTCTGTCCGTCCGTATGTCACATAAGATTGTATATTCGAATGCGTCTTCATTATTTAATTAAATTTTTAAACAGAGAACTAAAATCATCTAAAAATAAAGTTTCGCGTAAATATCTGGCAGTACGTCATATGTAAAAATAGCTTGCTGATTAAATAATAACATTACAATCACAATATTTTATTTTTATTTTCTTTCCCGTTTCGTGGCAACCCTGGCATATCTGCTTGGTACCTACACCGGTGGCGGCATCGTGCGACATCAAAGGCGTTTCGCTACTGTAGGGTAAATATTATTGTAATACTGTGGCGATAGCTTGTGTTATGGGTACTAGATAACTGATAAATATACATACATTCTAATATACATAAATATAATATATTGAAAAACACCCAGACACTGGAAAACATTCATGCTCATCACACAAACATTTATCAATAGTGGGAATCGAACCCACGACCTCCGGCGCAGAGAGCAGGTTCGCTACCACTACGCCATTCGGTCGTCAAAATATAGAAAAACCTGAATGGTTTACGGTAGAGTAGGTAACAAACACTGCGGTAGTACCTACCCGGACGGACTTACCACCGTAGAATCCAGCTCATAAAATCTATACATTTGCAGGAGATAGACATACAGTCCGCACCAGATTCAGACCCTGTTCTGAAGATCCGAGTGCCAGTGGTGGCGACGGTGGTGCCAAAGATGCAACCTGGTGGGAGACTCCAGCTATCGATAGAGGAGCCCCATCACAATTATCACGCCGCTATGGCCTCAGATGGTTTGTACGACCTCTATGGAGCAGCATTTTTGCTTTGGTACTTTATGCAAGATCATCATCATAATATTTCTGGCAAGGACCAAATTAGGATGAACTAGTCATTTCTAAATTAATTTTTATGACCGTTCTTATTTACAGTAAAACATATCGCTAACTTACTCTATATAATGAACAAATCTTGCTAGCGTACAATGGTGCCAAGAACTTGCTACATTTCCACGCTGACAGCAGCTAGACTGATTCGTTAAGCAAAAAATGCGCCAGCCACTTTTTTTCTTTCACGTGGAAGACAAAATTGCCAAAAAGTCGGCTCTTTTCTCTTGCCCTAAATATAATTATCTTGCATAAATAGATTGAGAAAAGAGAGCGTCAAAAGTTCATCTACAGGAGGCTATTAATTAACCGCGGGGAATTGTTTCCATAGATTTTTTTGGGCACTATGACTCCATGGCCCCAGATTTCATTGAATTTTGTTTCAGGGTCCGTACAGCCAAAAGCAGATCCGTTCTGCAGCAAGGAGATCTCCACAGCCACCGCGGCCGCTCCTCGTCTCGAGCCCTTGCAGTGCGTTGAAGCCAGCGGATTCGATGACCACTGGAGACCTGGTGAATATACAAAAATACTCTATTAATAGACTAGAAGAAGTATCACTGAGTGATTCAGATATCTTTTTTTTTATACTATATAGGCTAGCGCTTGACTGTGATCACACCTGATGGAAAGTGATGATACAGTCTAAGGTGGAACGCGCTTGCCTAGAAGATGCCTATTCACTCTTGATTTGAAGGCACCCGGGTTGATATCTTGTCTTAATCCTTGTTTACAAAGTCACTTTATTGAGTCCTCATCTCTCGTGATGCTCCAATGTCAACGTGGAACTTAATGAAGAGAAATAAAATTATTAAAGTGGGTACTGTGAGGTGCAACTCACCCACATGGGAGTATGGGTATCTGAATATATTGCTGAACATAGCGAAATATTAAATATGATCCCAGGAATTCCGCAAAGTAACACTGGCATCCATCGTATTAGTAGTGTTCCTAATCCAAGTTCTGGATTCGAACACAAAGGGCGGACCTCTTTCAGAGCTGTATTCAGATTCAAGTGCATTTGTGGCAACTATTTATGTTTCTCTTTACAACATATAGTCACCAAAATAATATGGAAACCTGAAGCATGAAAATGCTCCATAAAGTTCTCAAAAATTTGTGAAACCTGCTTACTTGCACTTGGCCAGTTTGGTGAGTTATGAGCAAACCTATCTCCAAAGACATGAATTTCTCTTAGCAACTGTGTTTCTCTTTACGTCAAACTCCTTAAAAGAATATGGAAACGTGAAGCCTGAAAAATTCTTCATAAAATGCTCAAAAAGTTGTGAAACATGCTTACTTGTACTTGGCCAGCCTAGTGAGTTATAAGCAAACCCATCTCAAAAGACTTGCATAATTTTGACCTCAGATTCTTATTATATGCTTGCTGCAATGGTCAGATGTCTATTTTGAAAGAATTCGGTCCCATAACGAAAAAGTTCAAAATGGCGGCCATTTTTTTAATTTTTGACTACATATTCTTTTTGACGTGATAACGTTTAATAAATTGATGAACACCAGCAGCACTCATGAAAAAATGTACCGTTCCGTGTACCATTCCGCGTAACGTTCCACCTGAGCCTGTGCGTGCAAGCGAGAGCGCGCAACAAGCGATAGAGAGGCACGATAAAAATTACATAAAATAATAATAATCACGATTACGGTTACGATTACGATTACGATTATGATAACGATTACGATTATGATTACGATTACGATTATTATTATGACGTTATCGCGTAAATCTATCGTCCGTAAACTGACTTTACAGACAGCCAATATTTTTCTATGCTTGCTGCGCTGCAATGGTCAGATATCCATTTTGAAAGAATTCGGTCGTACGTCTAGGAGGAATTTATATAAGTTTTTGGTATCCAGGTCTGTGTTCGTCGCCGCCCGCACCGTCTCCGCCTCTGGACCTCATCGCCCTCGACCTGTTCGAAACAATGGGCTGCATTCCGCTGGGTAAGACTTGCCTTTCTACAAACTACTATCCCTACCTATTACCTAATCTTTGATATTCAAAACATTACGAACTTTTCATTATTTTATTTATTTACTAGCTTACCCGGCAAACGTTGTTTTGCCATTAGGAATATAAAAAAATAGCTTGCGACCTACTCTCAGACCTACCGAACACAAAAAGTTACATAACAATCGGTCGAGCCGTTTCGGAGGAGTTTTGTAACAAACACGAGACACAAGAATTTATATATGTGAGACTAGCAAACGCCCGCGGCTTCGCTCACGTTGACCTTCTGCTTTACTCCCTCAGGCGTTAAGTTTCCAAAATTCTTGTATTAACCGTCATTTAATTTAATTTTGACCACTAAATATTTCCTAATGCTTGCTGGTTATAGTCAGACGTCGACTTGCAAAGCAATTGGCCCAGTAACAAAAAAGTTCAAAATTGCGGCCAAAAAGTTCATCATTTTTTTATCTTGACCACAAATTCCTTCTCTATGCTTGCTGCGATAGTCAGATATCGATTTTCAAAGCAATCGGCCCAGTAACAAAAAAGTTCAAAATGGCGGCCAAAAAGATCAAATTTTTTTAATTTTGACCACAAATTCCTTCTCTATGCTTGCTGCGATAGTCAGATATCAATTTTCAAAGCTATCGGTCCAGTAACAAAAAAGTTCAAAATGGCGGCCACTTTTTTAAATTTTGACCACAAATTCCTTCTCTATGCCAGCTGCCATAGTCAAATATCGATTTCCAAAGCAATCAGTCCAGTAACAAAAAAGTTCAAAATAGCGGCCACTTTTTTAAATTTTGACCACAAATTCCTTCTCTATGCTTGCTGCCATAGTCAAATATCGATTTTCAAAGCAATCGACCCAGTAACAAAAAAGTTCAAAATGGCGGCCACTTTTTTAAATTTTGGCCACAAATTCCTTCTCTATGCTTGCTGCCATAGTCAAATATCGATTTTCAAAGAAATCGGCCCAGTAACAAAAAAGTTCAAAATGGCGGCCACTTTTTTAAAATTCGACCACAAATTCCTTCTCTAAGCTAGCTGCCATAGTCAAATATCGATTTTCAAAGCAATCGGTCCAGTAACAAAAAAGTTCAAAATGGCGGCCATTTTTTTAAATTTTGACCACAAATTCCTTTTCTATGCTTGCTGTCATAGTCAAATATCGATTTTCAAAGCAATCGGTCCAGTAACAAAAAAGTTCAAAATGGCGGCCACTTTTTTAAATTTTGACCACAAATTCCTTCTCTATGCCAGCTGCCATAGTCAAATATCGATTTCCAAAGCAATCAGTCCAGTAACAAAAAAGTTCAAAATGGCGGCCACTTTTTAAATTTTGACCACAAATTCCTTCTCTATGCTTGCTGCCATAGTCAAATATC
This sequence comes from Coenonympha arcania, assembly GCA_036785405.1. NCBI lineage: Eukaryota > Metazoa > Arthropoda > Insecta > Lepidoptera > Nymphalidae > Coenonympha > Coenonympha arcania. The sequence goes on along the minus strand of JAWDAA010000030.1, from coordinate 5,835,920 downwards.
GATTTTCAAAGCAATCGACCCAGTAACAAAACAGTTCAAAATGGCGGCCACTTTTTTAAATTTTGGCCACAAATTCCTTCTCTATGCTTGCTGCCATAGTCAAATATCGATTTTCAAAGCAATCGGCCCAGTAACCAAAAAGTTCAAAATGGCGGCCACTTTTTTAAAATTTTGACCACAAATTCCTTTTCTATGCTTGCTGCCATAGTCAAATATCGCTTTTGAAGGCAATCGGCCCAGTAACAAAAAAGTTCAAAATGGCGGCCACTTTTTTTAATTTTGGCAACAAATTCCTTCTCTATGCTTGCTGCCATAGTCAAAAGTCGATTTGCAAAGCAATCGGCCCAGTAACAAAAAAGTTCAAAATGGCGGCCAAAAAGTTCAAAATTTTTCCTCCTCAAAATTTGGATTTCGAAAATCCCTTTCTGAATACGAATTCATGATATAATACCAACCTAGGTACCAAATTTCAGATCTCTACGACTTGCAGCTTTTCGGGAATTCCTGGAACAACGAAAAAAATTACACTTTTGTATGGAGAAATCCATAAAACCAACGGTTTTCACCCTTTAAAATTTGAATTTCTGGAATCCCCGTCTTAGTACGAATTCATGACCTAATATCAACCCAGGTACTAAATTTCAGATCTCTATGACTTGTAGCTTTTCGGGAATTCCTGGAACAACGAAAAAAATTTCACTTTTGTATGGGGAAATCCAAAAAACCAACGGTTTTTACCCCTTAAAATTTGAATTTCTGGAATCCCCGTCTTAGTACGAATTCATGACCTAATATCAACCTAGGTACCAAATTTCAGATCTCTACGACTTGTAGATTTCCGGGAATTCCTGGAACAACGAAAAAAAATTCACTTTTGTATGGGGAAATCCATAAAACCAACGAATTTTACCCCTTAAAATTTGAATTTCTGGAATCCCCGTCTTAGTACGAATTCGTGACCTAATATCTACCTAGTTACCAAATTTCAGATCCCTACGACTTGTAGCTTTTCGGGAATTCCTGGAACAACGAAAAAAATTTCACTTTTGTATGGGGAAATCCAAAAAACCAACGGTTTTTACCCCTTAAAATTTGAATTTCTTGAATCCCCGTCTTAGTACGAATTCATGACCTAATATCAACCTAGGTACCAAATTTCAGATCCCTACGACTTGTAGCTTTTTGGGAATTCCTGGAACAACGAAAAAAATTTCACTTTTGTATGGGGAAATCCATAAAACCCACGGTTTTCACCCCTTAAAATTTGAATTGCTGGAATCCCCGTCTTAGTACGAATTCATGACCTAATATCTACCTAGGTACCAAATTTCAGATCTCTACGACCTATAGTTTTGGCGGAATCCGTGGAACAACCAAAATGCCTCATTCTTTTATATATATAGATTAATAATATATTAGAGTTAATATATTAGAGATTAATAATATGTAATTTGCAATGTATGTACAGTCGCGGAATGAAAAGGTTCGTCAATTTTCAATCACTAATAGTCGATAATTTCGATAATCGTATTGTCGATAATTTTGTCGTTCCTTTGCACATCAAGAATGAACGAATTAAAAATTATTTCAATCTTTGTAGTGGCATTTGAAGTTGGTTTTTTTGGAAAGAATTTTCCATTTTGTACCGGACGGGCCTTCGCCCTTGCAGCTTCACGCCTCGGCCCTTTCAAATAACGGAACGGTAGGGCCGCGCCGCGAAAACGGCGTTCGGAAGAGCAAGGAGGCTGACGTCCTGTACCGAAGGGGTGCTGGTCTCTGAATGAAACACGAATTTCCAAGTCGTCGTGAAAACAACGCTCGGAGGCGCTGGCTCTGGATCGCGGAAATATTGCTCGTCTCGCCTGAGGATCTGGTACCCGACTCGCCGCCGCTCGTGGAAGAAGTAAGGTTTCTGGCTGCCAGTGTTGACTAGAACGCTGGTGTTCTACGGAGTGCCTTCTTCACCTTCTTCTTCTGTCTTCGATTTCTTCTGGTTGCGACGACTGAGCGAGTACGAAATACTGGTTTTATTCGATTATAGTCGGTACCTCGGAGCTATACCTTATAGAGAGCCACGCCTCCGCGCTACGTTTCGCTATTTTATTGTCTCATTTTTCACTATGCTTACATGCTCTTTATGTAATTTTCTAATTAATTATATACTATAGGGTAATAAAACTGCTCCCTACGATAAGATATCGTTCCTAACTACCTATTACAAGTGTAGTTTATAATGTCTCTATTCTATTTTACCAACTACGGACTAAAGTATGGTGCAAAACCTCTTGTTTTGCCCTAACCGAACTTTATTATTTTGTTATTTTAACATTTTAACCCATTTTTATGTACTATAAATGGCTATTCTAGACTATATTGCTCACGACCTAATTGAATATGCTTAGATTTTTACTATAAGATCGATAATAATTTTATTAAATCAAAACTCTATACAAACATATAGGTCGTGAGCGCCTATTACGTACTTAAACTATACTTATGTAACCTATTTGCAAATAAATTCTTTATTTAAAATTCTTAATAATATTCTATCTTATAGCTATGTACATTATTTAAATAACATAGTTATAACGGTGGTTAGACGGTCGCGAACAGTTCTCCCGTCGTGCTGCATCGCGCCTGGAGGTGCAGCAGAAACCCGGTGAGCGACGACTGCTTCTACTGCGGCAACGGGACGAGCTTCTTTGCCGGCCGCTTCAGGATACCTCCGGCGGTGCGCACCTCGACGACTCGTACTTGTCCGTCTTGACCAGGGTAGACTGCTTCGATTCTCCCGCGCGGCCAAGTGTTGCGCGGGAGCTGTGCGTCTGCGATGAGGACGAGGTCCCCGACTTTGTAGGTGGGACCGCGTCCATGGGGCTCCCGCCGGTGCTGTAGCTCGGGTAGGTATTCGCGTACCCAACGGCGCCAAAACATGTCGGCTAGTATTTGAGAGCGCCGCCAGTGTTTCTTGTTGGCGAGGTCATCTGGATTGAATGACCCCGGACTCGGGAGCCTCCCTGAGCCTCCCAGCAGGAAGTGGTTCGGAGTGATCGCCTCGCTGTCGTTAGGATCGACTGAGACGTGCGTGAGTGGCCTGCTGTTGACTGTGTACTCCGCCTCGCAGAGCAATGTTGTCAGGACCTCTTCTGTCGGATGCTTCTCATGAAGAACTGTATTCAGGGTGTTCTTGACGCAGCGAACGAGCCTTTCCCAGGCCCCGCCCATTGAAGGAGCTGCTGGCGTGATATAGCGCCACACGATGCCTCGACGACCGGCCTCTTCACGGAGCGCCTCCCGGAGCTCCTTGTCGGCCCCGTGGAAGTTCGTTCCGTTGTCGCTGTGTATTTCGGTGGGCGTTGATCGGCGAGCGCAGAACCTTCTGATGGCTAGGATCGCGCTGTCTGAGCTCAGACTAGCGGCGACCTCGAGATGCACTGCCCTCGTGGTTAGGCAGGTGAACAGGGCCACGTAGCGCTTCTGATGCGGACGGCCCACAGTGACCGAGATAGGGCCGAAATAGTCCAGACCTGTGAACATAAATGCTCGCTGATGGTGTGCGAGTCTCGTGCGAGGATGATCACCAGTGGGCGGCGTGGGCGGTCGTGCCTTGCGGATTCGGCACGGCAGGCAGCGACTGACGATCTTCTTCGTAGTTGGCCGCACCCTGATGACCCAGTAGTGTTGTCGTACTTCATTCATTGTTGGTTCGGTGCCACTGTGGTGCAGGCTTCGGTGTGTCCATTCTATGTACAGCTGTGTAATGCGATGATCTCCATCGATTACCGGCGGTGACTTCATTTCCTCGTTCACATCGGTGACTGCCGCGATGCGACTACGAAGCACGATAAGGCCGCCTCGGTACTCCACAGGCAGCGCGCGAAGTCGGCTGCTTTTGTCGACCGGTCGACCCTCCCGGAGCGTTTCTATGTCTTCACCGAAAGAGTCTTCCTGGCTTGATCGGACGAGAAGCTTTTCTGCTTTTATGACGTATTCTGCGTCAAGCACGATGAATTTTCTCGACGTGTTCGTACGTATGACGGACGGCGTTTTCTTATGTTGTGTTACCGCGGAGTTCGTTTTTCGCCAATCAGGATCTTTCTCTTTATTTTTCCGAGTTCTTTTTGTTTTTATTTATTTATTTATTATTTTGTAATAATTCTTATCTTTTGTTTTCCTGCAAAGGTCGATGAACTGTAGAACTCGTGCGGTAGCTCGAACTAGTCTTTCCCATCTTGAAAATCTCTCCGGATCGGGTAGCGAAGTTTTCAATCTCCTGTCGCTTGTCATCTTACAAGCGTGGACATGTTCTTCCCCGGTCTCCTCAATCACGGTGATTTTCTCTTGTGGCCACCGTTCGGGCGGCTCGCGGAGAAACGGCGTACCTACGAACCACTCGTGGGCGGAGCCTAGGTTAGGCGGCACGCCCCGCGTGGCGATGTCGGCGACGTTGAGTTTCGTAGGCACCCACTGCCACTCGTTCACCTTGCTGTTTTCCTCTATTTCGGCGATACGATGTGCGACGAATGGTTTGAATGATCTCGCGCCCTTCTTGATCCACGATAGAACCGTCTTGCTGTCGGTCCAGAAATGCTTCGAATGTAGCTTGACACGATGTTCTTCTATGACTGCAGCGGCCATGCGACTTCCCATGGCGGCTGCCTGCAGCTCCAGACGCGGAATCGAGGTGACTTTGAGCGGCGCAACCTTGGCTTTTGCTGTAACCAAAGACACGTGTACTCTTTGGTCAGCCGTGACCACCCTCCAGTATATCACGGCTGCGTAGGCGGTCTCGCTGGCATCGGTGAATACGTGCAGCTGTATTGTTACTGCATGGCTGTAACCGGTGTAACACCTCGGTATCGTGACGGACTTGAGATTCTGTAGATGCTGCTTCCACTCGTTCCACTGGGCTGTCAGATCGTCGTCGAGCTCCTGGTCCCAGTCGGTGCTTCTGCGCCACGATTCTTGCAGAATTTTCTTTGCGTTCACCGTCACAGGCGACGCAAAACCGAGCGGATCGTAGAGTGACATTACTGTCTTAAGAGCTTCTCTCTTAGTGACTGTTTGCTTGTCGAGTATTCCAGCTGGTAGTCTTGCCATCTTCATGTTGAATCCCAGCTCATCGGTAGCGGGATTCCACATCAGTCCGAGTATCTTTTCTTCTTTCGAGCCGATGTGTACTTCGGATGTAGTTTCGGTAGTTGGCTCGATCTGTTCCACCACTTCTGGAGAGTTCGATATCCATTTTCGAAGTTCCAGGTGTGCTTCGCTGTGAATTTCTCTGACCTTTCTCGAGGTTTCAATTGCCTGTTCGACGCTGCTGAAGCTATCCAGGTAGTCATCCATGTAGTGGTTTTCGGTGATAGCTGTTACCGCCGCTGGATACTCTGCTTCGTATCTTTTCGCATTCCAGTCTTTGGCGAAGATTGCCGTACACGGCGAACTCGCCGCGCCGAAAATAAGCGATGTCATGCGATACTCTTGTGGTGCACCATCCCGGCGATCTCCCCTCCAGAGATAACGGAGGGCGTCGCGGTCTTCTGGTCGAATCTTGATCTGCATGAACATCTCTGCGATGTCGGCGGACACGGCGATCGGATGCTGGCGGAAACGCATGAGAACTCCCGGCAGCGACTTCAGCAGGTCCGGCCCAGCCAGCAGGAAGTCATTGAGCGACTTACCTCTGGTCTTTGCCGCGGCATCGTGGACGATTCTGAACTTCTCTGGCTTCGCAGGATTCTTCACATCAAAATGAGGCAAGTACCAGGTCTTTCCTTGTGTACTGACCTTCGGAGCTGGCTCGGCATAACCTTTATTGACCAAGGAATCCATCTGTTCGGTATATTTCTGTTTTAATTCGGGATCCTTGTCAATACGTTTTTCAACGCCTCTGAGTCTTGTCAAAGCGTTGTCATAGTTGTTCGGCATCTCGAAGGTGTCTTCCTTCCATAGAAGAGCGGTTTCGATTCTATTATCGGGCGTGATTCTTGTAGTTTTCTTCAAGATGCCTTCGGCTCTTTTCTCCGGATCCGAGTCAGGTCTCCTGGGCTTGATGAGTAGAGATTCTAACGAGAAGAATTCTTCTAACTTCTTGTTGATATCAGTCTCTACCGATGGTGAATTCGCATACATTACTCGATGGCCTATTGCTCGAGTGTGCGATCCGTGCAACACCCACCCGAGCGCTGTTAGCGATGCAATAGGCTGTGTGTCCGGCCCCTTAACTGTCTCTTTGGCTAATAGGAGATTCCAATTATCTTGACCTATTAATATCCTGGGTGCGGCACCTTTGTATACTAATTCTTTCTTAATTCTCTGAAGATGTTTGCAGTCTTCGAGGTCCCTTTCCGTTATAGTTTGCGGTGACAAGCTGAGTGACGGGACTGTCCGTGCTGCAAAATCAATCTTGTCACCCTGGCGGGTGGAAAGTGTGACGGTGATGCGTTTTGACTGCGGCATTTTTATGCTTTCTCCCATTGTTTCTAATCTCAATGGATCGGCTGTACCTTCGGCTCCGACTTCGGCGGCTACTGCTTCATCCACCAGTGACACGGTTGAGCCGTCATCGAGGAGAGCGAACTCGTCGGATTCTCCCGCCGGTCCGACGACTGTGACAGGCACCATTTTCAGATATACCTGCGGCGCTTTCTCCTCCCACGTATTGGTAACGGTTTCGGTCTTCTCCTTTCCCTTTTTCTCGAAATGAAGAAGTCTGTGGTGAGTAGCCTTGCAGTCGCTGACCCCGCAGCGCAGTGTCTTGCATCTGTGTCCCGCGGCACGATTGTGTAGGCACCGGAAGCACAGCTGATGTTTCCTTGCTAGTTCCCACCTTTTCTCGGAGTTCGCATTGGCGAAAGTGGGACAGTCCAAGGTCCAGTGTCCATTGGACATGCAGACCCTACACCTGGGATCCGACTTGCGTTCGACGGTTTTCTCTTTCCCTCTCGCTGCAGGTTTTTTCGATGCGGTTTTTTCCTCTTCCGAGTCGCTGTCTTCCATTACCGTATGCGTTCTGTGCGTAGACTGCCTCGTCGTACTCAGCTTCATGTCCATTGGCAGGTCGACGGTGCAGTATTCAGCTTGTTGGTCGAGGAATTCCTGGAAGTGCTCTAGAGTAGCTTTGCTGTTATGCTGCCACTGTATCTTTCTCCATTCGGACCGCATGTTGTCTGGCAACTTGACCTGCAGGTACTGCATCAGCTCTGGTGACCGTAGGTAATTATCTTCACCTAGTGTTTTGAAGAGTAGGACAGTGCGTCTTACTTTTTGAGCGAAGCGAACGATGGCTGCCGGCTTGTTCACTAGTGGCGGCAGATCCTTGAGGGCGTTGAACTCCTTGAACGCCAGCTGACCGGTACGCCCGTACTCTCTGTCCATCTCCTTTATGATTACCTCCGGATCGGCGTTGGCTGCGAATAATACCTCGACTCGTTGTAGCGCTTCTCCCTTAATGGATTTTCGAAGTCGTACTATATTTTCGAATCTCGAGAACGAGTCTTTCGATTGTTCGTAAATCGATTTGTACGATGGCCATGCGTTTATTTCGCCATGGAAGTCGGGTAGCTTCATCACATACGATGTGATTGCATAACTGTCTACTCGTAAGTTTCTCTTTTCCGCTCCGCACGAACTGTGTGGACACCCTACAGCTGCCTTGGGCGCCTCTAGCTCTGGGAACATTTTCTTTAAGCCGTGTACAATTTCTTCGTACCCGGATTTACCTTGGCTCTTCTCAGTACCCCCGCGGGGCGCTGCGGAGCTGTGACTATCTTCAATCGTAACTTGCGGTATTGGGCTGCTCACGGGCACCGGAGGCGAGCTTCCCTCTCGTTCTTCCGGACGCGACGGCTGCTCCCGATTTGGTGACGTAAGCCGGGGGTTTCCCCCGGACTTCGACCAGGATTGTAATATATTTGGAGGTAACTTACGGTTTTCCATTTCCTCTAGATCTCTTGTTACCCTCCTCTTCTGAATTTCGAGCTCGTAGGCGTAGCGACGTAAACTCACTATTTTCTCTTCAAGTTCAATTTCGGATTTTCTCATCTTCATGCGTGCATACTGCTCCATGGGGTCCGGCGACTCGGACCGCTCTTGGTCCGGTGACTGGTGGCTCCCTCGACGAGGCGAACCCGTTGCCCCACGGAGTGGTGAGCGCGTTCCTTCCCGTGCCGACGTGTCTTCTTCACCCGTAGAGGCGGCTCGATGTTCCGGAACGTCGGATGAATCCTCTTCCGGATGGCTCTTCGACCTCGTGATCGGCATGGTGCGGCTCTTCTGTTGTTAGCACTGTTCTTCTTCTTGGGCTGCGCGGGCGGCGCGGTGCCCCTAACGAAACTATGACGTCACGGCGCGACAACTGGCGACCAGCGCACTCGGTGTGCGCGGCGCTAACGGAAACTTGTCGCGACGCGAGACGCGGTTGGCGGCCTGCGCAGGATGCGCGGCGCTATTAGCGAAACTATGATGTCACGGCGCGGCAACTGGCGACCAGCGCACTCGGTGTGCGCGGCGCTAACGGAACTTGACGCGACGCGACGCGGTTGGCGGCCTGCGCGGGGTGCGCGGCGCTATTAACGGAACGGTGACGTCACGACGCGGCAGCTGGCGTCCAGCGCACTCGGAGTGCGCGGCGCTAACGGAGCTTCTGACACGACGCGACGTGGCTTCGCGGTTGACGCGAGCTTCTGTAGAAGACTTCTTTCTTCTCTTCGGTTGACCCGCAGACGGACGGCAGACCAGGCAGCGCGATGATTCAGGATCCGGCAGCGAAGGACCATCAAATGTACCGGACGGGCCTTCGCCCTTGCAGCTTCACGCCTCGGCCCTTTCAAATAACGGAACGGTAGGGCCGCGCCGCGAAAACGGCGTTCGGAAGAGCAAGGAGGCTGACGTCCTGTACCGAAGGGGTGCTGGTCTCTGAATGAAACACGAATTTCCAAGTCGTCGTGAAAACAACGCTCGGAGGCGCTGGCTCTGGATCGCGGAAATATTGCTCGTCTCGCCTGAGGATCTGGTACCCGACTCGCCGCCGCTCGTGGAAGAAGTAAGGTTTCTGGCTGCCAGTGTTGACTAGAACGCTGGTGTTCTACGGAGTGCCTTCTTCACCTTCTTCTTCTGTCTTCGATTTCTTCTGGTTGCGACGACTGAGCGAGTACGAAATACTGGTTTTATTCGATTATAGTCGGTACCTCGGAGCTATACCTTATAGAGAGCCACGCCTCCGCGCTACGTTTCGCTATTTTATTGTCTCATTTTTCACTATGCTTACATGCTCTTTATGTAATTTTCTAATTAATTATATACTATAGGGTAATAAAACTGCTCCCTACGATAAGATATCCTAACTACCTATTACAAGTGTAGTTTATAATGTCTCTATTCTATTTTACCAACTACGGACTAAAGTATGGTGCAAAACCTCTTGTTTTGCCCTAACCGAACTTTATTATTTTGTTATTTTAACATTTTAACCCATTTTTATGTACTATAAATGGCTATTCTAGACTATATTGCTCACGACCTAATTGAATATGCTTAGATTTTTACTATAAGATCGATAATAATTTTATTAAATCAAAACTCTATACAAACATATAGGTCGTGAGCGCCTATTACGTACTTAAACTATACTTATGTAACCTATTTGCAAATAAATTCTTTATTTAAAATTCTTAATAATATTCTATCTTATAGCTATGTACATTATTTAAATAACATAGTTATAACGGTGGTTAGACGGTCGCGAACACATTTTATTAAATATTTTTTTTCAATGAAAACAAATTTTAGTAAAAGCATGTTTATTTACGTGCAAGTAGGCCAGCGTATCACTTATCATCAAGAGAACATCCTACTTATTTAAGAAAGCTGTCTTCTGTTATGACAGGTCCTCAAATAACCGCCGTGGATATCGACGAGTCACCGCCGTCTGACGATTCCGATATATTCATTGGAAAATTTGAGGTATGTATGTTGAGTAAAAATTTGAGGTATGTTACATGTTGAGTAAAAATTTGAGGTATGTATGCTGAGTAAAAATTTGAGGTATGTATGTTGAGTAAAAATTTGAGGTATGTATGTTGAGTAAAAATTTGAGGTATGTATGTTGAGTAAAAATTTGAGGTATGTATGTTGAGTAAAAATTTGACGTATGTATGTTGAGTAAAAATTTGAGGTATGTATGTTGAGTAAAAATTTGAGGTATGTATGTTGAGTAAAAATTTGACGTATGTATGTTGAGTAAAAATTTACTCATCACACTTCACACTAATATTATAAAGGCGAAAGTTTGTGTGTAAGTGTGTGTGTGTGTGTATGTTTGTTACTCTTTCACGCCGCAACTACTGAACCGATTTGGCTGAAATTTGGAACAAAGATAGCTTATAACCCGGAATAAAACATAGGCTACTTTTTATCCCGGGAAAATCCATAGTTCCCATGGGATATTTAAAAAACCCTAATTTTCAACAGTAATCTATAGCTACAGCTATAGGTAGATTACTTTGACAATCTTTCCTGAAAGTAGGTGTAAAGGTCATTGAAAGGGAAATTAAATTTTTTCTCGGGATTAGTAAAAAATCGAATTTAACGCGGGCGGAGCCGCGGGCAAAAGCTAGTTTACATATAAAATTAAATATGTTGTTAACTTAAAATAGTAATTAAATTTCAATTTTTTTTTAATAATAATAACTAAAACTGAATTTTTTTCCGTGATACTTATTTTTAAATTGTTTAAAGTGTATCAAAATTATCGCTGCCAACGAGACGTGATACTTGCTTAAACTAAATTAATCACGAACAATATAAAGAAATAAACTGAATCTTAATTTTTGGTAGTATAATAATTTCATTTTTTTTTATTTACAACTAGCTTTTGCCCGCGGCTTCGCCCGCGTGAATTCCGGGCTGTTACAAATACCGTGGGAGCCAACGATTTTCCGGGATAAAAAGTAGCATACGGGATAGACAAACAGTCAACTACTATAACAACTAAAAGAAACATCGGCTTAGTTGTTTTACTGCTCTTCCCGCTTCCGTCCTTAATCAATATAGGTTCAACTACGGGGCTCAATGTATCTACCCATTTTCACATTTACAGCATTACTATCCCATATCACATTGCTCATCTAAAACATAATATTTTCATAACGAATTTTTGATAACTGGCTTAGTTTTTTAGTAATGCGGTAAAACGTCGTTACTGATATATTCTTCCGCAACGCTGCATACCAACCTATTCTTACCTAAGCTAACCTGGAGTTCTTGCAATTTCAGCAGCTGTGTACCCATTTTCACATTTATCGTATTACTTTCCCATATCCCTTGTCAACTAAAACAAAAATTTTCAGTAGCAAAACAGTTATTAGTTTAAAACCTATGTTATATGGGTACCCGTTTTCACAAATATAATATTTTTAACCTGTATCTCATTGACTCATCTAAACTCATCTATCTCAACTAAAACAAAAAAACTTATAGTGTAACAATGGTAAGTCAGAATTTTAATAGGTATTTAATATTTCAGTTACAATATTACTAACCCAAAATCCCATTGCTCAACTAAAACACACAATGTAAATAGAGACCTATTTAGGTAGGTACCCATTTTCACATTTATAGCATTATAATCCCATATCCCATTTTTCAACTAAAACACACATTGTTAATAGCGAAAAAGTTGTAAGTTTAGGGTCTGTATTGGTACCCATTTTCTCAGTTATAATTTTATCAACCCATAACCCATTGCAAACACACATTGTTAAAAGCGTACAGTGCTAAGTTCAGAACCTATATGGTGCCCATTATCACAGCTGTAGTGATCAGTAGTAGTAGTATCAGATCTGTAGTATCATTAGCTTTTGCCCACCGCCCTGCCTGTGTCAAATTCGCTTTTTAACAAATCCTGAGGGAAACATAAATTTCCCGTCCCCATTCAATATTACAACCTTATACCTACTTTCAAAGATGTTTGCTTTAGCTACGTACCTATAGATGTAGCTATAGATTGCTGTAAAAATTTCCCACGGGAACTATGGAATTTCCCGGAATAAAACGTAGCCAATGTGTTAATCCGGGTTATAAGCTATCTATGTTCCAAATTTCAGCCAAATCGGTTCAGTAGTAGCGGCGGGAAAGCGGAACAAACATACAAACAAAGTTACTTTCCCATTTATAATATTAGTAAGGAGTAAGGATAAGGATTAACCCATAACCCATTGCAAACACACATTGTTAAAAGCGTACAGTGCTAAGTTCAGAGCCTATATGGTGCCCATTATCACAGCTGTAGTGATCAGTAGTAGTAGTATCAGATCTGTAGTATCATTAGCTTTTGCCCACCGCCCTGCCTGTGTCAAATTCGCTTTTTAACAAATCCTGAGGGAAACATAAATTTCCCGTCCCCATTCAATATTACAACCTTATACCTACTTTCAAAGATGTTTGCTTTAGCTACGTACCTATAGATGTAGCTATAGATTGCTGTAAAAATTTCCCACGGGAACTATGGAATTTCCCGGAATAAAACGTAGCCTATGTGTTAATCCGGGTTATAAGCTATCTATGTTCCAAATTTCAGCCAAATCGGTTCAGTAGTAGCGGCGGGAAAGCGGAACAAACATACAAACAAAGTTACTTTCCCATTTATAATATTAGTAAGGATAAGGATAAAACTTATCACTAGCTTATTCTAATTACTATACAAGTCTTGCCCGCGTGGAATGGTGGCAAGAATACTGGTTGCATTTTCGCGTTGAACAGCTAGGCTGATACGTTGCGCAAAAAATAATTTCATACAAATGATTAAAATATTTTAATTTCAGGGACACTTGCTCTCGAATTCCGACTAAGAAGATATTCATACGTCCTAATATTTGAATGCGCATGTTGTATGAAGAAATGAAGTTGAAAATATGAGGTCTCTATTAAATTTGTTAATGAAGTAAAGTGATTAGTTTAAACTTAATAATATTATACCACATATTAAGTTTGTTAGTGATAAGCGAAGTTTTTGTTTTGACGAAATAAATAATTTTAGTTTGTATTGTTTAATTATTTTCTTTTTATTATTTTTCACAAAGTACTTTAAAATAATTAAAGTTAGTAATATAACTAGTTTCAAAGAGCTGATATAACTCTAACTTGGCAGCAATAAAACCTGGATGTGTAAAATTGCTACACAGCATTGCATCGCAACGCATTAAAATAAAATAATAATCAGACTATAATATTAAAATCTCCCTCTTATACGACGAGAAGGCAATTTCCTGTCCGCACTGTAAATAATATGATATTATTATGATGTGCCTATTATATCGCTTTAGCATCGCCGTCATGTCTCATTGTAATCGCCACGTGGACGGAAATAGGCCCTTTTGCCGTTTGGGGTGCGTAGTTAGAGAAAATGTCAACAGATGGCGTTAGTAGTTACGTTGTACAACAAAGTCCGGCTAAAAATTCAGCATAAACTAAAACTTTTTGTTATACCTACATGTTTGTATAATTATTACTAAAATAAAAGTAATATGCTTAAAGTGTTTTCTTTCGTTTGGAGCAATGTGTTTTCGTACTAACTTAGTCATCTGCACATAAAACAGATGGCGTTAGTGGTCTCATCTTTATGGATTAATGAAAAAAAATTTATGAATGTTATGAAAATACTGATAACAATAAAAGTAGGTTAGTAGGTACTTATGTAAGTATACCTGATATCAAAAACTCATTTGGTATTTAATACACATTAAAAAAAATTCACGCACTTCTGTTTTTTTCAAATTTTATAATATCTTCCTTAATTTAATATTTGTTCGTATCTACTATACCTACAGTAAAAGTCTATAGTTCCTACAGATTGGTAAAACCTGAATTTTACCTGCGTATTTAATATACAGTAGGTATAATTATTACTCTTATTAGATACCTACCTACTAATTTCGTTCGAAACGTTGCCAAAGTAATCAGAAATCGATGAGAAAAGTCATATGGCTAAAGCTGTATCTGAAGAATTTAAGATTCATTAAAAGTAGAAAGGGTTTTTGGACTAACAAAGGTCTAAATACATAGGAAATACTTATCTCTCATAGAGATAAGTATTTCCTATGTATACTAACTCGATTTATCATACTATGTAACACAATTATCTGGTACATGAAAAATAAAATAAAATAAATAAATAAAATAATTAAGTTTTTTAATGTGCCAACAACCATAATAAACTCACTCATCCATCTCCCGATTTGGTCAATGACCAACATTGCCTAACTAGCCTCACTAACAATTTTACAACAAAGCCTTTAAACGAGACCCAATTCAAAATTACTGTAAATTCCACTTTCCAAATCGGTAAGCCCATTCGAGACCAGCCAATTTACGACTAATTACATACGAGTAACGACCATTAACCGCAAAAAATATATAAAGACGACAATACATTAACAAAGTAGAATGCGACAATAAAATGGGAATTACTCGCGTACAGTTTTTTACCAAAGGCCAACGCGTGCTGGACACGTGACCGAAAATATTAAAACTGGTGTTAGATCTGACACGCGGCCTTTCCCACCAATAAATAGAGAAATCTCCTGACAACCCTATTGAGTTAAACCATCTAAAACAACTCATTGAAATTTCAACTCTATTTCTGTTAAACTTCAATTCAATTTCATTTGTAAGCATAGACAGCTGTATAAGCCAATGCTGTCGTTTAAATTTGAGTTCTATTAAAAGCATGCTAAGATTGAATTCAAAATGAAGGTTTCGAAAGAAAAATTAAGGTTGTCGTCAATGATCTAAATACCGCCCCCGACGGTTATCGAATAATGCGACGGCACGTGTGGGTCCGTTTTTTATCGAATTTTTATTTTCGTGCGAATGCCGAAGTGACGTCTGGTGCAGACTCAGCCTTACAATGGTGAATAGCTATTGTGGGAACGACTTAAAAGATCCCCGATATAGAATATAGGATTTCTCGTTTAAATAGGTACCTAATATACTCACTGAATTGCCTGCGAAATTGCCTTTTCACTAAGTTTTGGGACGTGGAAAATTGGTAAAAAATTTTGTCAAAAAACCCCAAGATACTGTTGAAGGTATATGATGATCCTCAATGCTATCTATAAATAATACTAGCTCCACTCCACTCGGTTTTCTTCGCATTGAATTAAATTTTATAAATAAGTACACTGGTAAAGTTTTTCTAAGATAAAAAGCCAAGTGATTTAAGTAGTACTTAACCATAAAAATACGTTGATTGTAAAAATAAGCATATTTATGTTTAAGCAATAAAATTTCATCGAAATAGTAAGAGCCGTTCCCGAGATCTGTGCGAAATAAATAGGTAATAATATAGGTATTTCGTATTTATATACAAGGATTTCTCGTTTACTAATAGATAAATTAATATAAAATAAGATAAATACAACATCTTGATCTTCATGTTCATTGAGAGTCTAATTATTTGAACTTACGTATCCATACCAATTCTAATTTCAAAAAATTTGCAACAAGACAGAAGCCATAACTACAACAAAATTCTGAAATATTTTTTAACTCACATTACGCTAGGTCTGATGATAACTTAAAAAAAAATACTTCACAAACTCAAAATAATCGTCAATAATCATAACATCAAAAAGCAAACTATCAATTTCACTAAATATCATTCCAAAACAAACAGTCCCATAGAAACATTAATCCCTCTCCAGTGCTCCCCAAAATTCATATTTTGATTATGATATCAATGTCGCCCACTGCTTTTTTTGTCCCTTTGTACTTTAATACACGTATTAAACCATTAAAAGTCGCGTGCCGACATTATATTGCATTTCACACGTATAATATTATATAATAGGTTCCTTTTTATTGATATGAATGTTTTTTGCGCATTGGCCTAACTATGTGCAATTAATTATTAGAATTTTGACAGTCAATTTTTGGTTTATATTTTCTGTGTATGATAATAATAATCTACTTATTTGATTTTCCAGAATAGACATATGACGCCAGTTTATTGGTGCCAAAAATGTTTGTTTTGTCACCAACAAGGCGACGCTGTAATTCGCTCAGCAGCCACTTTCAGAAATTTGACAGATGGCGCTCCTGTTTGCTTGTCATACGAAAAAGGTTTACGTAAATCGTTCGAACCCCCATAGGTATCTTCTATGCTATACATGACATGTTACCTATAGGGTTTGAGGTAACCAACTCAATAAATCAGGAGTAAGTTGAAGTAAAATGGTTGCAGTTCCTCTGCAAAGAAAAAAATCTCATTTGTTTAGATATCTTCTACAATGATATGCTGTAAATAGCATGCTTGTAAACTTTTTACTTGCACCGGATTTCATTGTCCTTCGTTGGCATTAATTTGAGTTTGCAATAAGCAAGGCCCTGTTCTCTGCAAATGCAGTGTACACTTGCGCCAATAACTAACGACGTTCAGCGCAGACATACGTCGGCCACGCGCCGCGGATTATACCAATTTGACACATCGCGCGGACGTCATGTCTTCATCGAAGGAGATTTGATGATTTTACCTCTCTAACTCTGAGAGCAGACCAGTACCCAGCAGTGGGACATGAAAACGGAGGTTGAGATTATTGTAGCATTTGCTTTTATTTACACCCTACAAGTGCCCACCTACCCTACACACCTTTTATATATAATACATTCTACAAGTTAGTAGTGCGATCTTATCTGATAGTGAATGACCGAAGATGAGTGACCGAAGATGTTATCGGATTATTCGGAAGGGGTGGCGGTGCCTCTTTTTTTTATAAATATATATACGAGACATTTTACACATCGTAATCTAGCCCCAAAGTAAGCGATAGCTTGTGTTATGAGTACTAGATAACCGATAAATATACCTACATGCTAATATACATAAATATAATATATTGAAAAATACCCAGACACTGGAAAACATGCATGCTCATCACACAATCATTTACCAGTAGTGGGAATCGAACCCACGACCTCCGGCGCAGACGGCAGGTTTGCTACCACTACGCCATTCGTCTTTGCTGTTAGGTTGGTAACAAGCCACGCACAAAGCATCTTACTGGGCTAAACCTGAGTCAGTTGAGAAATCATAGAGTCTAAAATTCCAGTAGAGAATCGATCCCGCGACCTCCCACACGAATCCAAGCACACGCTACTGCGCCATACCCACCTACTTATTATTAACCGACTTCGAAAAACAAAAGAAGGAGGAGGTTATCAATTCGGCCTGTATGTTTTTTTTTTATTTTTTTTATCATCATTATTTTTTTTTTATGTATGTATGTTCACGAATTTCTCCGATAATACGCAACTGATTTTCATGGTTCTACATTAGATCGATAGGAACTAGTGTCGAATTGGTCCCATGTAAATTTTATCGAAATTGGTTGACTACTTTTTAAATTATCTTTAAAAATAGGGGAATTTTGTTGGAATTTTGCCAAATCTTATGTCAAATTAGAATAATTTATTATTTACTAATAAACAAATAGTTGCTTAGCAACAACCGACGGGCCTGGACCCTTATTCTGTATCTCAGTGATAATGACTGTGTGACCTTCAACGAGCTAATTTGACATAATATGTTTTTTTATCTAGGTATTGAAGGTTCACCGCAAAATCTTACTTTCGTTACACCTAGTAAAGCAGCAATGTTTAACGCACCATAGATAACAGAGAACATCACGCTATAACTGTAAGAGATACGGAATAGCCCCCCAAGTGCCAAGAGATCCTTGTCAGACTATACTTTTTAATTCGCATGTATTGAGGTAAGATGTTCACTCGTCACTAGATGTGAAAAAAGGTATACCTAAGATTTTATTTATATTATTATCAGCATATCACTAAAGGCACAGATTAAAAGGTGTATAAGCTTGTAATGGAAGTCGAAACTATTGTATAATTATTGATTTCTATTTTAAACGATTTCTAACAAATAAGTAGCTTCTGTTCAGAAAACCCAAAACTCTGTCTGTCTGTGACTTGACACTTTTTCACAGGAACGGCTGATTCATGAAAAACAACCCAAAGTAAGAGCTATCAAGTAGGTAGAAATTGACAAAAAATACAAAAAATATAAATAGACTAGCTGGCACTCCTATTGCCTTTTGTATCCCTAATAGCAAACGTTGTTAATATTATTATATATATTAGCAAGATAATAAATTGCTAACGACCTATTCTCAGACCTATCGAATATACCCTGAAAAATCCAAAAATAGATCGAGCCGTTTTGGATGTGTTTGTTGTGTTACAAACACGGTGACACGAGACTTTTAAACAATTCAGATAAGTTATATAGTTTCTTGGAAGTATTAAAATTCAAGTTTCTACTGAATTCAAGCTAGGAAAATAGCTTCCACTAAAAAGTAAAAAATAAAAATTCTTTTCAAAAAACCGACTTCAAATGCCACTACAAAGAGTGAAATAATTTTGATGTAGGTACAGCAATTCGAAGTCGGACGATGTATGGTACAATCATAGTCCTTCACAATACCTACTCGATGTGCTTAGAAACGACGATATTACAGACAATCGTCCGACTTCGAATTGCTGTACCTACATCAAAATTATTTCACTCTTTGTAGTGGCATTTGAAGTCGGTTTTTTGAAAAGAATTTTTATACATTAATGGCATCAATGGCCAGAGCGAACAAAGAATGCTCACAGTATCGTTTCTAAACACTAGCTGACCCGGAAAACGTTGTTTTTAGGAGTTTATCTTATTCTCAGACCTAAACCTATAGGTACAATAAAAATTTCATAAATATCGAACAAGTCTTTTCGGAGGATTTGGCTACAAACACGAGAATGTGACACGAGAATTTGATACATCTTAGAGATTGACGAAGTGTAATACCTAACTCTGGATAGGAACTCAATTCTTTTTAGAAACCCAACTAAACTTAGTCCGGCTAAGGACTCGAATACAGGACTTCTGGCTCCTCAGCCGATCAGGGTTACCACTTTACCAAAAAAGCATTTAAATATTGTACAAACTATTTTACCATAACAATATCCAACCAAAGAGCCAGGGGCGGACTTAAAAAATCAATTGTCGAGGAGACGGGGGGGCCAGATTGTACAGGCATATATCACGCATGGCCGGAGAGGGAAATTGCTCGCTAACCTGATTACAACTGCTAGTTCAACATTGTCTTTACCCCCCTACACCCCTCCTTGAAACCCCACGGTGCAATGGAAACGCGTTTTGGGTTTCCCGTCATACTAAATCTGTTATATGCAGAATATTCTCTCTCGCCGTGGTCTGATGATTAAGAATCAAAACCATGAATTATTATTATCAGGCCTCATCAGGGTTATACACTCTTGTACCTTTTTTAATCCATCAAGTTAGTACTTACTTGACTGCTATCTCACCTGATGACAAGTGATTATGCAGTTGAAAATGTTATCGTACTAACTTGTCCTTAAATCCATCTCCCTTATATCAGCATCGTGTTGAAATTCTAAATAGGTTGGCAGTGGAACTTTGTTTAAAGAGTGGTAGGTACCTAGCGACGTAGCCGAAGTCTCTTACCAGACAAACCTTGTAGAAAATGCGGATGAAATTGCAGATGCTGTCAAACTAGGTAGTTCTTGTATAATATTTAAATCGCTTCCCTTTTAGAAAACCAATATTTACCTCACATAAAGTTATAGGAGTGACTAATGGCACTACCAATTCAAGGGCCGGCACCCGAGCCTTAGACGAGTGTTATTGCCCCTGAACCCCGTTGCAGGTGAGGAACAGAGAATGCTGCCGTAAACGCGTAGTGTTTCTGAAACAAACAATTTATATCAGATACACTTAGATTTTGTTCCAGAAACTGTGTATCTAAAACATTGTGTCTCAGTGAATACGTGGCTTTAAATACGCAACGCTTGTCTATTCTAGTTTATAATGATCTTCAATAGTTTGATAGGTTCCTCTGTAAATTCATTATGGCGTCCACAGGGGCAGAGATTTTAGTAATTCGATTTCGTCGCGGTCGGGAAGAGAATTCAATTTGCCTTCACTGGAATGACGTTTGATTTTTTTTCAAGAAGGTAGAAACTAAATTTTGTTTAAAATACGATATTCTTATCCACCAATGGGTGTCCAGCATTATGTATTCTCATATGCACATAAGCTGTTTTATATGTCTTTATGTTTTTTCTGTAATTTCTAAATTATTGGTTCAAGTCTGGTCTGGGGAGAGGCTTCGTCCGCGGCTTGTTCCAGCCTATTTTCAAAGACGCACCACCATGACATTTAGAGTTCAGGTGCGATGCTGTGTAGCAACCATTAGGTGCCACTAACCTTTTCCGAGTTAGTACGATAACGTCTTCGGCTGCATCGTCACTTAACATCAGGTGAGATTGCAGTCAAGTGTCGCTAGTAAAAAACGAGTCATGAGATTTTCCATGGTTTTATCTATGATGGTTATTACAAGTTTTTGTTTAATTGTATGTTTGTTCGGGTGGAATCTTGCAACTAAATTTTGAAACAGGTAATATCTTCAACTTATTCCGCTGAAATTTTGTTTTCACTTGTTTAGTTTGGATGACAATAAAAAAGCTGTGTGACATTCTAAATTCAATATGGCTGAATACACAACATGGCAGACTCCTGACCAGCTATTTTTAATGCACTCCTGCAATATATATGCATCAAATGGTTTGCTTGAATACTGTAATTGCCGTAAAAAGGTTTGCCTTAAAAAAAATCCTAAATTTATTTTATGCCTTCGTAGAACATTTTTATTATGCCATCATCACCAGTGGTATAATGAAACTACTAGTAAGGTGACGTAATAACAGTCAATTATAAGAAGCAGTCTCCCTCGGCCGCTCGGCTAACTCAATAAGGGTACCGGCTCTTTATGCAATAAAGGGCTAATTTGATTTTTATTTTGATCTCGTTTATGCGAGGACCCCTGATTGTCCCCGCGGGCGACTTCATTTTGGTTGTTACTTACTTGTTTTGTTTATGAATAGGTTTCTGTGGGACATCTTTATTGTATGGGGTTTGCACTCGCCATGTTTCGGGGGTAATGGGTGTACCCATAAAGATACTTCATACTCTTACTAGAGCCATAATTTATTTTATATCATAAAAAATGGAAAATTCTTTCCAAAAAACCAACTTCAAATGCCAATACAAAGAATGAAATAATTTGTAATGTACACCAATTCGAAGTCGGGCAATGTTTTGTTCAATCATTAATAGTCCTTCTTATTATAAAACTTGATGTGCACAGAAATGACAATATTATTGACAATACGAAGGACTATTAGTGAATGAACAAAACATTGCCCGACTTCGAATTGGTGTACATTAAAAATTATTTCATTCTTTGTAGTGGCATTTGAAGTTGGTTTTTGGAAAGAATTTTCCATTTTATTTTATACTTTTTAGTGGAAAACAACTAATGCGCATTGCGAAAGGCATTGGAAAAAATGCCCACATCGCTTGAAGTAAGTATACTTCTAAAATCTGAAGAGTTCCCTCAATTTCTCCAAGATCCCATCATCAGATCCTGACTTGATGAATACAGTCATTACTTGATGACTGCAAGGAAATGCAATAGTAACTATAACAAAATACCTAAATCGCTTCAAGTATACTCGCAAAATTTGAAGATTTCCCTCGATTTTACCAAGATCCCATCATCAGATCCCGACCTGATGACCATAAGACAACCTGGAAAAAATTACTCTTTCAAACAATACCCAAATCAAACAATCAATCAATCAATCAATTTTTTATTTGCAAGAAACATTGTACAAATATGATGACAAACCGAATGTAGACCAAAACTTCAAGTGTGCTTATAAAATTTGAAGAGTTCCCTCGATTTCTCAAGGATCCCATCATCAGATCCTGACTTGATGACTATGGGACCATCTGTGAACTATACCCTTTCAAACAAAAAAAAAATTCTAAATTGGTCCACGCATCTTCGAGTAATCGGGGAACATACATAAAAAAAAAAAAAGATTCCGACGAATTGAGAACCTCCTCCTTTTTTTGAAGTCGGTTAAAAATATAAAACTAGCTGACTCGGCAAGCGTTGTTTTGCCATCTAAATTATTTGTCAGTTAAGGGAAGAACAATATGACGTATACGTCATGTACCTATACCTCATATTCTCAGACCTCACAAATACACTGCAATCACTGTGGTCTGTCTCACAAGAATTTTATACGCTAGGAAATAAAGTACTTTTATCGATTTTCTATTTACTGAATAAGACGCCTGGCAGTTGTTATGCTGACCTATCAGGTAGGTGAGTAAGTTAGCTTACAGACTGTAATTTTCTATTAATTTTTAAAGTCGTAGTGGAAAGCTGCTGGTACAATGGTAATGGTATCTATTCCCTGCTTCTAAAAAGGTCCCACCATTGGTCACAACCCTTTTCTCTTATAATAAATTATTAAGAAACAGATTTTTTCAGTTTATATTTTCAACGCTACTATAACTGAGGCTTACTACTTACACAATTACGTTATGTGATTGATAACAACTTGAATCATATTAATATGTTCTTTCCAAATCACAAGATTTTTTATCCGAGAAAAAATCAAATCAAATCAAATCAAAATATATTTATTTCACATAGGCCTAACTTACAAGGCACTTGTAAAACGTCAACATATTTGTTACATAATATTATGTAATGTACGGTGATAACTACAATTCGACTTAAAACTAAGTTTACGAGGGTTCCAACGCGCCCTGCACTGAGAAGAAGCCCACAACAAACTCAGCCGGGTTAAAACCGGGAAAAAAAAAACCGGGGAAAAAGAAGCCGGGAATAGAATCCTGGACCTCATGTGCCATAGTCATATTTTATCAACTAGACTGGCAGGCAGTTCCCAGGTGCTTACCAAATTAATATTCCAAAAATTCCATAATCGAAGCGATTCAAATTCAATCGAATAATCCAATCACGGTGTCAACCTGACAACCCGACGGATTGGGGTTCAATTTTACCAAATAAAAACCCTTTTGTTCAAACAACGTGCCACGAGCAACTGACGTAGGTAGGCAACCCTTCGGTGACTTCGTTGGAAATTCAGTTTGAAGCGCCAACAGGGTGGATGTCACTGCCTGGCCTTTTGAAACGCAGCGTTTTTCACGCTTTTTGACATTAAAATTATTAACAGAAAAAAAAACGACTACAGATAAAAACTAACTTGAGGCGTCTAAAAAACTGCTATTCTTTTTCCATCAGGAGCATTTTGAAAAGGACAGCACTATTTTTAAATACGACAAATTAGTTAAGTTTATAGATCTTGCACAGCAGAATTGCCACTAAAATACAAAATTACTAATTTTTTACGTTACTTTAAAATAAAATAAAAAATACCTAAAGTTAACAGTCATTTTAAGAGATGATGATGTTAGATGATGATTAAGAAGATATTAGGAGAATTTCCAAGATGAAAAAAGAAAATTAAGGTTATATAGACGTCATCAGTAGGTACTTAAATGCAAGAGGGAAAAGAAGTTGATGTTGATGATGTTCTATAGGTACTTATTTAAAATACTAGATTTTGCCCGCGAGATTATCGGTTTTTAAAATTTCCGACGGAATCGTATGTTTCCGGGTTAAATAGTGTTCTCGTTTTAATTCCCTCTTCCTATTAAAACTTTGTATGGACTATCAAGGAAGTTCGCTATAGCAATGTATCTTATCTACATTAACGATCTATTTATTCGATTATCTACGATATATTTTGCAATATATTGCTGTTTTTTTTTAAATCTCGTGATAACATTTTTCGGAATAGAAATTGTTAATCCAGAATAAAATATGTGCTGTCTACATTCCAAATTTCAGCCAAATCTGTTGAGTGGTAATGTCGTATTACACACAATTAATATATTATTTGTCATCCAAACATACGAATATTCTAACTAACAAATTAATAAACTTCTTTACAGCTTAGATGAGACAGTATTTTTTAAAATATTATTTACAAAAAGAGATCTTAAAAATCTCGTCAATTTTACAGGACAGTGCGTAAGTATATACCATATTTGCATAGAGCTTCCAAGAAAGCGGTGGATTTAAAATTTAGTAAATTTGCTAAACCTGCTCTGAACGGATTTACGTTAGCTCCAGACGTTCGGAGTCATAGAATAATTTTATAGAAACGACATTTAACAGCTTTTGTAGAAATTAATTTTTCTGATGGCGCAATATGGAACTTTAGTGTTGGAGGAATGTTGTTTGGTAACAAGGTTATAGTGTTGTTTGGTTTGTTCTTTGGTTAAACATTGGTTCAAACATACCATAATACCACCAGCTGGGGTCTGATTGCGTAAGAAAAACTTATTCATCGTTATCGTAATCGTTTGCATAATGGCTGACGTAAATCAGGAAACCAATCAACGGGCAGAATTCGTAAAATATTACGATAGCGCGTGTTCGTATGTATAGCGATTTTGTATGGCATATCTATCTATGTTTCAAATTTATTCCTCAGATAGTTTATCTGGCGATTGAAAAATCGGCCCTAAATACGAGTAGATAAGTTTTTAAAATCAAATTGGTGTCTGTAAGTTATACTGTCTGTACTGCACTTAATTAAATAACAAGCTCTTCTTATTTAATTTTTTTTCAGTTAACTGTCGGTATGTTTACACGTGCATACAAAGAAAGATTTCAAAGTACACTTTTAAAAAGCGAAGAGCATTATATCACGAATAAAGAGCCCTTTGCATTCGCATGTATTAAATTAGTCTTTATTTACATACGTTCCCATTCCTACACAAAGCTTTTGAAATACTTGTTTAAAAGCTCACGTTACTATCACCTTAGTTACTCACAAAATAAGAACTGTTGTAGTTTGATGTACTGAAGATAGTTATAACAAAACAATAGCAAAGGATACTTCGTTAGTATGTTTGTGAAACAAAGACAGTAATTATTTTTATGAAGAGTGCTGAAGTCGCGATGCGTCGCTAGATTTTGAAGTTTTGCATTTCCACTTTTTTGCATACTCACGCAATACTTGCCTAGTTTACAAGTTAGCATGGTATATTGACATGATACCATACCTACCCAGGATGGTAATTTTTGCAAAAAGAATGCAAAAATAGGATTTTTGCCTTCGTTTTCTTAGATAATAGCCCAGTGAGGGTTAATAAAACTTAAGAGTGCCTTTGGAAGGAACTTATGGAACGTACTCATAATTGAAACATGTATGAGAGTAACATTCTTTTGCGCGCAAGTCACATGATCTATTTAGCGATGGAATACATATATATTATTATATTTTTGAATATCGTTCCATAAGTGTACCAAAAAAAACATTAGAAACCAATAGATAAATCATATTACAGCTGTAAAACATGGTTTATAAAACCTACTGTCTACGATCAACATCGGTCTTATATACCTCTAGGTACAACGGGCCCCCACGCAGCCCTATTCTGGAAATTAAAAACGAAATTCGCATCGAAATCGTCGCGGATTCCGCACGAGCGACCGCCGAAAATGGAAACTTAACAACCGCGGTAAATAACCACAAATCACCGCTTCCTAACACCCGAGGCGAGATTTAAATTCACGCGCGATTGTGGCCATTGGATTTCGTTGCCTGTTTTCATTGTTTACGTCACGTCGTACTGGTAACGTATGACGTATGTAATTTTTATGTGGTAGAATAAAAAAAATATCTCGGGTTCATAAAGATATTGGTTTTTAAAATCCTAAAATCTTTATACATCATCTCAGCCTGTGGACGTCCACTGTTGAATATAGGCCTTCCCAAGCGCGCGCCACCACACCCTGTCCTCAGCCTTCCTCATCCAGCCGCTTCCCGCCACCCGCTTTACATCGTCGATCCAACGGGCTGGAGGTCGCACCACACTACGCTTACTCGTACGCGGTCTCCACTCCAGGACTTTCCGGCTCCAGCGGTCATCGCCACTGCGACAAGCGTTGCCCATTGCCACTTCAGCTTGCTAATGGTTTTGGCTATGTCGGTGACTTTGGTTCTCCTGCGGATCTCCTCGTTTTTGATTCTATCACGCAGGGAAACCCCTAGCCCTCTCCATAGCACGCTGAGTGACCTTGAATTTGTGGATCAGGCCACTTGTTAGTGTCCACATTTCAGCACGTGAGGACCAGCAGGACGCACTGGTTAAACTGAATTATATTATTCTGAATTTCGATTCCTGTAATAGATCTTAAGTATCGTATCTCCATTAATTAAAAACTTGTAAGGTCGCTCAAACTAGATACTTCACGGTGAAATAAAAGAAAGAGAAATACATAGGTATGCTATACTGAATGTTATATGAATTGTAGACGTATGTCACTCTGTGCAAAATAGAATCCATGTTGAAATTTCTTAAACATTTCTTAATAAAAAACTTTAAACGAAGAACTAAAAATATTTACATTCTAGGTAATCATGACTCTATACATTGAGAACTTTCGTAGCACATGTCACTAAAGTGCTACGACATTTAAATATATTGGCTCTTTACACCGAGCTAGGTTTACCTAGCTAAGTTACTTCTGCCGTTACCAAAATCACGTCACGTCAGCAAACAATGGGAACCCACCGTACATACTCATCAAATTCAACGTACGACCGTAACGTACATTACGGTACAGTGAATCAAAAAGACAGAGGGACTCCGCAGTGACGTATTATTATTATTATTTAAATTCATACACCGCGGGGTTTTGGTCAGGAACGTTTCATTTTTCTCTGCCTACCCTCAAACGAATTTGTAACTTAATGTGCTTTACAATTACGTTCATTATATTTTTGATTTTACAACATCTATTAGTTTCTCGCAACTTCGTCTACGACGCTTTGGTGCTTTTTTATGGGTCGTAATATTAAATATCTTATACCTAAATCACAATATCAAGTAACCAAGCATACCTATAAGTCTATATCTAAGAGTTTACCTTTTCATAAAATTTCAATAAAGTTTACAACAGGTGTACCTACAACAGTTGAGTTTACAGCAAAGTTAACAACAGGCGGAATTTTAAAATGCATTTCAGAATCCTCCCCGTTGTTATGTTTGAAGGGTATTTCTGGAAAATTTTAGGTCAAAAGTTAGATCTAAAAATCTGGTAACAAAATTACCATGCTTGAAGTATTTATTAATTAATTAATTTTTAAAATGATATCGAATTACAAAACACACAAACATAGAGAGGACATGGACAAGGACATGTTATCGCTACAAATGAGGATCTCATGAGAAATGAGAATGAGGAGATATGTATTTCGATACAGACAGACAGACACCTCACATTTATTTATATCGGCATTGAGATAATAATAGAGGTATTTTAGTAGCTAAATGACGTCATTGTTGCACTTGTTTCGTGGGTAGACGCGGCCGGTGCGTTTCGAATTAGCGGTTTTTACAATTTGAATTGGGTACGAATCGAATTTTCTCCCCGCGGCGAAAGGGAGTCGAGATCTTTTGTGGTGGTTCACTGAATAGGTAGGCATTAAAGCTTTATGAAGGAGCTGTGGATAATTTGGCAGACGTTATTTAAAATGATGTATGATTTTGACGACCTCCCTGAAGCAGATTACAGTGGGAGGTCGCGGGTTCGAATCACACTACAGGCTAATTTAGAATTCTATAATTTCTAATTTGGTTTAGGCTTGGTCTGGTGGGAGGTTTCGGCCGTAGCTAGATACCACTCTACCAGTAAAGCTAAACTGCGATATAGCATTCCGGCGCGGTTCTGTGAGAAAATCGTAAGAGAGTTACTTACTCCTTCTTACTAATTACGATATTATGTTCTGCTGCATTATCACTTTTTTTAACTATATAGGCTAGCTAGCGCTTTGCTGTGATTACACCTGATGGTAAGTGATAATACAGTCTAAGGTGGAACGCGGTTGCCTATAGGAGATGCCTATTCACTCTTGATTTGAAGGCGCCTAGGTTGTAAGTGGCAGGAAAGACCTAGTACCTGGGGATATTCCAGGCATTTGCAGTGCGTATAAGGGACGAGGAATCAAACCGCCTTCATTCACTTATATCATCAAGTGAGATGACAGTCAAGTACCTACTAGTGTTTAAAAAACCAGTGGCTCTACGTATTGTAATAACAACTGTTTATTCACATAATTCACAACATTTCTACAATATAATGTTATGATGTATCATGAACGAGTAAGTATAAAGTAAAAAGGACGTAAAATATATTCGTTTATACCTTGAGGTGGAAAAATCTTTCAAAACGATTTTAAGAGTTCTTTCCCCATCCTAGCAAAGATGTGTTGAGACCAATAGATGTTCATAGTTTATTTAAGTTGGTACGACAATAATCGCCGGCTGCTACGTCACCTGAAATCATACGAGATTGCAGCTGGGAACAAACTTAAAACTTTAATGTAAAAAAACCTGTCAAGTGCGAGTCGGACTCGCGCACTGAGGGTTCCGTACTACAACAGGAGGAATAAAACCATAAAACCCACTTTTCTTATCGAACCGCAAAACTAACTTTGTTTTTAGAGGTTTAATGTAAATATAAAAAAAAACGACTTATTAGATCTCGTTCAAACCAATTTTCGGTGGAAGTTTGCATGGTAATGTACATCATATATTTTTTTTAGTTTTATCATACTCTTATTTTAGAAGTTAAAGGGGGGGGACACACATTTTACCACTTTGGAAGTGTCTCTCGCGCAAGCTATTCATTTTAGAAAAAAATGATATTAGAAACCTTAGTATCATTTTTGAAGACCTATCCATAGATAACCCACACATATGGGTTTGATGAAAAAAAATTTTTGAGTTTCAGTTCTAAGTATGGGGCACCCGTAAAATTTATTACTTTTTTTAAATTTTGTATGAAAACCTTAATGCGGTTCACATAGGTAATACATCTACTTACCAAGTTTCAACAGTATAGCTCTTATAGTTTCGGAAAAAAGTGGCTGTGACATACGGACGGACAGACGGACAGACAGACATGACGAATTTATAAGGGTTCCGTTTTTTGCCATTCGACTACGGAACCCTAAAAAAATACTATGTCATAAGCAGATAGGTCATGTTCACCTTCACGCATGTATATTGTGTGCATGATTACTCTCTTGTCTTAGGGTTATAAAAATGCCTCAAATTTGTCTAAATTGCCAACTCTAGATAGTGCTCATCATCATCATCTCTTTCGTTGCGCTCTTGTCAGAGTGGTCGTAGACGGTCAACTTTTGTCAGTGACACGCTCGACAATCCGTCTACATTCTTCCCGAACAGCTGCTTTTCTTGAGCACACATACATATAAATGGACGTCCATTGCAGCCTTTACTTCATTTATTTATATATAGTGCTATTCGATTAAAATTTTCATGGCAAGGGATAACTATTATTTATTTTATAGATTTGTTCATTTTGTTGTAAACCCGTTTGTAAATACCTGGTTCGAAATTCTAAATTCAAATTCCGAAACCCCGCGCGGCGCTCCCTGCAGCGTCCTCCGCGCCATTACACTAACGCGGATGTGACGTCACAATGGATGGGACGTACTTCCGGCGCGCGCGCACCGCTTCCGCCGGCCAATGTCGCGGACATATCCGAACGCGATTTACTAGCTATTCGGAAAATATTGCGGTTAATGGAGACGTTTAATGGGGTTTTGGTTAAGTATGGTTATTACCATTAATTTTAGTGCTATAGTGTTTGTAGGTTACTTTCTTTGTGGGGAGAATTACCTATAGCAAATATTTCGAAAAGCTTTTTACAAATTACAATATTGTTTTATTTACGTCATCGTTCAACGTCATCGATATTGTTTTATCGTACGTTACGTCATGGGGGGCTCGCCAAGCAACCTCCACGAGTGCCCGAGTGCTACGGTGCCCCTCTGTAGCGCACGGGCCGGTGCTCCCTGGTAACGTCGGTTGATAACCGACGGCGAATAGCTTGGCCCGGCGGATAGGTGACGTTTCTTCGCGTGTCCCTCTGAGTCCCAGCAGAGGGCACAGTGTCGAAACGCACCAACCCCGGAGGAGGAAGAAAACCGTGTTTGAGTGATCTGAGAGAAAACCTCATTAAAAAATTACAGGCAGGGGCGGAAACGCCCACAAGTCCCCTCGGGGCACTACGAGGAAGACAAACTCGTTTTTTTTTTTTTTTTATTACGGCGGCATATCCCTCTCGCAGGAAACGCGCCGGTTGCTGGGGTGCGAACACCTTCCTTCGGCGACTGGTGCCGGCCTGCGGGTGACGTACGTAAGGGGTTCTGGCGTCCGTCACCCGAATTCCACCGACAGGCCGAGGTGGTGGCGCGACCTCTTCGGGACGCGCCTCCCAGGAGGGTCGGCAGCGGCCAGGCTGCCGGCAGCAGCGGCGGGACCTGCCGCTTCGGTGGCGGGTCGAGGTCTGGCGGGAGCGCGGTGAATACGCAAGTGAATCCCGTACTCCCGCCAACGAGGTCCGTCGTGGCAAAGCACAGGTTTTAGTGAGTGCAAGCCCCACATAACCTCTCCGTGTCCCCTGACGGAGGCATTGCGTCAGGCATTTCCTGTGGGTAAAAAAAAAAAACGTAACGTCATAATATTATTCGAGAGAGCTTAGACGAATATAATATCATGTAGAAACAAATTTAATTACTCGTATCCTAAAACATTTCTAATACGCGTATTAGGGCTGATTTTTAATCACCAGATAAACGTTAACTAAGGAATAAATATGACGTTTTGACAGGTTTTGAATGGCATATGTTTCAAATTTATTCCTCGGATAGTCTATCTGACGATTGAAAAATCAGCCCTTAGTTTAAATATGTAATGAAGTTCGTTTACCATTTTTTTTATAAAATGTTGATATTTTCAGCGCGCTAAAAATAGATAACAAAAACAATTTGTTTGTGCATTTTAATTTAGAATGTATCTATGTTTACCGAGTGCCTTCTGCCTACCCACCAATAGAGTTTATTTACACAGCAACTTACATTTATTTACACGTATAAATTGTAACAATAGGTATTTTGTGTAACGGGATGAACATGTCAGCAAACGGGCTTAGCCTGCCGAAGTTCATTAAGCGACAGTTAAATAAACATTGAAATATTATTGTATAACTGGTCGACGTTATGCGGTAACGAAGCAAACTTTTTTTCAAATATATTTGGACATATTGTGTTGTAACATGAACTTTATTCCAGTTTTCGCCTTCAAACAAGTACCTAAAAATGGTAACCGTGTAATGTCCTATTATATTTTTTATTTAGATATAATAAAAATTAATTGTAAAATTAATACCGCTACATTTATCGGTACTTTGTATTACATTGGATATTAGCTAAAACAGGTTATATAGTGAACAACCTAAAAAAAATACGGTTTCTGTAGACTAAAATTAACAACGCTGGCAATTGCTGTTGCTGGCAATTTATTTTAGTTTCAGTTGGTAATGTTTGATACTATCATCCAAACAACCCTACTAGATTAGAACGCTAATCAGCGAGGGTGCAAAACACCCCTTACTCCATACACAAGGGCCAAGTGTTAAAAACACAATAAGATTCCCAAGCACCCCTCTTTAATCACTTGTCATTGCAACAGTCAATATATTTTATACCCTATGTAATAAAAAATATGGCTTACACATTTTTACAGTCATGGCAAATTTATGTTTGTCCCAACTATAATTCGTAACGCCTTCAAAGTGTCATATCATTCATAGTGAATATAAATACATATTTTTCAATTGCATCATTTTATGATAGCGTTTTAAGAGTAATAAATACGGTAGGGGTGCAATGAATGCTTTGTGTTTAATGTTGATAATATTCATAGTTAAAAATTTTAAAATATTGACATAAATTATCGTTATGTACGAGTATGATGCGTATTTGTTTTAGAAAACGATTTCCTTGAGTCAAAAGAAAGAAGTTAAAAATATTCACCACGGAATGATCTATTCTTTTTCAATCTATCTTGATAAAAATGGGATTAATATCATAACATCCAAAATAGATTGTCTACTTCCCAAAAATTTCTCCATTATTTTGCCAAAAAAATGTAGAGATATGATTGTTTTACATTGCGTAACACCTTTATGTGTTTTTGCGATGTTAAAGTTAGAGTTTAAATCATTTCCCAAAACTATTGTAGAAATCGATAAGTAATATTTAAAGTAGGCCTTCAGAAAGTATCGTTACGTCGTTAAGAGGTGATGATGACTAAGTAAGGAAACTTTTTTTATTTTTTTTTACTTTAAGTTTGATGTACGCGTTCATAAGTCACGAGGTTCAATAAATATGCAAAATTAGCACTTTCACATAAATTTTAGAGGGTCATTATTTAAATTCTTCACTCTGTAATGTCTGGGCTATTTGAATGACAATGCCGGTTTCGGGAAGGGTCCTGAGTAGACTACCTAAGTACCAACAAACATGTATTTTAAATATCAAAACCTTATGGCAAGTGTAATTTTGTTTTGGTATGAATATAGGAAGCTTTCCCTAATTGAGGTTTTAAAGATTTTTTCTTAAATGTTTCTTTCGTCATTTCTTTTTTATGTCCCATTGCTGGTCAAGCGTTATTTACTATAAAAATTATTTCTCATCCAAGGGTATGAAAAATCATCTCTTTCACGCTTCACGCTTTCTATCACGCTTGAAAGACCGTCTCCATTCTTCCCGGGTAGCTGATATTTGGGAGCATACAATTGTGTAAATGGACTTCCACTGCAGCCTTTACTTGGTCCGTCCATCTCATAGGCGATCTGCCGCGACGTCTGGTTCCTTCTAGTTTTCCATGGATGACTAGACGTTCGATGGAGACATTGTCACGTCTAGACGTGACAATGTCTCCAACGACAATATAACGAGACTAGTCTCGTGACGAAATAAAGTGAGATTTCGAGCCTGCACGATGGAAGATAGACGCTGCTTGATGCCAAGTATGGATGCAGAATGGACTTGTTGGTCCGAAATTGATTCCAGGACACTCTCAACATTCTTCTCCAGCACAAAATCTCGTCTATTTTCTTCTTCTCACTTTCTCGCAGTGTCTCGCAGTGTCATGAAAATAAATTCTTTATTTTTTACATAGGCCTCAATATAGGCTCTGATGAAAAGTCAAATCCCTACCGCCAGGTTTGGAAGGCAGGTTTCCACCGAGAAGAACTGGCAAGAAACTCGCTACTTGTTCTTTTCAAAAATGTCATAATATACAAGGTTTCTTATATAGTAATTAGTATGATAAATTATTAGGTACGTATTTATAAGATATCTCGTGAGGAGATGGAAGCATATCCCTACAATTCCAAGAATCCTTGGAGAATACTGTAACTGGCCGAGTCTTAGTGGCCGTGGTAATTTTAGGGTTCCTCCATATTTTTAATCTGTATATCGTATGGAAAAAGTTTACGTCTTATTCTGCGAATTCATAAAAATCGGTCAAGCATCAGAAATTTCGTTACAAACACTGTGACACGAGAATTTTATACATTAAATATTTTAAAGTTCTCAATAATTTATCGATTGTCATTAAAATGCTGTACAAGCATGTAAGAGATGGCGCGCGTCCATCTATTACTGGTACGGTTCCGACGCGCCACGTGGCCAGTTTAAAATATATGCCCATTGCAGTAATGGGGGGTAAAGGAATCATTTTAAAATGCATTTTATTTTTTAATGCGAAACATTCGTATACGTAGCTGTACAATATATTATTCGTCTAAACTGTAAATGTACAAGTTTGTACGTTTATTACTCTTCACACCACAAGCACTAAAGAAACTATATCACTGAAGTTTAGAATTCAGGTAGCTTATTTTCTAAATTAACATCATATCTATAAGGAACTTTTGTGCCGAAAAAATCCGTGGTTTCCGCGGTAAAAAAAGGAACACTGCCGAGGTGAAACTGTGTGTAATGGAATGTTGATGAGAATTAAAAAAAAAAGTAAATTTTAATGTTTCAATACCAGTGTGGCGATACATAGGTAGTACTAACCTACTACCTGTATAAGCTTTTACCTTAGTTAATTTGCGTGTACGGTATAGTGCAGTTATAAATAAGTATTGGAAGATTTATTTTCAAGTACGAATGGCTTATCGGCTAAAACTTTCAAGTTGTCCGAGAAGGTTTTTAGTAGTCTATTGACCAGAATATACGTGCTTATGCGTATTGCAGTTGAAAAAATCCCAAAGATTTACTATGGTAAATGATAATCGAATTTAGATAGGAAGGTCCGTTAGGCCAAATTCTTACACAAGATCGCTTGATTCTTTGACGAACAAGGTGATTTCACCATCAACATTTCTCGCAAGTGTGTCTTTATCTACAGTGCTGTAAATAAAGATACACTGTAACTACCCTATACCTACCTATGTTCATGAAAAAGAACCGCTCTTGACTCTTGATATGTAAGAACAATACAAACATATAGCTTGTCAAACTGTCTGAGTAACGAGGGTGATAACCCGAAGCAATACAAAGATAAATAATCAAACTTAGACAAAGTCATAATTTGACTACTTGTTCGTGTATAGGAGTAGAGCGTGTTCGTGTATTGGAAAATTCTAATGACCTATGGAAATGGGCTTAATCGATAAGGTAAACGAAGTATTATCGCATGGCAATATTCATTCAATGATGTAGAGATACATGGTTTTCACCATATGCGCGCAGTCGATCAAGATCGCCGCGCGACAAATATGAGGGGACGCGGGTCGCCGATAGCGCCTGTGTCCCGAGATGGTATGAGCGAAAGACATAAAGACTTCTGATGGCTAGTGCGTCATGTTGATGGTCATGACGAATCTTATGAATAATAAATATAAATATGAATATGAATATTAGCAGAGTCTAGTAAGACCCTTCTGAGATGGCTAACACAGCGAATGCCCGTACTATGGTACTATGGGAAGACGTCCTAAGTGGCGCATATTGTCTGTATGACGTCGAGTGTATTTGATGCGTCGCAGCTGGCTGTTGCACTATAAGTTAATACGGTAGGCTGCGCCTTCAGGCCTCGATGTTTGCAGATTGTCTCTTGGTCTCTAGTATGCGTAACACCACGCTTAAGGTGCTGATCTCTTATCCTCACCGGGATAAGAATATAACACATATCTGGGGCGGTACAACCGTTAGGGGCGCTCTTGTAAGAGAGTGCCCCACCTTATCACATAGGTGTAACCTCCACCTTAATGAGGCTCTTTATCTCATATCCTTACGGGGATGTGAACATAGGTGAAAACCGCCACCTTAATGCGGCCGGACTTACATCTCTTATGAGAGATGAGGGGGAGAGCTCACCCTTCGGGGCGCCTTCGGGTTCTGGGCGGATGCGGGAGCTCACCATCCTGGGCGAGTGCGGGGCCTTGGATCATCTTTTCCATAAAGATGCCACTATCGAACGCTTACCGAACGCAGTGCTTGGAGTATGGAAGCTTGTAATAGTTGAAGTACGCCGGGCTGCTAGTAGGGCCATACATGGTAAACTATTATGAAGCAAGAACCTGTTATAAGGATCAGACATTGCGTCTGATCCTATTTTTATCACATAATAAATTATGGTCTTGGGTTTGGCAGTAGCCGGGTCCAGGACCTATTTTTATCACTTAATAAATTATGATGGCTTTGGGACTAGTGGACTCATGACTTCTGACGCTCTAAAAGGATTTGGGATACTACTATGAACACAACATATAAAAGGGTCCTACCATTAGATAATCACGTGCCAACCTGAGAAAGATCGATATTCAGATGAATTAAGGAGGTATAGGGTATTTTATAAGTAGGACCTAGTCGAAACAGTTACAATTTGGTGCCGTGACCAGGATACTGGTCAAACGGCAAGTTAGGGGTTAGGAAAGTAGGCGAAAGCCTACAATTTGTTGTCCGTGAAATGGAAAGAGACTGAAGAGGTCTACGAGTTCATGATGTCCCGAAAGTCATACTGTCAGGGGGTTGAAGGAAGAAATAGTGATATCAAAGCCGTTGGATACCAAGTGTGGTTTGGAGTTGTTGAAGGAGAGAAATCGTTATCATAGTAAGGCTTAGGCCTGAAATGAATAACGAGTTGTGGAAAGAGAGAAATCATTAACATAGTAAGGCTTGCAAAGGCCTGAATTGAATAACGAAATTATGTGAATTATACATATAAAAGTTGACGTATTGCGTTAACTTACAAAGTGCAATATTGCAACACCTGTTGAGCGCTATCGAAGTAATTTGGAAAGACATTCTTATACTGGCTTTTGCCTGATGGCTCATTTGGATGTGAAGGCAGATTATACTATGAGCCTATTCTTGATGATACATTTAGTTTTACTCATATGTAAAGCATATATACATATTTAAATGACTTGTAAAATACTGCAAATTTGGAAGGCAACAAGTCGAACTTGTCTTAAATATTTATTAATGGCATGAAATGGCGAGTGTGATGCATTCATGGTGAAATATAAAAGGTTTGGGTATGGCCTTAAGATGTGAGATACATGCAATTAGTATGTGACCGAGAAGTGGTCAAGTTTATAATGATGTAAATAAATGAGATATGAAATTGCAAATATAAGTTAGTTGTACAACCCTTGAGGTCTGGGGGTTGTTATAAATATAAAAGATAACAAAGTGGAGAGTTGGATGGTTATTATTGTTATATAGTTATGTGCAAGAAATACAACCTTTGAGGTCTCGGGGGTTGTATTATACTAATTATGTGAATTTAGAATGTCGTGACGGGCATCTGATGTCAAAACATGTTTAACTAATTGTCTTCTATCTGTAGAGGCGTGATCTCTACTCAAGACATAAAGTGGATGTGGAAGGAAGGTGATTACAACTTGTATAAAGTTACCCTTATTACCCTAAATTAAGAAACCCTTAAGGTCTGGGGGTTGCTATGATTATAAATGGACATTGAATCTTGACGATGCTTAACGCCTGGTGACTAGAGGAGATGGAGTTTGATGGTGTGTACATTCTTTAACATTGAATATGTCGATAAGGCAGCATTGACGTAGAATAACTAATGTGAGGATGCGAAGCATGTGGGTGACGAGGTCCGAAGGTAAAGTGAAGTTGTGGTATTCGGACCGAAGTTGTTGAATACCACACAAAGTTGATAATGACATGTAATATTATTACATGATTTACAAAAATGAGTTGTGTTGGTCGCATGCAAAGGCCGCAAAAAGCGATGCTCCAGGGAGCGGTGCGCTGAAGCGATTATAGTTGACTTACTGATAAAACAAGTTATTTGACACAGCAACACAAGGTTGTAAAATAGAGTTGAGAGGTGGTGATGAGACAGCACATTGTGCTAAGACGTGATGTAATGAGTATGGTTCGCTAAGAGTGATGCCCAAGAGGGCGGTGCACTAAAGCGACTAAGTGATAAAGAAGTAATGTGGAGATACATGGAGAGCACATGATGGTTGTGTATTTTGTCACTAAGATGGCTCGCTAAGAGTGATGCCCAAGAGGGCGGTGCACTAAAGCGACTATTGGTGAAGAAGTTGCGTGGAGATCGACACATCACACACATTGTGTGGTAGTATATTTAGTCACAAATAGTGATGCTCGAGAGAGCGGGGCACTGAAGTGACTATTTGGAAATGCAATTGGCTATCTTTTGTTGCTTGGTGATGCTACATCTACCAGAAAAAAGTGATTAAGGAGAGTGAAGGTGTATGTAATAAGATGGATCGCCGGTGGCGATGGTCAATGCGCAGTGCGCCAGAGCGATTGATATATTAAAATATTGATGAGTGGCGAGTGGAGATTACTTGTAAGACAAGTAAAGAAACGCTCAGAGCGCTGTTCAAGAGAGCGGTGCGCTAGAGCGATTGAAATATTACAATATAGATTAATAGGGAATACTTGCAAAACAAGCAAAGGAACACTCGGAGCAATGCTCAAGCGAGTATTGCACTAAAGCGGCTGTTTATGGCAGCTTTATGGAATGAAGACAAATTGTGTGTGAAGGAGAAATGTAATAATAGTATTATCGATGCAATCGAAGAATTATGTGTAACTTCTCATGACGATATTTAATATCGTCGTATGAAAAATGAAATTGTTTACTAAGTGTGTGGAGAGTTGAGCAGTACTAATAGTACTTGAATTGCCCATATGGAATATGGGTTAAAACATAAAAAAAAAAAAAAAAAAAAAAAAAACTTGCATAACTTAATGCAAAGACTTACACAGCGCCGACCGATGGGACTTTGATCTCATTAGTGTTCCTAAGGGAACCAAGCGGTCGTACCAAAAATCTTGTATTTATTGGCAAAGCATCACAATGGTGCAACGCCTGAGTCTGACTCTCTAGTACCAATGACCTATGAAAAACATAATATACAAGTTATTGTATGGGTCTCACACATAAGATATTAATAAATAATGATTCACGGAGCAAAGTACACTATAAAGTGAGTGAGCGAAAGACAATTTAAAATTACTTCTTCCAAGATGTTATGAACGGTGAAGTGTTTTGGAAGTATTTATGATAAAGCAATTATGGTAAAGTTGTAAATAATGATTCACGGAGCGAAACAAATTAAAACTATTGAAGGAGTGTAGCTCAAGTAGTGATTGAGCAAGCACTATAAATTACGTGAAGGAACGGCACGTAGTGATGATTTCAAGTGAAATAACAAATATTACAGCTATTAAGGTCGCTTTTGAAAGCACCTTAATAAACGGATGATACCAGACCAAGGTATAATGTTATAATGCATAAGAGTTTTCGAACTCAAAAGAAATGATTAATAGGGAAACCTGGGGGCATTCGTATTGCGACGGTAGAGGTGAAATTCTTGGATCGTTGCAAGATGTATGACAGCGAAAGCATTTGCCAAAGGTGTTTTCATCAATCAAAAATATAAGAGAAATGGTAAATAGGGACATTTGGGGGCATTCGTATTGCGACGGTAGAGGTGAAATTCTTGGATCGTTGCAAGACGAACAACAGCGAAAGCATTTGCCAAAAATGTTTTCATTAATCAAAATATAAAATTCATCTCTTAACTGAGATTTTGATGAACACAGTATCGAAAGCAGTTTCACTGTGAGTAGATCAGTAAACATTTATGTATTTTGGCTCTCGCAAGAGGGTACAGTATCGAAAGCAGTTCCACTGTGAGTAGATCAGTAAACACTTATGTATCTTGGCTCTCGCAAGAGGGTACAGTATCGAAAGCAGTTCCACTGTGAGTAGATCAGTAAACACTTATGTATCTTGGCTCTCGCAAGAGGGTACAGTATCGAAAGCAGTTTCACTGTGAGTAGATCAGTAAACACTTATGTATCTTGGCTCTCGTAAGAGGGTACAGTATCGAAAGCAGTTTCACTGTGAGTAGATCAGTAAACACATAATGTATCTTGACACTCGCAAGAGGGTATAGTATCGAAAGCAGTTTCACTGCGAGTAGATCAATAAACAATTAAGTATTATAAAGTCAATAAGCCGATGGAGTAAAGATGAGTTGTATGAGCGGAAGGTAGAGTAAATTCTATTCCACAGGTTACATAGAATTTAGGGGGTTGGATGTAACTACCCTATACCTACCTATGTTCATGAAAAAGAACCGCTCTTGACTCTTGATATGTAAGAACAATACAAACATATAGCTTGTCAAACTGTCTGAGTAACGAGGGTGATAACCCGAAGCAATACAAAGATAAATAATCAAACTTAGACAAAGTCATAATTTGACTACTTGTTCGTGTATAGGAGTAGAGCGTGTTCGTGTATTGGAAAATTCTAATGACCTATGGAAATGGGCTTAATCGATAAGGTAAACGAAGTATTATCGCATGGCAATATTCATTCAATGATGTAGAGATACATGGTTTTCACCATATGCGCGCAGTCGATCAAGATCGCCGCGCGACAAATATGAGGGGACGCGGGTCGCCGATAGCGCCTGTGTCCCGAGATGGTATGAGCGAAAGACATAAAGACTTCTGATGGCTAGTGCGTCATGTTGATGGTCATGACGAATCTTATGAATAATAAATATAAATATGAATATGAATATTAGCAGAGTCTAGTAAGACCCTTCTGAGATGGCTAACACAGCGAATGCCCGTACTATGGTACTATGGGAAGACGTCCTAAGTGGCGCATATTGTCTGTATGACGTCGAGTGTATTTGATGCGTCGCAGCTGGCTGTTGCACTATAAGTTAATACGGTAGGCTGCGCCTTCAGGCCTCGATGTTTGCAGATTGTCTCTTGGTCTCTAGTATGCGTAACACCACGCTTAAGGTGCTGATCTCTTATCCTCACCGGGATAAGAATATAACACATATCTGGGGCGGTACAACCGTTAGGGGCGCTCTTGTAAGAGAGTGCCCCACCTTATCACATAGGTGTAACCTCCACCTTAATGAGGCTCTTTATCTCATATCCTTACGGGGATGTGAACATAGGTGAAAACCGCCACCTTAATGCGGCCGGACTTACATCTCTTATGAGAGATGAGGGGGAGAGCTCACCCTTCGGGGCGCCTTCGGGTTCTGGGCGGATGCGGGAGCTCACCATCCTGGGCGAGTGCGGGGCCTTGGATCATCTTTTCCATAAAGATGCCACTATCGAACGCTTACCGAACGCAGTGCTTGGAGTATGGAAGCTTGTAATAGTTGAAGTACGCCGGGCTGCTAGTAGGGCCATACATGGTAAACTATTATGAAGCAAGAACCTGTTATAAGGATCAGACATTGCGTCTGATCCTATTTTTATCACATAATAAATTATGGTCTTGGGTTTGGCAGTAGCCGGGTCCAGGACCTATTTTTATCACTTAATAAATTATGATGGCTTTGGGACTAGTGGACTCATGACTTCTGACGCTCTAAAAGGATTTGGGATACTACTATGAACACAACATATAAAAGGGTCCTACCATTAGATAATCACGTGCCAACCTGAGAAAGATCGATATTCAGATGAATTAAGGAGGTATAGGGTATTTTATAAGTAGGACCTAGTCGAAACAGTTACAACACTCGTACTTTAAACGCGGAATGAGAAACAAAGAGTTCTCGTAATCTGCGGAGTAACAGTAATAAGTAAAAAAAGAAAAAAAATGGACAAGAAATCTTTTCATTTCGTACAATAATGCCCCGGCAGAATGGCAAAAGTACAATACGATTGAAGCGCAGCGGAGCGAGCGACGCCGCACGATGGGCATTGTATTATTCTTAGTACGGCCGCCATTGTTATTAAAATGGCTGGATTATTAAGCAATGATGGAAAATGGGGATGTTTGAGGAGTGGAAATTAATGTTTGACATTTTCATTTTAGCTTCAGCCTACGGGCATTGATAGATTTGACAGGTTTAACGTACAACCTGTGCCTATATCTTTTTTTTATATTTCTAAATGGATCTGTTGACCTGTAAGTATAGGAGAAAATATAGGCACCTACTTGTTATTAATCCGTCTCTTGACACTATAACGAACTCTCCAAAAACTCTACAAAAATATAGTATCTAAAGTATAACTGATCGAAAATGCTGGACAGATTAATTTTTTTTCGCTATATAATCCGCTACTTGAAAGGATTATAATATATAATACATTATGCAGGAACGCCACCCACATGAAACACCACACACAATTCTTCAAACACTTTCTTCGACATTCGTTTCGTCCAAACACCGGCACATCCTCAGGATCGTCATCTGTAGAGTGATCGAAAATGGTCCTTCCACCCGGATCATTCAAAAACTTAGCATAAACCACAACAGATGTGCTATTCGACGCAATTTATGCGATTTGTTCACACACTTCGTTAGGCGCGGAGCGAATAATCGCAAAATTGGATTCGTGGTTGTTATATTAATTCCATTTTCTATTATTCTAATCCTTACCTTACTCCCCAATCTCGATGACATAATCTCATACGTTATCAGCTGACTTCATAGTATCATAATAAGTATAGGCCATATGTACATTAGTATAACTTTTGTGTATTTATCAATGTTTTCTCATGTTTTATTGGTGTACAATAAAGAATTTTCTATCTATCTATCTATCTATAGGTATATCTTTACCTACAATAACAATAGTTCAAAATGGATTTTTTTTTCCAAAGTATACCCTTTCAAACAAAAGAAGAATTTTCTAAATTGTTTCACAAAATCAAAAAAATCTGACGAATTAGAATCACCTCCTTTTTTTGAAGTCAGCTAAAAATGAGTTAAAATCACGTTCTAAGATTCCGTTACGTATAAGTATCTAGATACAGAGAAAAAATATAAAAACTAAGTTTGGTGTCGATATATTTAATTCCAGTATCGTGCTATTTGGGAAAATTTTCTGGT
Source organism: Coenonympha arcania (assembly GCA_036785405.1). Lineage (NCBI taxonomy): Eukaryota > Metazoa > Arthropoda > Insecta > Lepidoptera > Nymphalidae > Coenonympha > Coenonympha arcania. The sequence goes on along the minus strand of JAWDAA010000030.1, from coordinate 5,793,639 downwards.
CACGAATGTGGCTATGAATATTAAGATTTCTGTACATATAGAGCTATGGATAAAATAGATAAGGTATAGTTAGTACCCGATTCGTCAAACGATTTTGGTGACCTCATACCTATTCAATGCCTGGATGCAGTATCAAACTTCGATTTCGTACCTACTGCAAAGACCGAAAGTTACTTTAAATTCAGAATATTTTTAAATTGCGATTTAATGCTGACATACTTACACCCCGTTGTTTTATTGAATACCTAAGTATTAACAAGCCTCTGACAATATTAAACCATACCTAGTTAAGACACTAATGAATCTTACTAGATTTTTCCTAAAAATGCTCGCCGAGACCTTCTAAAAAGAGTTCGTTAAGTCTGAAGTATCTAATTAACGTTTCCAAAGTAGTCGTATGAAAGCCGCCTCGCTGTACAGAAAAATAGGGAAAACAACGTAAGAACAAAAGATTTAAAAAGTACAACATTACGTCCATCAACTGGCGTAATATACGTTTTAGCAGATTTTGATAAAAGTTTTTATTTCTGGCTGGCTGATCCGGCAAACGATGTTTTTCCATGTAAATTAAATTTCACTTAGGGGTATGAAAGACTATTAATACGTCTTTAAGTTTACGGAATATTCTCAGACCTGCCGAATAAACACAAAAAAATCATGAAATCATTCAACCTGTTGGCGGAGGCGTTTAGTTACAATACTGACAAAACCATTTTATACTTTACAATGAACCGATATGATGATATATTCCATACCTATATAGAGTAACGAAAATAAAGCTTTTGAAACTTATATTTATTGATTTTTGCATAAAATTAGGTAAGGCCATTACTATTGTTTTTAAAAACTTAAGCTGACTAGGCCATGGTATGTTTGTGTCGAAGTTTTTATTTTGAAGTACTTATAGATTTAGTTAATTTTGATGTACAATATTGTTAATTATTATTATTAATGTGAAAGAAAATTTAAGTAGACACACATATTAAAATTTTTGGATGTTAGTTCCTCTTTCACGTCATAAATACTGAACTGATTTGACTGAAATTTAAAAGGAAGATTAACGTAATTTAGGCTACTTTTATCTCGGAAAATGCATGTGTATTTTAGGTTTTGTAATAAGCGAAATCCATGCAGGCCAAACTGTGAACTTTTGCTGTTACCGAGAAATTTATGCGTTTTATATTGGCAGAATAACTTTGATAAATAGCAAAGACTTGTGTTTCTAAAGCGTTGAACTCTACCAAAACAAAAGAAGCAGTCATTTCGAAAACTTCAAGCGACCATTGAACATTTTATTAAGAACCCCGCCCAGACTGCCATTAACCTAAAACCCTACGACAATCTTTCATCCAAATCCCCGCTAACTTGGAATCCACATCTTACGGAATGCCATCTGCATAGCAATCTTGAAAATGCATTCTGAGTAGGCGGAGCTCGAATCAGCCAATGTGCACTCAGGCGATATATAGTGCACCCAGCCAAACCAGGCCTTCTCCTCCCCGGGATTTCCATACAAAACTGATGTAAAAGGAAACTCAGTTCGTATTTCCATAGTTCAACTTACACCGGTTAGGTTCAACGCCCCGCCCATCGGCACGCTTGGCAGATTTTCCCGTTCGTCAGACAGAGATGGTATATTAAATTAGAGCGAAACGAACGCAGATTTTCTTAAAGATAGTTACCAGATATATGAGGACGTAGTTGGTATATAAGAAAGTACGACAATGTGTTGGTATGTAAATGAGGAGGTTATTTACGATTGGCGCTACGGATCACGCAAATTGGTGTCAGGTCTGAAATATGTGAAAACTTGGGCGGGCGGTGGAGTTATTGCGCCGCGACGCTGAAAATAGAAGCAAATACGGTGTCATTTTTTATCTATCGTATAATACTTTTTCCAATATAATATCGTATTATCGTACCGAACAGGGCGTAGAAAAAAATATACTTTTTATTTTATTTATTAGGGTTCACAAACAACGACACAGTATGTCTTATTCAAGAGTTTTGCATGTAATGTGTAGAGTAGTTTTTAATGTAATATTCTATAACCACAGTCTTAAACGCACACCTACGCGTCAAAAAAATATCGACACTATTATAAATCTCATTATGTGATTGTGTTGTTCTAAATATTGGAGACTTCTTACCCGTATTATTACGGCAGTTGAAAATAGTTTATTTACTCGATTTTTTCTTAAAGGCATTCTGAAGAGTTCTCTATAGCACAGTTTTCGTGCTAAGTCTGAAGTATAAGTGACATTTTCTTGGAATTCGAGGAGATATTTCTTGCAAGGTGACTTTGTTTCTTGTTTCAAGAAAAACTAAAAAGGCGTAAATATTACGTCAATATACGATGTGTATACTAATGATAAATTGTTACGGCCGTGTCACCCCATTCTCCCAGTTTAGAGCGCCGCGTATGGGTTGTCAAGATAGGATGGACCCTCTTGCCTCAATAACCGATTAAGTAAAATCCTATGCTATTTAGGAAATAATGAAACAGAAATATTTTGTAATATTTTCCGACTGTGATCTTATCTCACCTGAATATATTTGCTACATGATAAAGGGTATATACAAAGTGATTAACAAAATCGAAAGAGAAATTGATGGGTCGTCATTAAACGTCTTTGTCATTGAGTAGTGCGTAACAAGCCTCGATCTAATTCTATCTCAAGAACAGATTTTATACTCTGTGGTTATGAAAATGTTAATACAGTATTAAATTAAAATATTACTGCTTTTATAGGTCGTGTTGAGGCCCCTGACATGTTAAATTTCGAATCGACTCATGATGGGAATTGAGCCTGGGAACTACTTAAATAGCACAGCATATTTAGGTACAAGGTGCTATGGGAATGGACACATCCTTAATTGTGTGAAAATATATTAAAATTTGAAAGAATATACATCCTTACTTCACACATACACTATACTTTAATTGTTTTCAGATCTCAACATAGAGTATATTGAAAATATAGGATCTCAATGTAAGCTTTTATGCTTTATGATATAGATGTAAGCTTTTATGATTTTCTACAATAAAAATCCTTTTTTGTTTTGTCTACTAGCTACTGCATATTGTCTAGTAGCTATTGTATACTAAAGTACATTTTGTGTACTACTGTCATGCGTTTTGTGTAATAAGATCAGAGAAGGAAGTTTATATGGACAAGACTTGTATACAACTAAGACAAAATGATCGTTCAAAAATTTTTCTTAGAACTAGTTTTTACGATAAGAATAAAATACTGTTATGGGCGCATTACCCTACTCTCTATGTTTTACGGATGTATGGAAATGCCACCCTTCTTATAACGTACGAAAAATATTTTGTAGTGCAAAACCAGAAATTCGGTAATTTACTACATCTTAATGTATCGTGGCTAACCTTTTTAGAATTTCATACCAAAATGGAAAACCTGTCAAGTGCGAGTCGGACTCGCGCACTGAGGGTTCCGTACTACAACCGGAGGAATAAAACCATATAAACCACTTTTCTTATCGAACCGCAAAACTAACTTTGTTTTTAGAGGTTTTATTGTAAATATCAAAAAACTACTTATTAGATCTCGTTCAAACCAATTTTCGGTGGAAGTTTGCATGGTAATGTACATCATATATTTTTTTTAGTTTTATCATACTCTTATTTTAGAAGTTACAGGGGGGGGGGACACACATTTTACCACTTTGGAAGTGTCTCTTGCGCAAGCTATTCATTTTAGAAAAAAATGATATTAGAAAACTTAGTATCATTTTTGAAGACCTATCCATAGATACCCCACACATATGGGTTTGATGAAAAAAAAAATTTTGAGTTTCAGTTCTAAGTATGGGGCACCCCCAAAATTTATTACTTTTTTTTAAATTTTGTATGAAAACTTTATGCGGTTCACGGAATACATCTACTTACCAAGTTTCAACAGTATAGCTCTTATTGTTTCGGAAAAAAGTGGCTGTGACATACGGACGGACAGACGGACAGACGGACAGACGGACAGACGGACAGGCAGACATGACGAATTTATAAGGGTTTCGTTTTTTGCCATTCGGCTACGGAACCCTAAAAATGGAATTTTTATGGTGAGATTATCTCAGTGCGTACGTCCGTCCGTCCACACTTTTTTCTGACTCGCACTTGGCCGGTTTTTATCATGATGAGACTAGCAAAACGTTCACTGGATGTTAAGTGATATGCATGCCCATGATAAATGCAGTGCGCCCTTTAATTTTGCATTGCAATACTAGACGACACACTGCAATGCGCTCATAATGAGACATCAGTTCTTATTATGTATGATTTCACCTAAAAATCACGTCAACGTACAGGGCCTATAAACCAAAACACAATAATGCATTTGCTTTGTACCGATATAAACTGACACTCCGGTGGTACTTACCCGGATGAACTTGGCGGTACATCTTTGCTTGTAAGGTGGTAACTAGCCAGGGCTTAAGCCTCCCGACAGACCAGACTTGAGCAATTTAGATAGAAGGATGTACGAAGAAAGTCTCACAACGAGGATACCATTTTTACCATTTTGGTATGGATCCCGCCTTACAAACGCGTTTGTTTGTTGTACTTCGCTAAAAAGTTTAACAAGAGAGTACACACAGTTGTCGCCAGTTTACTGGTATCAAAAATGTTTGTTATGACACCAACAGCGTCAGTTGTAAGCCGACCGCAGTATTTGTTAATGTGGTAGTGTTTGGACCGCGGTTTACGCCACAAATTGTTATTAGTCCAGTATTTCCACCATGTTACGTATTAGCGGACAAATAGCATTACTTCGCTATTTTTTTCTTGCATGAAGAAGTTTGAAAATATTCCGATGGGCTCAACCTCAGGTTCATATGGGTGAACAAGATATATATATATATATATAGGACAATAAGGAGACCAATAAACACATATTTCGCGTTGATATACTAGTACAGTACTAGTTACAGTACCATAACAGAACAGTACTAAAACTCTATTAACAGAGTAGCTGGCAGTAGGTAGGTGGGTGGCGGGCTAGCGGGTAGGTACTAGCTACATAGCGCTAGAAGCCAATGCTCTTCGCAGTACATAATGCAGATGTATGGATAACCGCACTAAATCTGACGGCGCGCTGGATCAGCCATTACTGCTAATGACTTCGCCACGGTACCTGCTTCCATGCCAGTAGGGCTGCCACTAGCTGGAAAACGTTTTTAAATGAAGTTTCTTTCAGATGATACGATGATTTCATTGTATGCATTATTATTTACGTCACGAAAATATCATAGTCTAAACTCTTACCCCATTACAAACCAACGTGGAATAGAGGTGGAATAGTTATACTGTTTTTTGTCTCTTTACTTCGAATGTCAAATGATTGATGACAGACAACGATATTCAATGTTTATTTGTTAGGCGGTTAAATGAAAGTTTTACAATTAAACACTTTGTATAACTTTCGTACATTATTCATATACAAAAGTAGCCGCCGACGCCAACACGCAATCAGCTCTGTGATTATTGATTTGGTATGAGAAACTCGTTAGCGCGAGCTAAGTCGTCACTGCGCCATCTATCGAGCGGTGGGTAAACTTCGTTGCAACCGAGTGTTTCACGACATTCCACTTCTTCTAAGTTGCGGAACACCCTTCCAGCCTCCGTGTTCCCAGCCAAGTACAATTTGGATGTCTTTCAGAAGAGTGAATAGGCTTTTTCAAGCAAGCGCAGCCGCGCTTCAACCTTAACCTCATCATTGCTTTCCATCTGACATGATTGCCCTAAAGCCTGTATAACACGCTCTTTGCAGTGTCACTACAGGTCTTATCGACCCGATTGAATGTGTTTGTGCATTGACGGGTTAATGACGTCATCGTCTGTCAGTATTTTCAACTTTGTAAAAACAAACGGATGCGGTCGCGGTCCCTTGTTCAATTGTCAAGGAATTTGTGTTCCAAAATGAAGTCCAAGCCTGTGCGTTAGTAAATCAGTTCGTCAGTCACTTAATTCTTTTATTTACATAATATAAATTTCTTTGGTCACGTGACTAGACGTCACAATCTAGTGTTCATGGAAAAGTAGAAGGAACCAGACCTCGCGGTAGATTGACTTTGAGGTGGACGGATCAAGTAAAGGCTGCAGTGGACGTCCCTTTACATGTGTGCTCAAGAAAAGCAGCTGTCCGGGAAGAATGGAGACGGATTGTCAAGCGTGTGACTGAAAAATTATGACCACGATCGCTCTGACAAGAGCGTAAACGTGATGATGATGACATATATAAATAGAGGAAATTTCCAGCGTTCGTACACCTACCGTTGATTGGATTTATGCGCGCTGACGGGTTGATGACGTCATACTCTGTCTGTATTTTTTAAACAAACGGAGGCTCGCAGTCCCTTGCCCGATTGTCAAGGAATCTGTACATACCAAAATGAAGCCCACGTCATTCACGCTATTTACATCATATAAATACCGGAATTGCCAGTGTTCGGACAACCCTATGCCGCACCATGCTGCATCAATGCATCGGGCATATTGCAGCTACACAAGTACACACAACATACTCGCAGCATCGCTACGGGTCTCTCCGGCCGCTGCCGTTGATTGGATTTATGCGCGCTGACGGGTTGATGACGTCATCGTATGTCTGTATTCACAACTTTTAAACAAACGGGTGCTCGCGGTCCCTTGCTCAATTGTCAAGGAATCTGTATACCAAAATGAAGCCCACGTCATTCACGTTATTTATATAATATAAATACCGGAAATTCCAGTGTCCGGACAACCCTATGCCGCACGATGCTGCATCAATGCATCGGGCATATTGCAGCTACACAAGTACACACAACATACTCGCAGCATCGCTACGGGTCTCTCCGGCCGCTGCCGTTGATTGGATTTATGCGCGCTGACGGGTTGATGACGTCATCGCCTGCCTACTTCTATAATTGAGTTGAGTGCCGTGTATTATATTATATCGTGACATAGTAATAATTATTACATGGAGGTATTACAGTTATATTGACGTACTTTGCAGTTGTATGCCTCTAATATTGGGATGACGTAACCATCGGCTTAGCTATGATTTTTGAGTTTGTCTTTAAGTGGATAAATATGGATTATACCTACTAAAGGAGAGTTTACAAACTGCATACATGACTCTACTATATAATATTCTCGTGTCATAGTGTTAACTCCTCCGAAGTGGCTTGAACGATTTTTATTTTTTTTAATTTAACATAGGGTAGGTCTGAGAAAACGTCGCAAACTGTTTTTCATACCCCTAAACGGCAAAACAACGTTGGCCCGGTTATTGTAACCAAACTCTTCCGAATCGGTTTGACCGATTATTAGCAAAAAATTGTCTAGATTCGGTAGGTCTGGGATAAGATGGTTAGTTAATTTTCATACCCCTAAATGGCAAAACAAGGTTTGTCTGGTCATCTAGTAAGTATGGTATACATTTTAAACTAGTAATTACATTTAATGTCATAGAGGTTGGATACCTACTTCTCTTTAATCAGGCTATCTAGAACCTAGGCGCATAAAACCCCTCTTAGGTACATTTTTAAAAGCAGTCTAGCAGCCTGCTATAAAAAGTCACACTGAACCACCTAGGCTGCGTCAACAGCGTGCAAAAAAGACCTGTTTTTAAAAATAAGTCAATTCGGAGCCAATGCCCTGACAAAGGGGCGATCCTAGGCCTAATGCGCGTAAAGTGTAAAATGTCGAGCGAGTGATCACATGTGCCTAGTTGGCGTGAAACTCGCGCGGCTGGGCGGGGGGTGTCCGGAACAGGTAGCTTTAAATTGACTTCATTATGCAGGCTACGTTAGCTGCAACTTGTTTTCCGGTTGGAAAACACTTGAAGTGTAGTTAGTATGCATCGGCCTTTGCGATGCGGGGAGCGTAGAGTCTACGCCGTAGACGCAGCTACGAGCAGGTAGTTGCGTCTACGACGTAGTAGATAGATGTAGATCTCAACTCAATTACGGCCCTTTTCTGGGTACATATTATCTTTGGCCATATTCTTTCTTGTAAGGAGAAGGGTTAGACCCACCACATTGGGAAACTGGTAAACTTCACACGTCATTGACAACTTTTTAAAGAACTCTGACGCTTTAATCTCGTAAGAAATATTGTAAGTAATGACATTTTTAAAATAAAGCAAGTGCCGAGTTTTTTCCAGTTCTTCTCGGGCGCAAATCTGCTTTCCAAACTTGGCAGTAAAGTTTTGACTATAAATAGTAAGTACCTTGTAAATAAGACCTATGTGAAAAATAAAGATTTTTCTTTTGTTTTTATTCACCTTTTATTTAATGCAAGTGATATTCCGAAAAGGCAAAAAGCCTCACCTCGTACCACCGAATTTGGGGTTAGTCTTGACAACGATAAAATGAAAGATTGAATTACGTCATACTACATCGAAAAATACGACTGTCTATTACTCAAGGCCTAGGCTTTAGACCTTCGTTAGGCAAGGATTAGGCCTTAGACCTTCCACATTAGTGGTAAAGGACTTTCATCAACTCAGCCTGCGGACCTCCACTGTTTGATATATGACTTCCCAAGCGCGCGCCACCACACCCTTTCGTCAGCCTTCCTCATCCAGCCGCTTCCCGTCCCACACAACGCCTATATCATAGTTCGCTATAGGTATATGTCTTCTTCCATGTAATAACATAAAAGCGGAACCGCAGAACACAGATACAAGCCTGAACGTTGATTTGATGACAGTAGTCAGTTCACGCAACTGTAGGCTTTTATTAATAAAGGCAACCAACTCCAATCTTTGTCATAGCTTCTAACCAACGGTGCGTTACGACTTGCCAGTTGGATGCATACACAAAACACACACGGACTCAAATGATGTAACTCCAATCAACTTGCCGATGGAAATGAAACTATAGCCGTCATTCTATAGAGTAGATTTTGCTTTAAAATTGATAAGTACTTTCGTTGGGTTGTTATAACAAGCCGGTAGCTCTGTGCTTGACAATATTGCATGGCTGAACTAATGTTTGCTTTGTATCAAGCAACACTAGTTATGTTGACCGCGGTCCGCTTCGGGCGTGAATATATAATTTTGAATGAACGGAATAACCAATTAAAGAGGTCCATGCATTTTGTATTAAGGTCGCGATTTCGGTGTTCATTTAGGAGAATAAATGATGCTTCTTCTGATTAAGCCTATGTGAAAATTAAAGATTTTCATTACAAGCTTTTTATTAATTAGTTTCACCGGTCCCGATGTTTGTCTGTAATTAAATCTTGGGTACCGATTGAGTTGAAATTTTGCATACATCTATAACTGGAAGATGGGCAAAGGAACTCGGTAGTTAAACGACACAAACCCATCGAGCTTGAACTCATTTGATTAACCTTGTCGAGTACTTTGTGCTAAATGGTATCGGGTATACGATAAGTATAACTGTACTTTTAAATAACAAACTCCTATATATTTCCTTTCATTTAAAATCATTTTAATTATAATCTATAATTCATATAAAAATTCTCCTGTCACATGAGTGTTTATAATCAAACTCTTCAGAAACGGAATACACATTACACACTATATATATTACTAGTAGGGTGCGGTGGGGCGCGGGCCACATGTGGCCCGCGTGCTGTCTTCCCGCACATAAAAAATCCCTTCAAAATTCCCCATACATTTTCTATGGAAAAATAAATTCCGCCATTTTGATTTTTTTTTCTATTCATCAAATAGAGCTTCGAATCCTGATTAACTTTTGTCAAGAAACCACTCTTCCATCTTTTATACTCTTCGAGATATTGGCGAAATTCGTATGGCGGCCATTTCGAATCCGCCATTTTGAAATTTTTTTCAGCTAACTGCCAATTGCATGACGTTTTGAATGACATTTGGTCGAGCACCCGCCACCTATCTGCAATACTCTTGGCTGTGCTCTTCACCCGTCTTCGAAATCCTCAATCATCAGCTCTCTCCGTATTTTTCCTCCGAATGAATTTTGCCCTTCTATACGAAATGGTCATTGAAAAAAAAAATTTTCATACAAAAATGTTCAGGAGAGGTGATCAATCAGTGAGTCAGTCAGTGAATCAGCACGAGTAGCTATATATATATTAATAAAACACTTCAACGTTACTAGATGCTACTTTTAAGATGCCCCATTTAAGGTAGTTCGACAATTTTTTTAATTAATAATTATAAAAATAAATTGTAAATAACCTATAAACATTTAAGCACTTAGACATTGCAGGTTTACGGCAAAGATAATTAATTGCACAAATAGTGCTAGCACAGTTACACACTATTAAGTGTTTAATTCCATGCCTTATCCAATCAAACCTCTCTATGGTAATGGAAAATACTTTAATGGTATTCCAAACTCCAGATGGTATGGCTCGTCCATAGGAGCCAAACCGTTTGGAGTCTGGAGCGATGCACAATGGCCCTTGTGGGGGCACAACTCCATAAAATATATGTCCTGCGGTCAGCAGATTGGTTATTGGCTTAAGAATGTACAGAATTGCTTTCTAGCAAGACTCTATGGAATATAAATTTAAATACGTATCAAAATTTTCGCTCCCGGCGGGATTTGGACCAGTGTCCCTCAGCTATCGCGACTGGGTGCTCTTGGCACTAAGACACTAGGCCATATCTCTCCGTGATGAAATTTCGAAAACGTATGTTGAGTTTTTAGGCGGAAAAGTTAAATCTAAATTCGGTACGAATTGTTTGTCAGCATGATAACATCATAACGTTACCGTAGATATTTGAAACAGCACAAGGACCGCTCATCCGATTACAGTTTTTGTTGGTTTTGTTTTATAGCGCCTAGAATATGTACAAGAATAAACGCTATATACGTTTTTAACCCCCGACGCAAAAAGAGGGGTGTATATAACTTTGACTTCGATGTCGGTCTGTGTGTGTGTGTCTTTTTGTGCCAGCGTAGCTCTGAAACGGATGAACTAATTTCGGTCTTTTTTTCATTTGAAAGCTAGTTTCTTTGCGGTGGTTCTAAGCTATGTTAGGTTAATATCGGCCTTGCAGTGTAAGATTGTCAGCGTTTTTCCAAAATGATAGGAGGAATTTTGTGCTTCACGCGTGTAAGTAAACCCGTAAAGGGGCATGCGACGGGTGTGCCCGCGAAATTCATTTTTTTAATGTATGACTGTAGAATAACCACGATAATAATTACTAAACACGCTGTGTTTGATACTGTCGGCTGTCAATTGTCAAGCGAAGTACGCTAAAGTTATCTACAGGGTCCGCGAGAACGCCAGCGAGCGTTCAAGTTAGCGTAGTTAATTATTCAAACACAGCGTGTTTAGTAATTATTATCGTGGTTTTTCTACAGTCATTTGTTTTGTCCATACATTTTTGTCGACTAGCGTTAACGCCAAACGCTTGTGACTTTGTCTAGCCCCGCTGGTAAACGTTGTTTTGCCAAGGATATTAAAAAAAAAAATAGATAACAACCAAGCTCCAAGACCCAGTGATCATACATTGAAAATTTCATTACGATCGGTCTCCGGCCGTTTCGGAGGAGTTTGGTAACAAAGGTTGGCGAGAGAATTTTATGTATTAGATCTTTTCTTGCAAGTGTTCAATAGACAAGTTTACATCATGTAAGAAAAAATATAAAAATGCATGTTTAAGATAGATTTTGAAAAAAGTAAACGGGAAACGTCACTATTTATTCATAAAATTGCAATGTGAATTTTATAATTCCATTTTAAAAATCGTCTTTTTTTATCTGTCCAAAAACGCCATCCACCATAACGTGACGTCACACCGACAGTACCGTGACAGTACACGTCTAGTTTTGTGGTCTGTGGTACACATATACAAATTACTCTATGGGAATTACACAACCTAGATTATCGCCACAGAGTACATCACAGACCACAATAGGGTATTTTACATCATGTAAGAAAAAATATAAAAATGCATGTTTAAGGTTTGTGGCGTTTTTACACTTGTATTTTTGCATTCAGGCACAAGACACCAATGATAAACTTTAGAACTCATTTTATACTTCGTCTTTTGCAGGGCTCTAACAGTTGTAATATTTTTATTTTTTTCCTGTTTCCAATGTATTGGAGCCACAGATCACGAAACTTGGAGCTTTTAATCAACAAGTGTTTCTTGTACTGTTAGAAGTCTGTGTTCGATCTATGATTGCGCTAAAGATAAAATAGATTATGTGTTCGTTCGTTCATTCAGAGTCTGCTACAAATCAAATTTTTTTCTTTTCAGTCCACTTTAAAGATTTTATTACTGGATTCTGAACATCACCATCCGACGTTTGACATTTGTTTTACTCTTTGGTAATACTCAAGATACAGTATCATTAATCTGTGGTTATACTACTGTTGATTGTCTAGCTCTAGTCTATGGTTACTAACGGAGTGACGTCACGAGCCGTTTCCGCGCGAAAATTAAAAATCGTAATTATAAAATCGTTTTTAAGGCTTTTATTGGTTTTGAAAAATTGAAATAAAAATTCTATTGGTTTATTACGATCACAGGATTAATTTTAAACAGTTTTCAAAAAAAGGTGTAAATGTCTATTAAAGAAATCAGTACGAGATTTGCGGGTTAATCACTTCAAACTCGATACTCGGACTAAATTCTTAGGATGGACGTTGGGTTGGATGGTTTTGTAGACAAAAACGCAAAGCTCTCTTGATTTTTGCATTTTTTTCGAGTCGAGGCGAGTCTTCTAGTAAATTACTAAGTCTTCACATGGAGCGGTGATTCATTGGGCAAGCGGTGCACGTCGGCGATGCAAAGTGCGGACAGCCTGCTCTGTGCATCTACTCGACGAATGCGTCTGGACTCTGGTAACACTCGTAAACTGCACTGTACTGTACAGTGTACACCCTTCCTACACAATGAGTAGAATACACATGCATGGAATTTCAATCAGAGTATTCTTGTTAGATTCAACCGAAGACCATAAGTCCGAGTGAATGTTTACTCGTTATTAGAAGCCTTTTTATTATCTACAAGCTTTTATTTAGTTTTATCTGTCCTGATGTTTGTTTGTCTGTAATACAAGCGGAAAATTAAAAAATTTTAAAACACCCACGACTTTTGTATACTTGTAATTGAAAAAGGATTAAATAATTTTTTGAAACTCCCCGACTAAAGGAAAGTAAGAACTAAGAACCTATCAGTATAATTACAAATCCAAGGAAATGTGCATAGAAAAAGAAATAACTTTTTGTATGCAATATGAAATTCTGGATTTATAAAATAAAATTTCTAGTGCCAATGGTTTTTTTAAATTATTCCATTTCGATCATTGCTTTTGTACTTCATATGGTAAAAGGTCAATGGTGATGAAACGTTATTGAAAGTTTCCACTCTGATTTTATACATCCTTGACTATTTAGGTGCGGGGAGTAAAACCTGTAAGTACAATCATTAAAAACTTATTAAAGCGATGCTATAAGACTAGACTATACACTATGTAACTATATGTATAGTTAACTATACTTATATAATCAGCTCAGTGACAAATTTTAAGTTACTAAAATAAAATATAAAACATATAGGTCTTCGGGTCAGTGACTTACACTTGTTAAATGTAAAACTGGTTGCGAGTGTTAATTTAAATTAACTCCGAACATAAAATAAAATGCTCAAAGATCAAAATTTTTAATTGCACTTTTCACTGGCCTGTGCCATAAGCCGCACTATTTTCTCCCTCTGGAACATGTAAATGTGGAAACAAACACACAAACACACGTATAAATGTATATACTATATAGCAGCTGTAACGGGCCGGGCAGGCATGATTTTTCCGGTTCTGTGACTTCAGCACTATGGGGTCGAGTTTTATACGAAAGAATTTTTCCCGTACGTACCTACGCGAATATTTTTAAAAGCAATAGGGGAGCTTCAATGGGAATTTATTTTAGGACCGGGAAGGTTCTAAAATTTTAAATGTATAAATATATACCTACTGATCATTTATGGGCATAGTGCCCAAGACGCTGGCGCTGTTTCCTCTTTGTATAGCTAAACTTAGCCGTTGAGCTAAATAAGCGCCAGTTAAAATTAATTCAATTACCTACTTACACTTAAATGAATTTCGAACGTAAATTTTTCTCGTTTTCAGAATAGTAAAAACTCTATGACGCCAACGCGGCGATTTCATGCTACTACTACTTTATACAATTTGTTGATGTTAGTTTCTTATAATCCTTTGTATTTCTTCTCTAATATATAAAAATTTTAGTACCAATTTTTGTTACCAAATCCCTCTAAAACGGCTCGACCGATTGTTATGAAATTTTCTGTGTAAACATACACAGAAAATTTCATAACAATCGTAAGTAGTTCGTAAGCTATTTTTTTTATTTTTCTAATGGCAAAACAACGTTCGTCTGGTCAGCTAGTAATATTATATTATACATAGTACTGTTATCAATCCACCATTATGATATGATCGATCATGTGTACAAAATCCTCTACATGAATGGTTAACGGCGTAGAAGCCGTATTTAAGCGATTATGAATGAGTTTTTATTTAAAAACTTTATAGACAATTACTTTCAAATTTAAACGTCATGTATATGTGACGTAGATGATGTGTGTGATACATGTAGTGTGATGAAGATGTGACATGTGTATGTGTATGTAAGATCTTTAGTCTATTGCTTAGAAGCAGAAACACGATTGGATAAAATTTTCTCAATAGAAAGTTCTCCCAAAAGTTGCTCCAAAATCTCAGCTTTTCTAATTTTTGTCGGAAACTACAATGGATGTAATTGTAATTTTTGTTTGAATGCGTCAGTAATAATAATATCCAAAAACACTTAGAAACAGATTTTTGATATCTGGCTTATTTTTGAGTAATTTGGTAAAAGATCGTTTTTCTGTTAAATTCTTCCGCGACGCTGCATATCGCACCTACCAACGTATCCGTGAGAGTGAGAAAGACAAAAATAAATTTAATAAATCCTCTTAACCCACACAGCAATTATAAAATAAATAGATTCAGTATCAATTTGATTCATTCAATTAGCTTGTTAACAACAGCCAGCCCTTCAACGATTACCAAAATTATTATGTAAGAATGTTTTTGGCAATGGTCTACGCAGCGCGTGCGTGCGGCATGCGTTTGACAAGATCAACCGACGATTGGTTCACGCATCGCAGATTCCGTCAGTTGGGTTTGATTGTAACAGATTAGCCTCATGTTTAAGAGAATCGTCTAGCTGTGAATTTTCATACAAGAAGCGATAGCTTTTTTCTACCCGTAAATATTTTTTTTATAAGTAACGCGAGCAAACGAGCGGGCGGGTCACCTGATGGAAAGCGATCACCGCCGCCCGTGGACATTTGTAGCATCAGAGGAACTACAAATATGTTGCCAGCTCTTAAGAAATTTGTGTATCCGCCCCTTGAATAGCCCCATGTTATAGCTTAGAGGGAACTCTGTTGCTGCTAGCTGTTTCCATAGTTTGCATTTGCGTGGAAAGAAAGATCTGGCATACCGGGTGGTTGTCGATTGCCAGGACAACACAACAACAGGACAAGGAAGGAGGATCCAGGCGGAATGGATGCAACAAGAAATGTAGTCCGATTTCCAAAATTTTTAGATATGTTGAAGATACAATGAAGAACTATGCTCGTAGGTTTTTTTTTAATATTGCTTACGTTACAAGTTAGCATCTAAATATCAAACAAAGAGGTAAAAAACGTTATTACCTAAAGCAACATTTCTAGAACAAAATGTAGGCAAACTCTGGATTTGCAAATCTCTCTATACAGGTATTGAAAATATTTTTGAAAAATTTCTACTTGGGTCGCGCTTCGACACTAGTAAAATACAATAAAAAATAAAATAAAGTAAAATACAGTAAAAACGTTCTTCAATGGTTTCGACGCGTAATCTTAATCTACACATACATGTAAAAGTATATACATACATACATGTATAATATGTATAGTTAGTTCAAATATTTCAATATAAGCAACTAGCAATATTAACATCGGGTACATAACATAATATAATATTTCGAATGCCGCCACTGGTACCGCAAACCGCCAATTTGACTTGCTAGTGTGATCAAAGACGCGATAATTTGCTCCCTGCTTCGATATTTACTTGACGAACTATATTTAGTTTCACCTGATGTTGCCTTGACATCAGATATAATTACCTACATATCGCGGGTTTCAAGCCAGAGGGGCGTATAAACAATTTACCTGGTTTTTCAGGAGACAAAAGTAAAACTTAATCTTTTTATTCAATGGATCTCTTTCACTGAAATAATTTATTTGCACATGACTATAGACATGTGCGTCTCATGAGACACGTGAAAATTTTCAGTTAAAGAGATCCGTTGAATAAGAACTTATTAAGTTTTCTTTGCCTTCTGAAAATTAAGGGTATTGCTTATAACACCCTTCTGGCATAAGGCCCGCGATATAAAAATACTTCAATGTAATCAAAATTATTTCGGGCTTGGGTTTATCAACCGTTCGACAAAGGACGACTTTTGTGTATTAGGACAAACAAATTCAAATTCCTTTCTTGAGGGTTCGGTACCCTAAGGGTAACTTGGGTTTGTTCCATGGTCGTAGCAAGTGGAGTCCATTTTGGGATCTCATTTGGGAAATGTCTCTGTTTTGTCAGTCGGTCTATAATAACTATACCTATTCTGGTTGATAATAAACAAATTTATTTTTTTTCTTTCTTCCTCTTATGTTTTCGAACACTACACTTTTTTTGATGGACAGAAATAAGAGGTCTAGAATATAGCGCGCTTGTCTAAAAAAACGCCTATTAAACAACTTCAGCGTATTCAACGTTGCGTTTAATGAACAAATGCCTTGCAACTGGATACTAAAATCAAAAATTATAGTACTACGAAAACCAGGGAAAGAAGACTACACGAACCCCAAATCATATAGACCGATTGGTCTACTTCCAATACACGGCAAAATATTATATTATTCCACGACTTATGTGGAAACTAGGCAGCGAAAGCAAATTGTCGACTAGGCAGTATGGGTTTATGTCACAGAAAAATACCGAGGATGCACTGTACGATGCGCTGTCAATAATCACTTTCCGCGGCAGGAAAACTACCTAATATTGCCAATATATTGAGTGACTCGCGATCAGCACTACAAAGCATAGAAGACCCGAATAACTTAAACCCCATCGTATTCGAAATACGCAAAATTATGGAAGACGCAAAGAAAGGAGGAGGATCCATCAATATGTTCTGGATAAAGGCACATGCAGGTATACCAGGCAATGAAAGAGCCGATGAAATTGCGAAGCTGGCAGCTCTGACCGAAAACACCATACCAGTATGCGATGCAACCCCAGTCTCCTCCGCTATGTGGCACTTGCGTCAGGCAACGTTGGATAAGTGGCAGAATAAGTACAACACCGAACCCCAAAGTGCAGTCACAAAAATCTTCTTCCCCGATACTCGTCAAGGATATCGAATAATCAAGAAACTGGAAATGAACAACACATTGGCTCAATTATTGACAGGACATGGCGGGTTTAGCGAATATCTACACAAATTTAAACTAAAGAACTCACCTTTCTGCGACTGTGATGACACAAGCCCGGAATCCGTCTTACATGCCATATGTACATGCAATAAATTCATTTACGAAAGATCCAAAGTTGAAGTTAGGACAGGTTACGTCGTAGCAGAAGATACCATCAAAGAAATTATGGCCAACGACAGCAGTAGAGAGATCTTTCTAGAATTCGCACTAAAGGTTGTTCGTCTCCTTAACAAAAAGAACAAGGGTTAAATACATTAAAAAAAAAAAAAATTAAAATAATAATAATAGTAACATATTCATACATATATATATAAATATTTATTCACAAAACAGTACTTACGCTGTTGCAAAATAAATAGCAACAAGAAACGCAATAGTTCCAAATTATAAAAAAAAAAAAAAAATTCACCGTTGCGTTCGAATACGCTGGACATCAACCACATAAGGATGCCACTTCTCTCGACTTCTTGCGGTTCTGTGTTATAAAGGCGAAGAGGTTTGAGGTACAAGGTTGTGGAGTTCTTGAGCACAAAAGGCTCAAGTCTGTTATATATATATATCTTCTACGTCAGTGTTATACATTGCGCAGTTTTGCCCATGTTAGAGACTTCTTGCCGACTATTCTACGTGCGCTGCACTATAACTGATGCTATAAACTAATTCTCCTACACATAATTTGCAAGCCGGTTCGATCCCCATCCGTCCGTATCAATCAATATTCGATTAATCAGACGCAGGACGCGCCGCGCCGGCGCATCCGCGCGGAAAATCTTACAAAAAACCCAGGGCGGGCGGGGAGCGACTTACGCACTACTGGACTTGCGATTTAGGCGCAGAACAGAGGTTTCATGGAGTGAATTATAATTTTGAATGGAAGCAGGCGTTACATTGCGGAAATCGTAGAGGATCGTAGATCTCCTCAAGAACACTTTCTATTTTTCATTCATTATCTATGATCCTCTACGATGCGAAATCGAAGATCTCTTGGATTTCGAATTGTGAACTCAACATCTCCTGAGGATGTCCCGTACGTTAAAGAAAGTGTTGGAAGAATTGTGTGCAGTGTTTCATGTGAGCGGTGTTCCTGCATATTACCATACAGAATCTTTTCAAGTAGCGGATTATAACAAAACAATGTAATCATTCCGGATAATTATATTTTTTTTGTGCCGAATTTACAAAGCATAACAAAGTCTTGTAATTTCCAACTTTAAAAACAAAATTTACATGATTGCGTAAATGTATGGTAAGGTTTAATCTAATTTGCAAATGAAATCCCTTGGGTACAGTCGACCAGTCAGTATACATAGTGTAATATTTACAAAGTAATATTTTGAACATAACGCTGTTGTCGTAGGGTTGATAGTCTATTTACGGTCACTTGCATCCCATTTTAGCCTTTAAGCTATGTATGCATTTTTGACCCCGACTGAAAATGGCAAATTTTGCATCGAAGGATAAAATTACTCAATATAAATAATAGATAACTTAAACAACGACATGTAAGAAGAAAAGAATGAATGTTTATATGCATGTATAATTTTTCGTTCAAAAAGGATTTTTTCGTGTTATAGAATATTTAACAAACCAAGCGGCTCTATAGCTTTCAGCACAGTATTGGGAGAAGGGTAGCTTGTCGATAACAGCACTATAAATCATTGCGGGCAAATGTCCTGTCGTTTGCTGCAGATTTGCCTGCCCAGGGCGCGCCCGCGTCCGCACTCTGGCAAATGTTTATAATCGTGCTGTTTACAAGCATTAGAGTTATTTTGAAAAACACAAACGTAACGTAAACATAGCAATAGATATTTTCACTAAAATTACTTATAGAAAAGAAAACGAGGGATCAAAAACTAAAATTTTAATAAATGCAGAATGACCAAAGGTGGTTTAAAGTTTTCTCATGAACCAAAAGCAAAACATTCTAGGAAATAATGTTTTTTTTAAGAACCATTGGCACTAGGAATTTCTTTTTCATATCCGGAATTTAATTTTGCATACAAAAAGTTACTTTCTTTTTAATGCCCATTTCCTGTCATAGAAATTTTATTGAGAAGTAGTACAACTTTGGAATAAAAAAAAATTAAAAAAATTGTAGGAGTTAAAAATGTGGAGACCGTAGTCTGTAAAAATAAAAGTTTGTATTTAAATCAGCTTGAATCAGATTTCATTCATCCATGGTCATTATCCTTTGTATTCTTCACGCACTTTTGAGAACATGAACACTTCTGTTAACATGTTTAATTGAGATATTTTCCATTCTCATGATTGCATGTTTTACCCGCAAAACTAGCAGGCAACGGACTTCATTTTCGCGGTTCAGTATTATGTGCATATAAGCACAAAAGAAGTTGTCTCTGAAAGTAGTGCATATAAGTACAAAGATGAAGAAAATATTGGACCTTTATCAATGATGTACAAATATCAGTATAACGATATTACGTCCTAGATTTGTACATTCATCTTGCAAGAGCCTATTTTCCCACAATCGCAAAAATGAAACCAGAACTAATTACGCTAATCTTTCTTTCTGCTTTCTAACCCCATCGAATCAAAAAATTTATTTAGTCGTTTTAGTGATATTTAAAATAAGTCCTACGTCAAAAAGTAGGTCACGCAAACACAGTTTTCAGTTTCCGCGAAACAATTACCAAAATAAAATCAATGTCAGGTAAAAATTTCCAGCGATACATCGCCGAAATTGTATTTGAGAATTAATTAAACGGCCCAACAGGGCGTGTGAATTTACGGGCTCGCATGGAACAGACACACATGCCGACACGCGTGACGTCACTCGTAACGTGACATATTAAATTATTTGGGGACGCCGAAATGCCGTAATTTGAGATGTTACTCGACTTATGAGTTAGGAGATACCTACTTGGCTGTTGTTTCGAAATGTATTATGTGATACACTTTGATTTTAATTAAGTATTAATGAGCCAAATTCTTTCATATATTGTTTTTAATATTATAAGTCTAAACGTGACATATTATATATTTAGATGTGACATATTAATTATACGCCCAAATGCCGTAATTTGAGATGTTACTCGACTTATGAGTTAGGAGATACCTACTTGGCTGTTGTTTCGAAATGTATTATGTGATACACTTTGATTTTAATTAAGTATTAATGAGCCAAATTCTTTCATATATTGTTTTTAATATTATAAGTCTAAACGTGACATATTATATATTTAGACGTGACATATTAATTATACGCCCAAATGCCGTAATTTGAGATGTTACTCGACTTATGAGTTAGGAGATACCTACTTGGCTGTTGTTTCGAAATGTATATGTGATACACTTTGATTTTAATTAAATAGTAATGAACCAAATTCTTTCATGTATTCTTTTTAATATTATAAGTCTAATAATTGAGCCTTAAATTCCTGAATTGAGACCAAATGGTTCATTGGTATTAAATTTTTTGCTAGCAGTATTTTTGGGTTTTGAAAGTTGATGTGTCAAGTTAAGCATGCTTGGAGAGTAATATGACAGAGAGAAATAGAGAGTGCCTCTGTCAGCTGGTTTACCTTGGCTTATCACTAGTGCCATGGGAATATTTTCCGATTTAGTCAAGATGTTAATTATATATAAGTATAGGGTAAGTATAACTATAATCTATCTCCACTCAAAATTACAATCAATTCGCTTCACAAACGCAGCGAGAGGTAGTATCAAACACAAACGCAGACAAACTTTCACCTCTAAGCTCACCTCTAGGTATAATAATATTACATGTACTATTAATAATCCAATACTCATACTAGTTTATAATATATAGGGCATAGAAGTTGCTAGAGCATTTTAAATGAGATCTTTCGCCGTAGTATAGTTATTTTTTTTACTCATTACTATAGCGGTTTCCCATTTTTTTGCCTTTTTCCGG
This sequence comes from Coenonympha arcania, assembly GCA_036785405.1. Lineage (NCBI taxonomy): Eukaryota > Metazoa > Arthropoda > Insecta > Lepidoptera > Nymphalidae > Coenonympha > Coenonympha arcania. Next base: position 5,772,219 of record JAWDAA010000030.1, on the reverse strand, counting down.
TGAACGAGATAAAAAATGAAGATGAACTGGCGAGGTGCAGAGTAAATACGGGGCCAACTAGGGATTACACGACACGTATGTCGATAGAATTTAAGTAATCAAATGTTTCATACCTAAAAAAATTGGCCTTGAAAAAAATAGGCGTAGAAAAGTTTAGTTTGCCTTAAATTAATCTTGTTTTGTATGCGTGTGTAACTCTGGAAAACTTCGATATTATTAATTTATGCTTCTTCTGTAAAGTCTGGTAGGCGGGTAGGTATTTACACCAGTCAGCTAGATAAAGTCTAGTCGATAAGTACTTATCTGCCCATTACTTGATCTGACCTAGGTTTATGAATCATATGTTCGCAAAACTGATAATATGACTTCCACGCAGACAGCTGTCATTCTGATACATTTTTTAATATCGTTCCATTCGAGCAAATCAAATAAACTTATAAATACGCGGCTACGGCTGCTTAGGTTTTAGTCTATTTCATAAGAATAACTACTGGTTACTAAGTTATTTCATATACTAGTTTCCTCATTAAAAAAAAAACCTGTCAAGTGCGAGTCGGACTCGCGTACTGAGGGTTCCGTACTACAACCGGAGGAATAAAACCATAAAAACCACTTTTCTTATCGAACCGCAAAACTAACTTTGTTTTTAGAGGTTTTATTGTAAATATCAAAAAACTACTTATTAGATCTCGTTCAAACCAATTTTCGGTGGAAGTTTGCATGGTAATGTACATCATGTATTTTTTTTAGTTTTATCATACTATTATTTTAGAAGTTACAGGGGGGGGGGACACACATTTTACCACTTTGGAAGTGTCTCTCGCGCAAGCTATTCATTTTAGAAAAAAATGATAATAGAAACCTTAGTATCATTTTTGAAGACCTATCCATAGATACCCCACACATATGGGTTTGATGAAAAAAAATTTTTGAGTTTCAGTTCTAAGTATGGGGCACCCCCAAAATTTATTACTTTTTTTTAATTTTGTGTGAAAACATTAATGCGGTTCACAGAATACATCTACTTACCAAGTTTCAACAGTATAGCTCTTATAGTTTCGGAAAAAAGTGGCTGTGACATACGGACGGACAGACGGACAGACGGACAGACGGACAGACGGACAGACGGACAGACGGACAGACAGACATGACGAATCTATAAGGGTTCCGTTTTTTGCCATTCGGCTACGGAACCCTAAAAATGGGAAAATGTACTTAAATAAATTATCGCTGACAAAATAAAAGGATATCGATAGTAGAGTCCGTCCCTACCGCCGGCCGCAGACCGCACGGACCGATAAGCACGAAAAGTCACTCCCAGCAAATATATTAGAATATACATTACCCTACGTGACTTTTGTGAAATGAATAGCCCGCCTTCTACGCGTATATTTGAACTACCTTTCCATGTATAGACGCTACCTTTTTCACGTAAGCTATGTAAATTGAATAGCTGCCCCACATACGATATTTAATATTTTATGGACTTTTTAAATTGAATGGGAGCTTTATACAGGCCTGGTTTTCATAATGAAATTGAATACCATTCGGCTCAGTATTTAGACTGTAACAAGAGGGAGCAATAGTTTGATATAGCGCTGTAAGAGTTTTAGATTTTATGCCTTATTATATTCTTTTTGCAAAATATTCGGGAGTATATACGCATTTATTGTTTCGATACCAGTAGGACTGGGTAATGACTTCAATATACAATACACGGTGAAGTAGTTCTTTGAGGCAAGGAAACACTTCACGTTACTTACTAATATACACCCGAATTGTATAAATAGTATAGCCACTTTTGCTCTAAATTAGATATAGGTAATATACATACCTACCTTTTCTCAGAAGGATGCTTAAAAGCTTATATTCCCATGCACTATTTTGGGAATCTATTATTTTACCTCTATTGGGAATCACATGAACAATGAATCTGTGCATTAAAACCAATACATCTACTTCCAGATTTAACTTCACTTTTAAAATAAAATGACACAAAACGGCTAGGTATAGGTACTGTGGTCCTACAACAAATCGATTCATATTTCACTTGTAAAACCACACCAGATTTCGACTGAGAACTGATCCTCAGTATCTTTAATCTTCCCTTATATAAGGTGTGTCTCCCCTGAAGCCGAAAGTTTCAGCCAAGCCGAAACTCTGCATCACTGGTTGCGCGAGAGTGGGCACGCCTGTATACCCTTCGCTGAACGCATTTTATCGTTGTCGGAAAGGTTCACATTCTTACGAATAGGTACGTTTCCTTTCTGATAGATCAAAATGACTGCCATTGTAATTAAAAGATTTTACCAATTTAAATCATGAAACGATTTTATTTTTGTAAAAAAACATACAAAAGACATACATCATCCAAATGCTCGCTTAATGGCATGGTGCCCAAAACACTGGCGCTATTACCTCGCTGTATAGCCAGGCTTAACCGTTGGGCTGGGTCAGCGCCAGCTCTTTGGTCACCTGACGCGTGAACCAACTTTTTGGACCCAACATTAACATTTTTTAATGTCTGATGACCATGGACCTAAAGTATCAAATGAAAGCGCCGCAAAAACATGGTCATTGCTGATTACCGAGTATTTGCGGCACTTAAGCATTTGTGCAGACTTTGCATGTACATGCGCTCTTTGGATGCTCTTTGGCTCTTTGGAATGAGATGCAGCCAATTCGTATCGACGCAGGTCGCATCCCACACCAAGACACGTCCCATCGGCCACGGTATTATGGTCGTCCCGTCCCTGCCATAATCCCTGCCAAATTCTGGAATTAATTGTTATTTTCGCTTTAAAATGGAATTGGCCCGTTATGCGTTACCGTCTCACATACCTGCACAATGTATATTCGTAAGACCGAGGACAGCAATCATTTCAGGATACCAAGCCCGTTTTAATAACTGTTAGGTAATGTGCGTCCTGAAATTATATTGTCTTTAATATAGGCTCAAAATATAACTCCCTAAGTCAGGGCAAAGTTCTAAAGACGATCTTTACGCCTGTTTCACCATCGACCTAAGCTCCTCACCACGGAATTTACAATTGCATAACAAAACAATCTTTACTGTCTGAGCATCAAGAGCTATTATGGTTTGGGGATGTTGAGCCAAGTTGCCGTGTACTAATAGGAGCTAACTGCTGAAGTGTTTGCAAACTAGTGCCTGATGAATCTGTCTCGAGTTGTGCGATGCTCACGGGCTGGTGAATTTGTACGTAATTCCGACTTATTGCATTAGGCTGACGAGTAACAGGTCTTTACCTAATCTGGCTTGTAATTATTTTGAGTTTGAAAACATGATGTATATTAATATCACTAAAATTTCACTGGTAATAAGGAATCTTCTTGGCTCTGTCCAGGACTCTGTGACATTTGAATCGTTTGCCTGGAGTGTGTGCGGCTTACCGCGACTCTCTTACTCTCTGTCCATGTTAGAGATTTAGATAGATCAGGTTTCTTTAGACAACCCTACATTATTGAATGAAGAATGACAACCCAACATTATATGAATTCTACATGATATAGAAGTAGGCGTTAGTTTGCGGAAATCTATAACTAGATAGAAAGATTAAGTTGTCTTACTAGTTATTAGCTATTAGTAACTGCATGTTAGAAGATATAAAATTCATTTCATATGGCAGATTAGAGCAAGATAACTTTATCTTTCTAGCCCGACATGAGTCACATTACGATTTCAACGTAGGTTTTTTAACAATAGATTTTATAGTAATCATAAATATTAAATTGGGACGTATACTAAAAATTCTTGTTTCTTTTCTCCAGACCTGAAGATTTCTTGGCAACCAAGAGCACATTACAATGAAAACGCATGGCATCTCAAATACTCGGCGACATCTTAGGGAAACTTTTCGCTCCGTCTTGGCTATATACCGAATTCATTTGACATAACCCGCCGAAACTTTGTCCGATATCGTCTGGAATTTGCATTTATGACTTATATGTATTAGAATAGAGCTACGTGTTTTAACTATGTACCTATACTAAAATAATACTTACCTACTGTAAAATATCTCGTTATTGCTGACTTCATATTTATGAAAGATTTTAATTTATGAATGACTATTTTATCTAAAACATGTTTCGAAGAATTTCTGCTAAGAATTTTATCACATTTTCTATCACACAGTATCTAGTGGTGATGGCTGGGTCATTTTTTTGCGTAGCCAATCAGCCAAGCTGATCAGTGGATATGCAGTCTTGTGCGGTCTTAATATGTATGAGTTCTTAACCATTTCACGCAAGCAGGGCATGTACTGCCTACTAAGTACTACAGGAATTAGTATAAGTTAATAATGACTTTTATTATAAAAAGATTACAACCATGGATGAATGGAATCTAGTACCAGGCTGAACCAAATTCATAGACTACGGCCCTCAAATTAATTACTAAATTTTATTTTTTAATAAAAATCCAGTTACCAAAATAACGGGGCAGTGAACAAGTTGTACTTTTCAAGATGTTATCTTTATGACAGGAAATATTATGTGCATTGAAAAGAATGTCGCTTTTTGAACATAAAATTAAATTTGACGACCGAATGGCGTAGTGGTAGCGAACCTGCCGTCTGCGGCAGAGGTCGTGGGTTCGATTCCCACTACTGGTAAATGTTTGTGTGATGAGCATGAATGTTTTCCAGTGTCTGGGTGTTTTTCAATATATTATATTCATGTATATTAGTATGTATGTATATTTATCAGTCATCTAGCACCCATAACACAAGCTATCGCTTACTTTGGGGCTAGATTGCGATGTGTAAAAATGTCCCGTATAAAAAAAAAAAAAAAAAATCCAGATTGGAAAAACATACTCCTTATGTCTCAAAAAATTACCGATGTGATCCTGTATAACATTATGTCTACCTATTAAAAAAAAAAAACCGGCCAAGTGCGAGTCGGACTCGCGCACCGAGGGTTCCGTACTCAATGTAGATGTAACACGACCAAAACTGTAACGACCAAAGATGTAAAACGGTAATAATTACCTTTGTTAATGAACCGCAAAACTAACTTTGTTTGTAGAGGTTTATTGTTAATATCAAAAAAACTATGCTAGTTAGAGCATTGGCTATAGTTTTCCTGTAAAATATACGTAAATTCCTATTGACCATAATTATTTCAGATTTTTCGATTGGTAAACTCCGGAGATAAGGGGGGGGGAACGGTATTTTTTTAGACATTTTCCCCGATAAATCAAAAACTATCATGACTAAAAATAATTAAAAATCGGTTTTAGAATGTACAAAGTAAACCCTTTCATATGATACCCCACACAGTACAGTTATCTCACTTTTAAATTTCAACCCTCTGATTTTCCCCCCTTTTTAAATAAGAACTAAAATAATTTCCATTTTTTTTATTCCAATGTCATTGGGCCACTAATATACACAACTATTCCAAATTTCATATCGATAGCTTAGTTACTGAAATAATCGAGTGTGACGGACAGACAGACGGACAGACAGACGGACAGACAGACGGAGAAAGTCGCACCATAAGGGTTCCATTTTACCATTTTGGTACGGAACCCTAAAAAGCAGCTTTTTTTCTTAGAATATTTTGGTTTTGAACCGTGAATGATCTTCAAACCACCTTTCTCCTTTGTAATTTAAAACAAAGGTATGTTTTATGGCCACGCTTACCCGTTCATAATACTTTTATCAAATTCCGACCAGCACAGAGCATCTAATATTTCCGCGGTGCGCGTCTATCGTAACAGATTAAATTTTCACCTTCAGCTAACTGAAAAAATCCATTACTTCCGCCAGATGTCACCAAAATCAAATGTTAGCGGAACGGAGTTAGTATGGAGAGTCTTTCGTGAAAAGTTTAACTACAGTATAAAAATTTTTTTTGAGGCTTTGTAACTTATAACCCTTAATGACTCTTTGCTTTCTCTTTTTGGCATAACTGATATACTATCAAATGTGGAACCTAAAGTCTAAACCATGGTTATTCCATTTAGTGAAATTGAGACTTTTTACTATACTTAGACAAAAATAATTAATATCTATAGGTAAAAGTACCTAGTAAAAGTGGCTATAATTATGTTCAAATAAGCGAGTCCAAAATAATATAAGAAAGAGGGCGAAAGTCCAAAAATGACAATATAACATATACGCTAGCCTTAGTTAAAACGGCACCAGGGATATCTCACATCTTGAATAAATTAAAAATTAAAAAACCACCACCACCACAATTCGCTATCTTGCGGTGGTGGACATCTTGGATTTGAAATTTGTCATAGTGTAGACACACGTCAAACATATAACACCCCGTCATTTTTGTTTCGTAGGCAAAAAAATAGAAGGTAAAGATACAGCCTCTCCATCACTGTATTCCCTGACCGTATCACAGAAACACAAAGTTTTTTTAATCGTAGCAGACAGACAGACAAGCATTAATCAATGTCGATCAGACGCAGACGGCAGCGGCGGAGGAAAAATGGAATATCACGAGATTGAAGAGGGTTAGCTGATGGCTATGGCTCCCATTGTCTTGTGGCGTAATTAAGTGTTTATTGATTGATTTTTTTTCGGGACATGATTTCGAGGGTTATACATAATACATAATATTAATTGGTTTTATTTTATAGAAGCTTTGAATTTCGGTTATTTTTTCAGGATAAAAATTTTGCTAGTATATACATTTGCTACAGTTTGAAATCAATTCCAAATTGTAGCAAATGAAAATTAGTTGATACGATGTTGATGTAACTAGCAGACTTTCATATTTTTTATACTAGTAATTTTGAATTTGGAACGAAATAACGTGTTTTTATAAAAAAAAAATTGATAAAGTTTATACATACGTACAATTTACATACTTCATTGTAAGTACTTACACGGAAATAAAGACAATTCTTTATAACAATAAAAGCACTCAGCAATTGAGCTAGTAGATATCGATTTTACGAGTGATCTCTTCCAGATATCCTCCAATCCTTGTGAAAAATTAAGAAGTAGGAAAGTAGCTAAAAGTGGTGACAGAAATCTGGTGAGATGTAATAAACGCCACAATAACCAAGAATATATCCTCGCCTACTTTTTGTCTACATTATCAAGGTGACCTTTGCATAAATCTCAACTTAAAACTGCAATCTGGTTACAGCTTAGATGCGTCAGCATTAGCAGCTTGCTACGCATAGTGGACAGATGTTGTCCACTATTCGTAGCAAGCTGTAATAATAAATAAGCAATCTATATCATTATTTCTTATAGCAATCTGTATTAATAATTCCTTAAAGTACCTGCATAAATACCTCTGATATTCAAACTTTAATATATAATAATAATATCAAGATCAGATTCATCATTACATAATCGGATTCCGCGAAGCTAATGGCATTAATCATTCAATCCAAAGTCACCTCTTTAAGAAAATTAACATCAGCGCGGGAACCACGGGCGACATAACGAACATAAAATTCAATCTAAAATTCTAATTACCCCGGCGGCGGAATTAAAACTGGTTCCGCGCAAAATCAACAAAATAAGAGACAAACAACCTTTGCATATTTCGCTATTAATAATTAGGAATCCTCTATAGCGAGAAATGTAATTTATTCCGATTTTCAGGTTCGAAACCCTGGAGCGAGTGATGGGGAAAATTCGGGAAGTTTAGCCTCTGTGTATTTTGGTATCTAGAAGTCTTCATATAATTTCGGTTTGGTACTTCATGTAATAACTATACCATATAAAACCTTCAGATAGCACCCGCTACAGACACACACCTTTATCGGTTGTTCACTGTTGTGAACGAGCCCCGAAGGCCACATATTATATTATTATACTAAGTTATAGAAACAAAATAAAATCGATGCAGATACTCTAGTTAGTTACACTTTATCTAATAGTTACTTTGAAAAGAGATAATAAATAGGTACATACATATGCTATACTGTAGTATAATAAACAGTTTAAAATTAGATATAGATACAGTTAATGAATAAGCCCCTTTCAAAATACAAACTAATAAGATTAGCATTATTTGTTTGCTGAACCAAAAGTTAACGCTACGGCTACGAAACTCGGCGCTACGAAGCCTTCTACGGTTGGTGTTAAATATTAGCCTTTCGAGACTTGTTTGCCGTGTTATAGTAGTTTATGTAACGGTTACATAATGGGGGGTATTAAAATACGAGTGTGAGTTTAAAAAACGAGCCGCAGGCGAGTTTTTTAATAGTATCACACGAGTGTTTTAATACCTAATTATGTAGAGTTTCATACACTACTTTATCTACGCTCATATTATTATCATAAATCCAAATCATAAAATCTTGCTAACTTTTGTCGTAAATCATTGCAACTACTAATAAGATGTCAGGTGGAGTGAAATTTTCTTTGGTAGGTTTCACTACTAGACATTTTTCAGCGCAAAGTTTTGACTAAGTAACAAAAAAAATTAGTTGTCTGTAAAGTCGGTTTACGGACGATAGATTTACGAGATAACGTCATAATCGTAATTGTTATCGTAATCGTAATCGTAATCATAATCATAATCACAGGCCCAGGTGGAACGTTACGCGGAACGTTAGATATTGTGTTGTTGTCTATGGTCAATCATGGCCCATCTATACTCTCGGCAATGACTACCAACTATATGTTGTCTGTGGATTCACTTAAAAAAATATCACATAAAAAATATTACCTACCCCAGATAATAATTGTAACCGTTAACCGTTGTATTGCCGATAGCGGTACTGTAATCAATTCCTTCAAAACCCCAGATACAAATACAGGAGTCCAGAGCCGTGTATCGTTATGGATATTAAACAACTTTCTTTAAATATTTCCATAGTAGAGCGATGTTATTATGAATAACTTTTTAATAATTATAGAAGTCTGTGAATAAAGTAGGTAATTATTTGACACATTTCGATTTTATAATTCGAACTTTAAGCAATGAGCGTAGATAAAATATTTAATTATTCATCTACAACTGCTTCGCACTTTCCAACAACATTTAAAAAAACCTGTATAATCAATGAGTTATTAATAATCGATAAAAGTTGATAGATATTATAAATTTTTAATTTTAATTTATCATTTAAATATCTGCTACACATTTCCATTGTTTATTTGCGGTTAAATACAAGAAAATTATTAATTTCTTGACGTTATTTTATAAGTATCGACGTTAATAGGTATAACGTTTTTGGTGGTGTCGGGAAGAAGTTGCTTATGAAATTACCTGTTTTGATTAATGTTAATTATACTTTTTTTTTAATTTCGTGTAGTAACTCTAATATATAAAATTCTCGTGCCTCAGTTGTGTTTGGTAAATAATTTTCATACCCATCAATGAGAAATGATTTAAATGGCTAAACAACGTTTGTTAGGTTAGCTAGTATAAATGTATCAAATCTATTTAAAAAAAATGTTTATATGAAAGTGTGCACATTTCTGGATTGTGCCACACAGCGGTGTCTGGTGCTTCCATCATTTGGTCAATAATCTGGTTAAATATGTACATAGTTTTGTTATGTGTGGCATTACGTTATGAAATAAAAATATTTTTCTTTCTTTCTTTCTTTCCAAAGCAAATACTAGCAAATCACGAAAGGAAATCAGTCCGATCTGAGTAAAAGGAAGCCACCTCTGTAACTTCTTACGTATTCGACTTGTCGTCTCCGGCACGCCCCGCTGCGTCCGCGCACCGTATAGATCGCATTAAGAGATTTACTGGGAGATACCGGGCCGAGGGGAAATAATAATAAGTTTATTATATTATTATAATCATTTTATTTAATCACCCCAGCTCTCCAAATAAAAGGTTTTCGTCTCATAATGAATTTTGAACTTTAAGGTTCCTATAAAAAGATTATGTTACCATAGGAAGAACCGAAATGACCACGACTTGTTTGAAAAAAGTAGCATAATATAGTTTTAGGCCACCAAACCTTTGGATACCAGATACCGTGACTGTCTATTGTGAATAAATGAACAAAATTAATTATATATGGTCGACAATATTGGATAAATTTGTATGATATATAACACAAATCTTCTAAGAAACTTTCCTCTAGGTATACAAACGTTTCATCCTAACATCGTAGCATCATCAGCAGTTGTTGATCCAAAAAAATACATTTTTTACTATTCCAGTAAAGGTTCATCCGATATTGTGGAGAAAACAAAAGTAATTTGATTATGATATTGGTCAAGAACTTTTGAAATTAACGCCTTTTTTACACACTGCAAGGGGTTCTCGAAGATAGATAGATCTCGAAAGGGTAAGCAACCCCTTAACGGTTGCTACACAGTATCACGTACAGACTACCACCAAACCAGTTCTAAGCCAATTTAGCTACTATAAAATTCCAAAGCGACGTGTCGGTGATTTTGTTTCAATCCAAGTATTGGAACTGTCTAAATAACTCTTCATCGCATATCGAAGCCGCAAAGACGGCGAAAGCTTCGAGACTGCATAAACCATTCAGTGACGGTATTTCCGAACACCGCGGGAGTTAAGAACAGAACTAGACTGACACGCACTTGAAACTTTGCACGTATGTCGAATATTTTATTAAGGCATTCATGGAGTTGATACTTCCTCAGCTGGCGGTTTTATTTTAGTCTTCCCTAAGATTTTTTCTGGGAATTAATGCCAATTGAACGAATGGATGCTCTGGATTTGGTTTGCCATATAACTGCGACAACAATGTCCAGGAACAGGCTTTTATTTCATGTAAGCTAATGTCATTAATATATATTTTTTTTGCAGTTATAGCTTCCTAGTACCTATATCTCTATAATAGTATCTCTATACGAACCTATTACATCTACGACTAAATCAATGATATCAAATATTACTACTTGTTATTAGATTACTTACGATAGTTTGGAATTATTGCTATTTACACGCTGTGTACCGGATTCGTAATAAACTGTAATCCACAGGCGACGCTGTAAGTAAAGTACATGTCGAACACACAAATGTTATGTACAAACTTTCACCTTTATAATATCGACCATATTATAAAGGTGAAAGTTTGTACATAACATTTGTGCGAATGTTTGCTACTCCTCGCTTTAACTACAAGATCGATTTGGGTGAAATTTAGAATGGTGATAATATTTTACCCTGGATTATTTTTTAGTCTAGAAGTATCCATGATTCCACCGGGATTAGTGAATAGGGTTTTTACCAGTCCCGTAGGTAAACCATATCACGCCTGTGAAGCCGCGGAAAACAGCTAGTGAATGTGTATAATTTTGGGTATATACAGCTCCATGTAAGTGCGTCTGAAATCAGATCGCGGCGCAGCGACGCGAGAGGGCGCGACGTGACGACTTCCGCCCTCGCAGGGAACCGCACGTTTGCCATTTCATTTATTTTGTGCCTACAGCCTGCCTACTTGTGTTACATACTAACTTATATTATATTCCGGTCTGCGCCTTAGCCATACTACTTCACTAGCTGTTGCCAGCGACTCCAACTTGTGTTACATACTAACTTATATTAAAGTCCGGTCTGCGCCTTAGCCATACTACTTCACTAGCTGTTGCCAGCGACTCCAACTTGTCTTACATACTAACTTATATTATAGTCCCGTCTGCGCCTAAGCCATACTACTTCACTAGCTGTTGCCAGCGACTCCAACTTGTGTTACATACTAAATTACATTATAGTCAGGTCTGCGCCTTAGCCATACTACTTCAGTAGCTGTTGCCAGCTACTCCAACTTGGGTTACATACTAAATTACATTATAGTCCGGTCTGCGTCTTAGCCATATCTACTACTTCACTAGCTGTTGCCAGCGACTCCACCCGCGTGAATTTTGATTCAAACTTAAAAGGTGGTCAATTCGTACCAGTAGTTTCTAAGATTAGCGCGTTGAAACAAACAAACAAACAAACAAACTCTTCAGCTTTATAAAATTAGTATAGATATCTACGATCGCCACAGAAACCTGTCGATGGTTCTTGCCATAATTTGCATGGAACGAAATTCAAAAAATGTATAGGAATGGCATATCCGATTCTTAAAAACTAACTAGACTTCAGCGCAGACAACTGGCATCCTCATACATTATTCGAATTTCGTTCTATAAGCGGAAATACTAAAATCAATCTTAGAAAGAAAAGATATTTTGTGCAATGATTTAAACTCCAGAGAGATATTTAGAATTTTTGACAGTAAATATACCTACCTACTTGCAAAACCCAACATGAATCTTTTAAAATCTAGACAGCTCAACCATTTATTAGGGTATCACCGACCAAAAACTGTTCTGTCTAACAAGTGGAAAATTAAAAAATTTTAAAACACCCACGACTTTTGCAGACTTGTAATTGAAAAAGGATTAAATAATTTTTTTGAAACTCCCCGACTAAAGGAAAGTAAGAACTAAGAACCTATCAGTATAATTACAAATCCAAGAAAATCCGCCGGAGCTGCTGTGTTTTGCCTATGACGGTGTTGATGGTGCTGTTTGCCAGTTGATGACTAATTCAATTTCTTGATACTTCTCATATATCAGCAGTTTATCAATACTTACTAATTACATTAATTGATATTGGAAACGAAAATAGCAATGGCAGCTCCGACGGATTTTCTTGGATTTGTAATTATACTGATAGGTTCTTAGTTCTTACTTTCCTTTAGTCGGGGAGTTTCAAAAAAATTATTTAATCCTTTTTCAATTACAAGTCTGCAAAAGTCGTGGGTGTTTTAAAATTTTTTAATTTTCCACTTGTTTTATAGTTTTTAGATTAATATATTAATGTAATTTAAATTATATTCTTATTATAGTATGAAAATTAATCTTCAAACTAGCCATTAGCTCCTCTAGGAGCGTTTGAAGGCATCATCCCTTCCAAGTCATAAAGAGACGTTTATTGTGGCGCCCCCTGCTGTTCAATCACAAGAACAATTATCTACGAACCATTGCCAATGACTCACTAATATTTTATACAAAACTGTATCCAAATCGGTTCAGTCGTCTTTGTAATAATTGAGAACATTCGTTTGCACTGTAAATGTTTTTTATGGCGCCCCCTGGTGATCGATGTTCGTAACAACTATCTAAGAACCATCGCCAAAGAATACCAAACATTATACAGAAAACTGCATCTAAATCGGTCAAGCCGTTTTTGAAATAAATGGAAACATTCGTTTGCAATATAAATGTATTTTATGGCGCCCCCTGGTGATCGATGTTCGTAACAACTATCTAAGAACCATTGCCGCTAAACACCAAACATTATACAGGAAACCGCATCTAAATCGGTCAAGCCGTTTTTGAAATAAATGGGAACATTGATGTGCACAAACAAACAAACAAACAAACAAACAAACAAAAATATTTTTGCATTATTGGTTTTTGTGAACAATTTAACATACAAACAAACATAAAATCTTTTTAATAGAGTAATGTACAAACGGTCTCTCACCCTAAACTCATATACCCGTACTCCGTTCCGTCGTGGGTAAAAAAATGGCACGCCAAGAGCCAACAAAAGTAATAACTTGAACAATTCAAGTATGTAATAAAAAAAATACGTGTGTAGGTAGGCATATTTTAATCGTTATACTTCACACACTACAGTTTCTACCCATCTTAAATATGCCCAAAAATCTTCACATAAAAAGTATACATTCAAATCCAATCCAGATTGCAATATGCTCGTAGGTAAAGTAATAGAATCCTTAACAATAAAATAATAATATCTTATGTAGTGGTGAACCCCCCATCTCCCGTTAAAGAGGAGGGGGAGGAGGGGGGGGGGGGTACAAAAATGGGAGTTATCTCACCGTGATGACAATTCGAGACGAATCAACCGTCCACACGAGATTCTGAACCTCATTTCTTCTTAAACAGCGGTGCAGGTGAAACCACAGTAACTATAACACTTTAAGTCAGTACCTAAACACGACAAAATATTCATGAAAACGAATTATTTAGCAAATAAAGGCCTCTATAAAGATCATTTGTAGGTCCGTATACTTTAAATTTTTCCGTGTATCGTTCGGTCTGTATAATTCTTAAAAGAATCAAAATGCTTGATTTACTTCTATCTCGGAAAATTTAAAATGCATTGGTACCAAAACTTAACTCTCATAATCTAGTAAAAGTTGTTGGTAAAAGAAAATAACAAACAAAGAAACAAGAGACAACTGCAAGAACTTCATGAAAAGAAGAGAGAAAGGACACTTCTAGTTATATCTAGTTCATCCAGTTAGTATTTTCTGGACATTTATTATTCCCATGTCAATAGGCATTTTCTAGGCAAGCGCGCTCCAACTTAGACCTCATCATTGCTTTCCATCAGGCATGATTGTCAGCAAGTCTATCTACTATATAAAAAAATGACCCATTTGAACCATTCCTTATGTACAGGACTTATTTATTTCAATCTTATCCTAAGTCCACGTTGTCTGGGGTTCGATAAACAATTTCCTTGGCAGCGGCTCTCAGTATATTCGCTCAGAAATATAATTTAATCCGAGCACAATAGTCGCATTGGAGGGCAGCCTGCGTGAACCATCGACAATACAGAGCAGACCGACTTGCGAGAAAGTTTAGTAAAGAACGGCTTCAGGCTTATAGGAATATATCTTTTAATCGAACACCACTAATATTTACCTAATATGTAGGTACAAACATTCTTAGCCATATTATGACATATCTAGGATCGTCATAAAAGCTCATTCCATTACTATAGATATTAGATATTTTAATCCACGAAGGCGCGCCCCACTCTGTCAAAATCGCTTATGTTTCATTCGATTCGTATGGAGTTTGACAGAATGGGGCGCGTCATCGTGGATTGAAATATCTATATATGGAACGAAATTAAAAAGAAGTTCGATAATGTTAGTTAATAATGACTTAAGAAGTCATTAACAGGGTTATGTTGTTTGTGTCTTACAGTGCAAATTCTCATAAATAGTGTGTACGTACCCAATAGCAATCTATTGATTTTACTAAACCGATCTACGTTTTATTAAGAAACATAAACGGTTCTAAGAGAACGCTTGTAATGTAATAATATAAAACGATGGATATATCCCTCACTACGTTCTTGAAACGTTACAGGGAAAAAAGAAAAAAAAATAGAAAAAGAGGTAAAAAATCAGACGACGGTCGACGTGAATTGTAAGAGGCGCAATAGGATTTCAGATAACCGTGGTTTGTATTCCGTGGACTTGCCAGCTCTAGACTAGGATTTACCAAGAAAAATAATATTTCATGGACGAGTCAGGTTACATGATCATACTCTTTGATGATGAACACACGTTTAAATACGTCAAATGTTGAAGATGTGTAACAAAACAAGTTTTTGGTAATTTCTCTTATCAACATTTAAAAAAAAATTGTGTTTTACTTAGTAATATCTAAGTCGTGTGTCTTTTTAAGAGGTACTTGTAAGAACTTATACCTATTGTGAGGAATTTATATAAAGCTTTATGCATTTCATTTATTTTTCCACGCGTGTGCAGGTAAAATTCTGAACGAAAACGCCCTATCCACCAACTTTTTATGAATATCGCACGTGACGTTTACACGGCTTTTTCCTACATATACACATATTATATTTATAATTTAAAACAACTGTGTAGTCACACACACAGTGGCTTATAACTGTCATCGTACAATAAGATACTAGAACATAATATAAAGTAGATAAAGGTCTCTACATATACCTACTCGTACTTAATACCTATATGACAGCGTCTTCAAGAATCTCGTGACCTAAATTCCGAAGCCATTTATTAGTAAAGTCAAAGATCTGAAAACGATATATCATAAGTTAACGTCAAAGGGTTGCCGGCGACGTAATAAACTTAATTACTTCGATACATGTTTATATACGTATAGTATATCTACTAAGTTCATCTTTACTAGCGACGCTATGTTTGCGCAGACCTATTAAAATAATGTTAAATAAATATGTAGTGTTAAATAGGTAAAAACATGTCATATATGCGGAGGCTAACCAAAACGTGTAAAACATTTAGTGGTGGGTTTTATTGTTATAAAGTATGAATCTTCAACAGTAACTGATTGACGAACAATTATTCATAAAGTAAGGCTCTAGATCTAGAAGCATGCATGCAAGGAATTTATCAAACAGAGAGTCCCGTGCTCACTTAAGCAGAGTTCTTTAAAGGAAAATCGCTATCCATTAGCTATAACAATTTGTACCTACTACTTAGTACCTAACAAGTCCTGCTAAATGGTAGGAGATCACCGATATGAATCTGAGGATGCCCATCGGAGCATTTTACGTCAACCTTCTTCATACATATAAAATGTAGCACCATTTGTCATAATTTCCGCTAATATGCCGCAACATGGCGGAAATCGTCCCTGTGGAAACTTGCGGACTAATAACAAGTATACTTAGTGATCTACGAGTATGTTATGGGCTGCAGTCCATAGTCAATACTGCGGCCGGCTTACAACTGACGCTGTTGGTGTCAAACATACATTTTTGACAACAGTGAACTGGCGAAATTTTTCTCGCGGTCCGTCGGGTCCTGTGTATACGTCTATTTAAGAGATATATTAAGTACAGGATAGGGTAGAAATGCCCTATGAATTTTAAGCGTGTCGTCGGCAAGTTATTTCCTAGGCAATACTTCCGAGTGGCCGCGCGGCAAATTTCTCATCAGCCGCAATCTGCTGATCGCGATCGCTGGAACGTGTGATCGTTCCTGCACTCGGTAATTGCAGCGATCGCTCGTTGAGAATTTATCGGAAATAACTATTACGTAACGGGTACCAGGATCTACATCGCAGTGTAGGTAAGCACGGAATACATTTCATGTAGGTAAAGTAGAAAGATGGTTATCCAGTCCTCAGGTATACGGATTCGCGATTATCCGGACTACCAACCAAGACCAATTTAAATAAATAATCATGGAGAAATCAAAAATAGTACATTTCGATATAAGTGCGGAAAGTTTGTCATTTCTTTACGAGTCCCCGGTTGTTGACCCAAGCCAAAGGCGCGGGTCAACTGTAGAGACGAGTAGAAATGACTATTCCGCACGTGTATTGAACGACGTTTTTTAATACATTTGCTCAAAAAGTTGACATTTCCGGGTGTGTTTAGCGTGCGCAAAGTTATTCTTTCTCGCACTAGAGCTTTATATTTTCCCAACCTCAACATCATTTTGGAGACCTATCCATAGTCACCCCACACCACAGCCCCACACTTAAGGGTTTGATAAAAAAAAAATCGAGTTTCAGTTCTATGTATGGCGAACCCCCAAAATTAGTTGTTTTTTTTCTATTTTCATGTGAAAATCCTAATTATTTCTATAAGAACTATACTGTTGTTTTATGTTTCGGAAAAAAGTGGCTGTTACATATGGACGGACAGACAGATGTGACGAATCTACAAGGGTTCAGTTTTTTGCCATTTGGCTACTGAACACTAAAAACCGTAGTTAAGTATCGTATAAACTCTACCTAGGTTCCTATTTACTGTAATTAGTTACCAATGAAATTAACTCTTCTAGAACCGTATAAATTAATTAGCCAACGAGTTACACGAAGCCGGGTACGCCAACGCCATCTATCGTGTAAGTCTAATCGACCGTGTCGGGGTGGGATTAATAAATGATGCTTAAAACTCAACCTTTTTTCGGCTAAGCTAATGGTGCAAGAGTAAATTGCAGCTTTTTATAGCGGCTAAATGTGCCTCGAGATTTATGAGCGGATTCTTGGTTGGCTTTTGAATAAATTAACTGTACAAAATTACGTACAATGTATCTAAACGTTGCTTTCTTTAGCGTTTCGTAATTCAGCAATACACCCCTGTAATATCAGGAATATACGTACCCCTTATAACATCGTAATAAACCTAATAGAAATGAACCATGTCAGGACGGACGGCACGAAAAAATGTCGCCTGTTTATCGGTGCCAAAAATGCTTGTTTTGTCACCAACAGTAAGGCCACGATGTAGTTCGCTCAGCAGACACCTATAGAATTTTGACAGATGGCGCTACTGTTTGTTTGTACGAAAAAGGTTTACGTAAATCTTTTGGATGTCATTGATAATTGAGTAACTATGAACGATGCCCATATCCTGAGGTATCTTATCGGTAAACCTATTGCACGAATTAGTACCCGACACTGGTCCACAAAAAACTGCAAAGTCTTGAACATCGTCGTAAGGTTGCCTGTCTGTCGGTAATCTATAGAATATATTTCGGAGAGATGTGCTCAGGAACTATTTAATTTGGTTCCCCGTCACCTTTCTACCATAGAACGGCAAGGCATCGAAAAGACTTCCACCCATACATAGTCGACGTACCAAAGACGCGTACGACGCGGTTTGATTCCTCGTTCTTGATACGCAGTTACGCACTGCGAAGGCCTGGAATACCCTCCCAGGCTGTCTTTCCTGCCACTTAGGTACAATCCGGGCGCCAAATCAAAAGTGAATAGGCATCTTCTTAGGCAAGCGCGTTCCACCTTAGACTTTATTATCACTTTCCATCAGGTGTGATCACAGTCAAGCGCTAGCGTAGATGATATAGTATAAAAAACCGGCCAAGTGCGAGTCGGACTCGCGCACCGAGGGTTCCGTACTCAAGAAGTACTGAAGCAAAACAATCAGGCATACTAATGTAGATGTAACACGACCAAATCTGTAACGACCAAAGATGTAAAACAGTAATAATTACCTTTGTTTATGAACCGCAAAACTAACTTTGTTTGTAGAGGTTTATTGTTAATATCAAAAAAACTATGCTAGTTAGAGCATTGGCTATAGTTTTCCTGTAAAATATACGAAAATTCCTATTGACCATAATTATTTGAGATTTTTCAATTGGTAAACTCCGGAGATAAGGGGGGGGGAACGGTATTTTTTTAGACATTTTCCCCGATAAATCAAAAACTATCATGACTAAAAATAATAAAAAATCGGTTTTGGAATGTACAAAGTAAACCCTTTCATATGATACCCCACACAGTACAGTTATCTCACTTTTAAATTTCAACCCTCCGATTTTCCCCCCTTTTTAAATAAGAACAAAAATAATTTTAATTTTTTTTTATTCCAGTGTCATTGGGCCACTAATATACACAACTATTCCAAATTTCATATCGATAGCTCCGGTAGTTACTGAAATAATCGAGTGTGACGGACAGACAGACGGACAGACAGACGGAGAAAGTCGCACCATAAGGGTTCCATTTTACCATTTTGGTACGGAACCCTAAAAAAGAATTATATCTTTATACTTACAAGCTTATTTACTTGACTGCTGGATGTCCACTGATTTCATAATGATCACTAAATGTCCAAGAGGCAAAAATACATAATAATCGCAGCTAAGTATATTGTAAGCTCTTCTCAGAACAGCGTGAAGTACCTACCAAATACCTTCACATACCAACATTATTACATACCTACGTGATTTCCTTTACTTTTGGATATTGGATAGAAGCAGGCGTTACTTTGCGGAAGTTCATGATTAACAAAAAAAGGAAAAAATTATTTGCTATAATCCGCCAACAGAAAATTCTGTATGGTCAAACATGCAGGTACAAGCTAAGCACCGCTTACCTTCCCACCAAAGCAGGAAAGCCAAGTTACCCAGCAAGCAATGCCAGTTTTGTGTGGTGGTGCATGTGAGTGGTGGTGGTGGCATTGCTTGCTGGGTAACTTGGCTTTCTTGCTTTGGTGGGAAGGTAAGCGGTGCTTAGCTTGTACCTGCATGTTTGACCATACAGAATTTTCTCTGTTGGCGGATTATAGCAAATAATTTTTTCCTTTTTTTGTTAATCCTTTACTTTTGTCATTGATTTGAGACTACCCAGTTTAGCTATATCTATCTGTGGTGCTTAGTAACTATAGTTGGCACATTATCTCGCTACCCGCGGAGCAATAACATGGGAACACTCTGTCTCACAAGCGTCGTCCAATGCTACAAGTGCAAGTTAGTTTGCTCTATTTGGTACCTACTATGTATTTTATTTTCAAAAAACTTTTTTATCCATATTTAGGTACATGTGTTATAACATTCTTATTAATGTACTGTTCCTCCTGTTATAACTTTTATCCATGCTTTAGCAAATAAATAGGTACTTACTTTCCTTGTCATTGTACTTATATGGAATCATTTTTTATATTACTTACTTGGAATCATTTCTTTCGAATAATATAAGCTATTGTAGGCGCAAGTATTTAGAGTAACCTACCTCACACTTACCTTCGTTTTAATCGAAAAACTGCATGTATTTGGTGATATTGCTTAACTATATTATTTTTTCGGATTTGAGGTACATATATACATATTATTTTTTACAATAAAACTCAATTTTAACCAGGTTTTTCCTAAGCAAAGTAGGTACCTAATACTGGAGTCTCTTGTAGTTAGTGTTCTGTGCTTGTAGTTACAGGGGTATAATACATAAGCTGTAAAAAGCTCAAAAATTGGCATCCTCGCATAATGATACTCAATAAATGTTTTTCATAGATATATATTTAATTTATTTTATTATGATCATAGATATTTACACTCGTTTGGATATTCCCAACTACTATAGTATAGAATCGTTTTACTACTATAAATAAAAGATAGTAAGGTACACAACCAACATATTTTTTCTATATAATAATAGAATAATTAGGTACTTAGAAGCGAGTTTCAAAGATTTAAATAGTTGAAATATTAATAAGCATGCGACTTGTAGAAGATTAGAGGAAAATATAGATTGCAGATATGCATACGTGTTAGACATGGGTGTATCCAGAAAGGGAGACTGGAAATTGTATAGCCACATAAAAAAAGCAGAACGTAATATTCTACACAAGATACGTATATGAGTTTAGACCAAAAAATAAGGATTAAAAATTTATATTTATTAAAAAATTTGGAATAGGCAAGAATGAATCTTTTTGCATCTACAGTTTTTTTCATATTTTAAGCTTTTTGTTGCCTTGGAAAATTATATTTACAGCATTTTCCCGATTGGGAAGCTCAAAACTCAAAAGTTTTATGTGCAGGGTTCAAAAAATACTTAGAACCGAGTTTTTATTATTAGTTAAAACACCCCAGAACATTATTAATTATTATTCTGGCTACGCCCATGACTATTGTTATTATTACGAAACAATATTTACTCAATATAAATATATAAAAGTATACGTAAACTACACCAAAGACTTAACTTCGTTATATCGGCAGTGAATGTCTTTCTTCTCTTGCAAATTACAATTTATATAACAAACCAGATCATATTACTGCGATTTACACACTAATTATTTCTATATAATAATAATATAATAATATGTAATGTAATGTATCCTAAAACTCTTTGGTATACATTTTCAATATTTTTGTTTAAAAAAAATATCTGCTACGTAATAAACTACCTTACTTTAATGAATATATGCTATGACAATAAATACTTAAATAAATTAACATTACCGGTGATATAAGATTGGAATATTTAAAACATATTTAATTTTATTCATTATTTTCCAGAGATGGTAACAATGTAACATATTTTGCTTTAAAATCACTGTTTCTTGGTCGGATTGGAAATAATATTTTTGTAAATGTTGCGTATAAACACTAGGTAAAATAATAATTCTACCGTGTGTACAACAGCTCATTGTAAGATAAAATGTAAGCTGTATTTTTTGAACTGAAGTTTTTTTTTAATTGTTATTAAATTTAAGAAAAAAAAACCTGATAAAATTGGCTCTTCCACCTGTATTATTATTGCAATTTGGCACAATTCGTATTTGCATCGTTATTATAACTATAGTAGTGATATTATTATAATATAATTATATTATAAATATTATAATCTACATTATATTATTCAACATCAATATAGATACGATTTATAAATTTTATATCAATACACTAAAAACCTCATAATATACCACTTCAACATTATGATTGTTACATATAAAAAGCTTTACTACATATTTAAATATACTAATATAAGCAGAAGGACAAAGACAATGAAAGAACAAAGTCATTCGAATATTTTTTACTATTATCATATCACATGGATTACAAAACAATTTCAACTAAAATCAGACTTATTAATAATACATAAAAAAACTACTTTCACTTTTTGATAACAATGCAGCAAACAGAACTACAATTTTAGATATACAGTTTATTTGAGCAAAATGTTTATGTGCGCGCAATTTAAGCATCAACCTTTTCATGATGCATTTTTATTTAATTTTTTTAATTTAAATAATCATTTAACAAAGTACAATCATATAAAATCACTTGTGCCAAAAAGAGACCTCACAAAACTAATTTTGTTTGCGAAAATTTTTATATTGTTGTAAATTACTTGTATGTGGTATTATATGCCATAAATTTAAAATTTACAATAATATTAATGCACTTATTAGTATAGCCAAAATTAACATCAGTACGTCTTACAGAGTACCCAAATGAGAAGATTTATTACTTACATGAAAAACAATATTTTTGCAGCAAAAAAGCAGGTACGGATAGCATGACTAAAATATATAATTACATAATAATTAATCATTAACACCTATCACACCTACTGAAGGTTTTTTTCATAACGTATAGGCAATATTTTTAAAGGTATTGATTTTGATTTTAATAGTATTATTTTGATTTTTTGATATCCGCACCTTATTCATAGTTTTCGCAAATGAATAACGTACCTACAAGCATTAATTTTATGTATCGTACTCCTATTAAAATATTTAAAGTATGTATTACATAGAATCCTCGAGATAAAACCATTTTTTTATCGTGGTCGTCATTATTATTGAATATTAATATAACAATGGTATGATATGTTTTATGTACTATACGTTAAACGAACTATTTATGGTCATAAGATGTGGTCACTTTAACAACTCATTGTATTTAGCCACTATGCACACTTTGATACATCTATATTATACAACAATACGACATTGAAATATTGGTAACGTATAATATCTACAATTTTGTAATACTATTATAATATTAGGCCAATTATATCATTACAGTTTTTATTATTTATGGCCAATATTGTAAACAAAAAAAAATACAGCAAAACCGTAACAACTGGATTTATTCATTTATGTGACGCCCTAATTACAAAATAATGATAATTACTAATAATACATTCGTTTATAAATACTAGTGTATGCCCGTGATTTCGTCGGTGCAAGTTATAAAATCAATATCAGTAAGATATCTCCATGCAGACTTCAAAAACTTTTGGCCCGACTAGCTTGCAAAATGAGTACAACTTCTTCAAAAAATTTAATGTTACGATACCATAATATTACATAGCAGTTTCCTACAACAATCATTACAGCTACAATATTTATTTGGAATAAAAAATACATCAAAATAGCTGCAGCACTAAATAAACCAATTCCTCCTAAAAATCATATAATCCTTCAATGCCTAAAAATCATTAAAGCGTAGTCATTTAAAACAAAAATATACAGTTACGCTACTATAAATATAACAGCCGCTAGAATTTTACTATTCAATAGTAAAATCGCAATGTACCTAACTATAATAGTACAACATTAAAAAAATTCTCCAAAACAAGGTAACGGTCCATAAAACAAGTGTCAAAAACGAATTGCTTAAAACATTCAAAGTTAGTCGCACATTGAAAGACGAGATAAATCTGTACTGATAAATAATAATGTGCAATAACCTTTTAAACTCTTGCTGCAAATTTTATGACATCAATTTCCCATAAAAGGAGATTTTCAATCATTTTAGAAAAATGATTGTTTTCAATTCGAAACGGTCCACAGTATTTCTGCCATCTAAGCAGAAATAATTTCAAGTTTCGTGGACCTTAATATAATTTAACTTCTTTTCTACGAACTAACACAATAGAACACCAAATTTTTCTTATTTTTAAAACATTTATTGGCTCACCACATAATTAATATTATCGATATTATAGATTCGAGTTTTTTACTTAAATTTATAAGAGCAAAGCATCAAAGACTACACATTTTTTTTCTTAAAAGTTATTAGTTATTAATTCATCTCATTACGCATTCTAACAGTTATTTAATTTCGGAAGACAACCCTTCTCTTGACAAAATTAGGCCCGATGCATTTAAGTACTATATAAAATTGAGAAACTTATTTAATTTATTTATTCACAAGGGGGAAAAGTTGATCGATTTTAACGCGAAACAAACTACACAGATCAGAGTTTTTAGACCGTCTGGAAGGATCTGGTTGTCTTTTAATATTTTTAATAGTTTGATTACAGACGATACAATATTTTCAGATTTACATAGAAATTTTAAGAACCTCAAGAACTAAGACTTCAAGAACTTTAAGACTTCTTATTTTTGTATCGAGTAAGTTTTAAGACAGATGATTTTTAAGATTTGAAGCAAACGTTTTTAAATAACACACTCATATTTATTGGTTTAATATTCAACAATTCAATGTTGTAATTTCTATACATCAATTAGTTGTTAATGATGAGGATAAGACAAAAATGCGTCAACGAAACAACTTTTAGCATACTAAAAATATTTCACATCAAAAGTCCAGCAAAACTGAGCGAACGTTACCTTCACAATTCTTCAGTAGACGCTATCGGAGCTTTGAGGAGTGGTGTCCTGGGACTTTTTGATCCATCCGGGGTCTTGGAAGACTGGAAATCCTCGTTAGACAACGAAGCTGGAATAGGCGCGATTTTCAACTGGTGACCATTTAACTTGATCTCCGTTATGGAATGTGACCTGCCGTGGTTGACGTTGGGTTTCTCCTTGTTAGACGTGGTGACAGGGTCGTGGATTGGGGTTTTGGTCACCGGTGGGGGTACTCGGACTCTGTTCGCCTGTTCCCGGAGTGCCATTTGGTAAGCCACTTCGAAAGCCTCCCCCAATGTGAGGATTACTTCCGTCGCTTGATCCTGGAAAGACATGAAAGTATTTGACTTGAAAGCGCCGTGCGAGAGATTTAAATCGCGATCCCCGATGCAAAATTATTGACTTGAGCACTGGGCATGCCTATCGTAATAAAAAATCGAAGAGTCTCTACGATCTCGCATTAGGAAGTCAACATCTCCTCATGAACGAAACGTGCATCGAAGAAAGTGTTCCTGCATATTGGACCATACAGATTCGTTTCAAGTAGCGGATTATAGCAAAACAAATTAATCTGTCCTGCTAACTATGGATTCTTTCATTCAATATCCATGTCTTTGGTGTCCAAAACTGGCAAAAGAAGTGGCCACATAAATGCCAGTCAAAAGTTGTTTGCAAAGAACCATGCCCCGACGATGTTCCAGTGATGGAGAGAATCAGAGAAGTAAGCGGTGAATCAGTAGGTGCATCAATAGGTGGTAGGCTAAGATAGGACACGGCATGTTATTTTTTTTTTTCATTTTTACAGATAATTTTTTTTAGGTTCTATTTACTCCGCAAAGTAATGTCCCTGAAGGTCCCTGTAAACTTGACTCACCATGGTAGCAACTCTGAAGACATGGCAGTAGTGGCTGCGGGTGGTATGGTCCTTGGTGATGTACGCGAAGTGGGTGAGGTCATCCGCGTCTTGACACGCGCAGTGGATGTTCCGGATCTCGTGCTCACAGACCAACTCCTAAGGAAGATACGGTTCATTTAATGTAAGAGATTGTAGGTAATATAAGGGATAAAAATAATATTACTAAAGGAATAATGACTATGCATCTGGAGGGAGGAAGTAGAGGAAGACCAAAAAAGAGATGGATGGATGGCGTGAAGAAGATATGCGTGTGAAAGGAATGACAGCTGATAGGAGTGAATGAAAGAAGAAGACATAATATTATTATCCTGAAATTATGTGGGAAAGAGATAGTAGTTCTGGAGTTTTGGGTAAGTTGGTTCGTCTTATGTCGATGTGGAACTACTTATATGAGTATGGCTGCTATATTTTGTAGATCATTGTTTGTACTTATGTGTAGCAGGACGATACTAATTTATAAAACGAAACTCTTCCTTAATAAATTAGTCGTGGTCACTAGTCGTCCTCAAAAAGGTAAAATAATAATAATTCAATTTTTGTCGAGTAATTTATCAAAATGAGTCAGGCTAAATTTTATAAAAAGATCTAAAACAACACAATATTCAGGAAATTCATGAAATTTTTAAGAACCGTTAATGTTACTTCAAAGTGAATATCACAAAAATATTTCCCAATTTTCATTCCACAGTAGCGAGATGCTAATTATCTGGCCTAACTAACCGTGAAGGGGTCCGGCGTGGAATTTTAGGAAAAAATAATAAGTAGAAAAAAACAATCCTTCCTCTGTAAGAAACACAAAGGCTAGCCGAGTGGCCCGATGAAGTGTGAACGATGTTCCATAATTAAAAATCAAACAGGCAAAGTCAGGGGCGTCGCAAAGTAGAGGGAGTCACCGTAGGGAATTACCCCTTTCACGCTTGGTTAATTTCCAAAGAATAACCTTTCTTTACACAAAGGAATATTCAGCGAGAATATAAAAAACACATCTTTTGACTGGGAAGGTACAGAAAATTGATAAATTTGGATGAGATATTAAAATAAGAAATCCCTACTCATAAATTTTATTAATCATCGGCCCATTATTGCGTGCAGCCAAGTGCGGAAAACCAGGTTTATTATGAGGAACTCCCATACGCACAAACCACTAATTTCCGTCAAAAGGGGATTCGAAACCTGGGATTCCCGCATGGGAGACAAACGTCTTCAACAGTATTAAAAACGTATTAACATTTCGCGAATGTAAGGATGAATTTTTGTGGGACAAGAATGGATATGATAAAGTGTGAACCTAAAGGGATGTTGCGCTACGGACAGAAAAAATGAGGATTAAAAGGTTAGCATGATACGATCATGTAATGCGGAGGGATGAAAGTCATTTTACTAAAAACATGATGAGTATGGATTAAGTTGAGGAAGACCAAATAAGAGATGGATGAATTGCGTGAGAGAAGATATGCTGAAAGAAGTGGATTGCACGTTGACAGATGATAGGAGGGAATGGAAGAAGAAGGCATGTTGTTCTCACGTTATGTAGGAAAGAGAGGAGATGAAAAATATTAACATTACCCTAGTAATAGTGTTCAGGAACTTGACACCTCGGTAGCTGATTGAAAGGATGATGTCCGGAGAGTCACGGGGTTCTTTGGTTGACTTCTTCAGCTTCTGAATGGACTTCTTCGTGGATTCTGTGCCTCGGAGCTCTTTCACAACCGTTGATCCTAAATACTGTTGTAAATGAAATAAAAATTATCTTCCTATCATAAATTTGGAAGAGTATGTTTTAGTGTTTGTTACTGCATTACTAAAACGATTACGGCTACTCAGCCACTAAATCGATTTGGCTGAAATTTAGAATCGAGATAGATTACATACAGGTTTAACAAATAGGGTTCTTTTTATCTCATTAACTCGTAAGATTTGCGCAAAATCAAAATGGATCGAGGGATATATCTACCACTATTTTATTGGACCAGTAGTTGCCACGTAAAGAAGTAGCAAACATACCCATATAAACATATTCAAACTTTAATTTTTATACAATGTACTAGTGTGATGAAAGATGAAACTGGCACTTACCAGAAGGTGGTGAAATACTTACATTGGCAACATAAGTTACAGCGCCAGTAACCAGTACAAATGGCTGATGCTTCCACTGAGTCTTCAAAGCCCCGGGGACACCAACCATGAGTTCTGACGGCGCTCTGATCTCCAGATCCGAGGGTCTGGGAGGTTGGGGGGCTGGCCTGTTCTTCTTACTGCGCTTCAAGGTCTCTCCGCCAGGGGGCGCGAGACTAGGAACAACAGGAGGAGGTACGGGCTTCAGGTTTTCTGAAGGTGGTAACTTTTCTTTGATTTCTTCTTTCAGCTGCTGGATATTATTTTTCTAGAACAAAAAGTATCTCTGTTAGTTTAAAATGTACACCTGCTAAAACTTTCGGTCGCGTCATGATGTGATGCTATAATTTCTCTATACAATTATATTGGATGCTCGCGAAGCTTGACGGAAGGTTCGGCGTTACAATTTATATTATGTGTATATTTGAGAACTCATTGACCAACGTGAATAAAGTGTACCTAGATTATTAACAAGTCTAATAACATTTAAAAATATTTAAAAAAACAAAGCTTTTGAATGTTAATTTATTCGTATTCTTCTCAGCTAGCCTTTGATACCCATATTGCAAGAGTGCGTAAAACTGATTAATAATTAATAAAAGATTTAAAAAGCAAGGTAAATAAAAGCTTGTAATTAATTACACATTATCATTGTAGAAGATCAATAACGTACACAGCATCATCATCGTTACAGCCCTATAAACACTTTTAAAACGTTCAGTATTTTGAATTAAGTTCAATTTTTGATTTCAAATTTATCGCAGAAGAAAATATAAATGAGCTTTACTTGAGCTTCACAAAAATCTATAGGTACTACTACCTAGTGTACAATTTATACACTTGTGCAGTTTATGTATAACGTGTATAAAGCACGTAGCTAACGCAGGTTGTGTGTGCTTTTCCAAGTTATAGAGGAGACCTTTTTTAATTTCACACGTCGCCAACCCTGTATGGGTAATTAGTGCTCAATTCGTCTATTCAGAGCTCTATTCAGACCGAGTGAGCCACTCTAGAGTTGCCTTGCGGCGGTGCTCGCAGCCCTAACCATTGGCACCAGTATTTACCCAGTACATAGGATTTCATGAAAAGCCTTATGTGGATTTTTTAAATGAATCTGAGCAATTCGTATTTCGGTTTTATGAACTACTTCAAGTATAATTTGTACCGTTGCATTTGCTCAAGCGTTATTTCTTAGTATATATCCAAAAAGTATGTATTAAGAAAATGTGAAATTAAAATTCAATATTTTTTAATTAAAATTAAAATAAATTGTTTTGAGATCTACCATAAAAGTTCTTTTCGATGATACAACACACTATTTCATAAGCTAAAAAATAATTTCCGCCCCCATTTTCATTTATGGGCCCAAATAACAATGACTATAATATTATTTAAATGTCTTTGGACCATCAATTTACATGTTACTTATGTTGAATTTAAAGTTATTCTGTTCATTTAATTAGATTTATGATGACAACGATGCTTTCACAAAATTAATAAAATTAAAGGCGTTTTTATCGGCCTTCTTTTTAAAAAATAGGCTTCTAGCTGCTTCGATAAAGACTGGCAGTCTATTCAACCTGTAGTATCCCAAGTTATCCTGCAAATATTGACATTGTTCCATAGTAGGTAAAACCTAGGAGAACAGATTATTTTATTGCAAAATAAAAAAGTATTGAATACTCGATACGACTCACTGACAATATATGATACCCTTCTAAATGATAGATATGTTATACAACATACAACACTAATCTACCATATATATTGTGAAAAAAATAACCCATGTGCCACATAGGTGGTCAAAATGCTTCGAACCAAAAAAAAAATCTCGACAAAACCCCGAGCACGATGCACCGAGCAAGTGGTAGCGACGATTCGAACCCGAAATCCATGCTCTATTGAAGTTCATCGCAACGGAAGATGATTCCATTGAGAGAGCACCACATACATCGCAGCCTACGCAAGCCACCCAGTACCTACCCTCATTTCCCTGCCATTTTTTTATCACCGTCAAATGACACTCGTCAAATTAGTTGACACTGTCAATTATATTCCTTTTGTGCCGCTGTAGAGGCTTAATTAAAATTTCACGCTCGTGCAACACGTTTTTACTTCGACCTTTTTGGTTTACACTTCAGGGGGGCTATTCACGTTACGTGTCGGCTACATTTCGTGATGTGATATGTTTAAAAAGGTGATTCTATTTCCGTACTTATGCAGACGATATTGAATTCAAAACATTTTTTGCGGACACTGAAAAATTAATTTTAATTCAATTAGCATAGAGCGTAAAATTGAATGTAGTTCAAAACGCCATATTGGTCGACTCGGTCGGTCGGAAATTACTTAAGCGCCTCTAAGTTGAGCATTGTATTTCCTATGATGAAATACATTCAATTTTACACTCTAAGCCAATTACTGTAAAGTTCATTTTTCAGTGTTAATATTTTTTTCTTTTTCTTTTATCGAATCACTGAGTATGTGAAAACGTTACGAGAATGCCATAGCTGAAGTGTGAACTTTGAATCGGTTCGCGTTGTTTTCTTTTCAGGCGGCGCTGGGCGCTTTTTGATTTAATTAGCGCTCTTTTTGTGTTGTTTTTTTTGCGACTGTTATTTTTTTCATTCGACGTATAAAGGACGTAATTGAAACTCAATAATAATTATGTACAGAAACACACAGAATACAGAAAACGATTTCCATTGTCATTGGAAAATTATTAAAACCTCAGCTAGATGTTAATGATTTTTTACACATTATTTATTGAATTCGAATATTATGGGTATATCGATATACCCACAATTACAATTTAATATGCAAATTATAATTTTGAAATTGTAACATCTGTTTTCCTATGATATTTTGATACTTGTGTAAAAAGTTGACGACTTATTAAGGAGTCCTTACAATAATTTTAAATCTGGTAAGTGATTATATCACTTTTAAATCTATTCGATATCGCTGATTATCATAGTAACAGCGTGTCTTCCCTTAGAAATAAGCAGTAATACAGCCGCGGCAACCTGCGATGTTCAACCGATGTAAATAATTCACGCTTAAGTGAATACACCGGTATTAATCCCAGAGGCAGGTGTTACCAACCATCTTGGCAGTTAGTAGGTATCTTTGACCCTTCGGATTATAAAGTTGCGCACGTGTGTTTAATCCCGCCGTCACTTGAAGTTTATTAAAAGTCCATCGGCGCAAAATCCCCGCGTTAAAGTGATCCCCTAAATTGCTCATTTCGCGCTAATCAACGCGTGTCCCGGCAACACCCCAGGTGTGGTGACAGCTTTAACGTGATATGGGATACGCGATGTAAGTGACAAATTAACTTACTAATCTTTTTATGAATCTACGTCGGGGTCAGATCTTAGAATTGATCACATCATGATGTAGCCGACCATTTTATGAAAAGGTTGTATTTCGCTATTTCGGTAAACAGAAAAGGGAATAGTATCGCAGGAAAGTGGCGCTTAATTTAAACATGTTCAATAGCCATAGTCGTGTTCCTTTATCTTTTTTTAATTCAGTATAGACTTTCGCATGACCACAATATCCTATATAACCTGATGGAAAGTGACGATGTGGTCGAAAATGGAGCGTGTTTACCTAGAAGATGCCTTTTCTTTTTCTATCTTATCCATTTATACGAGTGACGCATCCGATCGACAAATTATACGTGATTTATCAATGATGTATTTCTCATAAAAAATATTTCAAAATGGATAAGGGCCATCGCCCACGGCGACTTTTTGTAGCGATACAGTAGCGATGCTGTCGCGTGTCCGCATCGATACAGTCGCGAAACGGTCGCTAGCTGTGTTCCCTCGCCCACGGTCTTAGATTCAGTCGCGAAGCAAACGCGATACTGTCGCGCTTCTGTCTCGATGCAAACGCGATTCAGTAACAGCACAAAAATACCTGCGATCGCTACAGTTGCAAGATGGACTCCGTTGAGGCAACATTAGTCACGTTGTCTTTGGTGCTGCTTTTACGTAAGCAGCCGAAGCGCAGGCAACGAAAGCAGCGTCCATATTGGATGCACCCATTTAATAAAGAGAGATTACTCAGTGGACATCATGTAACAACGTTTAAAATACTAAAATCCTATGATCTCAAATTCAGAAGTTGTTATAGAATGTCATATTCGACGTTTTGTGAATTGCTTTCCATTGTAAAACCAGAGTTGACACGCAGAAATACAGTGATGAGACAATGTATATCAGCTGAAGAACGACTAACAATAACTTTAAGGTAAGAAAAACCAAATTTTATGTTTATTATCTTTTAATAGTTTTTGCACATTTTTAATCACAACTTAAAAAAATAATTATTATAATTCAATATTAATCATACTTAAACTTAATTAAGGTTTTAATTTCTTACTTTTTACTTTACGGCGAATATAGGTTTGTGATAATAGAATCTTGTGTAGAATCATCATTACTGTAATTATATTCGTTATCATTATCATTATGTTGCAATGAACTACCTGCAGTATTGACATTGGCACCAGCAGGCGTTGGCGCCGAGTGGTAGCTATTTATTAGTTGCGACACACTACTTTCATTGCTTGTACGAGCAGGAGTTGTGTCGTAGCTTTGGTATCCAGACTGATATCCATAGTGACTGGTGTATGCAGACGTTTGTGCCATATTGTTATATTTGCGAAGCAAATTTATCATTTCAGCTTTCGCATCGAGTTTATATTCTTCTTTTATGGAATTAAAA
Source organism: Coenonympha arcania (assembly GCA_036785405.1). Classification (NCBI taxonomy): domain Eukaryota; kingdom Metazoa; phylum Arthropoda; class Insecta; order Lepidoptera; family Nymphalidae; genus Coenonympha; species Coenonympha arcania. The sequence continues at coordinate 5,739,878 of JAWDAA010000030.1, read as the reverse complement.
TGTGGAAAAAGTGAAAGTAAAAAATGTTGATCTGGATGTTGAATGGCGGGCGTGGCTTTGTTCAATTTCTCAGTTAGAATTTCGTATAATTTGTTTTGTGCATCATCAACGCCATCACTTGTTTTAAGCTTCTTTGATTTTGGAATAACAAAAGATTCCAAACAGCCTTCGGAGTTGTTTTCCTCAGTAACTGTAGGTCGACTTGGTGGTCTGATTTCGGTCAAAGGTTGTAAAAATGTCAATAATTTATAGTAAACATATTGTTTTCTGGGTTTAGCCCCGGACCCACTGGGACAATTTTTTTCTTTCAGCCGTTCTCTGTTAAAGCAATCTTTTAAACTTTTCCATTTTTTCTGGAGTTCAATAGCTGAAAAAAGATATACAAATTTATTATTGTTATGCAATTGAAAAATTAATGCAAATGGAGCTAGAACCTTACGACCTTGGCATCCCTATTTAGCTCGGATCATCTTGACTCGGAGAGTTAAAATGAATATCACCCTTAAATTGCCTACCCCGACAAGGATTACAGGCTTACAGGCGTGATTTATATATTTGTAGGTATGTATTTTTTATTACTTTATTTTCTTTTTTCCATTTTTTACAGGTACTTAGCAACTGGATGTAATTTCACAGATCTTCATTTGGACTTTAAATGTGGACATACTACTGCACGTACGATTGTAAAGGAAACTGTGGAAGTAATATGGAAAAAAGTAAAAGACATCTCCATGCCAGAGCCAACAGAAGAATTACATTTAGAAACCGCTGAAGGATTTATGAAACATGCTAATTTTCCTAACTTAATTGGAGCAATAGATGGAAAACATATAAGAATTATAAAACCATGTCATACCGGCTCAGAATATTACAATTATAAACATATTTTTTCCATCGTTTTGTTAGCAATATGTGACGCTAATTACAATTTCATAGATATAGATGTCGGATGTTATGGAAAGAGCTCAGATTCAACAATACATGACAGCAGCGAATGGGTAAAAAAGTTACGACAAGGAAATTATAATTTACCTCAACCAAGACCTATATCTAACAATGGAATACCTATACCGTTTTCGTTTATTGGCGACGAAGGATTTGCTTTATCACAACACTTGCAAAGACCATACGCTGGTAAACATAGAGAATATATAATTACCGTTTGACGCGCGCAAGGCGTTATATTGAATGTACGTTTGGTATATTGAGTAACAAATTTAAAATTTTCAACCGGCCCATAAACGTTAATGTAGATTTTGCTACGAATATTGTTAAAGCGTGTTGCGTATTGCACAATTTTATACGTAAGCGAGATGGGTACAAGTTTGATCACACTTTGAGTATAGTCGGATTCCAAGATCCACCTGCCAGTGATAATTTACTTTTAATTGGAAGACGAAGATCAGAACTAAGTGGTACTGCAATCCGAAACATATATACTGACTATTTCACCGGTGTAGGTTCTGTACCGTGGCAAGATTCAAAAATTTGAAATAATTTCACCTAAAATAGCTATAAGTAACTAGAAAGGGCTGTAAACGTAACTTAATTCACTTATTCTGGAACATCTATATCTCATTTATTCTCACCACTCATCTACATTTATAATGATAAAATTTAATAAAGTTAAATAACTTACCACAAGCATTCTTTTCTTTATTTGTTTTTTCTCCAAATTCTGAATCAAATATTTCATTTATCTCTTCCCATGCCTTTCTTTTTGCAATCTTATTCGAATACTCAGGAAGACGCGAGTCCCATATTACAGGACGGTTCTGAATTGCCATAATAAATGATTCAGTGTCGAACGACTCCATTTTACGCATGTGACGGACAACAGCACTCTCGACCTGTCTGTGTTGCACTGATGCTCGGTTCTCCATTCACGCACCGCCCTCCCTCCGTTCTTCCCCCGATGTCGGTCGCGCGTTTGCATCGATACAGTCGCGATGCAGTAGCGCGTTGCAAATGCGACTAACACGCGTTAGTAGTGATGCTGGCGTGCGTTTAGTAAATGCGCGACAGCATCGCTACAAAAAGTCGCCGTGGGCGAGGGCTCTAAGGTCACATGTCTACAGCTGCTAATTTATTCAGATCGTCAGTTTGTAGAATTACCCTGTCATTAACTTTGAAATGGCGGTGGAATAGTTATTCTCTGTTTTGTCTCTTTCTTTCGAATGTCAAATCACGGGTACAAACAAAGTCAAAGCAGAGAATAACTAAGAAATGAGCTACTTGCTAAAACATTTCCATCTATTTTAAATATTACATATGTGAGTACCATGCGATAATTTTAATTCGAATTAACAAATTATCTCGCAACTTAATTTAAAAGCCATCAACTCCTTTCAAATTAGTCTCCTCGCTTTAATTATGACACGTTTCCCGGCAACGCCCCGCTTGTGGTAGCTACTTAACAGATTGTAATATATTAGCGTTGCCGAAATGAAACATACTCCATTCTACTTAAGGGGGATGGGTAACATCCGGGCGCGAATAAATCAAATTTTATTTTTTGTTTTTCACTAATACTGGGCTAATTACACGCTGCAGACTTAAAGCAATGAGTATTGCGAGCATAACATTTATACTTCTATATGTTTTTAATAAAAACTTTGCTTAAAAATATGCATTTAATTCATATTGGTTCTCGATAGCTCCAAATCTGGGAAAAAAAATAATTTTTCGGGAACCAATATGAGGTGAATGGGAATTTTCGTTCAAAGTTTTTATTAAAAACATGAAGATGCATAAATATTATGCTCGTAAAACTCATTGCCATAAACCTACCATTGTAGGTTTATGGCAATTTAGTTAGTCTAATATTTACGAGAAACTAAATAAAATATGAATTTCGCGGGCTTGTAGGGTTGAAACACCTTAATATATATTATGTTCATGATAATTGAACTTTGTACGCAAGTCCCTTCGCAACTTGATAGGTTTTAAAATTAGCGTGCAAAATGTTTTAAAAAGTAAATTAATAGCATAAACTATGAGAATGCATTGGCTTATAGTAGGTACAGTGTAGGTAAAATTCAAAATTAAAATTTATCCGCATGGCCTTAAACTAAGTTTACGATGGTTTCAATACGACTAACCTACCCCTAACCTACCCTTAACCTACCAACGCCTAATTCAGATGAATCTGACAAGAAAATAAGCCCATAACAATTATTATTTACATTTATTACAATTCGACAATGGCTGTTCCAACCAATTGAGCTGTATAATAACAGCAAAAAGCTCTATGTGATATGTCTTCATTCAATTCACAAATAATGACGACACATTCAAATCACTCACATACTCGTACAATCAAATCAAATACACACAAAAAAATCCTGTCCGACCGAACCATTTCGATTTTTTCATTGGAACATTTCAATAAGAGAATCATTTTCAATTGTACTCAATGGTGGAGAAACAAACATTAGAGCTTCATTATTTTTTATTTCACATAATTTGAGCCACGATAAAACCGCATTTAATATCCATTTGACGTGCCCGTGAACACGATTGGCCATTGAATTCATTTAAAACAGGACGTCCCTTCGCCATATTATACAGTGCGAGTAATGACATCCGTTATGTATCGAATGGTAATAGTCAATTAATATCATAATAAAACCGGCCAAGTGCGAATAGGACTCGTGCACCGAGGGTTCTGTACTACTATAGAAAAAGTAATCCATCCGTCCATAAAAGATTTTCAATTCTTGTGATTGCAATGACGTTGGGCCATCATAATCTACAACCATTCCAAATTTCAAGCCGATATCTTTAATAGTTACTGAAATAAAGGATCGTGATAGACAGACGGGCAACAAAGTGATCTATATGGGTACGGAGCCCAAAAATGTGAAAGATTATTATAAAATCAATCAGTTCAAAAAATCTAAATGCTGTTGAAACGCATTTAACCTACACTCATGGCAGCCTTCACACCTTTCTAGATAGGTTTCATGACGATGTTTTTCTCTCATAAGATAACAATATAATAGTGACGTTAGTTCACTGTGTTTATACAAAAGTAAAAAAAGATATATATACTGAAAACAACAAACACCGAGTACAAACTTAGCACAGTGGCGGTACAGTTTAGATTCATAAGAGCCTGTAACTAACTTAGGCCTAAGTGATAAATAAGGCCTTTCATTTTTATTGACTTGATCGATACAAATAAATATATGTCATAATCAAGCCTGAAACTCGAAGTCCAGACCTGCGACTAAGAAGCCGTCAAAAGTCTAGATCAAATTCAACTAACGGTTTCCGCTGATGTTACTCAATAGATACCACTTGGGTATCCGTCTGGGAAGCAATATTAGCATGCGTGAATCGGACCCATACATGTAGCCTGTGCCTGTCTGGAATACGTATCGTGCGATTTGATCAGAATTGGCGCTCGTATGAAGGACAATGGCTGAATGTGTCTCAACCTTTGGCGCCATGTACGATGACACTCAATACAAAACCATCAAAGAAAAATAATAAATATCTGTCACTTGAAATATAAGAGCGCTTGGATTGAATGCAACCTTGCTTAACACACTACACTATAAAGCACAGTAACCTAACGCTGTCCTACTCTGCCAAATTGTATTTTGCGTTTTCATTGGATTTCACTTGTATACTGTAAACTAACTGTAAAAGCAACCAAGCAAGTCGTCCTAAATGTTAGTCCAGTTACATCACCGAACTTTTTTCAATGATCTCGACATGGATAAAATTTGTTTCCTCATTTAGTAATATTTAGCTGTGTTGTGCTTTCATTCAAGAGAAAATAGGCATGCCAAGCACGTCCATTAAATACGATCGCAGATTTGAGTCTTCGAAATCAAACTTAAACTTAAACAAATTTAAAACTGTTTCTGATTTGATCGGTGTGCTTAGTACAATACTGGATTGTAATGAAAGATAGTTAAATGGATTCATCACCATCAATATCTGATGCAATACCGATGATGTTTCTATTCAACTATTCATATTCATATAGACTGAAGAAAACGAATATAAAAAGTCATAAATAAAAATGAACAAACTCTTCAAAAACCCATTGTAAAGTAACGAGCCGTTAACGATGTTACCGACGTATTTCGTAAGATGTCTTCCTAGAAACTTTCTTAAACACCAATAAGTTTTAAGCTACTTATCACAAGTGAGCCGGAAGCCATATAGACGGCTAATCTACTCTTTATACCCGATTAAACGTGAGAGAATGTTTTAATTTACGGAGACAATTGAAGTTAAAACGTTTTTGTGTCGTCAAGCACATAATGAAGAAATAGTGCACTTTTAGAAATTTTCGTAACATCAAACTTGGACTAATTGCTATCGAGTGTTGTAATGTTATGTGTAAAAAATAAAATTTTACATACCAGATTATTGAGATCAGCATTAATTTCTTCAATGTTGTTTGCCGGACCATTTTGTTCACCGGACACCGAACACAGTATCCTTTTCCTATGCCCCGGCTTATTAATTTCTAAAACAGCAGTTAACTCCACCTCCCATATTCTTCTAACTCTATCCATATCTATATATAAATGTTTTCTAAACGTATCACTATATTGTTCTAGGTTTATTGTTCTTAACCAATCATCGACTGATTCGTTTTGGTTTTTACTAATATTATTATTGTTATGGTTATTGCTTATTTCTGTTATTTTAAGAGGTAAATGTTTGGCCGACTCTAGTATTTTCTGTCGATCGTTCTCTTCTATCCCCATTTCTCGTAGATCAGTCTCGTTGATGATACCATTCTGGAAAGAAAATAAATGTCAGTACTAATACTTTAATCTAAAGGCATTAGTGTCTTCAGTCATCAAAAGGTCACATAAAATAAGGTTCTGCAAAGTCTCAAAGAATAATTCTGATATCTCGACATTAAAGTTAATGAAGAAGGAGAATTAAGTTGATAAGAAAAAATATTCTAAGGGACTTACAATAAAATCGATATCATCATATCCGCTTTCTACGAACAGAGGTTCATAATCATGCATTCCGAGTCCTGATAGCCAGAGTCCTAGACTTGAAGCTATGGAAGGACTTAGACTGGACTCGGAGCAGCTAAGACCGAGTCTCGACGTGAACTCCTGCTCAAGCTCTGACACGAAGACAGATTCCCGGACTAGTTTGCTGCCGAATGAAGCCATTATCTCGGAGATTTTAGCCCACTCCTCCTGTTGACAAAGGAGAGAATTATTACTACTAAATACTCAGAATACTTTAACTAATTAATTAATCCGTTGGTTTATCTGCACTACTCTAACTATCGGTAATTCTAATAAAAGGAAAAGTAAGAACAAGTTTTTTAGATCGATAATTGGCATTGTGCTGGGTAAAGAACATAGAAGTGACAGAGACAACGACGAGACCGGAATAGAGAAAGAAAAAAGAATTTAGAGTATCACAATTGATTGCAAGACTACAATGAGAAATAGAAATGTTCAAATGCACAGACAAAGAACTCGCCAAAGAAACTATTAGTGTAAGCTGATTGGCCTTAATGCTAAAGGATAAAGATAGGAACATCGTTAAAATTTGAATATCTTTTAACTCACACTGCACCGCCGTCACAGACATAACGTGTAGTTTTGAATTTAAACCATTTGAATTTAAAACGTGAACAATAAAAGCTCTTAACAATGGTGATGCGCGACAGGCTTGCAGACCCCGAGTGTCTTTGGGGCCTCGAAGAATACATCGTTACGTAGTTACGTTTGCACGCGTCGTTGACTCACAATTCGTAAGGTACTCCCATTGTTTCCGGTGCATTATGTGCCCCTGGGTGGAGGAAAACCGCAAAAGGTCTTGGGCCTAGCACATGTGGTACATGTCATACATGGTTGAGTACCTTAAGGTGCCTAAAGTATGCTGCCTTGCGATCCACGTTACACGTCGGTTACCGTCGTGAAGTTAATTGTTTAAAAAACGTCGCGGCATTCGCGTCTTTACGCAGACTACACGTGAACTCATCCCCTTTCACCCCTCCCCCGCTCACACCTATTACGTCACGCTTACGTGGTCTCTGGTGAAGTGGAATGCTAATAGACTCAAAAAAATACGTGAATCGCTAGGCTTAAACATCATTGAGTAGTGAGTACTTAAAGACAATCATACTTTACAATCTTTTTATTGTAATTATTACTTACTTTAGCATGGTTTCCAGTTGAAACTACAGACAATGTTATCGTACTAACTCGGAAGGGGGTAAGTAAACAATACCTAACGGTTTCTACTCAGCATCGCGGCCGGAACGCTAAATCGCTTGGCGATGCGTCTTTGCTGGTAGCGTGGTAACTAGACACGACTGAAGCCTCCTACCAGACCAGACGCCGATTACGTCATTACATTTATTTCAATTTGATTAATATATTTTCATAAAAATTCAAATTATTTTGTTCATGTGTTTTAATTTTTAATGCAGCGTTTGAATAGCTGGTTACAATATACTAATTACTTGTGTGCAGATGCTCGTAAAGTTATTTGCGTCGGCATTCGGCAGGTGTGATCATGTCGAATGTAATGCACCTGCAGGCTTTATTACTTGCAAATTGATTGCCTACCGAGATAAAGTTTTTCAAACACTACAAGTATAATACTTGACTGCGACACTCACCTAATGGTAAATGACTATACAGACTGAAGATGTTATCGTACTAACATGGAAGGCAAGTAAAGTCACCCCTATGGTAACGAAAAAATTAACACTTCCTGCGGGATTAAAAAAACGAAATTTGCCATAGCAGTCCATAGTTTCAGCTGTAAGTAGACTGCTGACCAGTAATATTCGTTAGATTACTAAAATATCGTGAACAGTAACCTAACCTAACACTACATACAAATTACAAATTCTTAACTAACTATTGTTATTTTTTTCCCATCGCCACTTATAAAATTTCAAGTCGTTTAACTTAACTAATGATAGCAACTCTTCAACCGCCGCTTTATGCTTGACAGGACAAACCTGTACCGAGAAGAACCGGTAAGAAACTCGGCATCCGATTTGGTTCTTGGGTTATACGATATCAAACGACTCCCAGAGAACCGCTTAAACTTTGTCACTGTACCAACATGTAGAGCACCTATGCAGGTATAGATAAGACTTCATCAGGTCGCCTTCAGTCTAAGGACATCAACACACTATTCTACAGTTATCATTATCAATAGGAAATGTCAAGTTTTCAGCTGTTACTGTGTCACGGCTGTTATCACTTTCTGACATTGAGCTGCAATGAATGGTTTTTATTACTGTTACGTGATAAACTGCCTATACACGATACACTTTAGATTAGTAACAGAAATCATAAAAATAAAATATTACAACTAACTGCAAGATATTTTTTAGTTCTTAATTCATTTATATATTTAGTTTTATACGTAGATTTTAATTTAGATATAGTTTAATTTTATAACTAGTTTTAATTTTTAATTTAAATAGTAACATAATGGTCTGTTGAAGCCTAACATCTGGGGTCTATGGACTCTGAGTTGTCTGTGGCCGACAATGACAGCTCAAATCGCTTTTGACAAGAGACATATAAATTCATCAAGCAAAATTTTTACGTGAACGTGATGTAAAAAGTTTTACAATTAAAAAACTTCTATGCAGTGCAAAAACTGAATAATATAATCATTGAAATAAAGTGAATATCCAACAAAAAATGGTGACCCCGACGTGATTCTGCGCGTAAATTATACTTCGATATCTACATCGTGACATCGTACCTACATCTTTTTTGGAAGGCGATCCCTGTTCAGAGGTGAAACAATCCTGGAATCGAGGGAAGAAACGCTCATTCCTTATCATCATCACATCCTTTCATCATCCCAACATCAATTTTGCTTCATTTTAGCCTATTTGCGTCGATATTTTTTCGAAACTTTTTTACGTCAACCGTTAAACTTTCACATCAAATTACAAAATATTTCGTTGATTCTCACATCTACATAGTAATAATACGCCCTGTCTCTTCAAAACACATCGTATTTCACCACTACAAGTTAGTTTAACGTAAGTTTCGCCGACTTTTCCAGAATTCCGTGAGTTGACTCGGCACTCAAATCACCACTTCGGACTTTGATCCCGCCCGGCTAAACGCTGGTGAGCGCCGAGCCTCGAGTGTGCAGCGGTAAAATACTGCCCGCAGGTACCTATGCGGGATTCGAGGTTGGTTGATACATTGTTTTACTTATTTCTTACCGTCAAAGTTTGATTCTTTGCAAAGCTGTGTCGTTGTTTGCACCTACAAAATGTCAGATTTAAAAGAATTAATTGCACAACGTGGACGTGTTAAAACACGCATTACTTTATTTGAGAAATATTTAACAGCGTTCTTAGATTGTAAATTAAATAAAACACAATGCAACGAGTTGAACTTGCGTTTAAGTAAATTTCAAGATTTATCATACAATTTTGAAGAGATACAATGCAAAATAGAATCTTTAGATCGGGATGAGGAATCCCAAATGCTAGAAAGAGAGGAAATTGAAAACAGGTTCTTTAAGCTAATAGCGCAGGGACAGAATTTGATTCAAGTTTTTGAGAGTTCGAATAAAAATGAATCTGCCTCTGTTAGTTGCTCCGATCAATCTAGGCATCATCATTTAAAGCTGCCTGTGATAAAAATTGCTCCTTTCTCGGGCAGTCCGGAGAAATGGCTTGAATTTAAAGACATGTTTTCTTCGTTGATTGGAAATAATGACTCCATTGATGACATAAATAAGTTTTATTACCTGAATTCGTATTTGGAAGGTTCTGCGAAGGCGGTGATACAATCCGTGAGTGTTTCAGCGGCTAATTATCCGATTGCTTGGTCGCTTCTTTGCGAAAGATTTGATAATAAAAGATTGTTGATTAACGAGCATATTAAGGGTCTCTTTTCTATTCAAAGGGAATCCGAAAAAACCTTGAGAGACCTGATTGACTCTATTTCAAAAAATTTAAATGCGTTAAATTCATTAGGTGAACCAACCGATCAATGGGACACTCTTATCATATACTTAGCTTCTACAAAATTAGATCCAGTCACTTCTAGGAAATGGGAGGAGTTCAGGAGCACTCTAGACAATATAAAATTAGTAGATTTTTTTAACTTTGTGCGGAATAGAGCAACTGTTTTAGAAACAATATCCGTCGCTAAACCAATTAAAACTGAAAAACGTCATAACTTCATAAAATCGAAGTCGTTTGCAGCTTCTTCACCTGCTTCAAATTCTTTAGATAAAAAAAATTGCTGTCAAGCCTGCAAGCAACAACATAAACTGTATGAATGCCCTAAATTCAAGTCCTGGTCTGTCGATGATAGAATAGCAAAGGTTTTTGAGTGGCAACTCTGTACTAACTGTTTACGGGGTGGGCACCGGAATCCCCAATGTAAACTAGGGGGCTGTAGGGTGTGCCATAGAAAACATAATTCAATACTACATAAACAGTCTTCTCTTCATTATATAGAACCATCGTCTTCATCTTCACCATCTATGCCATCTACTTCCCGTACATCATCTGAGACATCTCAACATCATCAAGGAACCACTACATCTCTTCCAACGTCAAACATAGTAGTTCCTAGTACCCCATCTCAAACAACACATAGCATGTCATCTGTATGCCCAAATCAAGCCCTTTTGTCAACTGCCTTAGTACAAGTGATACATAACAATAAATCAGTACAGCTTAGAACTATATTAGATAGTGGAAGCCAAACTTCATTCCTCACAGAAAAAGCTTGTAATGCCTTAGGTTTACCAAAAATTAAAAAACAAATTAATCATGTGTTTGGTCTAAACAATTCTATGATAAAAATTACAGAACATTGTGACATCACAATTAAATCTATATACAATGATTTCTGTACATCTGTTAAATGTTACATCATTCCTCTTATCAGTGATAAGCTACCTCAGATTAACATAGACTTCAGAAGTCTAAATATACCTAGCCACATCAGGTTAGCTGATCCAACCTTTCATCTGTCTTCAGAAGTGGACATGCTCTTAGGAGCCGACATATTTTGGGATTTACTTTGTTCTTCTACATTAAAATTAGGTCCTCATAAGCCTATCTTACAAGAAACTCAACTCGGTTGGATAGTTGCAGGCCCCATGGGGGGGAGGTATTACGACACATCAAATAAAATTTATTGTAACTTCTCCAAAGATATACAACATCAGCTTTCCAAATTTTGGGAGATCGAAGAGGTACCGCCTATTCGTCCTGAATACGATCAACATTATTGTGAACAATTATTTAACGAAACAACTTACCGAGAAAATGACACCCTTCCTATTAAAACTTATCAGTTAAACACGGTTACTTACGGAACTGCGTCAGCTCCCTTTCTAAGCACTCGATGTTTGCTGCAACTGTCGAAAGAGTGTAAAGACGAAAAAATATCTGAATAAATAAAACACGACTTTTATGTCGACGATTTCTTATCGGGTAGTCAATCTGAAGATGAGCTTCTCTACAAAATTGATAACGTCACACAGATACTCAAATCTGCATGCTTTCCATTACGCAAATTTCGTACAAATGTTCCTTCCATTTTCAAAGATCATCCAAACATTCATGTAGCTACGGACTTAGATTTAAGTTCTCAATCCAGCGCTCTTGGCCTCAAATGGGATCCAGTCGCTGACGTCTTGAAATTCCCTACAAAAATAAAGATACTTCATTAGCAACGAAGCGATCTATTTTATCAAATTCAGCTACCCTTTTTGATCCCCTTGGCTTACTCAGTGCATGTACCATCATACCAAAAATTATTCTTCAAAAACTCTGGCTTTTAAAATTAGACTGGGATGAACCCATTCCTTCTGATATTGCTAATTCATGGTTCAACTTCGTTTCCAATCTAGAAAGTCTGTCGTCACTTCACATTCCTAGATATACGCTTAGTGCTGAACCTGTGGTTATTGAGCTCCATGCCTTTTGTGATGCTTCTCTAGAAGCCTATGCTTCGTGTATATATTTACGATCAATTGACAAATCGGGGAATATAACAGTGAACCTTCTTTGTGCTAAAACAAAGGTTTCTCCAGTAAAGTCTCAGACCATACCAAAATTAGAGCTTTGTGGAGCTTTACTCATCTCGATTAGCTTCATCTGTTATGAAGGCTCTGCGACTCCCAGAGACTCCGAAAATATTTTATTGGACCGACTCTTCAGTAGTTCTTGGCTGGTTATCATCTCATTCTCGTGAGCTCAAACCTTTTGTTGGAAACAGGGTTGCCATAATTCAGGAACAGACTTCTTCTGGAGTTTGGAGATACGTGCCAGGCCCTCAGAATCCAGCAGACCTTGCATCTCGTGGTTTAGATCCTAAACTCATTCAAAGCGCAACTTTATGGTGGCACGGCCCTCAGTTCTTATTGAAACATGAAAGTGAGTGGCCAAGTGATCTTTACATGATCCCGACTGAACTTCCAGAAAGAAGGGCTAAAAGCAATAGTCCAAAAAATGTAAAAAATAATACTACACTTACCTCAACTAAAGGTTTTACGACAACTCATACAAATAAAATCATCAACTTTGATAGATTTTCCAATTATTTAAGACTGATTAGAAGCATGGCTTATGTTTTTAGATTTATTAACAATTGCAAAAATTCAAACCCCAAACGTACTAGTAATTTATCAAATGAAGAAATAAACATTGCCTTAACTCAAATAATAAAACTACACCAATTAGAATGTTTTGAAGCCGATATTAAATTATTAAATAATAAAAAATGTTTGCCGTCTAAATCTCGTCTACTCTCACTCCGCCCTTTTTTGGACGAGCAGGGTGTGCTTCGTGTAGGTGGACGTATACAAAATTCAACGGAAACCTTTAACAAAAAACATCCTATTATATTGGATTCCACACATCAGTTTACAAAATTGTTATTCGCTTATGAACATAATATTAAACTCATGCACGGTGGTCCACAATTGCTGCTTTTCACCGTACGGCAAAGTTACTGGCCTATTGCGGGCAGACGGCTTGCACGTAGCACCGTCAATAATTGCAAGCTCTGCAAAATCTTAAAGGCTGATACCGTAAGTCCCATAATGGGCAATTTACCATCCTCCAGAGTAACTCCCAATCTGCCTTTCGAAATTTCCGGAGTCGACTTTGCAGGACCGTTCCCAATGCGAGATCGGCTCGGACGTGGCTGCGGGATATTAAAAGCTTATTTATGTCTATTCGTCTGCTTGTCGACAAAGGCAATACATCTGGAACTTGCATCTGATCTGAGCACCGACTGCTTCTTTCTTTGTCTGAAACGATTTATTTCGCGTAGAGGAAAGCCAATTGAGATCCTTTGCGATCAAGGACGAAATTTTGTCGGTGCAAATAACGATCTTCGTAAATTTTTGCAAACCATAGAAAACAATGAATCAATCACTTCGTTCGCTGCCACTGAGGGTTTAAAATTTACTTTTTCCCCGGCATATACGCCCCACTTTGGTGGACTTTGGGAGGCCGGTTTCAAATCCGCAAAGCATCACCTTAATCGTATGTTAGCCCAAAATCACTTCACTTTTGAAGAATTATCGACGCTTATGGTTCAAGTGGAGGCAATATTGAACTCCAGACCTCTTACTCCACTTTCCTCAGATCCAACCGACCTTCTCCCTCTAACTCCTGGGCACTTCCTCATCGGCAAGCCGCTCACCTCATTGCCATCGCCGGTGCTCCTGGACTTCACAACAAGTTACCTCAATAGATATCAGCGACTTGAACAGATGAAACAACCATTTTGGGAACGCTGGCGCAACGAATACCTCTGTAAACTACAACAAAGAACAAAGTGGCGCGTTAATGAAGGAAAACTGTCTCCAGGCGACATGGTGATCTTAAAGGAGCCCAACTTGCCTCCTCTAAAATGGCGTATGGGACGCATCTCAAAGATATATCCGGGCGCTGATAACGTTGCGCGAGTGGCGGACGTTCTCACACAAAAGGGCATCGTTCGACGTGCGATTCGGAATCTGTGCCCCTTACTTCCTCAACTCCCTGAAGAAGTTGAGAGGGGGGAGATTGTTGAAGCCTAACATCTGGGGTCTATGGACTCTAAGTTGTCTGTGGCCGACAATGACAGCTCAAATCGCTTTTGACAAGAGACATTTAAATTCATCAAGCAAAATTTTTACGTGAACGTGATGTAAAAAGTTTTACAATTAAAAAACTTCTATGCAGTGCAAAAACTGAATAATATAATCATTGAAATAAAGTGAATATCCAACATGGTCATATTTTTGTCAACTGCAAGAAAGAAATGGAAAAAGTAAGAAAAACATTATAGGGGAAGGAAAACCTACATTAAAATTTCATGCGTTCTGTAACCATAAATGTCTTTTATTTTGCAAATACACATGGTAGGTAAGGATGGCAGAGAAGGAATTAAAAAGTTACAAACTATAAAATAAATATCTACGTAAGGCTGTACTGCAAATATGAAGTACCTATAGATATTTAATTAATGTAAAACATACCATCAGTCAAAATGCCGTATGAATTTGGGCAGATACTAATAATTTCAATTCTACACCAATCGTACATCGGAATGTATAAGGAAGTCTTAAATGTGTTGTACGTGAAATAAAACTGATTGATCCTGTTGCATACCTAATAGCTTCATAGTTTATAGAAACTAATAGGACACTTCAAAAATTAAATTAAAAAACTGAATCAAACAGGTATAATAAAAAAAAAATTGAAAATCTCGTGTCATTACCTACAACTACATAGATTACCTATCTATTAAAATTGGTATTGCCTCTGAGATTGGAAAATCCCCATTTCTTAGAGTCTCTTAGACCATACACGCATATTAACCCTAGAAAGATATCCTACGTCAAGTCGACGTAATCGATTTTGAATAATCGATGTAAGTGTAACTCGTTACTATTTCAAGCAATATCACTGGCTCTTCACGCCAACTCAGTTGACCTTCGACGCTTGCAGAAAACACCAGTGGCTCTCACGTACGTGCAACAGTTTCTTCAATATCCACCTACCACACGTCTAAGTGACGCATGGTATGGTTATCTTCAGTAAGTGATTTTTGTAAGTTAATTGGTAAAATTTTGTACGAATATTTTCCAATATAACAATTGAATTCAGCCGATATTGAAATTGGTAAGCATTCGTCCGTCGGTATTTCCCACAATTTAGTATTCCAAATAGTTGGCTAAGGCATACCGTTGAGTCGACACGATTTTGATTCGGATCGTGCAGTAACGCCTTAACTGTAACGCAGGTGTTCTAACTGTAACTGCTAATTTCCAACGCTTCCTGCCTTTGTAACGTTTCACGGACATTCATTTAATGCACATTTGCATAATAAACTTGACTATCATTTTTTTTAATTAACTACGTCATCAAGCTACTAATCTCTTGTATCTGAGCGGATATTTTTTTAATGATCACGCATAACTTTTTACCGTACTTATAGTCCAATTTTCAATTATTTTTTTGTTTCAAAGAGTATACTGCAATAACCAAAATATGGAACCACCCTGAGGTGGTTATGATAATATGGTGGCTGACCTCAGAATACCGAGCTAGGTCAAAAGGGTTGACGTCAGTTGCAATTTTTTTTTTTGAGGAAAATATACACAGAATTTCGTTGCTGGGTTAAGTCTTCTTGGCCACTTATAATATTGTAATCACATCGTAAGGTTACATATAATGTAAGGTTATCGTCAAGCATAATCCCTCTGCTTGACGATAAAAAATTAGTTAAGAAGCGCAGTTCCTTTTTGAACTGAAGTACCTACAGTTTGAAACCTAAAATAAAAGGCGCCTATAGGTAATAAGAGGTATTGATTATTATTAAAGTACCTATTCGTCTTACCTGTTCATCAAAAGGACTGAGTATCGACAGTGACTTGTCTCCACTCTGCGTCGAGCTGGTCGTATTACTCCTTCTCCTGACCTCTTCTTCGACTCCGTTCGTTCTCTCTGTGTTCGTTCCATTGCTGCTTAAGTTGCTGCTGTTGACATTCGCAGGCTCTGTCGGTGAGGCGTCGTACACTGATTTAAGTTTTCGCAACGTCTTCGGCCTCTCGGCTGGCATTGGCCGGAGACCGATACCGTCGAGTGTGGTGGTAGAGCCTTTGAAGAGGCCTGCGGACAACGGAGAAACTGTTCAGTTTTACACGTTAGTATCAGACAAGTTAGTATCAGCCTCTTGATTCTGCGACAATGTATAATAGCAGCGACGAGCTTACATCTACGCAGCTAATTGGATCAGATAAGCAGCCAAGGCGCCAATTGGCTGATGATGGCTGCGTTACTATGGTTATACTGGCGATGATTGGCCGATGCACTATAATTTCGATTTTTATTGTAAGTTGCAATGTATTAACCAATGTCAGCTATTATCATTTTTAGGGTTCCGTAGCCGAATGGCAAAAAAAGGAAACCCTTATAAATTCGTCATGTCTGTCTGTCCGTCTGTCCGTCTGTCCGTCTGTCCGTCCGTATGTCACAGCCACTTTTTTCCGAAACTATAAGAGCTATACTGTTGAAACTTGGTAAGTAGATGTATTCTGTGAACCGCATTAAGGTTTTCACACAAAATTTAAAAAAAAGTAATAAATTTTGGGGGTGCCCCATACTTAGAACTGAAACTCAAAAATTTTTTTTTCATCAAACCCATATGTGTGGGGTATCTATGGATAGGTCTTCAAAAATGATACTAAGGTTTCTAATATCATTTTTTTCTAAAATGAATAGCTTGCGAGAGAGACACTTCCAAAGTGGTAAAATGTGTGTCCCCCCCCTGTAACTTCTAAAATAAGAGTATGATAAAACTAAAAAAAATATATGATGTACATTACCATGCAAACTTCCACCGAAAATTGGTTTGAACGAGATCTAATAAGTAGTTTTTGAAATTTACAATAAAACCTCTAAAAACAAAGTTAGTTTTGCGGTTCGATAAGAAAAGTGGTTTTTATGGTTTTATTCCTCCGGTTGTAGTACGGAACCCTCAGTGCGCGAGTCCGACTCGCACTTGACAGGTTTTTTATTACTGAAGATTTAGTGAGTTGCAAAGAAGATAGGTAGTTGTATATCCCACAAAGAGCCCGGGCTTGGAACTGGAAGACGAGAAACGATACCAAATAGAAGCACACTGTACACCAGAAGGTCATTCAGTACAAACTATAACACAGAAAGTATTTGTGTTTGTACCTATAATGTATTTTGAACCTGAATCTGAATGTGAGTATAATCAGACTAAATTGTACCTATTTTTGAATCATCTATATAAATATACAGAGTTCCTTTAGTTAAAAGATTGTGAAAAACTGATAATAATAATAACATTATTAATTGTTAAACCTAAACTAACCGTTATCAAGATAATACGAGTAGGCAACTGAAGTACAACGTAGTAAAACTTATAAGACGCCGTCTGAAAGAAATAGAACAAACTGACTATCTTGCAACATTGTAGTTACTTATGTATACAACTTACAAGTCAAATGATATGTTTTACGTTTGATAATTTAGTCATTAACATTATCAGTGATGTGAATGTGGCACAGGAATAAATTACTCAGACAGTTCAATACAAGTAACTTCTCTAATTATGCCTATACAGGGTGGCCGTTGACTAGGTTAAAAGCCGAAGGTCAATCAACCAGAAACCTATATCATGTGTTAGTTGTAAAAACAAGAATCTACTGAAGACAAAAATAAATATTAAAGTTTCATCCATTTCCATTGCAACTTCTGAGAGCCACAGGTTTATTTTTGTTTAATTAAAGTCTGAAATATTATGTTGTTGATAACTTACTTTAAACTTATTCAATAGTCAACCTTAAGAATTAGTTTTACGTGCCTACTCAAAGACATTAATAAAAAAAGTGAAATCCCGTAAACCGGTAAGCATCTATGTCAGGGATTGCAATTATGGGTAATTTAAGACACTGCAATTTGTCAATCATAACTTGTATCCATCCTTCTATTCGCCGCGATGCAGCCATACTGCATCAAATGCTACTTTTGAAAATGGATTTATAAATGTGACATTTGCAAAACAAAGTGACAATAAAGTACAAGAGTACAAATGGGATTTTAATGTATGTTCGAAGTTCGAACACTAGCCATGAATCGTACATACGAGGAAACTTCACAATTGTGAGCGAATAGTCTTAAAAAAATTTACTTCAAAAAGTTGTGAATGGTCATACTCAGTTTTTACCCCCGCCCCAAAAGGAGGAGGAAGGAAAAGGAGTGTTATAAGTTAACCGTCGATGTCTGTATGTATGTGTGTGTATGTCTGTCTGTTGCATCGTAGCTCTGAAAAAGACGGACCGATATTGATGCGGTTTGTTTCATATCAAAGCCAGTTTCCTTGCAGTAGTTCTGGCTGATTGGTTAATATCGGTCCAGCAGTGAAGAGTATCAGCTCTTCCAAAATGATGTAAGGCATTTTATCACAACTCCCTTAGTATGTGGGCGTCAACACAAACTGGCGAATTGTGGTAGGTAGTCGGCGGTTTTTCAAATTTTTAACTTACTAGCAGACCCAGCAAACGTTGTTTTGCCATTAGGGATATACCAAAATAAATAGCTGCCGAACATACACAGAAGATTTCATAACAATCGGTCGAGCCGTTTCGGAGGAGTTTGATAACAAAAATTGGCACGAAAGAAGAACATATATGTACCTATAGTTGTAAGTTAGTAGCGGAGCACGACAACGTCTAAAGAAGAATAATGTTTGATTTCGGAATGTTAATGCGATGATGTGTAAGCGTAACGAAGACCGATGAGATAGCATTGAATTATTTGAGCCAGCGTTCGTCGGTATCACACGGTTTATTGAGCCTAAATTGGTACAAATTGTGGCTGTTTCCGCCTCGGCCCTCGAGTCTACACTCCACCGTTGAACAAAGCATTCCTTCATGTTGATCTAATTTACAAATCGATGGAGCCGTGTTCACGAGGGCATTCTGATTCTAATTTAAGTTATTAGCGATAACTATCAATTGTATCATATTAGCTGAACCGGCAAACATTGTTTGCCATTTTTAAATTTGAAGTATAAAAAATAGATTACGTCGTATTTTACGTACTACAGAACGTACACAGAAAATTGCATAACAATCGGGCGAGCCGTTTCGGAGGAGTTTGGTAACAAACACACAGGTTTGGTGACACAAAAATTTTATGTATTAGACGAGCTGACCGGGCAATGGTTGTTTTGCCATTTGGGAGGTATGAAATATATTTGTTTCTTGGCAAGAATTTTCAGTAAGGTTACGGAAAACGGCGTTTTCCCGTGCCTCAATAAGTGCGTTAGGTTAGCCCTAGTTTTTATAACTTACTCATAAATCTATTCGTGAATCCAGCTTTATAAAGCATTCGTCATCGTAGTTAGTAAGTTAGACAGAAATACGTAGTTAGAACCCAATCGCATCCGCAGATGCCAAGCAATTTAGGCCAATTAAGAGTATGCAGCGTTAGCTCGGAAATCTAAGACGACAATATACCCACTCTACATACCTTAAAATGTAATGAATTCAATGATATTTTCATGTACCTAGATAGAATTTTAGTTTTATTATGGCAGAAGTGTCCGTTAGCGTAGAATATCTCTCTTTCTCGGACCTGCGACCTAACAGTGGATCCTTCCAGTCTACTCGATCGATGAAGTTGCAATTCCAAGAGGTCTCCGATTTATTGTTGAAATGTTGACCATACCTTTTTTACACACTACTTGACTGCGATCTCCCCTGATGGTGAGTGAGGATGCAGCCGAAGATGTTATAGTACTCACTTGGAGGGAAGTAACCCCTAACGGTTTCCAGAGCAATCGCGCAGAAAGGCTAAATTGCTTAGCAACTGGTAAGCCTTAACTAGACCAAATCTGAACCTAATTAGAAATCATAAAAATCTCAAGTGCCCCGCGCCGGGAGTCGAACCCGCAACCTTCCATTCGAAGGTTCCAGGTTTTCATCACTCTAAGCGTCCTCTAAGAAATGTTTCTAAAAACCGCAGCCCTTAAAGAGGTAAAGCGGGATCCTCTAGCACGACTAGTTGCATACTTGGCCTTGATGACTTAACAAAATGCACAGACACGTGTGACATACTAAATCACCCACAAAATTTCACTTTCCCATCCACAACGAACGGCAAGTACTCGTTAGCTGTTTAATAAAGCAAACATACTTGTACAAGTAACTCGTGCAAGTAAAAGTGTAAGTACACTGTATGTAGCAACAGCACTGTCGACAGGTCCCAAACAATGGGCCATTGTCGCGGCGACGATGAACCGTGTCGTGACGGTAATCGGACCTAAATAGACGTTATTGGTTACGTTTTTAGCCTTTTAGGGTTCCGTACCCCGAATGAGGAAAACGTAACCTTTAAAAGATTACTTTGCCTCTTCCCTGTCCTCAGCCTGTCTCTTCGACTATCCGCCATTTAGAAAGTCACGGCTTTTTCTCTTAGGGTTCGATTCCAGCCATAAGCTGCTTTAGAATTTTGTCTGGTTGAAAGCTTCGGCCGTGGCTAGTTACCACTCTACCAGCAAAGACGAGATTTAGTGTTCCGGTGCGATGCTTGTAGAAAACGTTGGGGTTTTATTTACCCTTCCAAGGTAGTACGATAACATCTTAGGCTGCATCATCACTTACCATCTAGATGACTTTGAAAGAAACCGTCTGCGTTATGGTTATTAAAATACTTAATTTTGCCGTCAGAGACAATTGTGGTTGTGCGAAAATGCGACAGAATGATTGCAATGATTCATCACGTCGAGAGATGTTTCGAGAAAACTAACAATTGTGACAATTTCGATAACTTAAACTGAACTTCACTCGTAGCTTGAAGGGCTGATGGATATTAAGGACCTGCGCCCTTATCTTGAGCTTCATAGAACTTTTTCGGTCATTTTTTATACCCCTTAAGAGTGATAAACTGATAACGAATTTCTCTGGTGTTACTACCTTATTAAGTTTTTATGCTCATAATTGTTAAATGGTGAAACTAAAACAAATACCCGTTTTGTTGTGGGCTTCTTCTCAGTGGTAGAGCGCGTTTGTGAACGAATCACAATAATTCTAGGGATATTATAAAATGAAATGACATAAGAGCCTTATAAGCTAGGCCTATGTAAAATAAAGTATTCTGATTCTACCGAAATTCTAAATGGAACGAAATTTAAAAATTTATGGAAATGACATATCCGATCGAAAAAGTAGTTACGCGAATATATCGAAGATCGGGTTTTTATGACGATCACAGAATAAAGATAAGGACGTTGAGTAGATGGAATAACAGAAACCGCTATATCATTACGCTCTTTCACTAAAACCGAGAAACATCATAAAAAGAGTCACTAGGAGTCACTGGATAGAGCTTACTAATGATGACGCAGGATTGTGATGAATGGTGATATTTTCGAGAAACCTGACTGTAATATTTTCATAGATTTTTCAAATATTGCACAAAACAAAATTAGAACAAGTAAAACCGCTATATCATTACGCTCTTTCACTAAAACCGAGAAACGTCATAAAAAGAGTCACTAGGAGTCACTGGATAGAGCTTACTAATGATGACGCAGGATTGTGATGAATGGTGGTATTTTCGAGAAACCTGACTGTAATATTTACATAGATTTTTCAAATATTGCACAAAACAAAATTAGAACAATTAGTATTCGTTTTCGTTTTCATTAAATCCAGTATTAAGTTTAAATTTCAAAGCACGTGCTATAAATTAGTTCTGTTCCGATCAAGTTGCAAGCATGTTTGCACGAGTGAATGCATGAAACTTTGTGCACGCTTCATTATACAAAACTAACCATAGCAATTTTAAAAGCTCTAGAACTTCATCCAACCTTTTGGTGGATCTATATAAATACCACGCCCATATGCATCGATCGTTTAGTCATTCTATTTAAATTACGATATTATGAATGATCTTATATATGTACCAATTTCAGATTCTTTTACCAATAAAAGTAAGATAATGAGCCATAATCTACTCACAATTTCCCATCAGTAAACAAATCATTGAATACCCCGATGCACTTAACAGCCGTCATCTCTGCATTAGTCAGATTTATTTTAAGAAACACCGGTTATATCATTCACAGAACACATACATTTCCATCAAATTCCATAATTATTTTAACTTAACACGAAATCACATTTATAATCGCATTTTTAACACCATTAACGTTATTATAACACTTGTCACCGATAATGGTATAGATTCAATCGATTGTTATTTAAATATGAATCGATATATCGATATATTTGATGACACATCTGAAGATATAAAGGATGTGTTCGCTCGATTAGACGTTCGCGACGGCACTGTCGGTGAATTGCAAGCGAAACAATATTGATAAGAAACCCGTACGACTGCACGTCACTTATCGAGTCACTTTGTTTAATCTGAATCAATTTATTCATGGAGACAATTATTGTGAGACACTTGCAGTTGATGTTTGGACGCGGGATTGTAAATTGGTCTAATGGGATTGAAGGGCGTTGAAATTATACGAAATTTTAAGTAGACATTAGTTATCTATTCCAGGTACAAAATACTTTTTGTAAGATGGCATTACTATAGACATAGACATAGTTGAGGATCAGAGAAAGGACCAGAGTGAGAGAAAAATGATTTCGTAATAGAGAATGTCTTAATCCAGAATGTATTCATTTATCAATCAAGATTACGATGCTTGGTATCCGTAGTGACATTAAACTGTAATGAAAATAGCAGAAAACATCTCATTAGATTTTCTGGCGGATCAACATAATATTATTGTTTGTCTAGTAAACAAGCATTTTGTGAAATCCTTATCCTTACTAATATTATAAATGGGAAAGTGAGTTTGTTTGTATGTTTGTTCCGCTTTCACGCCGTAACTACTGAACCGATTGCTTTGAAATTTTGCAGACGTAAAGTTAGAAGTCCGGATTAAATAATAGGGTACTTTTTATCCCGGGAAAATCCATAGTTCCCGTGGGATATTCAAAAACCTTAATTTTTACAGCAATCTATAGCTACATCTATAGGTAGATAGCTAAAGCAAACTTCTTTGAAAGTAGGTATAAGGTTGAAATATTGAATGGGAACGGGAAATTCATGTTTCCCTCAGGATGTTAAAAGCGAATTCGACACAGGCAGGGCGGTGGGCAAAAGCTAATGATACTACAGATCTGATATTACTACTACCTACTGATCACTACAGATGTGAAAATAGGCACCATATAGATTCTGAACTTAGCACTGTACGCTTTTAACAATGTGTGTTTTAGTTGAAAAATGGGATATGGGATTATAATGCTATAAATGTGAAAATGGGTACCTAAATAGGTTTTGAACTTATCACTGTTTCGCTATGTGATTTTGGGTTAGTAATAATGTAACTGTAATATTTAATACCTATATATAAATTCTGACTTACCATTGTTTCACTATAAGCTTTTTTGTTTTAGTTGAGATAGATGAGTTTAGATGAGTCAATAATATACAACAGGTTAATAATATTATGACTGTGAAAACGGGTACCTATATGACATAGGTTTTAAACTAATAACTGTTTTGCTATTGAAAATTTTCGTTTTAGTTAAGCTATGGGATATGGGAAAGTATAACGATAAGTGTGAAAATGGGTACATCGCTTCTGAAATTGCAAGAACTCCAGGTTAGGTTAGGTTAGGATAGGTTTGTATGCAGCGTTGCGGAAGAATATATCAGAAAAACGACGTTTTACTTAATACTAAAAAACTAAGCCAGTTATTAACAATTCGTTCTGAATATGTGTTTTAGATGAGCAATGTGATATGGGATAGTAATGCTGTAAATGTGAAAATGGGTAGATACCTATATAGATACTGAAATTAGAACTGTTTCGCTATTAACAATGCGTGTTTTAGTTGAGCAATAGAATATGTAACATTTATAATGCTATAAACGTGAATATGGGTGCCTAGCATTAGTCCTGAACACAATTTAATTATGCTACTTTTTATCCCAGTTAATCCTTGGCTCCCACGGTATTTGTAAAAGCCCGAAATTCACGCGAGCGAAGCCGCGAGCAAAAGTTAGTATAATGCTATAAACGTGAAAATGGGTGCCTAATATTGGTTCTGAACTAATTACTGTTTTGCTATTATGTGTTTTAGATGAGCAATGGGATATGGGATAGTAATGCTATAAATGTCAAAATGGGTACCTACATAGGTTTGCGAATTGGAAGAGCTCCAGGTTAGGTTAGGTAAGGTTAGATTAGTATGCAGCGTTGCGGCAGAATATTACCGAAAAACGACATTTTATCTAATTTCTAAGGACCGATTTTTCAATCGCCAGATAGACTACCTGAGAAATGAATTTGAAAGATTGCCATACAAAATCTGTTAAAACGTCATATTTATTCCTTAGTAAACGTTTATCTGGCGATTGAAACATCGGCCCTAAAAAACTAAACTAGGTATCAAAAATTCGTTCTGCGGTTTTTTGGATATTATTATCACCACACATTAAAACAAAAATTACAATTACATCTATTATAGTTTTCGATAAAAATTTGAAAAATGTAGATGTTGGAGCAGTTTTTGGGAGAACAATCATATTCCTGCTTCAGAGCGAATTTGTACTAAAGGCCCAAAATAAATTTGAAAGTATTTATAGTTTTTAAACTGCAGGTCACTGAAAACTAACGCTTACGCCGCTAACAATGTGTGTTTTAGTTGAGCCCCGTAGTTGAACCTATACTGATTAAGGACGGAAGCGGGAAGAGCAGTAAAACTACCAAGCCGATGTTTGTTTTAGTTGTTGTAGTAGTTGACTGTTTATCTATCGCGTATGCTACTTTTTATCCCAGAAAATCCTTGGCTCCTACGGTATTTGTAAAAACCCTGAAATTCACGCGGGCGAAGCCGCGGGAAAAAGCTAGTGAGTTCATATTTTGCATACCAAATATCTTGAACATATTGTTTCATAGATCATAGGTGAAGTATAATTAATAAATGAAAACTGGAAAGCTTTTCGAGACATAAAACAAAAAGAAAATCAAATAATAATTGATGTGATTAATTGAAAATTACGAAATGGGATATTTAATGGGCCCAAATAGATATGGTCGAAAGAGTTAAAAACAAAAATTAGAAAGCCATTAGAACCGAAAAAGAATGTTCATTATTGTTGATATGCCTAAGTGGTGATTCAACTGTAGAAGCTTTACATTATAAATTTAAAAAAATAAAAATAACTGGTGCTTTTGATAACGTTATTACAACCATTAATCAAGTGCCGTGGGTTATCGGTCGTCTTTAGTGTCAGCCGGACGGATAAACTAATTATAATAGCTATTAATAACGACTTTATATTTTTTAGATTCGTTCTAATTTCTTAAATGTAGATCCGAAAACTGGTTTTGTTAGTTTAGTGATTTATTAGTTGGATTTCAGTGGGAGCGATACTTTCCACTATTAAAATATTTAGTATCTACGTCTGGACTACTGCCACCATATAACAAAGGTCAAAAATTATTCTAATCAACAGAAATTAACTGTTGCTATTTCATTAAACTACAGTGGGTAAGATGTAGAGAAAGATTTGGACTAAGTTTTTTGCAGAAAGGATTCAATCTACAGCTTCCCCAATGACTCCAATAATACGTCAGTCTATAAATACATACAAGTCAAATCATAAAATTTAACTATGTTTGCCCATATATGACAATATAATATTGAAAAATTTAAACACAACATTATTGCAGAAATAGACGAATAAACTTAAAACCTCGATAACTTTGAAATAAAGTTTTGTGGGTTATTTCGGTTTTGCTAAACGACGTACACTACACGTTGACCGTTTTATGGTCACCTTTCTTTTTAGAAAGGTTACTTTTGTCTCAAGCATATAAACGAACCCATCATCATCATCATTTGGAGTGTATGCTATAATGTTCCGCTCACAATTTCACATACTGGTATCATTACTTTTTTTTGTAACAAACAAGTACTTACACCAAGAATTTATTATAGCATCTGTTTTCGATTCACTACAAAAGTTTGTTCGACGTATGTAAGTAACTTTTAAATGCTAATGTAGGTACCATGTGCTACAGATGGAGTCCATAGCACCAGTCAATTTTGACGTCAATTTATAACTAAGGGAACAGTGCAAGTTTCATCAAATTCAGCTCAGTAGTTTTGAAGATAAGGACTGTTATGTGGTTTAACTCTTTCAATACAGTTCATTTAGAGTTAAGATTTTACTTTTTTTATTGGTTGGTCTTATATAGTTGCGGAAATATTTTTATAATGTTTACCTTTGGATGATAATATGAAAAGGTCTGCTGAATAAAGTTAAGTCCGTTAAGATTTAAACACCCTAAAAAAGCAGGTTATTCTTTTAAATGACCATTATTATTATTATTAATATCACATGTTTCTTTAGGAATTGGGCAATATTTCTGTATTAACTTGCAATGTTCAACTGATGTAAGTAAATAATATAAATTGTACAGTACACAATATTGCTGCTTGAGGACCGTAAAATTTATAGCTATTCAAACAAGGTCAATGTAATTTGTCGACTGATAAGAGAGTCGATAGCTTATCATAGAAATAGAAAAAACTTTAATCTTAAGACTGAAATAAAACTTGCTTAAACTCCTGATTTATTTATAATATATTTTCATCCGGAGATACGGCAGACCTCTCTCTGACTTCTAAAACTAAAAAAAAAAATTATGGAAATGGAATATGTATAGATAAGTGACATGATCAAACCTATGTCATTTCCATACATTATTTAGTTTTCGAAACGTTAGCGATCGTAGAAACAAAAACCATATGTAACATGGCTATGCAGGACTGTGAAGGGAAGTCAGGGCTTTTATAGTGACCACAAACCATAGGATGTACTATGCGTATAGAAAGTCATCTTAACCCTCAAGGCGACCACACGTAACGTTATACTTTAAGCTTTTTTTATTAACCGTCAAATTTTGTTGCACGATTAAAAATAATCATTTATTGGTCTACCAACGAAAATCAATCGTATTTTAAGGTAGTTAAAGTTTATTTTTCTATGCGGGGTAAAAAGAAAAATATATCTGTAGGAGTAACTCAATAGTTCCCGGGTGGATACGTTTTTTTTTTCGATAAAAATGTCGCTACATCTGGGAGCTTGGTTGTATAATGTACCTATTGTTTTTAAGTTTAAAGTATAATTTCAGACACATTATTTCATTTAATATTCTGCCTTTATTCTATTATCTTGAAAGTTACTCTTTCTGAAAATTAAAGAACTATTGCTGCATCAATATGCGGACTGACTAATTTCAATAAGTCAGTTTATAAAAAACATGAAAATTTTGATAAAAGGATTCATTTTTCCTTGGTTTTCCTCGTAGCTGAGTAATCAATTAAAAGAAATCTAATATTTTGAAGTGGAACCAGTATTTATAAAAATGTGTAAACAATTGGTGACTACTGACTAGGTATTACGTTATATTCGATAAAGGGGCTTGACTTCAAACGGCGTCTGTTAGATAAGGAAAAATTCAGTGAATTCATTACTATTATTGTAATCGATAAAAAAAATAATTACGTGGACGTATCATGGATGATACGTCATAGAGATACCGTGAATTTTGTAAGATCAAAATAGTATTTTATGAAACGGAATCATAATGGGGGGAGGATGGGGGGGGGGGGTGGTTATGGAATTTAAAAAAAATTGCGATTATCTTGCAATATTTTGATAGTAAAACAATGTTAAGTACCTAATGAATATTATTTTTTTCATTAATATATGTATGTGAATAGAGTAGGTCAATATGTGATACATTTTGATTTCATAATCCGAATTTTAAGCTATGAGCGTAGATAAAATATATAAAAAGTCTATTTTTGTAGCTAAATTATATACTTGTTTAGGCTTAATTATAATATTTTAGTGTAGGTTGCATCCACAAGGAATCACTGTAATCTTGATCTTGATGATTGCAGAATCATCTCACCGAAACTGTCGTACCTACTCGTATCGAATGACGTTGACTCAGAGGGACTCCGTGCAAATGACTCATGACTCATGTGTTACTCATATACGGAAAAACGCTAAATATTTGATAATGCCGCATTTCATTGCCAAGTGACCTTGAATCATGTATGATGGTCTGATGCTGTAATGATCATTGCATCAACAAACATATTAAATTCTATAAAATACTAAAATTGGCCAGGCTGGAACCATGGAAGGAATACTTAGTCTCACTTTTCCAGACAACCAGTACCAGACAACCAGTAGTAGTACAATTCCAGAAAACCAGTAGTTTATATTATAAACCTTATTTTGTTATTGGGGATTGGTAAACTTATATAAATTTTATATCTTGCAATAGTCCTGTTCACTAACGCAACATAGTCTATAGATGCTTTTACATAATATATACATGATTGTCGATTTCGCATTGTTTTGTACATATAAATCAATCTAAAATCATAATATAGTTACCTACTTGTAATTAATGCTTTTTATTATTTTACCTTGTATCGTTTTTTTAATCTTTATGCGTAGATAAATAACAAAGATTTGGTCAAGGTTTATGTGACACGTTACTTTATTATATTAAGACTAGCAGATACCCGCGGCTTTGCCCGCGTAAATTTTAGTTTTCCCTATTCTCACGGGAACCGTCGGTTTTTCCGGAATAAAAAGTACCTAACTTTTGTGTTAATTTAGAGCGAAATCTATCTGCATTTTAACTTTCAGCCAAAAGTTTTCAATAGTTGCAGCGTGAATGAGTATTTCTCCCGCTGGAATAGTGAAAAACAAATATTCAGAAATAACCATTGATTTTCCCGGGATAAAAAATAGCCTTCTCTAATTTTCAGCCAAATCAGTTCACCAATTACAGCGTGAAGGAATATTTTTCCCGCGTGGATATCTGTTTTTCACTGTTCCCGAAGGAACCATGGATTTTTCCGGGATAAAAAGTGGCCTTAGTATTAATCCAGGATATAATCTATCTCTATTCCAAATCAGTTCAGTAATTACGGCATGAAGGCATATTATCTATCACTATTATCATGGAAACCATGAAATTTTCCGGGATGAAAAGTATCCTATGTACTAATCCAGGCTAAAATCTATCTCCTTTCCGAATTTCAGTCATATCAGTTCAGTAAGTGCAGCGTAAAGTAGTATTTTTCGCGCGTGAATATCAATTTTTCAGTTTTTCCGCAAAAGACATGGATTTTTCCGGGATAAAAAGTAGCTTTTTCATTAACCCAGGATATTATCTATCTCCATTCCAAATTTCAGCCAAATCCGTCTTGTACTTACTGCATGAAGATTTTTTTCCGCGTGAATTCGGTTTTTAACTAATCCCACGGGAACCATGGATTTTCCCGGGATGAAAAGTAGCTAATGTGTTGACCAACAATGCAATTTATCACCATTCCAAATTTGAGCCAAATGGGTTCAGTAGTTGCGGCGTGAAGGAGTATTGAAGCTTGGTAAAATACGAACTTTGGAGCCCCGTTTCACCCCTTTAGGGGGGGAATTTTGAAAAATCCTTTCTTAATGCACCCCTAGACCTCATAAGGAACCTGTGTGTCAAATTTGAAGTCTCTATACCCAGCGGTTTGAGCTGTGCGTTGATATGTCAGTGAGTGAGTGAGTCAGTATCTTCTTTGATATACCATGAAATTTTCCGGGATGAAAATTATCCTATGTACTAATCCAGGATAAAATCTATCTCCTTTCCGAATTTCAGTCATATCAGTTCAGTAAGTGCAGCGTAAAGTAGTATTTTTCGCGCGTGAATATCAATTTTGACGTGACAACGTCTTATAAATCGATAGAGCCGGTTGCACGCACGAAAAAATTGGTTGCCTGCAAAGTCGGTTTACTGACGATAGTTGAACGTGACAACGTCTTCTTTGTCACTCGTTCCGCGCCTGCGAGGTAACGCCGCATGAGCGAGGTAACGCCGGTAACGCCGGATGAGTCATGTTTTTTCGTGCGTGCAACCGGCTCTATCGATTTATAAGACGTTGTCACGTCAAAAACATGACTCATCCGGCGTTACCTCGCTCATGCGGTGTTACCGGCGTTACCTCGCGAGCGCGGAACGAGCGACAATGAAGACGTTGTCACGTTCAACTATCGTCAGTAAACCGACTTTACAGGCAACCAATTTTTTTCAGTTTTCCCGCGAAAACCACGGATTTTTCCGGGATAAAAAGTAGCCTTGTTATTAACCCAAGATATCATCTATCACCATTCCAAATTTCAGCCTAATCGGCCTTGTACTTGCGGCGTGAAGATTTTTTTCCGCGTGAATTTCGGTTTTTAACTAATCCCACGGGAACCATGGATTTTCCCGGGATGAAAAGTAGCTTATGTGTTAACCCAACATGCAATTTATCTCAATCCCAAATTTGAGCCAAATCGGTTCAGTAGTTTTGGCGCGAAGGAGTATTGAAGCTTGGTAAAATACGAACTTTGGAGCCCCGTTTCACCCCTTTAGGGGGGGGATTTTGAAAAATTCTTTCTTAGTGCACCCCTAGACCTCATAATGAATCTGTGTGCCAAATTTGAAGTCTCTAGACCCCGGGGTTTTTGTGCTGTGCGTTGATATGTCAGTGAGTGAGTGAGTCAGTATCTTCTTTGATATACCATGAAATTTTCCGGGATGAAAAGTAGCTTATGTATTAATCCAGGATAAAATCTATCTCCTTTCCGAATTTCAGTCATATCCGGTCAGTAAGTGCAGCGTAAAGTAGTATTTTTCGCGCGTGAATATCAATTTTTCAGTTTTCCCGCGAAAACCATGGATTTTTCCGGAATGAAAAGTAGCCTTTTTATTAACCCAGGATATCATCTATCTCCATTCCGAATTTCAGCCAAACCGGTCTTGACTTGCGGCGTGAAGATTTTTTTCCGCGTGAATTTCGGTTTTCAACTAATCCCACGGGAACCATGGATTTTCCCGGGATGAAAAGTAGTTTATGTGTTAACCCAAGATGCAATTTATCGCCATTCCAAATTTGAGCCAAATCGGTTCAGTAGTTGCGGCGTGAAGGAGTATCGAAGCTTGGTAAAATACGAACTTTGGAGCCCCGTTTCACACCTTAAGGGGGGAATTTTGAAAAATCCTTTCTTAGTGCACCCCTAGACCTCATAATGAATCTGTGTGCCAAATTTGAAGTCTCTAGACCCAGGGGTTTGTGCTGTGCGTTGATATGTCAGTGAGTGCGTGAGTCAGTATCTTCTTTGATACACTATGAAATTTTCCGGGATGAAAAGTAGCTTATGTATCAATCCAGGATAAAATCTATCTCCTTTCCGAATTTCAGTCATATCAGGTCAGTAAAAGCAGCGTAAAGTAGTATTTTTCACGCGTGAATATCAATTTTTCAGTTTTCCCGCAAAAACCATGGATTTTTCCGGGATGAAAAGTAGCCTTTTTATTAACCCAGGATATCATCTATGTCCATTCCAAATTTCAGCTAAATCGGTCTTGTACTTCCGGCGTGAAGATTTTTTTCCGCGTGAATTTCGGTTTTTAACTAATCCCACGGGAACCATGGATTTTCCCGGGATGAAAAGTAGCTTAAGTGTTAACCCAAGATGCAATTTATCTCCATTCAAAATTTGAGCCAAATCGGTTCAGTAGTTGCGGCGTGAAGGAGTATTGAAGCTTGGTAAAATACGAACTTTGGAGCCCCGTTTCACCCCTTTAGGGGGGGAATTTTGAAAAATCCTTTCTTAGTGCACCCCTAGACCTCATAAGGAACCTGCGTGCCAAATTTGAAGTCTCTAGACCCAGCGGTTTGGGCTGTGCGTTGATATGTCAGTGAATGAATGAATGAATGAGTCAGTCAGTATCTTCTTTTATATATTTAGATATTATCAAACGATACTTAAGTATCAAGACTTGAATTAAATGAATATAAATGCAACAATACTCCTAGTCCTAACTACTTAAATAACAAGTCGTACTTTAAAAGATCGCAAGAGCAATTCAAAGCTCTAGTAGTATACTAGCCCGCGAAATTCAATTTTTATTTAGTTTTTCGCAAATATTAGATAGCTACACAATGGTGCTTATTCTGTTGTACAAAATCTCTAACTTAAAATTGGCGAGTTTAAGTTTAGACTCGCCAATTTTAGTTTTTCTAAACTCATGACTCATTCGGCAGTCACGTCGAACTAAATATGGAGATGATTTGGAGTCTCCAAAGACTCGCTAAACCTGACGTTTGGGTTGAATAGTAAGTGCTGCCATTTATGATAGCAAAAACTCCACAAACGTTGTTTTTTATTTTCCCCAATTGTAATAAAAATATTTTTTGCGAAATATATGGAAATTAGTTACGTAAAATACAAAGGTAACAGTTTAATTGATTTATTTTGGTCTAATCACCTTAAGAAATTCCGAAAGTTGATATTATTTGTCTATGTCCAATTCATCGTCTGATTTGTCTATGTCCAAGCATAGACAAACAAGCAATTATCATTTGTCTATTAGTCTATGCTCATGTTATGGTTGGTCACTTGCTAGTGAGTATAGTGTTCTGTGGTCATAAAAGACCGTTTTGAATTTGACGTTCGAGTTTTGTGACCTTTAGTCACAGATTACTACAGATCCAGCGCACAGTACTTCGGGAGTGAGGCACGCAAAAGGGATACAAAACAAAAATTCGTATTCCATTTGAGTTCGTACATGGTTAGTACGTAGCGAACCGCTGACCGAGTCACTGCTGCGTAATTTGTATGTGACGTTCAGAACTGGCAATTGATTTAAATTCGAAACACCAAACCTCAGCGAGAGTCCATCAGTGTGACCAGTCTACATTGAAATTATTTTCCCTAGATGTAAGGTATAAATTGTATGTTAGTAACAGGGCATTTGAGATTAAAAAAAAACCTTAATGACTGGCCTCTTGTTGAAACAACGTTTCTTTTCGGACGATATCGCGTACGGGGCTTAGCGGAAAAAGTATAAAAAACTATAAGACCCAAGATTAATCGGTCAAACATCTTGCTGCCCGCGATGAAATAAAATGAGAAACGGCGTCGCCTGTTGCTCTGCATATTATTATAAGCCACTTAAGCTAGCAACATTATCAGGCTTGCGTTAGACAGTGTTCGGACCGATAGCTGTGTGTGTGCACGCACACATACGTAAATACCGTGCGTCACTTGATGCTTCGGAAGTGTTCATCTGTAGTAATCTGTGCCTTTAGTATCACTTATTTTAAATATTAATAATTTACTCTAAGAGAAAACCAAGATATAATTAAAATATTTCGTGTATTTGTCTATATGCAAGTGTTAGGCAGACACCTTAAATTTAATCGGCACCTCCCGAGGTCCTCTCTTATTTTAAGGAATTTTAGATTGAAATCTCTTAATTTAAACATAGAACGCGTACAACGGAATAGCTTTTGTTCTCTAAAATCTAAATTGAATAGTTTAGCGCTGTCAAAATAAATTTTAGATTAGAGCTGTCATTTAGGGGTGTAACAGAATGTCACATCTCTCTAAGTCTTATTTTGGCGATTTTTAGCGATTTTTAGTTTAGAGATTGGCAACAGAATAAGCACCACTGTTAGTTTATAGCGGTTTATATGAGTTTTGCTAGCATAATATTTACATCTACATGTTTTTAATAAAAGCTTTGCTCCTCTGATTCACCTCATATTGGTTCCCGAAAGATTTTTTTTTGTAGTTTATCTGATTTGGAGCTATCGGTAGCCAATATGAACTAAATGTGTATTTTTGAGCAAAGTTTTTATTAAAAACATGTAGATGAATAAATGTTATGCTCACAAAACTCATTGTCATAAGCCTACGATGTATAATTAGTCCAATAATAGCGAAAAACTAGATAAAATTAATAATTTTCGCGACCGGACGGTACCCAAGGTGTTTCAAAACATTTATGCAGACATAGTCGCGGTAAACAACTAGTGAAATAATAAATCTGTCGATAGCGTTTTGTTTGTGTTGTAAATAATATAAGAGCTGCGTTCACCATATACGGAACTCACCATATACGGAACAAAGAAGGTTCGATGACTTTATGACAATTCTATGTGGCTCCATTAGCCAATAAATAACAGCCTGGCCACGGGAAATTCGCCGATGCGAATATTCGCGCGGTGCGAACGGCGAAGCGTCTAGCGACTGAAATAAACGCATAGCAATGTACTAATCAAGCCACGCGCAACGACGACCGGCGAAGCGACCGGCGAAATGTACCGAGCGAACCGCACCGGCGACTTGCGGCGCGGCGGGCGAACGAAACAAAGGCATGAATAAGTACGGCGCGAGCCACGGAGTTGAGCGGTAGTCGCGGCGAATAGTGCAGTGAACAAACGAGTTTAGTTATTTTCGCCGCGAAAAATGAGCGCCGAGACTTTTATTGCTGAAATACTAGCTAGACCAGCTATTTGGAAGTCTGGCCATCCACAGCACAAGTTTAAACATGTAGTGAAGAGTATGTAGGAAGAATATTCATAAGTATATAATCGAGGGTTTCAATACTCATTCTGGCATACTCAACAAATTTTTCTGGATATATTCTGTATTTCTCATACTTCTTGTGGAACTCTCCATCTATACTTACTCCGATTCTTATTCAAATCATGTATTTCACAATCTCTTCCAAATATTAGGTCTTGAAATATTGAGATAATTTCGATAAAGACATTTTGCTGTCGGACTTCCTTACTGGTCGCGGCGGCGAACGTGACTGCCCGTGGCCTGCAAACGGTGCCGCGCGAATGGTCGCCTCGCCCCTCGCTTCGACGTTCGCACCGCCGATCCCCGTGGCCAGGCCGTAAGAGGCTCAGCATTAAAGTTTCTAACATAGTAAAATGTAATTTATTATTCCATGTTAATTAGTTTAATTTTCAAACATATTTCCCTGTCACAAATTTTCCGATTTCGTCTTCAAAAATTGGTTGCCTGTAAAGTCGGTTTACTGACGATAGTTGAACGTGACAACGTCTTCTTTGTCGCTCGTTCCGCGCTCATAACGCCGGTAACGCCGCATGAGCGAGGTAACGCCGGTAACGCCGGATGAGTCATGTTTTTTCGTGCGTGCAACCGGCTCTATCGATTTATAAGACGTTGTCACGTCAAATAAAAAATTGGTTGTCTGTAAAGTCGGTTTACTGACGATAGTTGAACGTGACAAAGTCTTCTTTGTCGCTCGTTCCGCGCTCGCGAGGTAACGCCGGTAACGCCGCATGAGCGAGGTAACGCCGGATGAGTCATGTTTTTTCGTGCGTGCAACCAGGGTCTATCGAATTATAAGACGTTGTCACGTCAAAATGTTTAACAATTTTTTTGACGTGACAACGTCTTATAATTCGATAGAGCCGGTTGCACGCATGAAAAAACATGACTCATCCGGCGTTACCGGCGTTACCTCGATCATGCGGCGTTACCTCCCTCTGAGGCGTTAAATGTAAGGCTTGAAGTGCAAGCGAGAGCGCGGAACGAGCGACAAAGAAGACGTTGTCACGTTCAACTATCGTCAGTAAACCGACTTTACAGACAACGAATTTTTTCGTAACTGCAAGTTAGTAGGTACTTGACTGCAATCTCGACTAATGGTAAGTGATTGATAACTAAAAAGGTACCCATAATGATAAGTACTAAGTAACCCCTAATGGTTGCAAAACATCATTGCACCGGAATGCTAAATCGCTTTGCGGTGCGTATTCGGTTATGTAATTAGGTTTGTAGTTTCTGAGAAATACGATGAAAAAAACATAGTAAACCAGAACTTTACTACGAATATTGTTGAAATATTTGACCTTTTTTCAAACCGATAAAATCGTGTGACAACGGAAACAGTGAATAAAGTCGTTGCACCGGCCCTGTAGAGCCACCTGTTAGCCTTGCGATATCGTTGCTTGCTATTATAGCTAGACAGCAGCGCGCGGCAATCAGAAGAGATGCTCATTTTGAAACATTCCAGATTTGAGTAATGTCATCGTTCCTTCATGTACCTTGTTTCATTTATGTCCCTTTTGGTTGACTATGGACATCATTTGCAAATACAAACTGAATAAACAAAACAAATCCTGCACAGACCTCCAAAATTATAAAGATCACAAAAATCATGACAAACTTATTATTATTAACTACCTGTAGGTACTGCAACCATACTATTACGTAGATTAAAGTGATAATTATTACTACTATAAGTAGATAAAGTACGCAATTCTCGTAATTAGTATTACCTACCTAATAACACGTACATCTTCCATTGTACCTTAGGTTTAGTCACGAATCACGATTTTTATTAAGTTTGCATAACTTATCTCATAATATAGTAGGCGAGTCTGCTGATCTAAATAAAAATAATACGAAACTCCAAAAACCTTCAATAGATCGAACCGTTAGAAAACAGCTTTTGGCTCATCAATCATTAACGAATAACAACACCTTTTCACGAATACGCGAGTAGTTTAGTACTTAGGGTCAATTTACACCGCGACGGAATGGAATGGAAGGGGCGTTTTTTACACATTTAAATGAACTTTATGTCGTATTGTATAACATATATTTTATAACATACAAACTAAATAGGAACCAAAAAAGGCCGCGCGTCTTCCGGGGAATCCTCGCGCATTCTCAAGAATTATTAATTTTGTACATATATGTTATACAATTGACATAAACTTCATTATGCTATGTAAAAATAAAAAAAAGCTTCCATTCCATTCCGCCGCTGTGTAAATTGACCCTAAGACAATTTAGGCATGTAACAGAAAATTTCCAAACGTGACCTTCTAAACTCTAATAGGTATCATTCAGTCACGAAGGGCCATATGAAAGTGATTTTTTACATGCTTTATAAAAAGTGACACTTGGATGTTAGATGTGAAGACCGAATGTCGTAAGGCTTTGCAATCTCAATACGTTTTATCATCCCGCTGCTTTTTTTTAAATACTTACGTGTCTCATAGAACACTGGGTGGACCCAAAGTAACACAACCATTTACCGACCTAATCTATAGAACAATACTTTGTTTTGATTAGTAAGACGCTGACGAACTTACAACCTAGATTTTCGAAGATTTTCTTCGTAAAGGGATTTTCGTCACGCAAAAAATCCATTTTCGTTTGCCTAGCCCCCTGCGCGATACCGTCCGAAAAAAACTTTGTTTCAAAAAAGTATGATGTGACGAGCAAGATGTTCATCTGATGTTAAGTGATACACCTGCCCATGTCAACTGTAAGCTGATGCAGTGTGTCAGTGAATGGAAGTCATACAATGTGCAGTTGACAAAAAAGGGTCATAAAACACTATTTGTGTACATATTCCCTTCATCAATGGTACAGTACCGGAAGGTGCAGGTACCTTGCTTCCGTTCCATGCATTCAAATCTGGAACGACCGGAACTATGTCGTAGGTTTTCATGATTTATTATTTTCGATTAGATTTATAGTTTTTGACGTGACAACGTCTTATAATTCGATAGAGCCGGCTGCACGCACAAAAAAACATGACTCATGCGGCGTTACCTCGCTCTGAGGCGTTCCATGTAAGGCTTGCAGTGCAAGCGAGAGCGCGGAACGAGCGACAAAGAAGCACAATCGTGACGTTGTTACGTTCAACTATCGTCAGTAAACCGACTTTACAGACAACCAATTTTTTGTTTTTTTTCAATATATTGATCTCCCGTCATGGATAGGCGACTAGTTTTATTTATTAAGGATGGATTTTTATTTTGTCTTTTGTAAATAGAATTACATTTTCATACCTAGTCATGCAAATGTAAAACTAATTTGCCACAATGTTTACTTTCGTATAACAAAATTCACTTTCAAATATTAACCTGAATATAACCATACAAAAGATTTTACAATTGTGGTTACCAAGTTTACGTATAACCATAATTTATTTCGTGGTACATTAACAATGGCCTGATCGTTTTACACAGTTAAGAAGTTTATCGTGACACATTAAATGTGTGTCTCATATTTTATTTGCTTCCAATTCAGAAGGGTTTTCATTTTATTGTCCTTTATAAGGCGTGTATTGTACTTGGAACAGATAAATATCAAAACATTGGAATGATTCTCTTAAATCTACAACAATATCATGAAAAGGTAAAAGTGTGTTTGTTGGCGGTAGGTAAATAATTTTGAACCCGTTAACTAGCCCTGCCGCCGTCAAGAAATAATGTCAATAATATTGTTGTTTTTCAAGAGTAAAATAAAAATACCAAATTGTTCTCGGCCTGTACTTGCTGTAGTTAAAAAACTAACAACTTTTGTAGTAAAACAAAATTTTAATTCGTACAAAATTATAAGATGTCTCTGATGTACCATTATCCTGTGAAACAATATACGTGCGAGCGCTGGGTCAATGACCTTTTCACCGCTACACAGATGGAAAGCATTACAGGATAATGAACAACGCGTACATCTATGATAAAAATTGATCACCAATTGATATTGAATAAAATATAAGAAAGAATAATTTATTAGACAAAACTTACAAATGTGGCTTACTATCTAAGGTTACAAAGTTAGATCGCAATGGCTTGTATTTTATACACAGTCTGCACTTAGATGATATGAAGTTATAAGAAAAATTTTTAGTTATAATATCTTGACAATTTAAGTCCGAAAGCTTTCTGGTATTTTCGGTTGGTGATAGAGTTAGAGCCTGGTAGCAGATATAAAAGAATATGAAAACATAAATCTCTCTTACCCATTTGCCCCTCCGATGCTTGGTAGTCCGGAATTTTGAAGACTACAGGTTTTCACTACAATAGGCTCCACAAAACACTTATTTATCAAACTATTATAATAATTATTGAGGTGTGTAGGTTCGTATTGATATGATCACATTCTTTCACTTGCACTCATTTTGGACACAAGACTAAAGAAGATAGAAGTATTAGTAACAGCATTTTGTTTGACATATCTTAATTTAAGGCAACTAGGTACTCGGAAAAAAGTTTGGCACTATTAAGATAACCTAAATTCTTAGAAATCGTTACGATGGATATCCTAAACAACTTTACATAGTTACAGAATAAAACAGTTATACAAAAAGCATAGTTATATGAATTGGGAATGAAAGCAGAAGAAAGGAAAGTAGAATCACCGTTCGTAATTTTTAGATCCTACTATAAGTATCCAATTAAGATTTATTCCTAGGATAAAGCCGTCAATACTGTATAGCGAAGATGTAGGTCAAAATTGACAAATGAGGAAAGTGATTTTATTGGTCTGTTATCAAAATGCGCAAGAGGCTTAAAACTATGTGCACTCAAGCAAAAACAAACGGAGCCACCGCCCGCCTCTTCAGAGTTCACTGTTCGAGAATAGAACCCGTTCTAAATTTAAACCGGCCGTTAGCGATGCGCCGCGGGAACTGGATGGTGGGCTAAATTCGAACTTATTTTTAAATTTCGAATCCCTGTCGTTTTGTCACGTTCAAGGTCGGATCTCCGTCAACGGGCGCATTCGAAATAAGAGGAGGCTTATATTTTTAATTTATTAAGCACAGGTCATACCACCCGATATCGTTTTGACAACTGACGAGTGTCAGAGAGAAGACCCCTTCAATATTATATTTCATTCCTCAATCCTCACACATTATCAATCCTCACCATGATGACCAAATTGAGGCTAAGGTTATGGTAGGTTTACAACCATCGAGTCCATTTAATTATCTCCACTTAAGTAGAATCTTTCAACAAGCTTCTCTCTTGTTTCTAATATCAAAAAATTTAAGCTTCCTACAAGACTGGATTTAAACCAATTTGACAATATTTTTAAAGATTGGACCAGAATAATAAAACATGTTTGGAAATTGCATCAAAAGTAATGGTAACAAACATAATATAAGTACAAGTGTAAAATTCGTGTCGTGTAAACCGAGCTTTACACTTTTTTCTTACTTTTTTAAAACTAAAACATCTGGCGAAGAAATAACATCATACAGCCACAAATTCTCGAACGATTTGTTTGACTATAAAATTGGGAATTGTTTTTCTAATGGTTTTTAAATGCCAGAAACGGTCATTTAGTTTATTTTTACATGTTGTGCTGTGTTGTATCAACCTTGGGAGACGGTTGTGGAGTGTGTGGGAGTTTAAATTAAATAATAGGCCTGATTGCTGATTGCTGCTAAATGCATTATAAACGCTTCTGTCGGTTTGTTCTACTTTGCTAACATTAGCTTTATTAGGTCCTAACCTTTCGTAAGTCACAAGATAAAATA
The DNA here is from genome assembly GCA_036785405.1 of Coenonympha arcania. Lineage (NCBI taxonomy): Eukaryota > Metazoa > Arthropoda > Insecta > Lepidoptera > Nymphalidae > Coenonympha > Coenonympha arcania. The sequence continues at coordinate 5,699,619 of JAWDAA010000030.1, read as the reverse complement.
GATGTAAAAACATGTAAAAACTGGAAACCCGTAGATTTTGTTTGGTCTTAGATCAACTGGGTCACGTGTATTGGAAATTGGAACTTGAATTACATTGGGGGTCTTAGGTCTTTAAGTGGTTGATGAAACTGATAACACATAAATAACTTCTGGGTACAGACCTCAGAACTGTCCTATTATGAGAGAGGAGGTCATACGATAAGCCAGTGTCGAGAAACTATGGCCAGACTCGCAGACTCGTATATTGTTGAAAGTTAAATATTATTAATTATAGAGTTAATAATATTACAGAAGGAAAATTAGTATTAGTATTTATACTCTCAAAAAGTTTAAGAACTGACTTTTATTCGAATTTTCACCAACAGATTTTCTTGAATATATGTATTATAACGATATTGTGTGCGAAGTCGGGTCATATCAGTATGAGTACTGCTAGCCACATAAATTGGAGTAGAAGATTAAAATAGAAATTCCGTGAGGGGAATTCGGAAAACTAATTTGTCAGTCTGTCAACAAGACTGAAGTATATTTGGGCTTAAAATTCCCTCTAAATTAAATTGCGTTTTCGTCACTTTCTATATTTGGTGGATATTTAAATCTTCGGGATGAGCTCATGTTATCTATTATCTATTCAATAGGAGGTACCTACTCCTATGAAATACATAATAAGAGACCACAAAAGACATCCGTCATGTCCCGATCCCAGATGAATTTTTTGTCCTTTCCATAACAAGGATATTGTTATCCGTGACATTTGTAAACAAATGCACAGACAGAGCCCATTAAATCTCCAAAGCAGGACACGTGTGTCCGTTTATGTTCCCAAAATTATAACAGCTGTTTTGTGTCAAATAAATTAATCCTTATCAGAGCACGATGAAGGCCAGTTTTTCTGTTTTTGGACAGAAAAAAATGTGACTCTCTGTTTGGTGACCGTTATATCGTTCCTACATTTAGAGCCTTTTTCGCTGTGAATTAAATGTAATAAAAAACCCGTTTTACAAAGCCTAATAATATTATCATCAGTAATCTTATTCGAAGTTTTTTACCAAAGCCTTGAAGAAACTATCTCAAGTAAAGACGATCCCATTTAAGCTAGTAGAGCCAAATCCATGATCAATGAACAAACCGTCTGTTCTTTAGCAAATAATTTTGTAACGGTTCAAAACTGTGAAACTCATGAGCTCTAATGGAAACTAAATGTTAAAAAATATACCTAGTTATATCAAATTTTAATTTCTAAAATCATCAGAAGTTCATTCGAACAATCAAGCACTAGGTATATCCAGAACTACTGTTAAAAGCTCCATCAACCATCGCTATAGACACTTGTAACTTTGGAAAAGACAAGATCAAAGAGAAGTCCACGAAGTTAGTCATGCGTCAGAACTCAGAAGAAAGAGCTTATTAAAAAGGCCCATATTATCAGCAAAGTCAGTTTTGGGTGCCCGAATCCATTACAAGCATAAAAACATAAGTAGACTTGTTGCTAGGTGGGATAGAATAGAACATAAATCTCACAAAACCACCAAATCAAGCCATAGTTTTAGCTTCTCGTACAAAACAAACATAGTTAAGTGGGTGGCTTCCTAAATATTCTTCTCTAAGTACCACTTAACAAGACACTTGGTTATAGTTTTGCTTATTCTGTAAACATTCTAACCATTGGTGGTCGATTAAAAATGTTTCGTGTTCTTTTCCATGTCCGTTATAATTACCTTTTGTATTGAAAGCATAATAAGGTTGCATATTTTGAAGGTAAATTAGACATTTAAGGTAAATCGAAGCCTCGTAAACTTAGCTTTAAGTCGAATTGTAGTTATCACTATACATATGCGACAAATATCTTATGGACGTTTTACAAGAGTTTTACGTTCGGCATAGTACATGAAATAAAAATATTGTGACCTTTTTTTACTATCAGATTTATTTTAAGACAGAACATTATTTGCATTAATGGAAACGATCCTAACAACGAAATAGTTTTTCAATCAATTTTCAACTAGGGAAATTCAACGATTTTTTGTAAGATTATAGTTTAGTAACCATATTTGTTTCTTCCCGGTTGCTAAAGATACTATATCTATAATGATAGTAATTAGGAACTAAGATGCTTTTACATCGGAAAATGATATAAAGATTCTGATGAGTTTTTGATATGATTGAGATGAGTTAAATAATAAAAATAACTGAACAAGAAAAAAATATACACGAAAGAAGAAAAAAACAATAATTCACACCACAGATTCACACGAAAGAAATTGCGAGGTTAAAATAAGTGACATGTAACTTGAGCATCGTGAAGAAACATCGCAGACCAGTTTGTTACGAACATTTAACCTTTTTATTGACGCCTTGCGCTGTCCTCACTCCAAATGGCCCAAAATAAAACCAAAAGCTGCACGCAAGGATAATAAAAACCGCCAAGAGAACACCGTTAAGTGTACTGTCAACAAAAAAACTAGTAACTATTAACAATATAACGAGGACTAACGTGGGAAAACTACCATGGCCATTACTATCTTAATTTAATCATTTGATTAAATTAAAATTAATTTTTATTACAGAATTAAAATGAGATCGACTATTGAGATAGTTAGTTGCAGGTCACAGAAAGGAATAATGAAAAGTCAGGAAACATTTTCATTAGAAGTTTTGGTTAATGAATATCCTAGGCAAGTGAAGCAAACAAAACTAAAGATATCTAAGCTTTTATGATGCCAACAAATCTGATCTTTATTCTTAAGCTATCATTGCAAGGATAAACACTTTTATTTTAAATTATTTCTTTGTAACCTAACTTTCTTGCAGTCAGTACATTAAATTGGCCAGGACCTATTAACGGGACGCCTGCGCTCGCGCACGACTCTTATTAGCATGTTTGATGTTACGCAAACCGGACAGAGGGCCTCGATATTCGGCTCCAGGGCTCTAAATACTTTACCATAGATCTTAAACTTCTTCTGTAGGATTGATTACCTTTGCCTCTTTGCCTCTATGATCAATACGAGTAAATCTCCTTATTCTGTTTTCAACAATAATTTCTTCGTTTACAAGTATTCGTTTTTGTGTCTTCGTAGCATTAACCAAGCGGTAGGTTTTAGAAGTATGCACGTGCATATCATTTAATTTCACTTGCAGCTTTGTGTGTGTTTCATATACTTTATTTTAAGGCCATTTGCAAATCAATAATTTGAATTCAAAGTATCAAACGTGTATCATATTCTTTCTTATTCTTTTCATATTCTTTATTACGTCATAGTCTAAGTCTTAGCAGTCAACCCTAGGTTGAGGCGCCACTTGCCAGACGTCTAGTTGCTCTATAACGCCTACTTCTAAATCGTCGCCGGTAATAATTATAAATTATGAAGCAATAATTTTAATCAGCTAGAACTCTCCATTCTCTAAAGCTAAAGATGACGTTGTAGCAAGTAAAAACACATACACGGTAAGATAATATATTATTATTATTTTTAGGTCAAAATTTGTCCGAGGTCTGAGAATTCATTATCATATACTAATTAGTAATTTAATATCTGTAAGTTGTAAAACTGAAGTTGCAAACTATAGAAAATGCAAAGAAAATGTAAGGAAAATAAAAAGGTAAGGAAAATAATTAAAAGATAACTGATAACTATAAAAACCAATCAAGACATATTATGAAAATAATGATATCAGCTTGTCTCAGACTCTCTGTTGTATTCAGAGCCCTTAGTCATAAGCCCGTTACACCGTGACCATTTGACGGAAACATAAATAGACTCGTGCGTAACTGCGACACGGACAAATTAAACAAGTTCAGATCACGGAAATCTAAATTCTAAAAACTATGTAAATTTTATTCACACTGCTACCGAGAAAGTTGGCCCAATTTAACATACGTGTACTTCAGACGCGTGTAACGACACAAAAAGAGGACCTGCGCAGGCGCCGAGACGCCACGCTTATTTATCTTGTGCTCGGAATTCCTCGTAAAAGCGCAATGCAACACCAATCAGTGGTTCCGAGATTTATAATCTGAGATCTTTCCTTACGTCGTCGTATGGGGCGTGAAATAAACCAAAAGCTTTTGGACAGTTGAGACAATAACCATATTGGCTTATTTGATAAACTAATAAATAGATAGACTATGATCATGAATTTTGGATCCGGAACAAACATCTTGGCAAGCGAGTTCAATCTTTGTCAGACGAGTTTATATAGTCAAGCGTAAGCCTATACTGAATCTTATTGATAACTCTTTTTGGAATGAGAAAAATAAAACATGCGTTGTTATGATAACCTTAGTGAAACGACTCGTATTTTCTAATAGAATAGAATAGATTTATAGTCAAAGTTATTTGAAAGAATGATTTGCTGCTTGGTAATTTATTGGTGAAGTCTTGAAGATGTAAGTACACAGTTAGCTGAATATGCATATAACCAGCTCTATATAAGCAGAAGATAGTGTTTAAACTAACTTAAAACATCTACACTTTCTTCCTATATTGACAATATTTAGTGTCTCATGCATACCTTGTAGCTTGACGTAGTAATGAGAAACCAAACAATCCTTGAAATAAGAATACAAAAATCATATACAAAGAAAGAGAATTATTGTTAACTAAACAAAGTTACTCTGTACCTACTGGTGAATATATTAAAGAGCAGTTTTAATTTGAAGTACTTATTGATTTGTCTGAAGTTTTACTTCCTGTCTTTGCAGTACAAAATGTACAAGAAGATGTAAAAGCAAATTTAAGTGACGCAATTTCTCGTTGACCGCTGACATCTTCAGAACGCACGGTATGTTGCCACGAGGTGCTGGCTATATTTATACTGGTTTGACGCTTTATGGTCATAGAGGCGCTTGAATAACTTATAAAATCCTGTTTTTCCTATATGGTGACAATTATGTCCTATACATTTTTAGATTTCGGCTTTATTTGTAGTAAACTGTTATTCCGGTGCATACTACCTTATGGAAGTTCGTTAAACTCAAATTTTGCAATAGCTTATTTATTATGTGGCATAAATACATTCCGAGAAACAGACTTTCTTTTCTAGTTCGAAATAATACCAAAATCCACCCAATCTATTTGGAAAATTCTTCATGTTATTAAAATCGATAATATTTTAGCATTTGAAATGCCATCAAAGGTCATACAATTTGCTAATCTGGTAATCATTTATAGTAATAAAACTATATTTAAGAATAAGTCAGTATTGTATAGAATTTAGGTATGCAAGAAGAACGTGAATGCGTCTCAATTGGCATTAATTGTAGTAATCAAGCAATTGTCAGTAGGATTACATTGCTGATATTAATGATTATTACCAACAAAGCGCTAGTTTAAACGAAAGTAGACTTTAAGATAATGAATATAACGATTATGTTAAAATATAAGTAGTATAGAAATAAGCAGTTGAGGACTAAATAAATACTCATCTAAAAGTGTATGACCTCCTTACAAACAATTACATTTGCTTTTGTAAAAATTCAATGAACGTGTCATCTGTGGTTTCTGGTTAAGTAGTTATGTAGCTCATGGACACAGATTCAGTAGGTGCTGATGGTGTTATTACATATACCTTTATTGATGATATCAAAACGTCATAGATACTTGGTGTAAAAGAATAAATACTTAAAACTTTTCTGCATTAGAAACTATACTTGCTTCAAATAGCAAATCTCAGAAAGGTACACACAATATCACATAGGTATAATTTATGAAAAAGAGGAAACAGTAGTGCCCAAAGAGGAAACAGTAATGTATTGTCTATTAAAAGAATGGCATTTAATAAGGATAATATTGAAAAAGGAGAAATGACATAAGTTTTGAATCACCAAAAACTAAAACTTTTTATTTACTTTAATTAGATATGAGTTGATTTTGATGAGATAAGATTAAATTAATGAAATCGAAACCCCGATCCAGTTCACCCAAAATAACAAGCGTGACTAATACAATTTCATGTTCAAATAATTCATTACAAGCGCTCTCATGACAATTGTGGGACATATGAAGGTCATGGCAATAATGATATCACGTCATTATAATATGGGTAATGTGATGGTATCGGTATGTAAGCGGTGTCTAGTTAAAATATTCCCGAGCTAGTTACACTCTCCTGAAAATATAAATACTAACTTGTTCTAGCTCCCCCCAACCTAATTACGTAGGTACTGTTTGGAGATTTTGTCAAATCACATATTTTTAGAGTAATTAACAAAATCATATACCTGCTTCTAAATATATACGTCGATTCGTTCAGCCTCTCTATTTTCAAGCATACTTGAAATCTTCCAGAAATATTTTAACCTAGTGTACCTTGGTACCTGAATGTAATTTCCATCACAGCTAGCCACGCTTCGTTGAATCCAATAACAATGTGCTAGCGGGAATAATGCTATTGTTTAGTACTGTAATAATGTGATGACTGATGATTCATGCCATGATAATACAAATGCAAGTCCAGTTTGACCTCTAGAAATTAGATAAATCGTTATTTTAATGGTTAAACACGAAGATCAACATGAAAAAATGTTTTGTAAAGAGCAACCTCAAGTATACCTTGTGTATCTCTGAAACCACAGGTTTATAAGCTTTGTTTATAAATCATTACTCCGAAAGCTGAAATAAACACAAGAATCAATGAGTAGTCTACTACTCATTACAAAAGCCTTTTACAATATTAATAGTTACATTTGAAACTGTTTTAAAACGAATCTTCGTGTAGCAGGTTTAACCATCACCACCAAAGTACTCGGTTAGCAACGACGGGCTCATCGTTTATTGAAAACAGAGAACAATCGTATCTAAGACTAAAATGTAAATAGGCCTTAGTTTTCTCCGAATAGAATATATCCGGCCTTTTGTAAACAAAATATGTCGTACCGTTATCGTGTAGTAAAAAAACGCCCTTCGGATGTTTGCCCGCTACCTGGCGATGATGCTAGTTAGCATCCGCTGGCGAAACCCTGATAACGCTGTTGTGTGCATAGTACCAAGAGAATAATGTAAATATGGCGTAACTCAAAACAAACGCCTATTGAGAAATGCGGCTGCGGATTCTGAAAGATTCTGTGCAACGTCGGATGTTACGCATTGCTGCTAAGAAAGCAGTAAAACTGTGAGTGAGGTTCGAAATTCAAAAGTAGTCGATACCCGGCATATCAATCCTAATTCATCGACATACATGCATAATGTACATATTTGAAGATACAGAATTCTTTTTAACCCCCGACGCAAAAGGGGTGTTATAAGTTTAACGTGTCTGTGTATTTGTGTATCTGTGTTTCTGTCTGTGGTATCGTAGCGCCCAAACGGATGGACCGATTTTCATGAAGTTTATTTTGTGTCATAGATAATTTTACCCCGAGTGTTCTTAGCCATGTCTCATGAAAATCTGTTCAGCCGTTTGAAGATTATCAGCTATTTTCTAGTTGATGAGGGGACCTGACTAACTTCTTTATGTCCGATCGATTCGAAATTTGGTACCGTGTAGCTTCAATGACATTGAAATTATATGGTAAGGTAACCATGACCTGATTTGCCGTTTGAAGATCATCAGCTCTTTTATATTTGATGAGAGGATCTGACTACCTTCCATATATCCTATCGATTCGAAACTTGGTACCGTGTTATTTCAATGATATTTAAAGCGTATGGTAAGGTAATCATGACCTGATTTGCCGTTTGAAGAAGATCAGCTCTTTTATAGTTGATGAGGGGATCTGACTACCTTCCATATGTCCTATCATTTCGAAACTTGGTATCGTGTTATTTCAATGAAATTTAAAGCGTATGGTAAGGTAATCATGACCTGATCAGCCGTTTGAAGAAGATCGGCTCTTTAATAGTTGATGAGGGGTATCTGACTACCTTCCATATGTCCTATCGTTTCGAAACTTGGTACCGTGTTATTTCAATGATATTTAAAGCGTATGGTAAGGTAATCATGACCTGATTTGCCGTTTGAAGATCATCAGCTCTTTTATAGTTGATGAGTGGATCTGACTACCTTCCATATATCCTATCGATTCAAAATTTGGTACCGTGTTACTTCAATGATATTGAAAGTATGTGGTAAGGTAACCATGTCCTGATTTGCCGTTTGAAGATCATCAGCTCTTCAATAGTTGATGAGGGGATCTGACTACCTTCCATATGTCCTATCGTTTCGAAATTTGGTACCGTGTTATTTCAATGATATTTAAAGCGTATAGTAAGATAATCATGACCTGAGGGCCTACCATCAAGGGCCTCTAATCGCGACTCAACAATATACCTAAACTGCATCGCTAATTCGTGACATAAATTCTTTTAATTTGACAAAAAGATGACATGAAAATAAACTAAACTTACAACTAACTAAGTTACTTACTTATCACTATTAATACCTTCCCTATATTTAATACCTTATTACCTACTTTAAAAAGGACAAAATAAAAGTAAAATTACAAATTTTAAAAACCCCCGACACAAAAAATAAAATATAAAAAGTAACAAATAAGGAATATTTTAAACCTAATATAATAATTATTATCGTCACTAACGCACGTCATAATAATTATTATATTAGGTTTAAAATATTATTTGTTACTTTTTATATTTTATTTTTTGTGTCGGGGGTTTTTAAAATTTGTAATTTTACTTTTTGTATACACAGGTCACAAAACAGACGTTGGAAGCGTATATAGCAGTAGGTAATTTTTGTAAAGTATACATAGAAGAGTTAAACAACGTATATACTATTTGAATCTCAGAAATTACCTATTGTAGCCCCTAATAGCCATAGCGATTTTTTAGATATAAATAGAGAAGGATGTTAAAACATCGATCTCCAAAATGGTTTTATTCAAGTTCAGGACCACAACACCATAAATAAACGAATTATATAAAATTAAAATAAATAAATAGCCCAGAGAGATGAGAATTATTATAACAACATTACCACGTGCTTCTGTATGTGGGCGTGACCATGAAATAACTGATAGTGCTGCGATAATTAATATAATACGTAATTCAAAATAATGCGCACTTGATAAGACTACTTTGACGATTTACGTAAAAGCTACTGTGGCTTGTGGTCCTCCGGCTACACATAGGATGGATATGGATGCGATTTTAGCAAAAGTTAGGTCTGGATTCTAGAATAGTGGTTACCACAAAAACAAGTGATGTGCAGGGCAGTTTCAGTCAGTAGGTATACAATGGTTTCAGAAGATGGACTTGCATAAATATTGTGTCACAATTAGTATAATTAGACAACCACCCTACAAAGAAAGTAAACAAACAGACCTGTCAGAAAAGATTTGGTGCAAACCAAAGTCAAAGGAGCTAAGCTGATGATGATTAAAATATGATAGATTCTGAGTTATTATGATCATCAACTAGTAAAAAAGTCATTAGCATAAAATGTCATCGTCCTACAGTGATTTTATTTCTTGCGTTCGTGGTCTCCATGTAAGGAGATGCTAAGATAACGTGCTAGTCACCTGATAATTTGAGATGCCTATACAAAATTACATGTAGAGTGTAGACTCTCATACCTAATATAGTTTTGTGCAATGTGCTAAAATGAACACATGATTGCTATGAAAGTAACTTGGATATAGGTTTTGTATAATTAACCTTCTATATTTTCCTTGCATTTATTTTACTTATTTCTAATATCGTGAAAGTTACGATATAATTTCGAATTTAAGAAAGATTTTTTGTTCTGACCAAGCACAGATAATAATTAATGGTACAGTATTAATCTTTCAGTTCTCGAAATACTTCAGTTTGCGATTTCTTATTGGCATTTATCTTGGATTTAATATTTTCGTTTCTCTTCGCATAATAAAGGCATAATTTTGCAATTAAAAAGATCTCGCAATAAGCCGACACAAATCCATTTTTTGTTAATCAATAACACAAGGAACAAATCCGGATTGACATTATCGCAATGAGCTGCCTTATAAAGGATCGAAATGTTAAAGATCATAAGTAATCATAATAACCCAATCAATTTAATAAATAATAATATGGAAAGTTTGTGAATAAAAAGTTGTCAAGATACAGCATGCTTTTAAAGAAAACATTGTAATATTTAAAAAGATCGATCCTTAATCAATTGGTCATGCTTGATGGATTATGAGTAAATCCTAATGAGTCAGTACATTTTCGATGTATCACGCTGCAATTTTATTAGCGAAACTGCATGGTGCAACTTCATATCGAAAAAAGATCAGTATGACGACAAAAAAGTCACAATATTATAGAATTTTATTGATGTGGATTATGTAAAAGCCTATTATTACAATTGAATGAGATAACATGATTGGATAAAATACGTATACGTATTTCCATACGTAATGCTTACTATACGTGTACTTTAAAGACATTAGCAAGAAAATAAATAATAAGAACAAAAGATAATTCGAACATGGAAAATAATTGCACCTCGGTAGGTACTTACTAAAGCACAGATAGGTAATAAAAATACATGGCAAAATAGAAATCAAACAAGAGGTTTACCTAAACAATATTTAAAAGGACAGATGAAGAGAATGTTCAGGACAGGTAGTAAATTGAAAGTGGATGCCAGGTAGGAACATTTAAACTGGTCTTTACTAAAGATATCTCTAATATCAAATATCAATAGCAGCAGAACAATATTATCGAATGAATTCTAAATATCAAAGTAGGTAAGCCCATCCTTACAAAAAATTTCATAAAACGACTTTCTAGTTTAGTTAATTACATTTTTTGAATTCCTCGGCACAGATGAGGGGTTTCAAAATTAATAGTTTCCATCCGGCAGATCTCGAAAGCCGGAAGCTATTTTGATAAAGCTAAGGAGCATCTCCGCGCTTCATTCGTCAAGTTGCCTTCAAGTTTTTCTCGGGTCTGAGATAAATATTTATTACAAGAAAGAAAAAGTAAAGGAATCAATATAAATATTGGAGTACTTTTTGGTATTATATGAGGTTTGCCTCTAACGTCCAATTATAAAAAAGAAGATATCTGAACTCAACTAAAAAATTGATATTATAAAAAAATCACAATAAATAGTCTTTGCACTAGATTTAGCACAATATAAGTGTTTATTATTACTAGACTTAGAGACGCCTATTTTTTCTTCGTACCTATCTTCTATTTGTCGAACCGAAAATAGTTTTGCAATTCTTTCGTAGTTCAGTCCTGTTAGATCTACACACTTGTGTATTACATTATGTATCTCTAATAAGAAGCTTCTTCCACATAAACTGTCTTACATTTGCTGTGATTGCTATTTGCTACTACCTAATCTGAATTTGAATCAGGCATAAAGATAACATTATGAAAATCGATACATGTCTTCGAGATAAGAGGGAATTTGGAATGGAGAGCCAATTATTTCAAATAAATAAAACATTTTCTTGTAAGTCATTCATTTCAAATCCAACATTACTAAAAGTGAGTAGATATGACCTCACTTAAGCGGTCACGGTTCGGGTTAACCAAATATTAGTTTGAGCAATAACCTAACACTAATATTGGCTAAGATAAATACTGATTCATATTTCGTAGGTCAATAATATGTTGAATGAATTATTAATCACTGCATAGTGCATAGTGTAATTATTAATTTTAAGAACATAAAACTAATATCAGGTATGTCAGTACTTTGAACCGTAATAATAATTATTTATAATCGTAAATTCTTTCATTTAAGATAATACTGACGTAATAGACTGAAATAGTTCATGAAAACTCAGAACAGAAAAAGGAATAAGTAATAAAGTATTCAAAGGAAGAGATGGCGTTAGAAAGATTTAATTAAATATTATTCTCATTCATCATTGAAATAAATGTAGATCAAAGAATCTCAGAGAAGTTCACTCGCCAACTATAGATTATTTTTTTTAACAATAAGTGTAAGGTGAAACAAGCTTGCCTAGGAAATGCCTATTCACTCTTGATTTGAAGGTGCCCAAGTTGTAGGAGTTGGGAAAAGCAGTGCCTGGGAGTGCATTCCAGACTTTTTAAGTGCGTATCAGAAACGAGGAATCAAACCACTACGATCCACCGAATCTAAAGCATCTAGTTGGTAAATGGCAGAGCCATCACATAAGTGGCTATAGTACTCCATACATGACCGAACCTGTGCCTGGTATAAGGTGAGGAACTGTTCCGGCGTGATGTACTGTTTTAGCTTATTTAAAATGCCAAGTTTTTACCGCAATTTTTTGCAAACGATTCTTTTTGCAAACGTTTTCCAACGAAGAAGAATTTTGATAGATACAATATTTAATTAAGGAAGCGAATCAGAGGAAAAAAACAGAAAGAACGAATAAATTACGAAAGGTACCTAGTACCTAGGTACCTAGGTACCTAAATTCAAGCATTAGTAGAAAGCGAACAGTGAAACCAATATCAACAATCTAAATCTCTACATAAATAGACAAGGCCAGTCATCCAAAATGATTATCGTCATAATCATTAGAGCATGAACAAGTTATTGATACTTGGTAATCGATAACTGATACCTACTTGGTAAATATTATTAGCATCCAAACACGTTAATCGGCTACCAATGTCGAAAAGTATGTACGAATACAATCATCTATTCAAAACTGTGACTCAATGATTATGATTTAAGATGATAGTGACTGTACCTAGTACTTACTCTACATGGTATAGATAAGTGACGACAAATTAGGAAGCTTCTGTTTTGAAGCGACTTCAAAGAAGAAGGAAGTTCTTAATTGAAATTAATCTCTGTATGTACAATGTAAGATTAGTTTTCATTAGTGACTTTTTATGGTTTATTAATCCTATAAATATAGTTCTTATGCTAGAAAAAACTAGGACGTAACATTATTATTATTTCTGTTGATCAGATACAGAAGGCAAGACTAGTTGTTTCGTCAATTTTTTGAATAGGACCAATAAAGATTTTGGAGGGCTGAAAATTCTCTACAACGTATAATGAGAAAGTATCGTATAGAAATCTAAAATTTTAGGTTAAAATATACATACATTCATAATCTATGAGTTACCTTTAAGTTAAGAATATTAAACAAACCACTATCACTCTTATCTGTGCAGTATACAGATAATACACAAAAATGGCTACTGAATTCGATAACAAATCGGTGAAAAGAAAAAGTCCGTTGAATTTATTCACAACTTATTAAAGAAGAGTCGATTACACTAGTAATAAATAATGTATCAGAAGAAAGGGATTTTCTTCAACGATCGATAAAGAAGATCAACGCGACGCAACACGATCGATGCGCGAGAAACACTGACAGAGAAAAACATCAGGCCATGCGTCTGCGCACGTATAACGCGACGAATTTTAAAAACTTCTCTTTCTCATATGATTTGCTTAAATGCGTGGTTAACTTTTCTTGGGTGGGTTAACTTGTGTTTATTCACCATCTTGAAAGCGATATATTATTTTTAGTTAAATATAGGGGCAGGTAACGTCGTCTAGGGCCAAGGGCTTCAATTATGAGACATGAGTCGTGGGTACTGGAAGATTTTTTTGTAATATTTATTTATAGTAACTATGCGACATGCGGTTTGGTATTTGTGACGGGATTTTGTATTAACGCAGTATCTACTCGTACCTATTTTATGAATTTTCCTTTTTGTCTTGTCGTAGGATTTTTATAAAACTTTTGTATCAGCTCTAGCTTTATACTTATCGCACAATTTTTACATCAATGCTTCTGAAATGTTCTTTTTTCCATGAACTTGAAGAATGTAGAATTAGCAACTAAATGTCTGCCCAAGTTAGATGCATTGCAATATTATTCGAGGCACTGCACTACACTTGACTCTATCTACGGAGGATTTAAAATGATAGTTATTTCTACGTGTTATGTCAAACGGAGCTTATGCAGCATTTTAGCCGATATAAATATAACTTTTAAGCTCTCATGTCAGGGGACAAAATCGAGGGATATAATTTTTATCCCCTGCCTGGGGGGCTATCGGGTATCCCTATGGGAGGACTTTGCAAAATAAGTTCTAACTCCAACCTCGTGGAATGCTACAGTTCTACTGGTCCATGGGTAATTAAGGGTGTGGACGTCACAATCCTCATACTCGATTGCTCGGTAACAGATACACACAAATGGATGCAATATAAAATGCACTATAGATAGAGTTTCCTCTATAAAACGAATGTCTACACAAGCTTCAAGCTACAGGTCAATGTTTTATTCAAATATCAGGTGGTTTACCTTGGATGACATTTGATTTAATAATTTCACGCGCATTATACAGGCAGGTAGCAAAGTCGTGAGTGTAAAATTTTATTATATTATTTTTTTTATAATGACCTGTATTCGACTGGTTTTTTGCATAACGCAACCGTTTTCTATTATTTTTTATCGTCACTCTCGAACATTTGTAGATTGAAATGATAATTAATTAATTCCAAATTGATTTTAATCGTTGAAATGAAATAAAAGGCAGTTATGTATGGGGCAACAGAGTCACGTAACTGATTGTGTAAATTACAGTTATCTTTATTATAAACTAACCTTTGTCTCTGATTTTATCTGCATCATCATTTTATTAATAATTATTATCACATACTGATGAAAAGGCTGAAATTAGTGGGCTCTGTACAGATTTTACTTAAGTGGGTTTTAGGCAGACTATGAATTAGTATACAGAGGCACCTGCAGTATATTCGTAAGAGGTCCCGAGGCCTCTCAATATGCGCAGAGGTAGGCCACCGAGAGGGTTTGAGAGTAAAACTCCCCATAACTCGAGCTTTCCTCAAGAGGCCAGATATCATAAGGAGATTTAACCCCCTGTAACAAAACAAAAATTAATAAACGTATCTTTGACTTGCCACGTATTCGACGTCCACAGCTGGACAAAGGCTTCTTGCAATGATTTTCTACTGAAACGATTCTACGCTACTTTTATCCAGCGACCCTCTTAATGTCGTCAGTCCATCTGGTCTGGTGGTCGGAGGTCTGCCAAGGCTGAGGCAGTGGGCGATGGAGAGAGCTAGGGCTTGGAGTATCTCTAATTCTACTAGAGAACGTCACCGACATACGAGTAGCTCAGCGTATCACGAAGCTGAAGTGACAAAGGGCGGGGCACATAGCTCGTAGAACCGACGGACGTTGGGGTCAGAATGGCGACCCCGCAAGGGAAAGCCACATATTCACTGACATATTTTTTTCTGATACACAGTTCACGGCAACATTCTGTGTTCCCCAATGCGACTGGAACTAAAACATTTTTTTACGGAAAAATCTACGTGAAGGTTCAGAAACTGTGTATCTGAACCTACACATAGAACATTGTGTCAGTGCATAGGTACGTGGCTTTAATATTACACTGAGTCTACGTACAAATATAGAAGAAGTATCGTCAATGGTACGTATGTATAGCAGAAATCAAAATTGCCAACTCGATCAAAGCTCCGAAATGGCCTAAATACTTCAGTCATTGTTCTATTCCTGATCAGGATCAATAACACGGAAGGCGTTGAACGCGGCGCGCGCGCAGCTTCGAGTGTCAAAGTAATTGACCTGGTATGATTGGTAGCGTCATTCGTTGACAGCATCAGGCCAAAAATTATACTATGAATACTAAATAGGTACCTAGGTTATTTTTAATTTGAAAACATAGCACCTAAACGCATTTTTTGCATTTCACGTGATATGTAAAATTTTATGAGATGGTTGAAAAGAAGATGCAGCTGAAATCAATTTTTGTTTTTGTTATTTATTTTTGATCTTCCTGCGATCAATCGTTTGACTGTGTGATTTTGGCACTCCACTCCTCTTCTCATAAGAGCTTTTACTAGATTTCAGTGATCACAGCATACGAGTAGGTTAGCTTACATATACTTATAGAAAACAATAATTATCGGAGTATCTAGAAAGGGGTAACTTCCAATATAAATTGCATGAAGGCACGTCGTCGACGGTATGGTGGTCACCAGCGGCGGCCGTAGACTATTACCAGACCAGACTATTAAAAATAAATCTCACTCATCGCCTGTGCCGAGACTTGAACCCGGGACATTCCGCTAAGGTGCGAGCCACTGCCTTAAAGTGGTCGTCAAATGTTGTAGATGGATGACCAAACAGTCATCCCTCATCTGTAAAGTTGCCAAGTGTCGAAATTAGGCCCGCTGACTCAAGCGAACCCTTCTTTTACTTTTATAGTAGGAAATGGACTAGTGACATTTTGGCGTCGAAGAGCGAAGTTGAAGGGACGAAGCGACGACGTTACGACGACGCACGCGCCGGTGACGCGGCGACAACGATGCGTCAACGCTTAAACGTCAGTGACTGCGGGTCAGTATGTTTAATCAATGCTGCGGGTGTGTGTGTGTGTGTGTGTTGTACATCGTCCAGACATCGTCGATAATCATAGCAACGCGCAACGAACCACCTACGCTGCACAAGCGATGCAAACACTAACCAATCAGTTCATACTCAGCTAATTCCGTCGACAGTTTAAAGCAAAAGTCTACCCGCTAAAAAAGTAATTTAGTTTTTCGTAATTTGTAAGCTTTTAACAAATCGTAGGCCTATGACATCTTCACAGATTTGTATGAAAATCGTTACTTGAAAGTTTAAGGAATTAGTAACTATTTTGTGAGTGACGCTGACGTCATCCTCAATACTTGGACTAATTTCATATTTCATATGGATTTACCTATAATAATAAGTTACTTAAATACATGAGAAAATTAGTAATTTATTTATGAGATAAAATTTTCACTAGGGTTATTTAATAAAGTTAAACTGGCAATTAAACTAATTAATCGTCCAATAAAATACATTTTTAATGTTTTGTAATTGGCCGAGAAAGTGTAAGTCACCACATAAAATATAATTAACCCAATTAATTGAACGATACCTACCATATGAAAAGTTAAGATATTTTAATTTTTGTGAATAAAAAGTCAAAGTTCATCGAATGTGATCTTTCGAAAATTATTTATAATTATGTAATAATACGTATTGTATGTATATTTCCAATATTGATTGCGAATTCTATAAGCCCTTCGTCAGTCAAAAAAACCTGATTACTTCAAAGGTATTATTGTCATCATACTTACACAAAAATACGCTGTCATTTTAATTGATTAGCACTTCCACAATAATCCAGTCACTTTTATTGATTGTAATTTAATTACAAAACATGTTTCCATGTGGTAATAAAATTACTGTCCGGCGTTCCGACTTGAAGGACCAATACGAGTTCCTTTGCGATAAAAAATATGATAATTGCATTATGTTTTTGTCATTTGTAGTAATTGTACCTTCATTTTGTTTTTATTTTAACGTTTCCGCTTAAAACTTCGAATAAATAGGTAGTTATTAGCTGGGTACAAGTAAAAAAAGTTTAAAATAAAAAATTTAAGTTCCTAAAACCAATTTAGTTTGAATAGCATGTATAAATAAACAAGAAGCTAATAATTGTGTAGCTTATTAGTCGCAACCATAAATAACGGAAAATTTGAACTACTTGGAAATCGTACACATTCGCAATCGCGAAAAATTCTATCCCCTGATTATCGGAAACAGCCAATGTAGAGCCAGATTTAGCTTCCGTTAACGATTAGTGATTACGGATTTAAATAAGTTTTCTACATAACATATTTTCAGGACCAAAATATTTGGTACATAAGCAGCGATAAAATTGGTACCAAATGCAAATTTCCTAACACCGAGAATTTTCTTACAAAAAACCTAACAGAAAACAATAAATAAATACACTTTATTTGCACCACACAAGACATTACACAAAACAGAAATACATATTAAAATAATTTTAGGCACAAAAGGCGGCCTTATCGCTTAGCAGCAACAATGTTCGACCCTAACCGAACCTGACCTTATGGGATCAATAATCCAGTGGCGTAGCGTGTGATTTCGCCGCCCGGGGCCGAACCTAAATATGCCGCCCCCCTTGTTTTCAGGCTTTTCAGGCCGTACCTTAAGGGTAAAACGGGACAAAAAGAATTTTCTAAATTGGTCCACGGGTCTTCGAGTAATCGGGGAACATACATAAAAAATGAAGAACCTCCTCCTTTTTTTTTGAGGTCGGTTAAAAACAGAATAAAATAGGTATTTAATGGTGCTCCTGTCTAACAAACGTTACTTTTTTTGCTTGTGATATTTATAACGGTAACAGGTACACGCTTCAAATGTTTAGGCTATATTTAATTATTATATTCACTTTAAAAATAAAAAATAATAATTTAAAAACACAACTACCCTGATATTAAACGAACTAAAAAGTAAGAAACAAGTTATTTTAGTTGGTATGGCAGTCGGGGTACTTCTTAGAATAAAAGGTGTTCCACAAAACGGCCCCCCGACTGCCATGTCAACTAAAATAACTAATTTAATAACAAGGCAGTCGTATTTTTTATTTTTTTATTAATTATTTTTCTTTTATACTTTTTTGTGATGATTTGCGGTATTTATGGACATGTCAAATAAATTTCTGGTTGGTCATTATTTGAAAAGATTTCTAAGTCGATCTAATTCTTCTAGAGAATTGTTGTCATGGAAACTCACGAAAAAAAGTTATTTTTGTATGTACATCCTACCTATATAAATGTGTGTGAACATATATTATATATTCGATTACTACTCTCTGATATCTTCATTTTGATACCCATATTTGTGTTCATTAAAGAAAATATTTGGTTTTCCACTTTTTAAAATGGCGCCTCAAATTCGCCATATTGTTTTTTTCCAAAAAACTATAGCCTATGTTACTCGGGAGGATGTATGGATTCCAACAATACCCCATATATCAAAATTTGTTCAGCCGTTCAGAAGTTATGGTGGAATAAAAAAACTCACGAACATACATACATACGTACATGAACCCTAAAAACATTACACTCCTTTTTTTGGGCAGTCGTGTAATAAATATTCATTAAACAGAAAAAGTACAAAAGCAAAGTGAGTTTTGATCTTGGTTGTCCAATAAATAATAACGACGGTCGCACCGCTGCGGTTTTCGAGCCCATTATAATAATAAAATAGCAACTAAACTCTAAAGTGCAAAATATTTACAAAAGTACACACTGTCCAAGTGCTCGCTTAATGGCATGGCGCCCAAAACCCTGGCGCTATTGCCTAGCTTTATAGCCATACTTGGCCATGGGGCTAAATAAACATTTATGTTGCCAGTTCTTTGGCCAAAGAGTTGGCTCATCTATCAGGTGAACATCAACATAATGACAACCATGGGCGCCGCCAGGATTTCTTTGAGGGGGGTGCAAATCTGGATCTACACTAATAATTCCGTTTCATTAGAATATTGTTTCACGGGCATTTAACTTTAAATTATGACGTTAATTTGTCAGCGTACTCATCATGGACGTACCAAACAACTTTTAAGGGTGGGGAAAAAGCATGGAGTACTTTTTACAGGCTGAACTTGCAATAGTTGAATTTTCAACGTCGCAGTAACCTTGAACCTAACTTATTGTTAAAATCGAGCAAAAAAACCTCGAAGATTTAACTTTTTTAACGTTTTAACTTAATTTTGTTTTGTTATTAATCTTTGTTGATTTGTTATCTACCTATAGCATATTTTAAATTTTCAAGTATGGTATGAGATAGAGCTCAGTGACAAACAGAAATTTTGCCGAAAAGCAGATGTTAGAGCGGATGTTTATGCTTGGCAAATTATATCAGCAAACGCGAGCGAAGCGAGCGAAAATTTTTTTAAGTTTTCTCAGAATAAGGCCCTTTCGTATGCCGTATGCCACCCTTTCGTATGCCGTATGCCGCCCTTTCGTACTCGGCCGCCCGGGGCGGTCCGCCCCCCCCCGCCCCCCCCCATGCTACGCCACTGCAATAATCGAAGATGTAAGCTTCCCTAACTATAGATATAAAAGTGTAGGCTAACTGATAACACTTGCAGGATTGAATATCCTAATAGGTAACGACAACGAGTCCTAAGATTCTGAAGTCTGATTCAACGGATGTACCTTCTAAGTTGTCATGAAGCCAGCTACCATGACCTAGTACAAGTCACACTCGGCTGCCAGAGTCGCGACAGCGTGGCGCGACAAAAGAGATATAAAGTTAAGCTGGGGTGACCATATCGCACTTCCCTTTCATCTTAAAGTCCTAGGAAACCAAACCAGACTGAATTCCCAGTTTTCGCATTGATTTTCGAATAAAAGGTCTAACTTTGTAAAGGTCTTATACTCATACAGAATATCAGGGGATTGAAGAGACAGAAAGACTTTCAATGCTTCAGTAATTAAGCCGATTGCTGATTGCCGATTGATTTTGATTGGCATTGGCAAAAAGGATTAAGAAAGACTAGAAAAACAATAGAGGCGCCAGTCGTAAAAGGCAAACAATCAATTAGTTCTGTTTCAAGACATTTTGCCAGGCACGTTGCTTTTGTTGACTTGAAGCATCGCACCTAAATCTGAACATAACTTTAGAATATTCGTAAACGCTCTCGGTCTGAGCCTCTTAGATCATAACAGAGCTAATTTAAGAATTTTAGAATTCTGGATCATGGTAGGTAGATACCTACAACTTCTGAACGTATAAATCTACTTTATTTAAAGGAATAGACTTAGCTGAACGGAAAATATACAATTCCCACGAGAATTTAATAAAATCGAAAGATCACTGATTAAATCAAGTAAGTTAAATGTACCAAGTAGTGTCCTAAGAATATGGTACGGTTGGTAATCCTAACCAGCACCCGTTATGCAAAAGAAATGTCCTTATTGTTGGGCATGTACTTAAAGGACGATTGGGCTATAAAATAAACAAAACAGGGCTACCTCCTTTTATCAGGCTTACCTACGTTGTGGTAGTGTTTAGGATTATTTGACGCAGTGTTCAATATCCCTAGTGTCGTACTGCTAGATAATACCTACCCCTGCTCATGGAAAAAACGATAGAGACAAGACCCATCCATGAAGCTTCAATGTAGCTAAAGGGCAAAGGTTGAAGGGATTAGAAAGTACCTAACTACATTTTATTATGTTGTATTCGGTATCTTTATCTTTGTCAATCCATCAATAACCAACTATTATCAGCTACATGGTGCTTTTAACGAACCTAATAAGTGTATATTAGTAAATTGCACCCATGCGAAGAGGCGAGGGGGCGTCACCTATTTATAAAGCAATAACAATAATACACATCGTCGACGTCACAATTGCTATAACGGTCCAAAAAGGACAATGTGGTGCGCCGGCGCCGGCGCCGATGCGTCGCGTCAACGATTTGAGGCCTTCTTATTGTCCTTACTTATACCTACTCGTACGATAGCGTCTCACGTTTTAGTACGTCGTTGCATCGATGCGTTGAACAGCTGAACAAGAATATTTATTAACACAAGGCTCAAAAAAACCCTTACTGCTAGTGCCTAAATAAAGATGTCATGTGTAATCATGTAAGAACACCAACGGTGGTTTCAAAATAATTTGCAGAAAACACCAGGCATAGCGATGGGTGCAACAATGTTAGGCTTTAAGAAAGTGTAGATTTGAATAGAAGGTACCTATCTTAAATGACGCATCTTCGGAGTGGCAATTAAGGCTGGTTAAAGTTGCAGTTCAGCTGCAGAACAAATGCATAAGGCTGTAAACGTAGGTACAAGCTTTTTAAGAAATTGTGGAAACAATCAGGCATATAATACAACATAAAAATGATAGAGTCATACGCGTTGATTAAGATGTTTTTAGCAAAACTGCCAGATTCCTAAATCTTAAAAAAATATATTTCCAAAGTGCAATTAAATGACTCTATATCGCGAGCTTCAAGCCATATAAGCCGTATAAGCAACTGACCCTGCTTTTCAGGAGATAAAAAAACCTAATAAGTATTTATACAATGGATCTCTTATTAAATTATTTGCACGTGTCTATAGCCATGTGCATCTCATGAGGCACTTGCAAATTTTTAGTTAAAAAGATCCATTGAATAAGAACTTATAAAGTTTTCTTGACTTCTGAAAATTAGGGGTATTGCTTATACGCCCTTCTGGCTTGAAGCCGCGATATGTAGAGGTAGTTTAATGATATATGAAGCGATGTTTAAAATGCTATAGGATACGCCAGCCGCAAGAACCGCGGCTTCCTCATAGCTGCTATACGTTGGAGCATATTAGCCGGTCGACCGCAAAGCATCCCATCCGCTAATAAATATCATGCAGATACCTCACGGAGAAATTCTAATGCAATATTGTACAGAGTAGCAACTAACGTAAAGAGGATACACAGATTTTATTGAAAGTGTTGTATTTTATGGTGACTTTAAGCGTAATAATAGTGAAACGCACTTCCTCCCGCTGAGTAATTTTAAATAATGAATTATGTTTACGCGAGTGCCCAAAAAAAGGAGTGTAATTTTTTTAGGGTTCATGTATTTATGTATGTATGTATGTATGTATGTATGTATGTATGTATGTATGTATGTATGTATGTATGTGAGTTTCTTTATTCCACCATAACTTCTGAACGACTGAATAGATTTAGACGTATGGTGTATCGTTAGAATCCTTACATCATTCCGATTAACATAGGCTATATTTTTTGGAAGCGGTCGTTATACCACAAGGCAGTCGTGTTTTTTAATTTTTTAATTATTCACTTGTTTTACAAGTTCGTAAACCAACTTGGCTGCGATCTCACCTCATGGTAGGTGACGATGCAGCCGAAGATGTATCGAAGATAGATCGTACTAACTGGGAAGCAGTAACTCCTAACGGTTTCTACACAGCATCGCGCCAGAACGCTAAATCGTTTGGCGTGCGTCGTTGCTGGTAGAGTGGTAACTAGCCAGTAGCCACAGCCGAAGTCTCTCAACAGAATTTCATAGATAAATTTTAAATTTGAAGGCTCCGAAAAACTCAGCATTTATAATAATACATTAATTATATTATGGCTTTATAGAAACGATTTACCTAATGGACAATTCAGCACACCATTTGAAACGATGTAAAATGGGAAAGTAGGTACAATAAATTTTTATTACCTTAAGAGTTGTTTGATTGATTTTACGGTTGATTAATAGAATTGATAGAAGCGTAGGAGCTTTCAAAATCAGAAAGCTATAAGTTACTTATTTACCTACTAGCTTACACCTACTATACATATATCTGATTTTGTGCCTCGTTACATCGTAATTCGCGTGAATAACAAAACTGCTATGGCATTCTCGTAACGTTTTCACATACTCAGTGATTCGATAAAAGAAAAAGAAAAAAATATTAACACTGAAAAATGAACTTTACAGTAATTGGCTTAGAGTGTAAAATTGGGGGGTAAGGGGGAGAACGACAATAACACCTAGTCGGCCCCAAGCGTCAACCTCACCTGCACGCGGTGCCCCCTGCCAGACAACAGACGAGGCTCTGGCGACCGACCAATGGCGGTATATCCATCACATCCCAACCAGACAACTGGTTGGAGGAGGTTACAGCGGCCTTGGAGCTCTAAATGGCTCCTAAAAAGACTGGTGCAGAAGGCAACGGGAAACCACTGCACTACTTTCCCAAGAGAGAAATGGTGGATTGTAACTCAGTGTTGATTTTGTCGGACGATCCGGCTAACGCCCGGCGCCACTTTCCCGGGAGAGGTGGTGTGAAATATGCTACCGGCCACGTGGGTGTGGCTCACCAGGCACCACGCGGAAATTATGCATCTGGTGCACAAAACATTGAGAAGATCCAAGCGAGGCGCCCTCAGCGCATTGGAACATGGAATGTCCGTGGCCTAAATCAAGTTGGGAAACTTAACATCATAGAGAAAGAGATGGAAAGAAAAGGAATGCAATTGCTTGGATTGAGTGAAACGAAATGGAGGAAATCAGGCCATTTTATATCCAACAGTGGTAATAAAATATACTTCTCAGGACCTGAAGAAGAAAGTAATAGAGGTGTTGCCTTTGTTGTTCCACAAAAGCTAGATAGGTGTGTAATTGGATACAAACCAGTTAGTGACCGTATAATCACTATCAAGCTTAACGCATCCCCATGTCGTTTAAATATCGTTCAGGTATACGCCCCAACATCGCAATCCAGCGAAGAAGAAATTGATTTGTTTTACGATATACTGTCTGTTTACGCGAGAGTAGCTGGCGCGAGCGCCGAGTCTATTGTTGTATTGAATCGTGTTCTTCCTCTCTAACCCGCGGAAGCGCTCATTTGCGCGTCTTGCTCGCACTTCGGTTACGGCGGGTTTTTTGTATCGAGTCGTGCGCTCCCGCTCCAACTCGCGGAAACGCCAATCTTCCTATCCCGCTCGCGCATCGGTCGACGAGAATTTTTTATGCCTGCAATGACGCGGGATTACGGGGCGCGCGCAGTACGAATCGGAGTCAGCTAGCAACAGCCGTGCGTGCGGCTGGGTTTTTTGCGGCGCCCTTTTGCCCCGGCGGTTTGTACCCCAAGAAACGTGCGTTTTGGGACCGCGTCAATTCTAATAGACAGTTTTTGTGGGGGCGCGACCTTTTGTGCGTATTCGTGAACTCATCTTGTGGCCCCAGTCTGCTGTCGACCGACAAACTTAGCGGTTCCCCGCGCGTGGCTGACGTAATTTTGATCACGTGTCGTCTTTGAAACGCGTAGTCGCGAGACGTAAATTACTATACTACGTTTGAGTAGCCACGTTTATATTTGCGCGGGTGAGTAGTCACCGAATACTGCGCAACGAGTTGCTCGTTTGGAAGCGCCGGAGTCGTTTTCGTGCCGCGGTTTGTTTTCCCCGGACCTGATTGTTTGGGGACCGCTTCGACTTGCGCTGTGATATCGCTGGGTTTTTTGGACATTGCACGCGTGTTTGGGACATTGACTAGTTGTTGTGCCGGCCTTTGTGAGTTCGCTACGCTCGCCGGATCTACCTAGTAACACGCGTGCCCAGCTGCGTTTAGCGGCGATAAAGTTCGCGGTAGTTAAGTAATTGTAGACCGCGCTGTCATTGACCGCTGACCTTGTGTGTCGTGAACCACGTACTTTATTTTATTCGCTTGAGTGTTTGTGGGAGTTGAAGCCAGCCTGAACGTTCGACATATTTTGACCGTCGCGTTCATTGTTGCGGGTTGCGACCCACTGTGCTGCTGCATTGAGCACTCCACTCATAGGAGGCGAACGAACGATTGGAGCTGTGTTCGTGTTTGACGTGTCTGGGAGCTGATTGGTGCAGAGGACCTACGGTTGCCAGCCCCACACACACACCTACACACCCCTTTACACTTTCACGTCACATACTGTCCCACATCCACTACAGGGGGCGTCGCATCGAGTATCGTCGCATGCATCAACCAGGTTAGTGACCTTCTATTTTCCTTGTCTATGTCGAAGGCTGTCGCTGCCCGAGTTGACGATTGCCGTAGTAGTGCTAGTAAAAGCCGCCTGTTATTTCCACTGATCGGCTAGTGAGACTCGGATATTACTATCCGACTCGGATTGGATACCGTCATCCGTACTGATCACTGTAGTCTCACTAGTCGGTCCCCCCTCGACCTGTCCGGGCTCGTTCCTCTATGGGCCCGGGAACTCAGCCCTCGTCTGGACAGGCAAGGGGCCGTAACACTTGGTAGCAGAGCGTGGTTTCGCGCCTTTTGGTTAAGCGGCTTTTACACGTTCGGCGCGTCGATATCGATATTTGTTGCGCGTATTTAATTCGTCGCGTATCTCTGTCGGTCACACGTTTGTAGGCGTGGTACGCCACGTGTCGGACCGATACGCCGCGTTAACGGCCACAGATTATTGTACCGCTACACCACGCGTTTTTGTAGCAACGCCGCGTTTATTTACCGCGTGCCGCGCGTTTGTTAACCGCGACCTTGATTAGCGTTCTGCACGTGTTGGTGTTTGCATCTGTGCTTGTTCTACTTCCTTGTTGTTTTATTTTTTGGTTTCGTGCTTCCTTGTAATTATTCTCGCGCAGTCTCGCCATGCCTTCGCATAGGCCTCCGGTGCGCCGTATGCAGGATGAGCTGCGGTGGGCAGCTAGCGCGCATGCGCTTATTACTCGTCCAGACAGGACGGCTAGCTTGCTCCACCGCCTTGAGCAGCTCCCAGCCAGACGAGCCCATTTTGAAGAGGCCTATTCGGAATTCCTTGCTACAGTGGAGGACGACGAGGCGCGAGAATCGGCCCAGAAGGACTACGAGCAGTTCTTCGAGTTCACAGACGATGTGCTCGAGGCTGGGGCCAAAATGAAGCGCGAGGCTCGACAGAGCATGCTGTGCGAGTCGCCTCGCCCGCAGCCGCAGCCCGCCCTATTGGGTCGGCTGCCTACTTTGGACCTTCCACACTTTGGTGGGCGGCTTCAAGACTGGATGGGGTTCATCTCCATCTTCGACAGTCTAGTCCATACCCGCCGCGACCTATCCCCAGGCCAAAAAATGGCCTATTTGCGGACCTCCCTTCAAGGGGAGGCACTTGGGGTAGTCTGCCATTTGAAGTTGTCTGACGCCAGCTACTCCACGGCCAGAGAACTCCTCGAGAGGCGCTACGCCAATGTGCGCCGCCTTGCTGACGCGCACATGATGGAGTTAATATCCCTCCCGGTTTTGAAAGACCTAGCACGTCTCCGGGAGGTGATCATTGACCCAGTCGTGGTTGCTTGCAACGCCCTTCGACAATTTGACTTACCGGTGGATCAGTGGTCCTTCTGGCTTCTTCACCTGGTTCTGTCCCGCCTGCCTCTCGATCTGCGGATCCGATTTGAAGAGAGGTACGGCGGGGACGGGGCTAATTATATACCCCCGTTCAGTGACCTCTTAAAGTTCCTTGAGGAACAGAGCCGCCAGGTGGAGAATGCCGTGGCCTCGGGAACACCGGCAAAGGAGCCGGCGCGACCGACGCCACCTTCTAAACCCACGACTTCCACCAGGGGTTCCAAGCAGCCAGAATTAGCGCAGGAGACTGGACGCCGCCCAACCTACCCGATTTGGTTCGGACAGACTGCTGGACTAATTATAAGGGAACCAATCGTTATTTGAAGGAGGTCGTCGACTTACTTGTTGAGAGCAAGCACTATGTAGGCACCGCCATGTCTAGAATGGGAGATCTTGTTATGCTTAAAGAATCTAATCTACTCCCACTATTTTGCGTCGTGGACGCATTGTTAAACTGTTATTTGGATCGGATGGCGTTCCGCGGGTGGCCGAGGTATTTGTAGGGGACTCAGTATTGCAACGTGCCGTGGTCACGTTGTCCCAACGGCCTATTAATTAGCGAATCTACATTCTTAGATTCGGAGCGGGGGATTGTTTACGCGAGAGTAGCTGGCGCGAGCGCCGAGTCTATTGTTGTATTGAATCGTGTTCTTCCTCTCTAACCCGCGGAAGCGCTCATTTGCGCGTCTTGCTCGCACTTCGGTTACGGCGGGTTTTTTGTATCGAGTCGTGCGCTCCCGCTCCAACTCGCGGAAACGCCAATCTTCCTATCCCGCTCGCGCATCGGTCGACGAGAATTTTTTATGCCTGCAATGACGCGGGATTACGGGGCGCGCGCAGTACGAATCGGAGTCAGCTAGCAACAGCCGTGCGTGCGGCTGGGTTTTTTGCGGCGCCCTTTTGCCCCGGCGGTTTGTACCCCAAGAAACGTGCGTTTTGGGACCGCGTCAATTCTAATAGACAGTTTTTGTGGGGGCGCGACCTTTTGTGCGTATTCGTGAACTCATCTTGTGGCCCCAGTCTGCTGTCGACCGACAAACTTAGCGGTTCCCCGCGCGTGGCTGACGTAATTTTGATCACGTGTCGTCTTTGAAACGCGTAGTCGCGAGACGTAAATTACTATACTACGTTTGAGTAGCCACGTTTATATTTGCGCGGGTGAGTAGTCACCGAATACTGCGCAACGAGTTGCTCGTTTGGAAGCGCCGGAGTCGTTTTCGTGCCGCGGTTTGTTTTCCCCGGACCTGATTGTTTGGGGACCGCTTCGACTTGCGCTGTGATATCGCTGGGTTTTTTGGACATTGCACGCGTGTTTGGGACATTGACTAGTTGTTGTGCCGGCCTTTGTGAGTTCGCTACGCTCGCCGGATCTACCTAGTAACACGCGTGCCCAGCTGCGTTTAGCGGCGATAAAGTTCGCGGTAGTTAAGTAATTGTAGACCGCGCTGTCATTGACCGCTGACCTTGTGTGTCGTGAACCACGTACTTTATTTTATTCGCTTGAGTGTTTGTGGGAGTTGAAGCCAGCCTGAACGTTCGACATATTTTGACCGTCGCGTTCATTGTTGCGGGTTGCGACCCACTGTGCTGCTGCATTGAGCACTCCACTCATAGGAGGCGAACGAACGATTGGAGCTGTGTTCGTGTTTGACGTGTCTGGGAGCTGATTGGTGCAGAGGACCTACGGTTGCCAGCCCCACACACACACCTACACACCCCTTTACACTTTCACGTCACATACTGTCCCACATCCACTACAGGGGGCGTCGCATCGAGTATCGTCGCATGCATCAACCAGGTTAGTGACCTTCTATTTTCC
Source organism: Coenonympha arcania (assembly GCA_036785405.1). Lineage (NCBI taxonomy): Eukaryota > Metazoa > Arthropoda > Insecta > Lepidoptera > Nymphalidae > Coenonympha > Coenonympha arcania. The sequence continues at coordinate 5,671,171 of JAWDAA010000030.1, read as the reverse complement.
TTGTCTATGTCGAAGGCTGTCGCTGCCCGAGTTGACGATTGCCGTAGTAGTGCTAGTAAAAGCCGCCTGTTATTTCCACTGATCGGCTAGTGAGACTCGGATATTACTATCCGACTCGGATTGGATACCGTCATCCGTACTGATCACTGTAGTCTCACTAGTCGGTCCCCCCTCGACCTGTCCGGGCTCGTTCCTCTATGGGCCCGGGAACTCAGCCCTCGTCTGGACAGGCAAGGGGCCGTAACACTGTCTCAGACCTTAGAGGAACTACCGCGAAGAGAGGTGACTCTAGTAATGGGAGACCTTAATGCCAAGATCGGCAAAACAGTTGGTGATGCCCATCTTAGACATCTGGTGGGAAGGTTCGGGATTGGCGAAAGGAACGAAAGAGGAGAGCGTTTGCTGCAGTTCTGTAGTGAACAGGACCTCGTGATTACGAACACATGTTTTAAACATCATATTCGCCGACTGTACACATGGATATCACCGGGAGACAGATGTAGAAACCAGATCGACTATATAATGATTCAGAAAAGATGGAGGTCGTCCATTATGAACACGCGCACTCTGCCAGGAGCGGATTGCGGAAGTGACCACCAACTTCTTCTCACTACTCTAAGGCTGCGTTTTAAGTCATTGCAGAAACCGACTCGAGCACCAGATCTGCGACGAGTGAACACTATCGGGTTCAAACAAGCCATAAGTAGTAAAATCCAAGACTTCCCACAGGACGGCGTGCTCGATCCGAATCAATCATGGAACCGTTTAAAAGAAGCAATTGTAGAAGTAGCCAAGGTAAATACACTACCAAAAGGGACCATGAAGGATTTTATAACACCGGACACAGCAAATGTCATTTTAGAGAGGCGGAAATTGAAGGAGAATGGTCTTGTTTCACCAGAAGATCACCACAGATATGCCGAATTGAGTGCAGAAGTACAGCGACGTTGTCGAAAGGACAGGACTAATCAAATTAATGAAATCTGCGAAGAGCTGGAAAGACATTCTGTTAAGAACGAAACAAAAGATCTCTTCCAAAAAGTAAAAGTCCTAACGAGAACTCGTACTATTAAGACATCCGCAATTAAGAATGAAAGAGGGGTTTTAGTTACCGAAACCAAACAAGTCCTGGAACGCTGGAAGCAATACTGCGCTGCTCTATATCAGAATGAAGCAGCGGTCGAGGAACTGCAGAGCTGGGACACGGAAGAACTAGAACCAGACATTCTACAGTCAGAGGTGGAACTAGCAACATCTTCGCTGAAATTGGGCAAGTCTCCAGGGAAAGATGCGATTCCAGCTGAGCTCATTAAAAACCTAGGTCCAGCAGGCACTAAAATAATAACGGATATCTGCAACTCCATCTGGAAGACAGGGCAGTGGCCTCAAGACTGGACTGAATCCGTTTTTATACCGCTGCACAAAAAGGGTTCGACTACTGATTGCGGAAACTACAGAACGATAGCCCTTATATCGCATGCAAGCAAGATACTTCTCCATATAATCAATAAGCGACTAAAAGCCTATCTAGATCGTCAAATCCCCGAAGAACAGGCAGGTTTTGTAAAGGGAAAGGGCACACGAGAGCAGATCCTAAATATCCGCCAGATTATAGAAAAGAGTCGTGAGTTCAACAACCCTGTTGTTCTCTGTTTTGTGGACTATACCAAAGCATTTGATTGCGTAGTATGGAGCAAACTATGGTCGGTTTTGGAAGAGATGGGAGTGCCAAAACATCTTACCGATCTTATCCGTAACCTTTACTGCAGCAACCGATCCTTTGTTAAGGTTAACACCGACTGTTCTGATGTGTTTGCTACGAGCAAAGGCGTACGTCAGGGCTGCATCCTTTCTCCAATGCTATTTAACATATACGGAGAATACATTATCCGCAAAGCTTTGGAGAATTGGGACAGAGGATTCCCCTTAGGTGGAAAACGGATATGCAACCTAAGGTATGCAGATGACACTGTTATTGTCTCTACTTCACTGGAAGACATGCAAGAACTTCTGCGAAGACTGGAAGCGGAAAGTTTGGAGTTGGGCTTAAGTATTAACAGAAGCAAAACCAAGATCATGATAGTAGACCGCGCTGAGAAACTCGCAAAATCTTGCCCTATTCCATCTATAGAAGTTGTGGAGGAGTATACCTATCTAGGCTCCCAAATTTGCAGTGACGGGAGTTGTGTTCCGGAAGTTAAGAGACGAATTGCTATGGCGAAAAGTGCCATGACACGACTAACTGGTATATGGAGGAATCGTGGTATAAGCAACACCACTAAGAGTCGTCTGGTCCGTGCTTTAATATTTCCAATATTTATGTACGGAGTGGAGACATGGACCATTAAGGCAAGAGAAAGGCAAAGGATAGACGCGTTCGAGATGTGGTGCTGGAGGCGCATGTTAAGAATTCCTTGGACAGCCAAGCGCACAAACGCGTCTATCCTGTCACAGCTAGGGGTAAAAACACGACTTTCCTCCATATGTTACCAACGCCTGCTCTCCTATTTTGGACACATTATGCGACGTGGGAACGATAGCTTAGAAAAGCTTATTGTGACGGGCAACACCGAGGGCAAAAGACCGAGAGGCCGCTCACCAACCAGATGGTCAGACCAGTTGAGGGACTCCAAGTGCAAATTTCACACTATTGCAAGACTGGCCTCCGATAGAACCCGGTGGAAGAATTTAATCCGCTCGAGGTTGCAAAATCCCCAGGACCACGATCTTCAGTAATGAAGGAACGACTGGAGAGAGAGAGAGAGAGTAAAATTGAATGTATTTCATCATAGGAAATACAATGCTCAACTTAGAGGCGCTTAAGTAATTTCCGACCGACCGAGTCGACCAATATGGCGTTTTGAACTACATTCAATTTTACGCTCTATGCTAATTGAATTAAAATTAATTTTTCAGTGTCCGCAAAAAATGTTTTGAATTCAATATCGTCTGCATAAGTACGGAAATAGAATCACCTTTTTAAACATATCACATCACGAAATGTAGCCGACACGTAACGTGAATAGCCCCCCTGGCAGGCATTCACATAACGCGTTAGCTACATTTCGTGAAGTGAAATGTTTAAAAAGGTCATGGCATTTCGTATATGAGCAGACGATATTGAAACCAAGATATTTTTTGCGAACACCGAAAAAAATATTTTACGACTTTTGACATAGAGCGTAAAATTGAAGCAGTTCAAAACTAACATGATCGATAATCGTGAAATTAAATTTACTGTTCAAGATAAGGTTCCATCATATTATTTCCTTATCACTCATCGTATTTCCTATGTTGAAGTACCTACATTCAATTTCACACTCTAAATCAATAAACGTAAAGTTAATTTTCTCGATAGAAAGTTCTCCCAAAAGTTGCTGCAAAATCTCAGTTTTTCTACGTTTTATCGGAAACTGCATTGGCTGTAATTGTAATTTTTGTTTTAGTGTCGGTAATAATAATGTTCAATCAAAAACGCTTGGAAACTGATTTTTGATAACTGGCTTAGTTTTTGAGTAGGTAATTAGGTAAAAGGTCGTTTTTCTGTTATATTCTTCCGCGACGCTGCATGTCGCACTTACCAACGTATTCGTGAGAGTGAGAAAGACAAAAATAAATAAATCCCCTTAAAGTGGGGATATACTCTCTATCCGAGAGTATAGTTAATGATTATAGGTAATGATGGACCTCAACACATGGCGTAAGGTGATTACGCTTGTTTATAGCCTTTATAGGTAATAGTTAGCGGTAAATATGATGGTAATAAGATTGATTGCCAATAAAAACGGTAATTGCCTCTTGCGATAGAACTTTTGTAAGGTCTCAACTATCAAGTCTCAACAGATGCAAGGGCCGGACGTTGACCTCTTTACAAAGGACGGGCGAATTTGTACTTACAATATTTAAACTTTCGTTTAGGAATTTAGGTATCGTCATGTTTGTATTATGTGTTAGCGTAACTTTGCTATAGTATGAGAATTTTGTTTCGAAAAATCAATGCTTGTAGTGAAGTCTGTTAAGACGTCACTTCCCGGACTATCCAAGTACTTACAACGAATACGTGGTCTACAGGCTTGCTGTTTCATCTAACGCAATCCTAGAAAAGATTCATTGCGAAAAAAAACGAGATAACGCCTGTGTCCTGTTTTGTGTGTGTTTAGGTAAAAAACTAAAACTGACAATCCATATTTACGTAGGCTTCAAAAACTGAATCTTTCAGGGAGCGAAAAAATTACCCATTATATGTACCTGAAGAAGGTTTCCGTAAAAGAGCGATTTAATTTTTTCTATTAGTAGCACTTACCCGCAAAAGGAACATCGCACACGTACTCCTCCACGCAGTTGTCGGTGTTGCCGCTGCGATCCGTGGCGCCACTGGCGACGGACACAGCTGACGGCGCGCGCAGCAAACTCACCTCAGTCTCCGTTTGACTGTCGCGCAGCATGGATCTCCGCTTGTATTCCTGTTGAAAAAATACCACTCGTTGTGTTTTGTTTAAATTAATTATTGGTTAGCAGTTAGGAATGAAAAAGGCCCTTGGAAATGAGTGTTTGTTCTACCTGTTCACAAAATGCTATTAGGTAAGTATAATCTCATAATGGCTGATGTTTTTCTCAAAGAGCAAGTGCCGAGTTTCCTGGCCGTTCTTCTCGGTACAAAATTGTTTCTCGAACGTGACGGTACAGTTTGTCATTTCAAGTTGGCCCAGTTTATAGGCGAAATGGAAAACAATACGTAAAAATTTTGATTTTATATTCTAAACAGTAATATGCTATTTATAATTTTTTAGGTTACACACCTTTACGTACCGTGGGTCTAGCTAGGTACTTACTACATCATAAAAAAATAGAATGTATAAACCTAATTAAAACATGTTGACTTACCATTAAACTGGACGCAATAATGTAATAAAATGGAAAATTCTTTCCAAAAAACCAACTTCAAATGCCACTACAAAGAATGAAATAATTTTTAATGTACACCAATTCGAAGTTGGGCAATGTTTTGTTCAATCATTAATAGTCCTTCTTATTATAAAACTTGATGTGGAAAGAAACGACAAATTTATCGACAATACGAAGGACTATTAGTGAATGAACGAAACATTGCCCGACTTCGAATTGGTGTACATTAAAAATTATTTCATTCTTTGTAGTGGCATTTGAAGTTGGTTTTTTGGAAAGAATTTTCCATTTTATTTTATACTTTTTAGTGGAAAACAACTAATGCGCAAGGCATTGAAAAATGCCCACATCGCTTGAAGTATGCTTCTAAAATCTGAAGAGTTCCCTCAATTTCTCCAAGATCCCATCATCAGATCCTGACTTGATGAATACAGTCATTACTTGATGACTGCAAGGAAATGCAATAGTAACTATAAAAAATACCTAAATCGCTTCAAGCATTCTAGCAAAATTTGAAGAGTTCCCTCGATTTTACCAAGATCCCATCATCAGATCCTGACTTGATGACTATGGGACTATCTGTGAACTATACCCATTCAAAGAAAAAAAGAATTTTTGAAATTGGTCCACGCATCTTCGAGTAATCGGGGAACATACATTAAAAAAAAAAGATTCCGACGAATTGAGAACCTCCTCCTTTTTTTGAAGTCGGTTAAAAAGATGCCATACCTTGGCCTAGAGTTATCCTGGTTTGCTTTACATTGCATTTGCTCTCTAATATATAAAATTCTCGTCCCAATGGACAACCGCAACGTTGTATAGAGTGTTGGTACCAAAAACAAATTAGAGCGTAAAGCAAAGAAACATGACCTATTGGAACGTATTTTCTTTTCTTTAATTTTTGGTATATTTTTTGTTTCCAAGAAATATTGGGTTCTCGAGATATTGATTTTTGAAAAAACATTAATATCTACTATTTTTGACGTTCGACGACCATATTTATTCTGTTCAAGTTGAATTGACAACTGACAAGTGACAACCACAGAACACATATACTCTCTGTGACAACGGTGAACGCTGAACGTCTTGTCAAAACACCGCCACAGACCCGCCTGCCTTTACCTGTCATGTTGGTACTAGGTATTGCGTGTAGTTATCTAAGGCGTGTAGTCTGCTTTACCTTTTAGAACTTAAGGTTTATTATTGTGTGATTTGCAATGTTGCCAATATAACTTCAGGGAACAAGTTACAGTGAAGGAATGTACGTTTCAATATACGCCAGCATCAATAAAAGGCTGGTTTTTTGGAAAATATTAAAATAGTTTACCCGTATTTTTAAAATAAATTATTTATATTTTAAAAACCCTTGAAAAATGCTTATTAAAATTACATTTCATTTAGCATGCAACAAAGCAAATATTGTTTGGTACCATTTTTGCGGTTCTCCAAATGTTACCAAACTCTTCCGCAACGGCTTGACCGATTGTTATGAAAATTTCTGTGTATGTTAGGTAGCTCTGAGAGTTGGTCGTAAGCTATTTTTTATATCCTCAATGGCAAAACAACGTTTGCTGGGTTAGCTAGTAAGTATATAATATTAACACTCAGGAATGCTTTCCTTGCAGCACAGCAAAAATGGATGATCTCTCTCCTAAAGTCTAACGTTTGAGATTTGTAGTTTTAGGCATGTATACCTACCTCAACCTAACGTATTCTTTATTTTTTTCTATTTCAGTAGGTATATGCTCATGCTATTCTATGTACAAGTGCTCATTGTATTTAAGCTAATTTAAAATCACTAAAAGCGTTTTTGCTATTTTAATAACACAGGCACGAGACTATAGCACAGATTTCTTTAAAATTTTATTGGGTAAGTTTAGGAAGTAACTATTTTATAGTCAATAATTTTGTTGTATCGGTAAGTTAATTCTTCACTATAATGAGAAACAAAATATTGCCACGAAAAAGAAGTGCTACGCATTCGCTATAAACTTTATAAACTTTGCTATATTTGCCACGCATTTGCTCTGAACTTTTTTGTAGGTAAACAGCAATTGGAAAAATTCGTTTTAGAAACTTTCTTATAACACTACCACTAACAAAAGGAGCTTGGTGAAAAATCATTTATTGATGAGACAAGTAATATTCTCTTATGATAAATTAAACTATTGAAGTCTAGAATTTTCGAGCCCTAAGTTCAGCCGCCGCGCCGAAGTGACGGTGCCTGAACCTTATTTCAATTGCTATGCAATATGCATTGATTAGCGTAGCCGTTTGATTTATCGCCAGCGCTCTGTTGTTTTGGCTCAGATATAATGCATATAATTGGCTCAGATAACTTGATATATTATGTGCATAATAATTAATAATATTAATAATTTTGTTAAAAAAAGCGATCTCCATGCTATTAACCTTAGAAGTAAAGTGAATAAAACAAGACTAGAGAAAATAAATAAATCATTTAAAGGCAATGGGATACGCTTTTACAACAAACTTCCTAATGAAATATTAAACTTATCCCTCAATAAGTTCAAAGTCGCTGTAAAACGAAAGCTCGTTAATAAAGCTTACTATAGTATTAAGGATTATTTACATGAATCAAATCCTTGGGAGTGAATGAACTGCTGTATTATAATTACTAGCTCAACTAGTTTTTAAGAGCATTTGTGAAGTGGTGATAACCGAAAACAAAACCCGGCTGAGTTTGTTGTGGGCTTCTTCTCAGTGCAGGGCGCGTTCGAACCCTCGTAAACTTAGTTTTAAGTCGACTTGTAGTTATTACCGTTCATAATATTATGTAACAAATATTGTTGACGTTTTACAAGTGCCTTGTAAGTTAGGCCTATGTGAAATAAATATATTTTGACTTTGACTTGTAGTGTTATACACTACCATCTCACTCAATCAACCCTCCGGTAACCCCAACCTAGAAGTTGGCAACCAGTTGCCTCGTCTGTGGCTTACGCCCACCTTCAAACCCAAGGCACGTCACTAGATAGTAAAACGGAAAAAGGTACATCACTAGCCGGACGTAGATTCGGTCAGCTAGTCGCACACGGACAACCGACGCTTTCGGACGCGTCTAGTCCCTTCAACTTAAAAACGGCTCACTAGCTCGATATGTGAAGCCGCATCAGGGCTCGATTCCCCCTGGAGTGAGCACAAGTTCATCGGTCGCTTCGCGACCACCTCAAAACGGGTGTCTAAACCCCACTCGCTCGCACTTCGCGACAGGTGCCAGCGACTTATCCCAACATGGCGGACCACGCCGCGTAATGGCCGTACTTTTTCGTAATCGGCGCTTTGGTGGACGTTTGTTTAGCTCTTGAGATCCTACCGCCAATGTAAAGTAACTATAAGTAACACAGTGCAGTGAGGTGAAGTGATCGTCGAAAATAAGTGATGCCTCCAGGCGAACGAACGCGCCGCACCCAGACGGACACGTGGTCGGGAGCCAGACCATCAGCCCTGCTCCCCATGGTACAGCAGTGAGACGCCAGCGCGTATCCCAGTACGTTCCCTGCTGGTTGGCCGGCCGCCGCCGCCAACCCTCCACGACGCGCGCATCGGGATCCTGGACAATCCGTATCGTAAACTCTTCCTTTCTCTGTGGACTTTCATCTACCCCATTTTCGCGAGCGCTTCCCGCTAGCGTAATTCGCCACACAATTACCGTCGAAAACGGGAATAATTCGGCCTTGATTTCTAGACTAGTCGCCTAGTTCTTTAGCCATTAAGCCAAGCGCATGTATTACTAACCTAATTTAAATTCCGAATACAATTGTAAATGATTTTCTGATCAATCTCTTAGTTTAATTTAATTCCCGACAACCCTGGAGTTGCAGCCATCGACGAGTGACGGATTCCAGAACGGCCCTTGATCCATAAAGGTTCAAGCCAAAAGCCGGCACGAGCTACCTCCTTTCTTTCTATTCGACAAACAGTGCAGCGTTGGTAAGTGGCGGTGAACAATCATCTTCGCCGACCTAGGTCGCATACGCCGGATAGTGCACCGCACGCTACAGACTTTGATATGAGAAAGTTTACTTGAAAAACTTTAAATACTCAGGTGTGTTCAGACACTTATGGTCGGAATCATTGGTTGTCATGGCAGTTTTTATGTTTTTAGGTAAATATAATGATGTTCCTATACATATAGTTAAAAGACGTTAACTTAACCATAAAAATTCAAACTTACGAAAAATTAAAACGCCACTAAGTAATTAATAGCAAAAAAAGGTTTAACAAAAAAAAAAAACACATAAAAAGTACAGACATTTATTGTCATATATCCATAATGAAATAAAAAATACAAATGAAGCCTTAAAATAAAATAAAATAAAAATGCTAAATTAATTCGAACTAATAATAATTATCTTACTCATGTTTATTAATAGTAGAATTTTTAACAACCGTAAATAAATTCAAAGTTTTTAATCAGATAACATAGGTAATACTCCAATGGGTAAGCAATAGGTACACTGTAGGAATCAAAGAAATGCAAGAAAATATGTATTAGAGTTAACAAAACTACTAATTTAACAAATCTCAAACATTGGTACTCTTTTCAAAATATCCTGTAGGAAAAGAATACCACTAGTTTTACACTTGTTCTAAGTAGTTTATGTATTTTGTGTCTTCTTCGAGTTAAGAAAATCTGTTAATTTCAATGACCTAGGATATTTTTACAGAATATACTTCGGTGAGTGTGCTCAGGAACTACATAACTTTGTAGGTCCTTCACCTTTCTACCATAGGACTGCAAGACGCCGAGAGCAGTGGCATCCTTATGTGGTTGACGTCCAACAAACTCGCACGAAACGTTTTTCTTCCACGTTTCTGATACGAACCGCTAAGGTATGGAACGCCCTACCAACTTCCGTGTTTCCAGCCAAGTTCAATCTGGGTGCCTTCAAGAGAAGAGTGAATAGGCATTTTCTAGGCAAGCGCGCTCCATCCTAGACCTCATTATTGCTTTCCATCAGGCATGATTGTCGTCAAGCGCAAGCCTATCTTCAATAAAAAAAATAGCTTAATTATTTTGACAATTTCAAAAATAGTTTTATTATTTTCTTCGAGGAATATTTCGAAAGTAGTTTTGTATATACCAAATAAGTTTAATTTCAAGATTTTGTTAACCCGAATACATAATAATCTCAACTTTCGATAAGTAAATTCAGTGACTCCTTCGATGAACCTATTCCGTTTCGGTCATAAAATCTAATAAAATCCGAATCATGATACTGTCATGTTGGTAATATAACATAGGAATGAATATATCTTATTCAATCGTGTTAAGAAAATAAAGAACAAAATAATATAAAACTAGTCACTATTTATACTGATATCCTAATTTTTTTCAAATACCCGTCCACACTCGACACTCGTCCAGAGATGAAACTCTGCTTCAGTTATTCCTTGTATAATCCTCTAAAACATTGTTAAAGTTTCGTCAAAATGAGTTCAGCCGTTTCGGTATATTTTATAAGTACAGTCTTGTTTTACCTGGGATAGTATGGAAAAACCTATTAGGAACCATATGTTATATTCTTTTTGTATACAATATTTTAGTCAATGTATCAATTTCAAGCTTACGCTTGACCAAAAAATTCATTATACATTCAAATTCTTTATACAAAAAAAATATGACATGATTCTTTCCCCCAACTGTCCCAGTTAAAAAGACATAGTCTTACAAAAAATATTTTCTTAACACGAACGATTTTTAAATTAACATTAACCAAAGTCAAAAAAAATTAAAATGCATAATATAAATGTCTTTAAAAATTAATCCAGTATAATATTTATTTCAGCAAGGAATTTTAATAAGAAATACTATTCACGAATCACAATTTAAAATAATAACTCATATCATTACTCAATCAATAATAGTCTAGCACCTAGTAAAATTAGGAAAATAATTTCTAAGTTCGAATACATAAAAAAAATATATATTATTTACAAAATAATAAAAAAGTATGCAATAATAGTAAATGTAACATAGCACCATACGACTAAAAGAAAATCACAATCACCTATGGCGGTATTTTAAGTCTTAATACCTCACCCAATAGCATGCCAAATTCTGGAACTTGGTACCTCCACTTAAAATAGGAATAAAACGTAAATCTAAATTCCGCTCCTGTAAACTGAGAACTCAACGAAGAGCCAATAAATTTTAGAGTAAGATCTAGGCGATTCACGTAAGGCGCCGGCTACATTTCGTGAAGTGAATTGTTTTAAAACGTCATGGCCTTTACGTTTACACATAAGCAGACGATATTGAAAACAAAACATTTTTTGCGAACACTGAAGAATTAATTTTACGCCTATTGTATTGACATAGAGCGTAAAATTGAATAAAGTTCAAAACGCAACATGGTCGACAATCGTGAATTAAATTTACTTTGCACGATAAGGTTGAAAGATGGTATTTCCTATGTCGAAATACATTCAATTTTACACTCAAAACCAATAGACGTAAAGTTAATTTTTCAGTGTTAATTTTTTATTTTATTTCTTGATACACATAAATAAGTGTGTGAAAACGTAACGTGAATAGCCTTCAAGGTACCAATAGTGAAAACTCAGAATTTTCCACGCTTTGGGAAAGGCGTTTATTTATTAAACCAATCAACTATTAACAACATCGCCCTGCGATTTCTTTCTAATTCTAATCTCTTCTACAACCTCCATTATTAGCTGAAATTAATATAGAAAAATACAAATAAATCGGAATTGCGTCAAAATAAAATGTTTATAAACTAGCATGCACATGCAAAAATCTTAATATATATAAATCTCGTGTCAGGATGTTTGTCCGCGATGGACTCCTAAACCACTTAACCGATTATAATAAAATTCGCACACCATGTGCAGTTCGATCCAACTTGAGAGATAGGATAGTTTAAATCTCAAATTATAGTCGCAATTTTAATTTATTAATATAACAAAAACTTTAGCCACAGCAACACGTGGCCGGGTCAGCTAGTTATAATATAAAAGAAAGACCGTTCGCAAAAGCTTTGCCGATGAATCCCCATCCCACTTCATACTACCGCCGCCCGCGTATAATTATATTTCTATATAATCTGAATCTCGGAAACGGCTCGAACGATTTTCATGAAATTTAGTATACAAGGGGTTTTGGGGGCGATAAATTGATCTAGCTAGGATTCATTTTTAGAAAATGTATTTACCAAAACAAAAAATATAAATTGGCGATAAAGTAAAACTATAACAGTAAACTCCTGCTGCCATCTATTGGTGAGTAGCTGTAATACTACCGAGCAAAGATCACCCAGATATTAATTATAATATTCTACGTTAAACTTATTTTATTAATCAAGAATCCCTTAATGTGTTGTTTGCACGTGTTTATTGTAGCTATTGCAACTTTATTTTTGAAAAATCGAAACACTAAACTTTCATAGTCATAACATGCTTTAGTGTATCAAGTGTTAAAAAACTAATATAATTGTATTGTGATCATAGTTTATTTGATTTTTGGTTAGTATCGATTGAAAGTCGCAATGGGATGTTAGAAACAATACATGAAAAGCAACGATTAGTAAACATTATTTTATTTCGGGAAAACTATTTACAGATATAAGAACTCAAACGAAGATTTAATATAGGAAATACATGTGGTTTTAGTAAAATGATTTGAGCTCATGCAAATACAATAATGAGAATAATTACTGATCTTCAAAACACGTGCTAAATTCTAACCCGGATTTCGGGCAGTGAATGTAAAATTGGAAGATCTATTCTAAGCGTTTTGTAAACAAAGTTTTTTAACTCTGCTTACGATGGTTATGCGATACTTTACTATAAGAAATCGTCACGAAAAGAAAATTCGCAACGCTGTCACTGTTATACTAATTTTAACCTTAGAAAAATGGCAACGAGTTCTTTTTCATTAAATCTCCTTTACAGCAATAAATAATAATTCAAATAATAAAATGGAAAATTCTTTCCAAAAAACCAACTTCAAATGCCACTACAAAGAATGAAATAATTTTTAATGTACACCAATTCGAAGTCGGGCAATGTTTTGTTCAATCATTAATAGTCCTTCTTATTATAAAACTTGATGTGCAAAGAAACGACAAAATTATCGACAATACCAAGGACTATTATTGAATGAACGAAACATTGCCCGACTTCGAATTGGTGTACATTAAAAATTATTTCATTCTTTGTAGTGGCATTTGAAGTTGGTTTTTTGGAAAGAATTTTCCATTTTATTTTATACTTTTTAGTGGAAAACAACTAATGCGCAAGGCATTGGAAAAAATGCCCACATCGCTTGAAGTATGCTTCTAAAATCTGAAGAGTTCCCTCAATTTCTCCAAGATCCCATCATCAGATCCTGACTTGATGAATACAGTCATTACTTGATGACTGCAAGGAAATGCAATCGTAACTATAAAATATACCTAAATCGCTTCAAGTATACTAGCAAAATTTGAAGAGTTCCCTCGATTTTACCAAGATCCCATCATCAGATCCCGACCTGATGACCATAAGACTACCTGGAAAAAATTACTCTTTCAAATAATACCCAAATCACTTCAAGTGTGCTTATAAAATTTGAAGAGTTCCCTCGATTTCTCCAGGATCCCATCATCAGATCCTGACTTGATGACTATGGGACCATCTGTGAACTATACCCTATCAAACAAAAAAAAAAATTTCGAAATTGGTCCACGCATCTTCGAGTAATCGGGGAACATACATAAAAAATAAAAAAAATAAAAAAAAAAAAAGATTCCGACGAATTGAGAACCTCCTCCTTTTTTTTGAAGTCGGTTAAAAATGAAAACAAGCTTTTATATGGCAATTTATCCATATTCTTCTGAGCAAACCCTTTTATTTGATACCCATATTGCAGGATTGCATTATAAGTTACTAATCCACCATCTTGTGTTCCGCCATATTGGTTTTGAATTACATCACATAACTAACCATAATATATTGTAATCCAAACTAAAGATGTATAGAAAACTCACAATCGGTTGAAGATATTATATGCTTCAAAATTGAGTTGCAAGATTCCCCCTAAACAAACATTGCAAGTGAAATAAAACCTTGTAAAAGGGCCGATACCTAGGGCTTTAGATTTACTATTTCAGCTATATAAAGGGTTTTAGAGTTCACATTTGCACAACGTAACGACTAATGGAAAATTAACTCTATAGGTGTTTGAAGGTTGAAAATTGTAAAGAACTTCGTTCCCAATTTCCGGGATTCCGCACGTATTTGGAAGAATCCTCAAAAAACTGATAGCAATAGCGTGCGATACATAATCCTCAATCAGGACTAACCTGACTCAACGGCCTGATCCTTTCGTGTATGCTGTTCTCCGCCTGCTTCGCTGAAGGCGGCGGATGGTCAGGGGTCGGAGGCTGCTCATAATGCGTCGGCGACAAAGGGATATCTACCCTCGAGCCAGAGGAATACCGCTCGCATTCGCTTGGACTGTTCATCGACTGGTCATCGAGTAAACTCTCCATTGAGGACCTTTCTTGGTTCGAGTACTTTCTGACTCTCTTGTCCGCCATTCTAGTTTCGAAGTTGTCGTGTTGGGGACCGAATGTGTTCCTTCTTAGTTTCCTTCGAGGGTTCTGTTCTTTTATCACGACATTTTCATACATAGCAGTGATCGCTACGGGCTGCGTGCGGTTCTTCAGGCTCGGTCGAGGGTTTGGCACTGGGATAGCTCTGGGCGAATTGTGATTCTCTTCGTATTCTGAATAAGACAGTTTGCTGTCCACGTATTGGTCCACGGATCTGCCGTGTTTGAGGTAATGTTTGGCATCCTGCAACAAAAAAGGAACGTTTTATTGCAGGAACTGAAAGATGAGGACGTAACGCTACCGGTTTTTATGGACAGTGGTTCAAGGGTTCTTTGGTTTCGTCTTTAGTTCAAGGTGCAACCTCCTAATCGGGGGATAAGTGCATTCCCAAGCATACACCTCTGACTTTTCAGAGTTATGCGCATTTGTGACAACTTAATCACTTGCTAAGCGGTGAAGAAAAATGTACCTATTGAAGAAACCTGCGTGTCGAGTCTTCCATGATCTATTCTTCACTCTGTATTCTTTAGTGAAGCATGCCAAGCCGGTCATAATTCATTTCAATTTAGGATGAATAAAGTTTTAAATATCCTGATTTAGAAATTTTTACTAAAGAATGATCTCTTGTATTTAACTTTTCAACTCGGTTCGACAACAAGGAAAACTATTTCTGTAAATCTGACGGTATAGTTACTAAATATTTCCTCATTACTCTGTTTTATCCAAAGCTATATGAAAAGGAAAACGGACATTTAAATTCTATGAATACGATTTTACAGATTTCGCCGTGTTCATATTCTACAGAATAAGCTGATTTTAAGACATCCAGAAATTACTTATTACAAGCAAGTTCAACATACTGCTGAATTAATTAAACATAGCGAATTGGCAGTCTAGCACAGAAATAAAATTGATTAGGCCGCTGCTGGTATGATGTTGTCGATCGACAACACTTAATAAAAGATTCCGACGAATTGAGAACCTCCTCCTTTTTTTTGAAGTCGGTTAAAAATAAGTATTATTTCCACCCATATTCCTGAACCGAAATTATTTTAGAAGAAACAATGCACCGTTAAAATTACTGCACTCGCAAAAACTCAAAAACTTAGGTAGGATCTATCATAAGGCGTTCAATTCACAGGTAAGGGAAAAATCAGATTACTGTATCATTTATATTAGGTAGGTAGTTGACAAAAAATCGGTTCATTAAATTTTAGCTGTCTATCAGGAACAATAAACAGTCGTGTTATCCACGATTAAAATAAAAATGGTTTTGCAGTACGAGGTTACCATGGAATCCTTTCGACGCGTTTAGGAGTTAAAGTTTTTTTTCCGAGGCGTAGGTTTCAAGCATGAATTCGGTATAATATGATGCCAGATCAGAGACCTACCTGTATTTCATCCAGGTCATCCTGGCTCCGAGCATGAGCTCTCAGCTCATAACTGTACCCGGATGATGGAGAATTGACGTGGGTAGGGGACACTGACAGGTTCCTTCTAGGGGGCTTCTTGGGAGGGGTGGGCTGTGGAAAAACAGGCGTCTCAGGGCTAAGAGTCTTATTTTAAGCTGTCAAATTTGTAGAGCGTCATGTCAATTTACGACTAAAAATTAATCCCATTATTCATAAACGTGATATAGCGGTCGAAAAGTTATACTCTGTTTTGTCTTTGTTTGTCAACAGTAATTTGACATTCGGATGAAAGAGACAAAACAGACAAGAAACGACTATTGTACCACTATTTCACGTTTATGAATTAGAGGGTAAGCCTCGTAATCGTATAACAATCGTATAATCGTAATAACAGTAATGGGACATAACAGTTAAGTACTTGAATCAATGGATTTTCTTAGTTTAAGTTCTTTCCTGAAATATTTTACGCATCCCATTACATTATAGTCAGTATGTCGCTGCACGCGTTGCAATAAAATAGGGTAACAAGATGGCACCCGGCGACAGGGCGGCAGAAATCACAAGAGGTCTCTTTTACCTTTTTAATGCACCGTGTGCAGCGGAATATCCCGTTAACTACAGGCAGGACTAGATAAACCACTCGGACAAAGCACTGACGAGGTATTTACCACTCGGGACAGTACTTAAGAATATTGTGTAAGAATTGTCGTTAAAGATATAACTGTCAAGTTTAAAGCAGCTACTCGTACTACCAACAGTTTTGTAGCGATGCCTTAACTCCAAAATATTGTTGAAGTACAACTTTAATATAATTTATTCAATAAATTGATATGACGCTCTTTATATTAATAGAGTTGCAAAAGTCTAGATAGGGAAATACGTACACGAAAATTACGCAACATAGGGAAAATTCGCCAAAACACCGACTTTCCTGTATGGAATTTGCCTTGCAGCATTTTTCCGTTCACATAAGAGAGAGGGGTTATACCTACGATGAATAACTTAGTTAATATAGGGATATAAACTGGCAATTTATAAATTACCTACATCAATCAAGGAATAGTTTATGGAATATCAATTTACATATTCCAAGAAATCAATCGTCAATATTCAATAGGCAAATATACTTTATTACATACAGGGGGGGGGGGGGATTCACGTACGTTTTCACACATCGAGTGACGTGAATCAAGAAGTCATTCAATCTTATCGCGCAAAGTAAATTTAATTTCACGATTCTTGACCATTTTTCGTTTTGAACTACATTCAATTTTACGCTCTATGTCAATACCAAGTCGTAAAATAGATTTTCAGTGTTCGCAAAAAAATGTTTTGGTTTCAGTATCGTCTGCTTATTTACGCAAATGCAGACAAAAAGCAAAGACATTTTAAACTTTTCACTTAATGAAATGTAACGTGTGAAAGTGAATACCAGGCCTAACTTAACGGCACTTAAGACGAGTCATTTCATTTTTCAATCTTTCACTTAACAAATTTTCTATCGTCGAATTAACACGACTAGAACCTCAGTCTACAGATAGGCCGTGAGCAAAACAATTTCCAGGGTAAGTGGGTAATTTTAAAACAGAATGAAACGGTTTGTCTATTTTCAGCGGAGTACAATGTCGTCAGCAACTCAGAACAGAGGTATAAGTGCTCGCAATTGCGTAATTGTGGATTTCAACGATTGCGAAGAACAATTTATGTGCACTGTGGTCTAACAGAGGAAATGGATAGGCATGTGAGATGGGTCGAATAAAAGGAATAAGCACCATGAGTATTTGGCAAGCCTTTTGTAGAAATATCTGTAGGAAACTTTCCATATATTTTGGAAAGAAGAATTATAAGATGTGATGGTGAAATATTATTTAGTGATGTAGCGTCAGACTGAGGACTTGATGATTTTTTATTAATAAAAGAAAATATCGACTGTGAAGGTTGCAGGAAGGAAGAGGCTGAAATCCATCTAAAGAATAACTATTCAATGAACCTCACCTTCGGTTATGACAAGCTACGTTCTGAGCAAGAGGAGCCCTGAATGTATTAAGACATGGCTTTAGATAATTCATTGATGAATTAAGCTGCTACTAAAAAGCTGTTTTATGTAGTTCAGCTTTTCTTGATGACAAAAATTAGGAGAGTTGGGAGGCACGTTATTAGAAGGTCCCCCAGAGATTTTGCTTCAAACGAAAAATTAAATTGTTTGATTTTTATAAGTTATGAAATCAAATGAAAATCAATCGATTCATATTTATGCAATTGGATACAACGTAGATATCGCCGGTGAAATGAAAATCAATCTATTCATATTGATGCAATTGGATACAGCGTAGAATAGCAACGTAGATATCGCTGGTGAACCTTTAGTTTTTCAATTTGCTTTTGCTTCGATATTGCAGTGGCTCGCTCACTCTCCAATCTTGGACCAGATAGATATCCCAAGCCGTCCAAGTAATTTAATATCGAGCCGCGGATGAGGTCTAAATTGGTAGCAGCCGGTCACTGAATGGACAATTTTCTACATAATAGCTTGTTAGACATTACACCCGGCTCGTAGAATTTCTCTTAACTCATTTTGATGAAGTTTAATAGAATAGGCAAGTGTCAAGTGCTGAACCGCCTACGCATCTTAAAATTTGAATAGTTTTGTTCTTGAACATCCTATTAATATTATAATTGAGAAAGTTTGTTGATAAAATATGTTTGTTACTGTTCAATCGTATGTTTTGAAAAAAGAAATTGAAATCAATGGCGGGTAAAATTTACTGTTGCATAGTGTTTGTCTTAGTCGGGCAAATCTAGACCAAAAGTGAGTAAATTAAATCAAATAAGGGGTCGTTCATTAAACACATGATGCTCGAAAGGGGTTTTAGCAAAATCTATAAATACAAAGAATTAAACCGTGATCGTCTTTATCGTAAGTGATCTTCTTTTAGTTTAAAATCTCACCACGTTATACTAGACCAGGGCCGATAATTTTTAAAACATAAAAAAATAATAGTAGAATGAAACCCATTACAAAAGGAGGAGAATATTATAAAAATTAAAGGAAAAATAATTTACGGTCGATCCGAGTTCGGGAACAGGGGGGAAGGGGGGTTAAAATGTAAAAAATGGTTTTCCTTGATTTCCGGCAAAACTACAAGCCCTATGAAAAAAATTAAATGGCAAAGTTGTAGCTAATAAAAAGATCTACAACTTTTGTATTTACTTACACTTTTTTCACATAACCTCAAAATTTATGTGAAAAATTAAAAAAACCAAGTTTTTAGTTTTTTATTTTTATCTTTTTCAAAAAAAAATTTTTTTTCACGAAATTTGGTGAAAACTTACCTTTTTATATCCCAAATACGCTGTAATTTATTTGACTAAAAATATTTATTTTTTTCACCTTATTTTGAATTAATATCGAAAAAGCACCCTCATTTTCAATCGAAAATTCACCCGTCAAAATATCAGCTTTTTTCAAAAAATTGGTAGGTATGTTTTATATTCGTTGAAATCTCTACTTTCTGATGGTGAAAAAAAAAATATAAAAATATAAAAACTTCTCGAAAAAAACTCGAATTCGAAAATTTTTTTTTAACAATTTTGAGCTATTTATTAAAATTTACACTTTAATTACTCGAAAAACGTAAGATTACATGTTACACTGATATAAAAAATTGCAAATCAAAATATACTTCAATAATTAACAAACAAATAAGTTAATAAAATTATTATTTAATAAGACATCTATAATATTTGGAGAAAGTTGTCAAATCTTCTTTGAATTTTTTGCATTTTCTGAGAAGATTTACTATAGTAACATATATTTTTTTTTTCACCATCGGAAAGTAAAGATTTCAACGAATATAAAACATACCAACTTTTTGAAAAAAACTGATATTTTGACGGGTGAAATTTCGATTGAAAATGAGGGTGCTTTTTCGATATTAATTCAAAATAAGGTGAAAAAAATAAATATTTTAAGTCAAATAAATTACAGCGTATTTGGGATATAAAAAGGTAAGTTTTCACCAAACTTCGTGAAAAAAAAATTTTTTTTGTAAAAGATATAAATAAAAAACCAAAAACTTGGTTTTTTGAATTTTTCACCTAAATTTTGAGGTTATGTGAAAAAATTGCTAATGCAAAAGTTGTAGATCTTTTTATTACCTACAACTTTGCCATTTAACTTTTTTTCATAGGACTTGTAGTTTTGCCGGAAATCAAGAAAAACCATTTTTTACACTTTAACCCCCCCTCCCCCCCTGTTCCCGAACTTGGATCGACCGTAAATTATTTTTCCTTTAATTTTTATAATATTCTCCTTCTTTTATAATGGGTTTCATCCTACTATTATTTAATTTCTTTTTTTATTATTTTTAAAGATATCTGCCCTGGTCTATACGTATCACCAAGAGAGAGGGGGAAGGGGTTAAAAATGCTTTTGTATCTGAAAATATAGGCCAATATAAACCAAATGCATAATCATCAGAAGCTTCATGGCTAAGGTCACAGGATGCATTTTGTTTCGGAAAATATAGGATCTCTTGGGAATTTTCAAGACTTTTGAATAATGGACGATAAAGGCAGCTTTTGGTAAAAGCATTGTACATGGCGATCGTGGGGAAAGACGGATTTCCACACTAATTAACGAATATAATGACGAAAGTAATAGTTTATTGCAATTTCAACATGTTATTACCTCTATTTGCTCCACTGTCCCACATATAGTGATAAACAGACTATTACAGACGAGTAACATTATCCAGCGCATCTGTTCTGTAATGTCGATTAAGCAATTCTGGTCCAGAATGATTCGGAAATATGATCATTTCTAAAATTGCACTGTTATTCTCTCTTAGTAACATGCTGCTGAAATATTTACCTAGATTCTACAGATAAACTCTTATAATATTGAGAGCCTACTTATTTTACACCGACGGATTTGCCATGACATGAAAACAGGATGAAGTTAACAGAAAAATGTGTGTATGGTTAAAAATTACCGATTACATGAAAATATATACGAGTCAAGAGATTCATTTATCTTAATTCATACTTTCACATAAATTATTATTTTTATTAAAAACTACGCTACAATTATAGTGTAAACCATATTTTTACAATGTGGTACATAAATAACTACCTAAATTCCAACTAGCCCATACTATAGGCAGCGTTCACAGTACACACCTCAATACTAACTCGCTGGCAGATCGCCAAATATCAGTTCATGCTCCTATTTCCGTAGATTTGAAACGTTTAGATGACAAAGAGCAACAATTTGCACAGAATTGGCAAGTTTGAAATTGTTTCTTATTGCTATAGGCACCTTGCATTTTGCTGCTTTAATTCTGGCGTTTTGTAATTCACGATGCACTACACAAATACCATATTGAGACATCACAAATCTCTGAAATTCTAGTTCTTGTATTCTTGCAAAGGAATATAATTTAAAAAGGACTAAATTCATCTTGTTTACACACAACTAGGAAAACTAGAACTACAAACTATAGAACATTATTTAGTTTTCTTCATAGTAATGTTTTACACTTTAATCCTTTTAACTCTCATAACTTGAAAGGTCGTCGTGATATAAGTATGTCATAAAACGTTTCGCTTCAACGCATAAAGCATCGCATTTAATTCAGTATTCAGAATGCACTTGCTTTAGTATACTCCAGATTTGACAGGCTTCCTGTTTTCACAATGAACGCCTGCCATTAGATATCCGCATCTCGTAAAGGCGAAAGTATGTCAGACTGTTTTTCCTATACAGCTTATCATCAATTTATCATTTGTACGTATTTGCTATTATTAAATGATATTATTGATGCTTATATTTTGTTATGATAGTGGAAATGAACTATAGAAAGTAGAAACCGGTCACACTTTTTCACATCGGCAGTACCCTCATGGAGATAGGTTGGTCTGCAGATGCAAAGAAGTATCTGACCAACAGTGAATTTGACTTAGGGGTAGATGAAAATTATTGACCCATTTTTATTCCCAGCAATAACTGGGATATGCTAGCTTAGTAGCACAACAATTACAAAACCACAACCAGGTTGAATGTAGAGAAAGCACCAGTGCTTTGACAAAAGCAACAATGAAAGGCGGAGGCACCTTCTATTTGAAGCTTTTAGAGCAACTGTATAAAACTGTATGCAAAGTCCTATTGTTATCATCATTATAGGACACTCTAAGAACAATATTCCAATTTCAAACGGGAATTATTAATAGGTAATCTTAATATATATAAATCTCGTGTCACGATGTTTGTCCGCGATGGACTCCTAAACTACTGAACCGATTATAATAAAATTCGCACACCATGTGCAGTTCGATCCAACTTGAGAGATAGGATAGTTTAAATCTCAAATTATTGTCGCAATTTTAATTTATTAATATAATAACAAAAACTTTAGCCACAGCAACGCGTGGCCGGGTCAGCTAGTTGGCGTATAATTGAATCATCTGTTTCAAATTCTTATTCTTTGCCACATTGTTTGATGTATCGGACACATGGGAAATTGCGAAAGACGAAAATTGGGTTATGGAAACCTTGACAGGCACGTATTCTTATTGTTTGATTATACTTTATACCTCCAGATTTAGATTTTACGACAGTTTAACTGTCCTTGATATAAATACTTTATACCTGGTCATTATGACATGTACTTCAAGGCATGAGACAACATTTTGGGATATTTTATTTGGAGCTAAGAAGATCTCGTCCAAAGTTAGCGCTTCTATAGGGATTATTACTTAGAATAATTACATGAATTGTTCTCCAACTCTTGAACTCCACTTTGCTTCCGGAAGAAGTAATGAAAAGGGTCAAATAATTATTTGTCTGAATCATTTAAGGCAGGTCCAACTGGACTCTTCAGTCGACAGATCATTCAGACTCAGGCGCTACCTCTATAAAAAACCATCAAATCCTTGCTAGAGAATGCAACAACTACCAATAGTCTCATTGAATTTTGAATTGAATCATTGAATTGTTTCTTCAATTCATTAGTGCAGAACACTTTTAAACCTGACCCTGAAACCAGAAATGTTCCTCTTAAGAACTAAGATTTTACGAAAGGACTTACATTAAATCAATCCTAGAGACATCCTTCACACACTTCACAAACACGATTTTCCCACAACAATAGGCTATTATGATCACTGATATTCTGCGCACACGCACAACACAATAAACACTAAACAGCACTAAACGACACTAGTTTAATTTAAGACGCGAAAGCGCGCCTCCGTACACACTCCGAGACTGACTGACTGACTTCCTAATTCCTCGCCTGTGACGATTTAAATTCTAGAGTCCATGTGGGCACGGCGTTATGATGACGGATAACGGGTTAATCTATTAGTTATGTACGGGAACGCTTGAGATTATTCTGTACCGATGAGCTCGTCAACGACTTCAGAGATGAAACAACTGACACTTGACACGGGTTTCCGAAGCGTGGAGACAAAACTAGTTAGCATTTCATTACCTGTGACGGAATTATGCATTGTGTACGATTTGAAGTGACTACATATAACGACAATAACTGAAATTAAATAATAATAGGGGCATCACGGTTTAAGGCGGGCATTATTTGAGGCTATCAGCGCGAAAGTGGTGTAAAGAACGAACGATGAAAAACTGAAATAATATAGTCCGTAATATCGGATTTTATGTATGACACCTTCAGAGTAGCACAAAAATCTTTGAATTTATTTTCCCCACGTTGCTACACCGTCACTTCATTAGGTGTGAATGATTTGCGATGTAAGATCGACATTTGTTAGATGATTTTTCTTTACAAATACATTATTAGTTACTGAATCAAGACTTCTTAAAAACTTTGATACGTAATAATGTGCAGACAACGGAAATGCACACATGCATGTTTTACATAGAAGTTTTACATTTATAATTTGTATCAATTCGTCGTTGTGCAAACGTTGAAAGTTTAAAGAATAACCTTGTTACTGTTTAATACGAGCGTGTACAAAATTATAAATTACCTTCTGCCTGATTACCGAACACGTGTTAAATCATACTGAAGTGTTATTAATCAAACAAAATCATCATTTTGGTATGTGTGATTTTTAACCGACTTCAAAAAAAAGGAGGAGGTTCTCAATTCGTCGGAATCTTTTTTTTTTTATGTATGTTCCCCGATTACTCGAAGATGCGTGGACCAATTTCGAAAATTCTTTTTTTGTTTGATAGGGTATAGTTCACAGATGGTCCCATAGTCATCAAGTCAGAATCTGATGATGGGATCCTGGAGAAATCGAGGGAACTCTTCAAATTTTATAAGCACACTTGAAGTGATTTGGGTATTGTTTGAAAGAGTAATTTTTTCCAGGTAGTCTTATGGTCATTAGGTCAGGATCTGATGATGGGATCTTGGTAAAATCAAGGGCACTCTTCAAATTTTGCTAGTATACTTGAAGCGATTGAGGTATTTTTTATAGTTACTATTGCATTTCCTTGCAGTCATCAAGTAATGACTGTATTCATCAAGTCAGGATCTGATGTTGGGATCTTGGAGAAATTGAGGAAACTCTTCAGATTTTAGAAGCATACTTCAGGCAATGTGGGCATTTTTTCCAATGCCTTGCGCATTAGTTGTTTTTCACTAAAAAGTATAAAATAAAATGGAAAATTCTTTCCAAAAAACCAACTTCAAATGCCACTACAAAGAATGAAATAATTTTTAATGTACACCAATTCGAAGTCGGGCAATGTTTCGTTCATTCAATAATAGTCCTTCGTGTTGTCGATAATTTTGTCGTTTCTTTGCACATCATGTTTTATAATA
Organism: Coenonympha arcania; assembly: GCA_036785405.1. NCBI lineage: Eukaryota > Metazoa > Arthropoda > Insecta > Lepidoptera > Nymphalidae > Coenonympha > Coenonympha arcania. Next base: position 5,646,460 of record JAWDAA010000030.1, on the reverse strand, counting down.
AGAAGGACTATTTAATGATTGAACAAAACATTGCCCGACTTCGAATTGGTGTACATTAAAAATTATTTCATTCTTTGTAGTGGCATTTGAAGTTGGTTTTTTGGAAAGAATTTTCCATTTTATGTATTAAAACATCGCTTAGTGTATAATAACGATTAGGGCCCTGCTGAACTGTGATCCGATGAGATTTTATGAGCGAAATTACATTCTCTGTCTCAGTTAAAAACTATATGAGCGAGCTACGGTTTAAAGTTTTCAATTTAAGATCTGACTCGTGGTTGGTGTTGATCCAACGCTTGATAACGGTTAAATATAAGGGTAAGGCTTACACCCCCTACATAGTTGACATACCAAAGACACAACACCGCTTGTTGATTTAGATTCCTCGTTCCGATTAGCATTGGAAAGTTCTGGAATACTCGGCCATCGAATTCTGCAAAACTTAGGTACCTTCAAATCAAGAGTGAATAGGCATTCCCTAGGCAAGCGAGCTCCACCTTACCCTGAGTTTCCACTGACGCAAAATTATGTTCTAAACAATGAGATAGATTCTAAAATCTGTTTTCTGTCAATGTATCGAACCGTGTTTGCATTGTCACACAACTTGTTACTTTGAAATCCTATATTTTTCATATTTCTTTGAAACCTATCAAATAATTAACCCAGTTCTAAGCAGGGCGAACGTAAAATCAACAAAAATTATGTTAGATTCTCAATATAATACAGGATCTGTGATTGTTTTGAATTATTGAACTATCGGCTGTCAAGCGTTGTTTATTTCTGAACGCATAGATGGGATGTCAATTTTGACAACTTGAAAGGGTGATGTTAAATCGATTCCGTATCATGGTCAAGCAATAAAAACACTCTTATTAGTACAGTGTTGTGTTTTTATTGGATTTCTATCAGTTGTAAGACAAGTGTAGGTTATTTGTTACATGTTTTTTGGTGGAAAATTACAGTAAGAAAAAGAAGAAGGTGTAATCATAGTGTTGAAGAAGCATACATAACATACTATGGACGAAGAAGATAGTTCATGATCCGGACACAGTCGATCGGATAGAGCTAAATCATTGTGACATCCGTTCCGTCAGTATACTATGTCGAGTGGTGGAGGCCTACAATAAACATGCCACATGTGGGAGACACTCAGTCGAGACACATTCTCACGACATTTAAATTAACGCTCATAAACATGAATTGTCTTCACCGACTTACAAGACAAAAGAGTTTTAATTGACATTCTTCTTTGATGCGCATATGTTACAGGAAATGTACGCGATCAACAATTCTATGCAATTCCTAGGAAATCTATAGAATTCCGAAAATCGATCGGTATTTTACACATTATCTAGGAATTCTTTACCTACAATTCCTAAACGGCAATAGGAAATGCGTGTTAAAGACGAGAGCAGGAAAGTGGAGTGTAGAAATCAGGGGTCTGATTGCGTATCAAAAACGTATCATCGTTATCGTTTGCAAATTCTGCCCCCCGATTGGCTGACGTAAATCAGGGAACCAATCGGCGGGCCGAATTCGTAAACGATTACGATAGCGATGAACACGTTTTTTTTACACAATGCAGGGGCAGACCTATGACTGCTCTAAAATAGGGACCAATTCGGGTCTGTAACTCTCCAGCTTTCACAAATTTCCAAATACAAATTATTGTGTAGCAAAAGTTGCTCGTGCTTTTGATATTTTTTCTAACTCATCAAAATAAGTTGGTGTTTTGGCGAATTTTTGGTGGCAATATTAGATTATGATAATAATAATTAACAAGCTATTAATGATTTTCCTTCAAAATTCCATCAACCTTTTACAGGGACTAAAATAATATGAATGTACCTAATAGTTAATTTGTACTACGAGAAATAATTTCTATTAAAAAGGATTCAGTTTTTGTTCAACAACAATGAGTGTGATAAGGAAGCCCTTAGAGGTTGTTAGAATTTATTGGGATATCTTAAATCAGATTGAATAATTGACATGACACCCTAAGGCTCGGTTGCTTGACTTGGCTTTAACAGAAAAGTTATAGTTAAAAATGGCGGCCTAACTCTTCGAATTGTAAGGGTCAGACCGCAATGTTTAACTATAACTTTTCGGTTAAGTCAAGTCAAGCAAACGGGCTTTAGTCAAGCGCGGTATGATATGAGATTTAAACTTCATCGAAAACATGAGTCCAAATAACGCATGTTGGCAACAAAAAATATATCGCTCTGCATCATCCACATGGAATTGGATAGTAAGAGTATAAAGAGTAAGGGATACAGAAAAAATTGATTCCAGGAACTTACCGAAACTTTACTGTACTCATGATGGTGCGCCAAGTGGAGCGGCGCATAGCTGGACGCGGCGCTCGAGACGCTGAGCGCGTCGCCCTCGCTCGTGCCCTCCGCCTCGTCCCACCGCCGCCGCCCCGACCCGCTGCGAACAGCCCCCACCACCCCCGAACCACGCTCAAGCGAAGCGTCAAGCGACACGTCACAACTCTCCCCCGGAACACCGCTGTCCGTGCAACCGTCCTCCGCAATATCCGAAGACGAACTCCCCGAATCGACGCTAATACCGCTCTCGAATTTAGAGGAAGACGATTCAAATTTAGCGTCAACCTCCTCTTCGATCACACTACTATCCTCAGTATCGTTCGCACGATTCCCGAATCTAAAGGAACTGCTGTGTATCCATGGACGTTTAGTCGTACTAACGTCAGACTTAATGGTCTCCGCGTCGGAGCTTTCGTCGTCGGAATGTATCGTGCCATCCGATTCATCCGATGATTCCTCCAAACAAGTTTTAAACGATACATCGGACACCACGGTTATGTTAGAGTTGCACGATTGTAACGACCAATGGCCGGAGTGTTCCGAGTTAGATTTGTGTAATTGCGAAGTATCAGAAGCACAAGACGTGTTAGCGCCGGTCGATGTTGAGTTGGAACCGAGAGAAATTACTTCAGAGATATCTTTAATCGAGTAGGGACGACCGGTTGATGATAGAGATGAATGTGGTGACATCGGCACATAGTAAGAGGGGCTATCTAAATCACTATGTTTAATATCTGTACTACAATTAGCCTCATTCCTTTTCACAACGTCATTTATGTTAACTACTGCATAAGGTTCTTCTAAATTTGCGGGTACTGACTTGTTTTTCAGTAAACCACTTTTTTGTACTGTCGAAGAAGGAGAAATCTCTAAAGTTATGTCAGGCGTAGATATACTTTTCTTTATGGCTGAGAATTTAACCACTAGTTCTGTTGGAAATTCTCGTCTACTGGAATGCAAGGAACACGTTCCTGAATCACAAAAACACCGGAATGATGAAGATACTAATTCTTTTTTACTCGCTAAGGCGTTCATGTCTATCGAAACTTTTTCTTCCACTTCTTCCTTGCTCTGAATATCTAACAAATCCTCCGCGCTAGAGTGATGTTTAGGAGGTCGCGGCCGACAGAAACATATTGCTGTTTCAAAATAACTATCTCTTTTATCATTAGGCACTTTAGTGAACGGTTCAACATCACTGTAGAGTGTGTCTCTATTAAAAATGTAAATAAATTCTTTCACAGTAGGTGCTTTGTATATACAGTGACCTGTGCCACGAATGTGGTAACTCGCTAAAGTATCTTTCAAAAACGAATCATTTCGTTTTGGAAAATTTTTAATAGAATTTCTGTCATGCTCAATATTAGTGAAAGTTTTGTGTCTAAAAAGAACTTTTTTCTTTACTTTTTCAGATTTTTTATTCGGCAATGTTCCAACCATTGACGCATACATAGACTTTTCATCAATATCAGCACTACAATCAACATTTTCTAAGGCACTAGCTTCTGTAGTATCCGAATACTCGGATGCGTTTGAATGAGTTCTACAAATACTAGATTTACTAGATTCTTTTCGACGCAACAGTTTTTGGCCGTGGCGAAAAGATCTAGATTTTTCAGAGAGTAGAATATCTTCTAAATTTGTCTCATCGATCATAGAGTCAGACGACATTGTCGATGTCCTGCTATTACTAGGTGACAAATCATTTGATGCGGTATTTGATACTAAAATACTTCGTTTTGGTGGCTCAGGAGCTTTTAATTCAGGTTGGAGTAAAACATTTTCATATAATACTTTTTTTTCATCTTCCGTTTCAACTTTTGTTGGTATAAAGGTTCTTGCCGCAGGAGTTGGTCGAATGAAGCTATTTTTTTCTGGAACTATATTTTCATAAATGGCGTTTTCACTCTTAAATGAACTTTTTAAATTACACCTAGGTGATGGTTTTGGATTTAATGTAGGATTTTTGATCGTGCGGTTCTTATTATTTTCCAAACTAAACTCATAAGATTCATAGCACTCGTTGACTAAATTAGCCGAATCTAAAGAAGCGTTGGAAGTTATTGATATCCTATTGTCCCTTTTTCTTGGTTCAAATATATTATGCTTTGTGTCACGGTTTATAGCTTCTATCAATGGTTTAGTTTTAACCTGACCATCACAACCGGCATCTTTATTGCCTAAATTTTCGGCATTGGATTCATCGCTCAACTCGTTATTTTCGGAAATATTTGGCAAAGAAGTTTTAAATCCTGGACAACTCCTATTGCTTCTGTTGGCAGTCGAGTCTCTGTTTAACGTTCCTACTCTATCTAATGAAATAGTGTCAAATTCATCGTTACATGGTATATCACCAGATTCCTCTTTCTTCGATAGTATTTTGAAAAATTTACTGTTACCTATATGCAATGCATTTGCACTAAGTTTACTATCTGAATGTTTCAATTTCCCATCGACATTCGGCTCTAACCCATTATTAGAAATGTTAGGAGCGGAGTTAAACTTTGCTTTGAGGCCCAAGCATTTCGAAGCAAGCTTTTTAACGAAACTTTGAGGTGAGTTTTTTGTTACATAAGATGAAGACGGTGTTAATAGGCTTTGACTTAGGTTATTGTTTTTCTGGGTCTCTGGGGCTTTCCTGTAAAACACATAAAGCAACAAAAATATAGTCTTTGTTATAAGGCAAATATGTTAATATATTTTGTAGTTATGTTAGTATTTTTGTAATTATTGTTTTAGGTACCCACCACCGAAACTTTATTAAATTAATAAAAAATATATATATATATATTATAAGTTCAAAACATGTTCAAAAGTGTTATTGATTAGAAGTATCCCAATCAACTAAAAGCTGAGTTAACTGAGTTATTTTTTTCACGAAAATATTTTTTATTCTGCCAGTTCGTTTTGTGAAAGAATTTTCCTCACCCTCCTCTTCGAAAGGCTCAAAGATCTCATTGATATCAGTTGGGTTGTGATCTTCATGTAACGCTTCATCAGAGCGATTACCTACTTCATTTTGAGCAAAGTTTTCACAGCTATAGTAAATCTCGCGTGCTTCATTTTGTTTGCAATAGCAAAAACACGGCAGGCGACCTAATTTTAGCTTTGTTTTTTCAAATGGATACTCATGATTACGCAGCGATTCAGGTTTGAGACAGTAAATTGAATCGTAGAGAGGACAAGTGTCCTCATGAATGCACCCAACAGACCCTCTATAATGAAAACCCGTAGCCTTCGCTTTACGAGTAAATGCCAGAGTTTTATTCTCGGGATGCATAACTACATAAAGAGATCCGCAACTCGATTTACGATTCGATTCCACTTTAATGATGTCTCTACCTTCTGATTGTCTCCTTTTAGCATCCATGGACGTGTATATTTCTGAAAGAGATTTCCTAACGTACTTTTCGTTGCCAAATTGAGTTTTCAAACGCAGTTTCGTATCATCAGGAATATTGACATATATAGAATAGTTTTCATCTTTATTGCCAATCGGTTTTGGTAAAGGTTTGGGCTTTTTTTTCAGGGAACCTTTAAATTTATTTCCTTGAGTGTTATCTAAACATGGATTGAAGTGTAAATCCGAAGGGTGAGGTAAATTTACATAAACATCGACTTGATCAGTTGTATTAGAATTTTTACCTAGCCATTTACTGATAAATGATTGAACGTATTTGTGTGAGCGTGAGTGTTTTGGCGATTCTGCATTGACTGATTTACGATAAAAGGATTCGGTGGCTGTGGTTGTTGTGTTAGACACAGAATTTTTGTCACTTTTAGTATTTATGTTAGTTATAGCGTTATCTGCAGCGTTAGATTGCCCTCTCATCGCCATTCCAGTATCAATAAACCTGCAATAATCAAGTTTTAATTTAAATATTTTAAGCAAGCCTGTTTTATTCAGATATTAAACTGTAATGAAGTAAGAAAAAAAAACGAAAAAGGAAGAGCCCAAACACGTTTAAACTCTGCGTTAGTTTATTTTCATTTGATTGTCCTGCCCGCTATTGGACCTCAAAGGACGGTAGTCTTTCTCGTGTCATACAAACTTGTACCTGACCGTCTCTAGACAAAATCAAAGGAACGGAAGATTTTAATGACGCTCGCATCGGCAGTTTTTGTTTTGCATATCTATAGAATTAAGTATCCATGACTTTTGTTTGTCTTTATTTAAAATAAAGCTTTGGAATTGTTACGGTCGATATTTGGAATGATGATGATATTGTTATCGTAATCATGAATTTTATTTTTTTATAATATATTAGTTGCAAAGAAATTAAAAAAAAAAAACAAAATTCGGCGGAAGCATAAAAAAGTATTTATATCCAAAACTTTCTTCTTATGTTTGTTATACCATAACTTTTGACTTGGTGAATCGATTTTGATGTTCTTTTTTATTAGAAAGCTGACGCTTCCCGTGTGGTCTCATTTAAATTTAGTCTCGTTCATCCATGAGAAAACCATACAAATCTTAAATTTTTAATTGGAAAGGAATAAGGATGTATTCAACTATAGTTTGATATGAGTTGAAGTCAGTTTTGTTGTTAATTAATTAACGTATATTATTTGAATTGTGTGAATTTAGTATCTGACTTTTTATGTTGATGTGACGGCGATGATGAGAAATGGTAATTTGATTTCTCTGACTTTTTAATGCTCTGTGTAAAACAAAGAGACTCGCTTCTCAGGCACAGCGTTATAGACCAACGAAAATGGGAACCATCTATGGAAATTATTAAACACACTAGCTTTTGCCCTCGGCTTCGCCCGCGTGAATTTCGGTAAAAATTAGGGTTTTTTTAAATATCCCATGGGAACTATGGATTTTTCCGGGGAAAAAAGTAGCCTATGTTTTAATCCGGGCTATAAGCTACCTATGTGCCAAATTTCAGCCAAATCGGTTCAGTAGTTGCGGCGTGAAGGAGTAACAAACATACACACTTACACACACACACAAACTTTCGCCTTTATAATATTAGTGTGAAGTGTGATAGTGTGATAATATTTCACGAAGTTAAAAAAGTAGTAGAACCAAAGCCCTTAACTATTCCAAACCTATTCCTAACTATTTTAAAAATGTGAAAGTGAGTTTGTTGGTTTGTTTGTCATTCAATCACACCCAAACGGAGCAAGGGATCAACGCGATTCTTTATACTTACATAGATGAAAACGCGGAGAGTGACATAGGCGACTATTTAGTATTTATTCTGGGCAAATTATTAAATAAGTTTGATATAATTTAAGGTAATTTTTGTGTGTTTGTTTTTATGTACGCAGTACGGACAGTTTGAAACGTAGCAATGCGAGATCACCGTTAAGCATTCTATTGAAAAACCCAAAAGGGGCGTTTACCAAGATAGCAATCAAGAGTTCAAAGGTAGCGCTCCGTGTGTCATAATTGAGACGCTCGCTCTCCAATTAAAAGTGAATGTTTAGATCCTCTTGTTGAGAGCATCTTTGAGTAATTACAGAGAGAGATTCCTTTGCGGTCCCCCCCTAACGCGGACTTTTAGAGAAACCGCAAGCCGTCTAGTTATTTGAATACGTTTATCATTAAAAGACCATACACAATTTGAGTTAAGGGTAGAGCATGCGGTGTTAGTAGGTTAGAACTTGGAAGCAAAGAAAAATATGCAAAATAAAACGGGCAACGGGATGTGTTTTTGAGAGATTACTATTTTATTTGCCTCTGTGTGAATTAGTGAAAATTTTACTTTTAAAGATACTTTTTACACGTAAGTTGTTTTTAATGAATTTTAAAGCTCTATAGCAAACTTAATTTCGATCTAGTGGACTTCTTAAAGTGCAGCATTTGATACTTCATACAACAATTTTTCCATTGTTGACCAAGGGTCTGATTGCGTGAGAAAAACGTATTCATCGTTATCGTAATCGTTAGCTAATTCTGCCCCCCGATTGGCGGACGTAAATCAGCGAACCAATCAGCGGGCAGAATTTGTAAACGTTTACGATAACGATCAATACGTTTTTTTTACACAATCTAGGGGCAAATTGACATAACTCAAAACTTAGTTCTTAAATCCCTTGGTATTCTCAATCCTGACATCGTGGTATTCCTAGGTACATGGAAACTTGAGAAAAACAAGAATGTCATTGGAATTTGTACTCAACGGTTATATAATAAGACTCACATTCCGGGTATGTGCGGGTTGCTGGTGGGACTACCGTCGTGTATTGAGTAACGTGGCTCCTCTTCGCTCTCGTAGTTATGCCTCGAAGAGTTCTTAAAATCTGTAATTTTTTTCTTCGTGAGTAAAGAGTTTAAATGATTGATATAGATAGGGACGCAAGCGCGTACGACAGTCACTTTTAAGATCAAAAACTTGACTTGCACAGTAACTTTGGATGTTTATTTCCCTGAAGTGACTTAAAACAACCTGGAGTTACTAACTAGGCACTGCGTTTCTAAGCGTTATAGTTTTGAATGGAAGCAGACGCTATTTTTCGGAAATCAATAATCAAGAAATCGTAGAGCGAACTCTATAAACGATTTCACATTGTGAAGTCAACATCTCCTGTGGATGTCCCGGTGTCGGGACGAAACTTGCGTTGAAAGTGTTGAAAAATTGTTGTGTTCCATGTGGGTGGTGTTCCTGCATATTGAACCATACAGATTCTTTTCAAGTGGCGGATTATAGCAAAAAAAATAACTTGTCCTGCGTTTAGATCTGGCCCGTTGCCTCAGCCCGGTAGCGGGGCAGATGGAGAAAAAATCTCATCTGGCCCGTTATCGCTCAAATAGTATATAACTATTTGAGCGATAACGGGCCAAAAGTAGGATTGTCGCTGCCGAAAGGAAAAGTACGTTTCCTATGTGGAACCTACCTCTGATAGCACGCCGGACTCGCCTCGTGGCTTCTTCCGAGTAATCGGCGAGGAGCTCTTCAACAGTCTTGTCTCTTCCATCCACCTCGTTGAGATTTGCGCCTGCTTCTAGCAGTATCCTCACCACTGACGCCTTGCCGAAACAAGCCGCTTCGTGTAGAGGTGTGCCGGAGTTTGTGCGTATATTGGGATCGATTCCCGCTGCGAGTAAAACTCGGACTACCTCCCTGGTGTAAGAGAAAATATCTTTTATCTACGCTCATTGCTTAAAGTTCGAATTATGAAATCAAAATGTGTCACATAATGACCTACTTTATTCACAGACTTCTATAATTATTAAAAAGTTATTCATTTTAACATCGATCTATGGAAATATTTCAATATAGTTGCATAATTTCCATTAAGATACGCGACTCTGGGTTCCTGATTTTTTACATATATGGAATTTTCTGTCTTTTTATATATATGGAATGATGGAATCCACAGACAACATATAGTGGGTAGTCATTGCCGAGAGTATGGATGGGCCATGATTGACCATAGACAACAACAACAATGTCTATTGTCTATGGTTCTGCGCCACAATTGCAGAATTTGGCGCCATACATACTAATTTTTAACATTTTTATGTGTTATTTTTGTTACTTAGTCAAAACTTTGCGCTGAAAAATGTCTAGCAGTGAAACCTACTAAAGAAAATTTAACTCTACCTGACATTTTAGTAGTTGCAAAAAAAATGAAACAAAGTGAATGATTTACGACAAACGTTAGCAAGATTTTACGGTTTGGATTTAAGATAGTAATATGAGCGTAGATAAAGTAGTGTATGAAACTCTACATAATTAGGTATTTAAAACACTCGTGTGAGACTATTAAAAAACTCGCCTGCGGCTCGTTTTTTAAACTCACACTCATGTTTTAATACCCCCCATTATGCAACCTTTTCATAAACTACTATAACAACTTAACTGTCCATCTCATACAATTCAAGGGTTAGGTGAATTTCATAGCCTGTTGGACCAAACGACAGACTTAAAGCTTAAATTTTATTGAACAAAAAGAACTCCCTTAAAGTTAAAAATTACTTTGGGTGGTTTACGTAAATTGACGAACTCTATATAGCAGAATAGCTTAGCATTAATTTACAAATTAGCATAATAATTTAGAGCTGCATCAACATTATACATTTGTGGTTGAAGTTATGATATTCTCAGTTGTTTATAAACTAATATTGTCCATGGGACGATATAAAATATCCGATCCCTTGGAACTCGATAAATTCTTTTTCTTTATATGTATACACATTTAAGGTATTCTATTATTCATTTTCAAAATACGAAACAAATAACCACACCTCTAATATTTTTTGCCTCTGTCATCAATCAATCAGTTTCAACAAACATCTCCATGTCACCAATTATTCCCCTGAATATTCATGTACCAGTGTAACGAATCCGGTGCATATTTATGCGTTTCACACGCGTTTTCGTACTTTTTAACGAACAGCAATGCGCAGCAATTGTTTCATGTGAATCTGATGTTTGAGAAGATCATTGGGTCGCCGGAAACGTTAATGGCTGGACAAATTGGTCTAAGGTATTCAAGTTTAAAGGAAGGCAAAAAGCTTTGGAAAATTTCTTTGGCCACTTTGAAGATTCTGACAGAGTAGGGACATATTTAATAACAGCGAGTGAGAGTGAGGAACATATTTGGTAACAAAGTGTGTTGCACCGAGAAGAACTCGCAAGAAATTCGAAAAAAAGGTGAAATTGCGGTGTCGGTGATCCGAAGGGAAATTCTACACTAAAATACATGGAAACAACCTTTTAAAACTGAACCCGAACAAGTGTCAGTTATTCAGGAATGAAGTAAATTAGCTCGGCCATGTCATCTCTAATGTGGGCATCCAGAGTGACCGAGCAAAAGTTGAAGTTAGAAAATGGTCTACCCCCAAAGACAAGACAGGTGAGGGCATTTTTAGGCGAATTTGCAAGAAGAGTCTTACTCTTACAATCTTTACAATGTATCTATGAATTTCTGTATGAAAATGATCCAAAACAAACAGAATTCAACCCCGACGTAGCTACCACTACCATAATGTGAATAATAGACAATCTCTGACACCCCGCGCGGCGTACACACCATGTAATTTCAGGCAAATCCGCAAACGAGGAACGCTGAAGCGTTATAACGAACGAACGAATATGAATACGCAATGCGTGTGTACACGCCTTTACATTAGCATATATTAATATTCAACAATAAATAGTGACGTCGCATGTTACAGTGCGAATATAATTACTTGGTTCTTGTACCAACTATTTGAAAATTTTATATATCAGAATCAATTCGACATAAAGCTTCCTCTCTGCTTCGAAGGCTAGTTCCGGACCGCTTGCGTGGGCCGGGAACAATTTCTATTTATCTATTTCTACAGCTTTATTCTCTCCCTGAGTATATAGGGTAGAGATAATATCCACATTAATTAAGCGGGGATCACTTCTTTTTTCCCTTTTGCCGTACTTTAGCCAGAGGAGAAAATATTTTATCCCTAGTCAGTGAATACAGTCGGAGCATTCAAGTTTTATCCCTGCATCGTGTTAAAACTTTTTTACAGCAATGGGCACTTAGTGCTTTTGTCCATTTCTTGACATTGGTACCCGTATTATTAGGATCATTTTGTACAACAGCATTTTGGACAGACAGAAAAAATGATCCTATAATAGTCCATTATTTGTATAACTCTAAAAACACTACTTACACATGTCCATTCTTGGCGGCTCTGTGGAGGGGGGTCGATTGGAACTTGTGGTACCTCCTCCAGTTGGGGTATTTGTATTGGTGCACAAGCGTTGGATGCGTAGCGAGCAAATGTTTCACGGTCTCCAACCTGGTGACAACAAAATTTAAATGTCTACCGTCTCACTTATTTGACACATCTAAAAATATTGCTGTTATTACAGAATTGACACCACTATGAGGTAGAACTCTGTATCATAACTGCGGACGTGACGTAGACATCGGTGGTATCCTTCTGTGGGGCAATGGCAGTGTGAATCTTTATAGGAGGTTTTTCATCCATGTTTTTGATACAACAACGACGGCGTAGAAACGGCGTTATAACATTTGACTTCCCTGTTAGGTATTAAGCTTTAGGGCTGATTATTCAATCGCTAATTGTCTAAGGAATAAATATGACATTTTGACATAATTTTTATAGCATATGTTTGAAATTTATTCCTCAGATTGTTTATCTGGCGGTTGAAAAATCAGACATTAGAATATAACATCTTTATTCTTTCTTTGATTCAGCTAAATCTCCGTCGTCTTCCCAGCTTTTATATTAGTTTGTGTAAGATTTTTTTGCTATAAATACGATCAAAACTCAAATCCCAAAAGCGGATACAAGGAAAAGTTTATAAAATCAACAGACCAGCACGGCGAGTCATCTTGTATTTACCACATAACCGCGTAAAATCCGAAGTTAACTTGTTTCCTTCTACAAGCTATCCCTAAGTAGCTAACTCTCGTAAATCTAATTTCTAAAGACCGCGCTCTCAAAGGAATATTTCGGGTTTGTTCACAAAGATAACTACAAAGTCTACCATAATTTATGTAAGCTTGGGATAAATTATAGAGTGATACGCATAACCACAGGAACCAACAAAAACTTATTTAGACCGTAAATAAACATAATTTTATGTGGAGTTTTATTCGCATGGCTAGAGTTGTAAGTTTCTACCTAACATGTAACAGAGTGAGAAGTGCGAATTAACCATACGAGTACGTATATTCAATATTAATAAATACCATTAAGGTAGCGAGATGATGATGCAGAAGCCAGAACGCTCAATTATACCCAACTACTCCTACCACTATACAAGTAGAGTAGTAAAATATTGGGTGTTCTGGATCATCGACCAAATACGAGCAAAAATCACGTTTGTTGTATGGGAGGTTTATTCTATTTTATTAGTATTTGTTGTTATAGCGGCAACAGAAATCCATCATCTGAGAAAATTTCAGGTCTCTAACCATAACTGTTCAAAAGAAACAGTCTGGTGACAGACGGACGGACGGTTTTCCAGTGTCTGGGTCTTTTTCAATATATTATATTTATGTATATTAGTATTTATGTATACTTATCAGTTATCTAGTACCCATAACACAAGCTATCGCTTACTTGGGGCTAGATTGCGATGTGTGTATTTATTTATTATGCTATGTAAAAAAAAGTCACGTCCATTCCATTCCGCCGCGGTGTAAATTGACCCTAAATTGCAAGGGACATAACTGGATGGGTTAGTGTAGTCTCGGCCCCTTAGACCACCTGATGCCTCATGCCACAGGACATAATCATCATCATTTTCTTACCTGCCATATTGAGCGGCAAGGTCCAGGGCCGACTCGTCCTTAGCGTTCCGCAAGGTGACGTCAGCTCCCCTGTCCACTAGTTGTGCGACCACGTTCACGGACATGGTTTAATGTAGTCTCAGCTCCTTAGACCACCAGGTGCTTCAGGACATAATCATCATCATCTACATCTTACCTGCCATATTGAGCGGCGAGGTCCAGGGCCGACTCGTCCTTAGCGTTCCGCAAGGTGACGTCAGCTCCCCTGTCCACTAGTTGTGCGACCACGTTCACGGACATGGTTTAATGTAGTCTCAGCTCCTTAGACCACCAGGTGCTTCAGGACATAATCATCATCATCTACATCTTACCTGCCATATTGAGCGGCGAGGTCCAGGGCCGACTCGTCCTTAGCGTTCCGCAAGGTGACGTCAGCTCCCCTGTCCACTAGTTGTGCGACCACGTTCACGGACCCGTATTGCGCCGCCATTATTAGAGGCGTTTCCAGGTCCGCTGTCTGTATTAAAAGAGAAAACGTTTGCTACAAAATCTTAAGAAACAGGTCAGTTAAAAAACACTGAAGAAAACTGTGTGATCATCTGTACCAAACCAAAAAAGTTCCTATTTTTCCATATATCGCCATAACTTATTTTCCAAAGTGTTTCTATGTCTCGATAGGTCACACTAAAGTAGTTTATGTAGCATAACTATTTAATTAAATTAATGAAATTCAAACTCTTGACACACATTTCTATGAATATGATTTGACGACCGAATGGCGTAGTGGTAGCGAACCTGCTGTCTGCGCCAGAGGTCGTGAGTTCGATTCCCACTACTGGTAAATGTTTGTGTGATGAGCATGAATGTTTTCCAGTGTCTGGGTGTTTTTCAATATATTATATTTACTAGCTTTTGCCCGCGGCTTCGCCCGCGTGAATTTCGGGCTGTTACAAATACCGTGGGAGCCAACGATTTTCTGCTACAACTTTGCTTCTGCTTTGTCAACTACTACAACAACTAAAAGAAACATCGGCTTAGTTGTTTTACTGCTCTTCCCGCTTCCGTCCTTAATCAATATAGTTTCAACTACGGGTCTCAATGTATCTACCCATTTTCACATTTACAGCATTACTATCCCATATCACATTGGTCATCTAAAACATAATATATTCATAACGAATTTTTGATAAATGGCTTAGTTTTTTAGTAATGAGGTAAAACGTCGTTTTACTGATATATTCTTCCGCAACGCTGCATACCAACCTAAGCCAATTATGACAATTACCTAAGCTAACCTGGAGTTCTTGCAATTTCAGCAGCTGTGTACCCATTTTGCAAAACAGTTATTAGTTTAAAACCTATGTTATATGGGTACCCGTTTTCACAAATATAATATTTTCAACCTGTATCTCATTGAATCTAAACTCATCTATCTCAACTAAAACAAAAAAACTTATAGTGAAACAATGGTAAGTCAGAATTTATATAGGTATTTAATATTACAGTTTCAATATTACTAACCCCGAATCCCATTGCTCAACTAAAACACACAATGTAAATAGAGACCTATTTAGGTACCCATTTTCACATTTACAGCATTATAATCCCATATCCCATTTTTCAACTAAAACACACATTGTTAATAGCGAAAAAGTTGTAAGTTTAGGGTCTGTATTGGTACCCGTTTTCTCAGTTATAATGTTATTAACCCATAACCCATTGCTAAACACACATTGTTAAAAGCGTACAGTGCTAAGTTAAGAACCTATATGGTGCCCATTATCACAGCTGTAGTGATCAGTAGTAGTAGTATCAGATTTGTTGTATCATTAGCTTTTGCCCACCGCCCTGCCTGTGTCAAATTTGCTTTTTAACAAATCCTGAGGAAAACATAAATTTCCCGTTCCCATTCAATATTACAACCTTATACCTACTTTCAAAGATGTTTGCTTTAGCTACGTACCTATAGATGTAGCTATAGATTGCTGTAAAAATTTCCCACGGGAACTATGGAATTTCCCGGAATAAAAAGTAGCCTATTTTTTAATCCGGGTTATAAGCTATCTATGTTCCAAATTTCAGCCAAATCGGTTCAGTAGTAGCGGCGGGAAAGCGGAACAAACATACAAACAAACTCACTTTCCCATTTATAATATTAGTAAGGATGTATATTAGTTTGTATGTATATTTATCAGTTATCTAGTACCCATAACACAAGCTATCGCTTACTTTGGGACTAGATTGCGATGTGTAAAATGTCCCATATATATTATAAAAAAAAAAATTTTTAAAATTCTAAATTTACGAGGATTCCAATATCCAATGCCCTAGTACTATGAAGAAGCCCACAACAATCTCAGCTTGGCATTATTCATCTATTTAACAAAGTTCTACTTGTATGAAAGAAAGTAATTGTCACTTACCACTAAATCTATATTTACAGGTGGGTTATGAGCTAATAACATGGTGACGATGGCTGAATCTCCCCTCCACGCGGCGAGGTGAAGGGGCGAAGCACCCGTCTTGTCGAGCACCGCTGGTGAGGCGCCAGCCGATAGGAGAAGGCGGACTACATCTCTATAACAAAAGATGGCATAAAGGCTCCGATAAGAAAACTCAGGATATAGGCATCCGAACAATCTACGTAAACCTTTTTCGTACAAGCAAACAGTAGCGCCATTTGTCAAAATTCTATAGGTGGCTGCTGAGCGAACTACAGCGTGGCCTTACTGTTGGTATTATTGGCACCGATAAACTGGCAACATTTTTTTAAAAGATGCATGCAGAACCGGTTCCGGTTCTTAAATTTAAATTCCCGGTTCTGCACCGAGCTCAGAACCGGGTACCCGGGATTTCCCGGTTCTTGGTAAAAAAGTTTTATTATTTTTATTAAAAGCATTTTTTTAATATTCCTACAAAAGACATGCTATTACATCCTATTACGATTTGTAGTAAACATAAAGTAGAAAATTCTTTCCAAAAAAGCGAATTGAAATGCCACTACAAAGAGTGAAATAACTTTTAGTATATACCAATTTAATGAGTTTTAAGAACCCGGGATTTTAAGAACCGGGAAATCCCGGGTGCATGCCCTAATGTCAATTCAGAAAGGACTAAATTCGAGGTAAGTAATCATCATTTTTTAATGACAGGAAATTCCTGCCACATGCCCTTCATCAGGGGAAACAGAGGGGTTATGTGGGGCTTGCACCCGCTAAAACCGGTCGCTTGCCACGATTCGCCACGTTTGTGGGAGTACGGGATTCACTTGCACGTTCACTGCGACCGAAAGGGTGCACTGATCTTAACAGGACTTTTATACGCAGGATCGAGAGTTTACAAGTAGTAAAAAAATTGGGAATTATCTCAGAGAGAACCAAAATTTGAATTATTCCTTAGCATCCTCTTAATAAATAAATACTTACGCATGCCCATTTAAACACGCGTGGTGTAGCGGAGTATAGCCATTGTCATCTTGCACATTGAGGCCACATTTTCTTAAACTGAAACAAAGAAAAAGAAAATTATTTATACAAATACCAAAAAACAAAATAATATCCGCAGTCGGTAGGATTCGAACCTACGCTCCCAGAGGGAATCTGATTTCTAGTCAGACGCCTTAACCGCTCGGCCACGACTGCTTTTGGATCAAGCGCCAAAAATACAAACTGGATTGCAAGTGCGTTACGGAAACTAAAAATCCAGTCAAAGGCAAGTGCGAGTAGACTTGCGCACCGAGGGTTCTGTAAGCTACGGAAGATATAAAACGGAAAGAATGACTTTTCTAACTATGTTTTTAGTATGAAACTATGTTAGGCAGGTATAACCCCTTCGCAGATGCTTTGACGAAGAATTTCCTAACTTTTTTTTTTATTGAAGATAAGCTTGCGCTTTACGACAATCATGCCTGATAGAAAGCAATGATGAGGTCTAGGATGGAGCGCGCTTGCCTAGAAAATGCCTATTCACTCTTCTTTTGCAGGCACCTAGATTGTACTTGGCTGGAAACACGGAGGCTGGAAGGGCGTTCCACACCTTAGCGGTTCGTATCAGAAACGTGGAGGAAAAACTTCTGACGACCAAGTTGTTAAATGGTGTTAATATAAAAAATACCCGGCTGAGTTTGTTGTGGGCTTCTTCTCAGCGGCAGAGAGCGTTTGTGAACCCTCGTAAACTTAGTTTTAATTTTAAGTCGTGGATTGGTTATCAGTTATCACCATTATAGAGACCTCGTAAAATGAAATGACTTGTCATAAGAGCCTCTGTATGCTAGGCCTATATGAAATAAAGAATTTTCTATTCTATTCTATTCTATTGAAGCTTCTCGCTCATCTGGTCATTACAAAGAGAGGGGCACTCATCTTCTTCTGCGAACGGGTTACTTTTTATATTAAAAAAATTTTTTTGTAGGTAGTTAGAGCGTTGGTTTTATTTTTCCTATAAAATTTACGTTCTAAAACAATAATAATAGCCTTATACACTGGTTATATTGTGTACTTCAAATCTACCATAAGCTATAGAAATCGGATTTCTCATACAAACTCAATGAACCATTTTTTTGAGTATTTTTATCTTCGATATTAAAGACTTTGGTTATAGTAACATATCACACAAATTAATTTATTATTACAAAACAGAAATCAATTCACAATTCAGATATACTTACGTTTTTATAAATATAAAACCGAGTGGATACACACTGCGTTATTAATTGATTTTCCACGTAACCACCAAGGTCGACCAGAGTTGGTCAGGTAAATCAAGCTGCTTCGCTAATTTATCGTTTATTCGATTAAAAATAAGGTCAAAGTTTCTAAGCCTCAAACTTCTATAAGATTCATTGATAAAAAATAATAACGGACGGTGCCTTCAGAGAAACTCTTAAAAGAGTGGCCGTTAACATGACGTGGCCTTGTTTATTCGCGTAAATAATATATGTAATGAAATCCGGCGATTTAAGGTTTAGATAAATTCCTGTGGAGATGAACAAACTGCTAATTTCGTCCCTAAGAAGTCATGATCATTGTCGTCAAGCGTTGTAACTAATGCTAAGTATACCTAAGGGTTACAACATACAAAATAATTAATTCTTGAGAATGAGCGACGATTCCCCGGAAGACGCGCGACATTTTTTGACTCCTATTTAGTTTGTGTCTTATACAATTGATATAAAGTTCATTATGCTACGTAATCAAAGTCGCTTCCATTCCATTCCGCCGCAGTGTAAATTGACCCTAACGGTAGAGCTGCCATGCGTCGGGTTTTCCCAGGATTTGCCCTAGTTTAGAGGGTGTCCGAGGGTTTCCCGGAGGGGTTGTCACAAAAAAAGTCCGGGCGAAACCCAGAATCAGGGGAATCCCTATTAGAAAGCTAGGCGATAAACTACAACAAAAATTCATTCATAACCGTAACCAGTAACAAGCTATTTGCAGGGCTGTAAAATAGCTCATTACGGTTGATGTCTGGAAGCGCAGATACCTGCCACATCTGATGTCCGGAGAAAAAGTCCATTTCACCCAAATGTCCGGGCTTTTTTTAAGTTTTTGTCCGGCATCGGCAATTTGCCACCCCCTAATTAACTCTACCTAGTGGAAACCGTTATGAAATCTAGATTGAATTGCACCAGGCTCATAAAATAGCTATTCATACTTTTCTCTTGAATATCGAAACAAAACCTACTTCATGTAAAGTAATTGGACCCCGGAGCCAATATCCGTTATTTTGAAATGCAAAAAGCGTTTTCATACATTTTCTGCGCTAGCTTGAAACCAAACCGTCTAGCTAATCCAGAGCATGAATGAGGTCTTACTAAGTCGTTGCATTTAAAGGTTTATTGTCCACTATAGTTAAGCGTAAGTTAGCGAATATACTCGATTATTATTTAACATACTGGTACTAAATACAAAATTACAAACCAAAATAACGTAAAATATCACATGATTTTTTTCATTATTTTTACAATTATCGTACTTAACCCAAATAAAAATAAATAAATTGGCACTTTATTATAATAAATTGAAGCGGAAGAATACCTGCATATTGACCTTTTATTTAACGGAGCGCAAAGTACCAATTTTTTGTTAGAACACATATTGTATGAGTTAATATAATAAAAAAAATTTGGATATAGGAACTGTGTACAATGTACATGGAGATAATATTAATGTATGAGTTTCCGCAACAATTAAAACGTTATTATTAGGTGTAGAGGTAATTTTAATAAACCTTTGTATCCGCATTTACTCTATAGATATTTCACTTATGCTCCATGCAATTTCTGTCTCTATACTAGGGCTAAGTAGGATAGATAGGACTTTACTTCCAAGCTTGTTAGAAAGAGTAAAGAACCTCCTTTTTTAAGTCGGTTAAAAATAAAAGAGTGCTTATGTACTTGTCTGACAAAGAAAATTGGTTAGAAAATACATATTTATCTAGGTTTATAGAGCTATAATATTGTAAAAATTATCATGATCAAAGATACCACAGCTGTTAAGCAACTTTTCTACAATTACTTACTAAAATAATATGTTATGGCAATAATAAATAGAATACCTGCGTACCTATAACAAACTAATTAATAATATTATAGTTAAAGGTAAGCCTATTTTAATCGAAGGCAATTTTCTATTGATCAGGACTCCCGACTCACCTATCGACATGGAATATTTTCTCCTTAATTTTCTTTCTCGCTTTCACACAATTTCTGTAGATATGGTATTTTGCATCACTCACACTGTTACACACTTCAAAACCGCTAAAGCAATTCACGTTTCGATTAACATCACCCATAACTTTTCTACCTCTTTATTGTTTATCAAAATTTCTAAGATCTCTAACACTAATATGATTTCAGATATCTGTTAATGTATTAAAGTCTTCCACATACAAATATTTAACGATACATTTAAATAGTGAGATATACTTAGTATTTATAAGGAAATAGTATTGTTTTCTGTTATTACACTCCTACACAAAGCCAAAATATGGACACGCATTCTATGACAGTTCCTTAGTCACTGCATTGGGTCGGCATGAGTCACAGGAGATTCCCAACTCTGAAACTGGTTTGACAGAATCCCTATACGAGTGAACACTGTACACAATAGGTATTCGAAAGAGGTATGGAAATAACAATGTGAACGTAGAGGCAGGGCTATGTTTAATGAAGTCGGACCGTAATGCAAATCTACGATAATGTTTTGATAAGATAATACAAGTGGTTCAAGGAAATATTGGTACCTATTTTAAATTGCGAAGTGTAATTACTAATTAGGTATCGATTAGGTACCTAATGCATAATAGTTTTATACACGATCGCTTTTTATTCTAAACCAGAGGTTTCCAAATTAATTACAAATTAGTAGCTTGTTGTACTCCTTTCATATTAATCATTAATCATCATCAAATTAAAGGACAAAATCTTTTAAGTATTTTATATTTTATGCCACCGAGACCAAGTAATTTCTTGTAATTTTACAAGAAAAAATGCAAGACCCACTCTTTGCCAGTTGCTGCCTTACCCTAGATAAAGTTTTTTATTATTATTTAATTATCTTATCACATGCTCTACGACCAACATGTATGTACCTATGTAGTTTCGATTATTCTAAGAACCTACCGACTTAACATTCTGCGTAACAATCCGCCGTATAACGGGAACTCATTTTTAGATAAATATACACAGGTAAACAGCAAGCACACAAAACAAACTAGTGCAATAACCGTGAACGAGCATCCGATAACTCGATCAGTGCGAATTCAATCGAATTGTAAACATTAGCTTCCAACAATCCTGTAGGCTTCAGCTAAACTCGCATGGTGGAAAACTGGAAACCATAAGCCAATTGTAATAATGGCAATTAATAAATATGTCCACAATTGGCCACTGATAAAAATAAACGGCAAGATTTAACTCGACTTGTATGCTTATAGAGTTTTACTATAACTTTGAAATATACATAAGTACAGGGCCCTATTCATCAAAAGTTACAAGCCTTGTATTACAAGAGAATAGTACATTTCGATACAAGTGCGGAAAGTATGTCATTTCTTTACGAGTCCCGGGTTGTTGACCCAAGCCAAAGGCGCGGGTCAACTATAGGGACGAGTGAAATGACAATTCCGCACGTGCATCAAACGACGTTTTTTAATACATTTGCGAAAAAATAAAACGAAAAATCATTGAAAAATAGTTTGGACATATAATAATTGACATTAAAATTGGCACAATTGTTCAAAGTAATTTTAAACGTGTTGGCCGGCAAATCTAATGTATTTTAACACCATAACGTAGATGGGTGATATTTTATTGGATAATTCCAAAAAATAAGCCATTATAACATTCTCCGACAGCGAATTCACTTTATTTTTGCTCTTCCAATCCATAAATTGCTCGTACACACATGTACATTTTTCTTTAGATTTTCCCGGTAAAAGCGACTCAGCGGCAATTTTAGCTTTGTCATATATTTCTGGCGGTGTTAATTCCATATTATATTCATCACAATAACTATTTGAACTAATTTTTTCACATTTCAATCGTAAAGAATTGTAAAAATGGCGCGGGCAAGTTTTTTTTTTTTTTAGGGACAAGACTTTTTTTTGGTAGGGTAATGGGTAGGTAGGCTCTTGTGAAATGAGCATCAATGGCAATAATTTATCGAAATTCAATTTAATTTTAATTGTGTTATTAATTTATACTCTACGTATATATTATAGGAATAAATTTATTTTAAATTTAATTCATTTATTAATAGATTTACGCTGTAAAATATTCATTTCGAGCAATAATTTTGCATATATAACTTTTTGATTAAAAAACTCCATGCATATGATATTCTGTGGTTATAATGGTATTCTGTGGTTGTATCTACATATGCAGGAGGAAAACAAAAAAGTACTAGTGCGTAAAAGAATAACTTTGCGCACGCTAAACATACATGGAAATGACAACTTTTTGAGCAAATGTGTTAAAAAATGTATAGAGAATCGCTTGTAATATAAGGCTTGTAACATTTGATGAACAGGGCCCAGATTATTATTTCCATGACCGTTATAGTCCTACCCCTTATTCATAAACGTGAAATAGCGGTGGAATAGTCTTTCTCTATTTGTCTTTTACCTTCAAATGTCAAATTACTATTGACAAACTAAAACAAAACAGTTAAATCTTAAAATGATATTCCACGAAATTCGTTTTTGCGTAGGCCATCATCGTAGCTTACATGCTTCGATTGCAGACTAGTACAGGTATAAAATGCAAAAATCACAACTTGGGCTTTCTATTTGAGCCTTGAGGGTCGAGGGTTCCCACAGAGCTTACTGATTAGGTATCGTACTACGAATAAAAATAGATTAAGGGGCTATTGGACCACCTTCTGATAAGTGTCCGATAGCCATAGTTAACGTAAGTTTTGTCACTTTCTTTCTTTATGTCAAGTGACAAAGACAAAAGTAGCTTATCAGAAGGTGGTGGGGCTGGTCATTAATGTTTATAGTTAGCTCTCGATTGTGATAAAGAAAAGAGCGTGTAAATTAAATTCGTCACAATACGTTTTAACGCAAACCGTAAACATAAACAACCATGAACCACGACGGTTGTAGTCAAATGCAAAACCATCTGGAGTAAACAAGTGGAAAATTAAAAAATTTTAAAACACCCACGACTTTTGCAGACTTGTAATTGAAAAAGTATTAAATAATTTTTTTGAAACTCCCCGACTAAAGGAAAGTAAGAACTAAGAACCTATCAGTATAATTACAAATCCAAGAAAATCCGCCGGAGCTGCTCTGTTTTGCCTATGACGGTGTTGATGGTGCTGTTTACCAGTTGATGACTAATTCAATTTCTTGATACTTCTCATATACCGGCGGTTTATCAATACTTACTAATTACGTTAATTGATATTGGAAACGAAAATAGCAATGGCAGCTCCGACGGATTTTCTTGGATTTGTAATTATACTGATAGGTTCTTAGTTCTTACTTTCCTTTAGTCGGGGAGTTTCAAAAAAATTATTTAATACTTTTTCAATTACAAGTCTGCAAAAGTCGTGGGTGTTTTAAAATTTTTTAATTTTCCACTTGTTTTGTAGGTTTTAGATTAATATATTAATGTAATTTAAATTATATTTATATTAAAAAATGAAAATTAATCTTCAAACTAGCCATTAGCTCCTCTAGCAGCGTTTGAAGGCATCATCCCTTCCAAGTCATAAAGAGACGTTTATTGTGGCGCCCCCTGCTGTTCAATCACAAGAACAATTATCTACGAACCATTGCCAATGACTCACTAATATTTTATACAAAACTGTATCCAAATCGGTTCAGTCGTTTTTGTAATAATTGAGAACATTCGTTTGCACTGTAAATGTTTTTTATGGCGCCCCCTGGTGATCGATGTTCGTAACAACTATCAAAGAACCATCGCCAATGAATACCAAACATTATACAGGAAACTGCATCTAAATCGGTCAAGCCGTTTTTGAAATAAATGGGAACATTCGTTTGCAATATAAATGTATTTTATGGCGCCCCCTGGTGATCGATGTTCGTAACAACTATCTAAGAACCATTGCCGCTGAACACCAAACATTGTACAGAAAACTGCATCTAAATCGGTCAAGCCGTTTTTGAAATAAATGGGAAAATCGATGTGCACAAACGAACACACAAACAAACAAACAAACAAACAAACAAACAAACAAACAAAAATATTTTTGCATTATTGGTTTTTGTGAACAATTTAACATACAAACAAACATAAAATCTTTTTAATAGAGTAATGTACAAACGGTCTCTCACCCTAAACGCATATACCCGTACTCCGTTCCGTCGTGGGTAATAATATCATGAGATAAAGATTCTAAATGCAAGCAGAGATTCTCTATCTCAGTTCCAAAAATCATCAAATATACCAACCCATAAAACAGTCTTAGTTTCCAGAGGACAATAGAATCACTGGTGCACTGTAAACGGAACTTCATGTCAACAAACTAACACTGTAAGCCAATACAGTACACTGAACTGGCCAATTCCTAACCGCAGAGCAAACAGTTCTAATACTTGCTTAGGCAAGTTTTAGGCTGTGACTAATCTCGTGTGCGGGACCGTTAAAAGTCGCTTTACTCCATATCTAAACCGCCTCTTGTGTAAATATTGATTTCAAATATTCACCAGAGCGAAACAGCGAAACGTCGTCGTCCCGAGGCGACTAGCGGTGGTCGCAGAGAGTCAAACTACAAATGAGTCAAGTGGCTAGGAGAACGAGTGCCATCGGTGATTCATCAGGCAACAGGTTGGAAGTTGGTTAGTTTTATTGCGGTATTTTTGCTCATAACTGTTGTTTTGGGGCATTTGAGCTGGTGGTCTAATTGGACTTTGTGAATTCTATTAACTGTCTTGGCAATATGAGCCGTGTTGTGGTAACTACGAGTAAAAAAAAAAACAGGACTCGAAAATAACCCAGCGTAGGCACGCTGGGTTATTTTCGAGTCCTGTTTTTTTTTTTTATGTTGGAACAATTTGATATAGTGCGATTTGCGTGGTTAAAAGGTCATCACAGCTCTAATTAGTAATTACTAAAACAACCTGTAGTCTTAACCATGTTACCTTATCAATTCTATTTTTACAATAAATCTTATTGGATCGTAATTTGAAAAAGGTATCAGAAATGACACATCCGATCGACAATTTCGTTATGTTACGCGACATATTAATCGACAAATGCCAGTCTCATATATTTTCTATAAAATTTTCATCTAACATCAATCGTAGAAGTAGAATAGATAAGGTAACATGGCTACAGCTGAAGTATTCAATAGCGGTGCTGCATAAGGCGATTATTGGTAAACTTACTTCTCTGGTCTGTGATTACTACGAAACTATAGCAATAGAGACACGTTCCTTGTTATAATAATATGCACAGCAGTAGCAAGAATAAGTTCCTTTTCTAACAGGTATTATCTCAGATCTAAAACTCCCGCGAAGAGAACTGAGGAGGTATGAGGTATGTGCAGTACCGAAAGGCCGACAGCGTATCTTTAAACTGTGCTAATAGTGTCTCGTTATTAACCGACTTCAAAAAAAAGGAGGAGGTTCTCAATTCGACGCGTATGTTTTTTTTTTTTTTTTTATGTTTGTTACCTCATAACTTTTGACTGGGCGAATCGATTTTGGTGATTCTTTTTTTATTAGAAAGCTGACGCTTCCCATGTGGTCCCATTTTAATTTCATCTAGTTCTGATTATGGTATCCTTGGAAAACCATATAAGTATTAATTTTCATTAAGTACTTGCGCGACAAATAGATGAATAACTCTATATCACGCCAACCGCTTTCGATGATTATTGTTTTATTTGGAAGAACGTACTTCAAGGGTGGTTTGGTGAAAACTTGATTAGGTTCTGATTATGGGATCTATGACAAAATAACGGAACTCTTCAATTCTTAGGAGCAAATTAACGATATTCAGCTGAATATTTTATAGGCTGTCCAGATATTTCCCTACCATAACGTCGTTATGGTCAAGTGGTCAAGTAACTGCCGTAACCGTATATGATGATGATCAATGGAACGGGCCTCCTTAACGGCTTACAGTAAGGATGCCACCTGTGGCAGAAATTCTAACTAGGTATCTGTAATCAAATTTCAATGTGCTTACGTTCGTTGTTGCATTGCAACATAAGTGTAACATGCGTGACGTCACTAAATGCTGATCCGTATGTTAAATCAATATTTACACGTGACCTTCATTGTCGGAAGACAGATTTCGAAGTCTAGTTATGATCTTTCGTCATGTGGTCTATTTAATAATTTGTTGGCGTCCAAATCTGATAAGACTATGCCTTCCAATCTTTTAACTCTACTAAGGGAAACATATATATTTGGCCCTTAGCAAAGTTTTGTTTTTGCCAAGGTCGATTACAGCCCTCTCAAAGGTGGTGCCTTGTAGTTTATGGACTGTAACCGCCCAGCTTAATATTAGAGGCAGCATTCGGCGCCCCACATCTCCGTAGCCTCTTAATGCCTGAAACGTAAGTAGCACTAGATGGAGGTATGGGTATGCAACCATCACTATCTTTTAGCCTAAGCCCAATAGATTCATCATCAAATTTGACATACACGGCTTCTGGTAGCTCTCCATCCTCTAATTGATCTCTCCTCAAAGCCGGCCATTTGATTTTTTTTTTATTATACGCATAACTCCATTCACTAGTCCTTCTGAAACAACGATGTTGCCGGTTGCGTCTTAACATCGCGTGGGATTCGACGCCAATTTTTATATATATTAGTTTTTATCGATGGCAGAAAACCACCACAGCTATTGACGTCTTTGGGAATTACGTTCTCTGGTGGTGTTCTACCATATGTCGCTAATTCACGAGACTCATCCACTGCGTTGATTTGGTAGAGCAGCCCGTTTAGTAGGTCTACCCATATTGAAAAAAACCGGCCAAGTGCGAGTCGGACTCGCGCACCGAGGGTTCCGTACTCAAGAAGTACTGAAGCAAAACAATCAGGCAAAAACCAATATGTTTATTTGACGTCGAGTACTTAGAAGAACTTGCGTTTTAATTACCTTTGTTAATGAACCGCAAAACTAACTTTGTTTGTAGAGGTTTATTGTTAATATCAAAAAAGTATGCTAGTTAGAGCATTGGCTATAGTTTTCCTGTAAAATATACGTAAATTCCTATTGACCATAATTATTTGAGATTTTTTGATTGGTAAACTCCGGAGATAAGGGGGGGAACGGTATTTTTTTAGACATTTTCCCCGATAAATCAAAAACTATCATGACTAAAAATAATTAAAAATCGGTTTTAGAATGTACAAAGTAAACCCTTTCATATGATACCCCACACAGTACAGTTATCTCACGTTTAAATTTCAACCCTCCGATTTTCCCCCCTTTTTAAATAAGAAGAAAAATAATTTCCATTTTTTTTATTCCAGTGTCATTGGGCCACTAATATACACAACTATTCCAAATTTCATATCGATAGCTCCGGTAGTTACTGAAATAATCGAGTGTGACGGACAGACAGACGGACAGACAGACAGACGGAGAAAGTCGCACCATAAGGGTTCCATTTTACCATTTTGGTACGGAACCCTAAAAATAGTGAACTTCAGACCACTTAAAATAAAAATAAAAAATTAACAAAAACTATTCTTCTACATCTTTAAAATCTACTTACAATTGCTACTCATCAATATGTAGGTGCGATTTATACCAGTTACCATGCAAGAAGGTATAGTTTGTCCCTGACTTTGTGACTTGTTTGATTAAAACGGCCCTCTCTCACGTGAGCAGCACGTTTAGTAGGTCTACCCATATTAAAAAAATAGTGAACTTCAGACCACTAAAAATCAAAAAATAAAATAAAAGTTTAACAAAAATAAAAACCGACTTCAAATAAAAAATGGAAAATTCTTTCCAAAAAACCAACTTCAAATGCCACTACAAAGAATGAAATAATTTTTAATGTACACCAATTCGAAGTCGGGCAATGTTTCGTTCAATCACATGTCACGTTCTTCGTATTGTCTTCGCACATCAAGTTGTATATTACGAAGGACTATTAGTGATTGAACGAAACATTGCCCGACTTCGAATTGGTGTACATTAAAAATTATTTCATTCTTTGTAGTGGCATTTGAAGTTGGTTTTTTGGAAAGAATTTTCCATTTTTTATTTGAAGTCGGTTTTTATTTTTGTTAAACTTTTATTTTATTTTGCACATATCAATAATCTTGCAGATAGGTCTAGATGCTTTCTCTGAAAATTCCTATTACCCATATACCTTCTAAAAGCAATGATGTACTTTATTACTGATGTTTTCCGTTATCATATACGAGCAATGACCTCTCACTTCTCAGGGGATCTGTGCACATAGTAGGTACACATAATATTATCTTAATATTTTTGTAATACTTTCACAGAACTTAGTAACTTATTACATCTGTTTTATAACAACGGATAAGATTACGTGACGTATCACTTCTTTATCTCACGCTTAACAATGAGAGCGGTTGTTTAACGTAAAGGTCATTATAACTCGACGAGTTAACCTACATGCTAAGCGTCGTGTGACACGAAATATAACAAGGTTTGAACCTAGTCATAAAACATTTTATGCACGTCCTGTCTAACTACAACTAAGACGTGATGTTAATGTTAAAAATAACAACCATGTTTAACACTAGTTTTTCTCGGAAGGAAAAATATACGTATCACCACTTTGCCTTATTCGTGCAAATACAGCATGTTAGGTTATGTATTCTCTGCTAGGGATGTATCTAATATCTACAGATATTATTTTACGACTACGAGTAAGATCAACCGTTGGCTTTGAGCTTCCCAAGTGATGATCCGGCGTCGGAGCGAAACGTAGGACCAGAGAACGTTTTTAGAAGAATTTTGTGACAGGGGTCATACAGATTGGTCCGATAACGCGGACTACAGAAAAATAATATCGTGGTTTATCGAGATTATTTAGATCTTAATTATGTCCTGGAATGACAGCATCTGCAAATTTCACACAACCATCATAGTTTCGCTCCACAATGCTCAAAACCTGGCGAGCCTTAATCATCAAGCTTTTGGAAACGATTAAAAGAAGATGAAGCAAGATCTGATACAAGAACTTATACCATATTTTAACTAATTAATGTCGAGTTGCACGAAACAAAGTCAAAAATTTAAGTGGTACTTAAACTAATTTAATCGCAATCAATGTCAAAAAATGTATGAAATTTTGACAGTTCTTGCGATTTTAAGTAGCACTTTTTTAAATGTATTTCGTGTAACTCGGGGTTAGTGTTTTCGATAAAGATTTGAAGATTGAGGTTGCTCCTCGATTATTCAGGTTATTATGTTTTTTAATTCAACTAGAGATTCAATTCAGGGATATTTAGTCTGTGGTTCAGGGCAAATAACTAGTAGGAAGGTCGTTATGTATAAGTGCGATATTCGGAATCCTTTTACAGAAAGTCGCTGCCTCATTAATTCCAACGCTTAGTCAAGTGCTCGCTTGCATACAGAGGTGTTTTATGTCGGTTAATACAATATAGGTATAGTTAGTGAGGTCAATGCACCTTCTTAGTTCTTACCATCGATTGCCGTCTGGCCCGGAGCCAAACACTTGAATTTAATGGCCTAAGGTATACTTCCTTAAATAGATAACGATTACTCGACGCCATCTCGATATTTCTTCCTTTGCTCGTTATGCGTTAGGGCGCGTTTTCACGAATCTAATTATTCGATTATTATGGATCTATTAGGCAAACTAATAACTTACTAATAATAGGTACCTAATGAAATAAATAATTAAGTAGGTAGGTATACGTAGTTTAGTATTTTTTTACCGGTTTTAGCAACACGACGTAGTCAGATCTTCAAAATTGATCGTTTAGTGATGTGGCCGATCATTTCATGAAATGGAAATTTTCGAGAAAAAACTGAATTGTAGTGCAGAACAAGATAAATTTAACATGTCTAAAGCTAAACTCACTCTACGTCGTTATGTAGAAAATTTTCAGGAAAAATTCGATCTTTTTATTCGATTCAATATTTGATGTTTTACAATTTCATGAGGTCATTAATTCTTAGAATTGGCCACGGGTTCGGCAATATATCAGGAAATATCTAGCCGCGACTATGATGTATGACGATTTATTATGTAGATACATTACCTATTGATTTCCGCAATTATCATTGCCATAAACCGACTATTTGTAATTAGTCCGTTATTGCGAACAGCAAAATTCCTTTTCTTGCCCAACTACCTTAATATTGACAGACAAAAAAGGTAAACGAGTGAGTGTAGTTTCTTAAATTCTCCGAGATTAGGTTAGGTACCACTCAGGTACAACGAAAAGGTAAACTTTCTGTTCCAAAAGTTTTAAGATAGAGTTGTGCAAGACTTGTAGAGAATGGAGATGTTTTTATGCGATCGAGACAGGTTTTAAACCTGATTTCAAGTGGTCATCATGCTGACCTTCTCGTGTGCTTGAGGTCAAGGGTATGTGTACGATGCTAGTAACCTATAACTACTGTTGTATGGTTAGGTCTGTGGATATGACGACCTCCCTGGTGCAATTCACGCGGCCGTAGACCGATTATATTTTTGACCTCCTCACTCTCGAATTCGTTGGTGGGTGCGACAGGCACACATCACAGGCAATATCACAGAAAAACGAAGTTTTACCTAATTACTAAAAAACTAAGCCAGAATAAATAAATAAAAACATTTAAAAAATCCACTATAGTTTCCGGTAAAATCTGGGTTTTGAAGCATTTTAAGGAGAATTTCTTTCGAATGGTTTTAGTTAGAGTTTATAAATTAGAGCCTTTACAATTTCAGGCTCAGGTGACAGGGAACTTTTAGGGAACTCAAGACACCCTGGGAACAGTGTGACCGTTTCAAAATTAGCGAATCCGCCCGACACTGGCAAAAATATCTGCCAATTCGATTTCTTTACTGTATAAGCATTGTAAAAATAGTAGGTACCACGCTTTGCAACTTTCTTAAACCGTGAGCTAATTGTGTCACAGAAATTCAGGAGCCAAATCTACCCAAATGCCAGAAATCTGCTATAAACGCTCACACTGCCCGGGAGAACCCCTCAGATCAAGGCAATTAGTAACCCTCTGACCCAAGGTTCACCGCGACATATCGCCGAGGTAAAGAGGCATGCCTCGAGGTCCTCACCCCCGAAGAATTACCATCAACGTGGCCTCCTTCCTATGGAATTTTTTTCCGATTTCCGATAGGTCTCCGTGTGAACGTGCCTAACTAAAGACTTTACTGAATGTTGCAAAATTGTCGTTTTGTATGGCATATTTACTTTTTGTTTGGTTTGATAATATTATAATGATTATACCTATTGTTTTGTTTAATTATCGATTCTAATCACGTCGCTTTAGCGGCTGAGTGGGAACCGGTTTCGTGACAATGCCATTGTGGTAGTTGAATGTGCATTTTTCCATTGTAATGCCTTCTTTTGCTCTATATTTTGTTCGACGGAGCCACATGGAGAAACCTATTGCTTCTTCTTCTTCATGAGCCAGGATGAGCCAGGGGCGTCTAATATCCAACGTTGGACATAGGCCTCCGCATATTATAAGCAATTGCTTATGTTGTTGGGTTTACTCTCGTTTACGATTTCCCCAAGAGTTTTGCAGTGTCGTCAGGCTAACGTTTTAGTTGCCTGCCGTGTGCCGACAGATACACACTAGCAAACTGTCTGAAGTCCTATAAATACTCGTATATGCAGACTAGTTCTACCTTATATATAAATAAGGTAATATAGTTCTTTGCCTAAACAGTAATTTATGGGTGGTGGACAATTAACGATTTGCATTAATGAGTGCTGATGACGCGTAAAAGACTTCGTTTGATAAGGAAAAAACTATGTTTATATAGAAAACCTTCATATTATAATATGACGGATCTGAGATTTTTGTATTAGTTGCTGACCAACCAGACCAGAGACCAGAGTAAACCAGAGTGACTTTTAGTACATAGTATAAGTATCTAATTTATAGATAATTCGCGTATGTAGGTACCTACACCTAGGTATAGATATTTCAGTCCACGAAGACGCGCCCCACAGTCAAAATCGCTTATGTTTCATTCGATTCGTATGAAGTTTGACAGAGTGGGGCGCGTCATCGTGGATTGAAATATCTATAAGTACATAGATGTGGATATAAGTACCTAATACAGACCAGGGGGCCTACCACCAACGCTTAAAGTAATATTATTGTAATATTGTTTTGACATTTTCATACAATGTTAGTATGGAAATTTTAAAACAATATTACAATAATATTACTTTAAGCGTTGGTGGTAGGCCCCCTGTTAATATTGAACTCAAAAGATGTCTAAGGGCAGATTTTTCAATCGCCAGATAAACGATAACTAAGGAATAAATATGACGTTTTGACAGATTTTGTATGGCATATGTTTCAAATTTATTCCTGATCTATCTGGCGATTGAAAATTAGGCCCTTACTGACTTTAACCTACTATTATTAAAATGGGGGGAAAATATTCTTCCCACCACAAGATCTACCGGCTACGTGCCGGTAGCTAAGTAGCATCTGTAATCACGGCATTGGTAGAGTAGGTATGTAGGTCTAGGTAGGTACGTCATCGGTCATAACGATCATGGAATGCCGGCATTTGTTTTCCTGTTTTCAAAAAACGGTTAAAGTTTATGACGTAAGTAGATCACGTTGTGAGTTATCACACAAATAATTAATGAATGTATGATTTGGGTCATAGTGGAAGTCCAGAAAGCCAGAGATACAATGTGTGAGGCATTGTTGTGGGCTTTTTTTTCAGGGTAGGGCGCGTTCGAACCCTCGTAAACTTAGGTTTAATTCGACCTGTAGTTATGCGACACATATAATATATTGATGATGCTTTACAAGAGCCTGTACGTTAGCCCTATGTAAAATAAATTTTGACTGTTAACTTTAAGACTGGGATTGGAAGGCCAAGGGGGTTGGTGCCTTCATTAGACGACACCTATGGTTACAGCACGAAATTCGACACGTAGATAGCAGGAGCATTTAAAGGAACACAGATAGATAGCTACCTACAACCCGTTGAAGCTTTGCCGATGTCTTCTCCCACGTCATACTACGCGGCCCGTATTCGTCTGATAACGGACGAGCGCGGGTCGCGGTACTATGAAGAGGGAGCGGAAAATATCGGCAAAGCTTCTGCGAACGGGTAGTAGGTACCTGCGAGAATTCTTTTCGTTGTTACGATTATGTATCATAGTATAGTCCGGAGCCTATTCACCTGAGGAAACAGACGCTATAGGCGCAGGCGGCAGAGTAGGTCAGACTCCTTTAGTGTTTGCGCACAACTGGCTGGATAAGATTTTGTACAAATCCCGCGGGATAAGAGTTTATCCCATATCCAATCCTTGTTCCTGTTCCCAGTTTATCACATTTTTTTTAAATTTTCGAGTAAGTTCGCTTTAGCATGTAAGTATAGATTGTTATAGGCTGTTTTCTGAAATTCCCGCGGGAACCATGGAACTTTGTGTATGTGCATGATATACCTACATAGGTACTTACTAATATTCCAAATTTCAGCCAAATCGGTTCAGTAATTGTGGCCTAATTGAGTTACAACCATCCAAACATTATTCCATTCATACTCATTTGTCCATATTTACAGATTTATAAAAGTAATACATAGGAAATAGGAATAGGATTTAGTTCAACACGCGAATCATCCAATCAAATCTAAACTAAGATTTGTTGTTCCTGTGTCGTACATTTAACTACATGCAATTGGTAATTGTAATCCAGATGTCTTTATTCGTTCACCTAGTTAAAGAGAAGGCCTTTATTCACATAATCTTGATTTGTACAACTTCGCAAGATATCATAAGTACGTGTGTAAGTACGTAAACATACCAAAATAGTGGGCAGTGACTATCAATAATTACAAATGTTTTTTTACATAGTCCGCACATATGGCATATAGTTTCTATTGCCAAGGATATTCAGTTATTCCTACCTTTTAATTAACATATTATATTCAGCTAAATTCCTTTACTTACCTAAAGTTCGTAAATGGACCACTCCTTTTGGTCAGGATTCCTATTATTTTCTCGACAGTCCCTTTGTCGCCAGCTCGCGCCGCGTTCAATAAATCCTGGCCTTTTCCCATGGCCCATTTAATCGTATGTACCACTCACAAATACAACACAAACTTGAATCATTGCAATTTTTTACACTAGACTTCACTAATCACTACATGCTCTACAACTTCATTGATCCGACCGCCATATTATTTAGTAAACCATAGACAAGACTACGTGAGTGCGCTGAGCGCTCTGGCGGCCAGCGAAGGAATCGATATCCATCGTACATTGACATTCGAATAATTCCAAACATAACTTCGTCAATTTTAAAGATCGAATTTAATTATATTGTAATTTTACTTAATTTTTTAATTCAATATTAGATAAAGGATGCGCAAAATGTAATAAATTCGTTTTGTAAATGGACAAATTAGAAGCAGCAAGATTGGATACTAGACTATCTCGCTCACACTCACTATTTATGTTGAAAGAGTTAAATCATTTCACTCACTCGCACTGATACAAAAACACTCCTTCAAGAGATCGAAGACGATACACTATTACTACCTATTTGTACTCTGTGGTCGGATTCGCGTCTCTGGTTTCGTGATCTGTGTTCGCGGTGTTTTTGTTTTTAGTGAACGTCAAGTGGAATACAAAAACAATGTTAATTTAGCATGTTTTTCGAGTTCATTGTGCTAAGTGCTTTGTTTGTTTTAGTAATGCAGTGATTGCAGTTTAATTTTCTTAATGTGAACTTCACTGACTTGGCAAATGGTGATGCCCGTTGTAACTTGGAATATCAATCACAATCAGTGTTCGTTCAGCTGTCAAATTGATCAGCTGATAGGTACTTGATGGTCGAATCCAAATTAAAAAAACATACTCGGCACTTAAATTTAATTTCGTCAATCTTTGTGTTTGTTTACGTATAGATTTTAAGGCGTGACTCACAAATAAATAAGTCAGTATACTTTTAGATAAGATAAAAGTTTAATAATACTCTCTAATATGTCGATAATAAAGGTTTTGCATCTGCTTTTACTGTTTAAACTGACTGAAACTGCAAGTTCTCAGAGTGAGTACCTAGCTAAATATACATATTTTATTTTCATGTTATTTACAAGAAAAATTAAAATTAAAATGTTTTAATATTTTTGTAATGCTATTCTTATTTTCAAACCTGGAATACTGTTATAACTAACTATGTATTTAAAATAAAACACTAGGTATAACTTGGATTTTGTACCTAATATTCATATTAATTATTCATCAAAGCTGTAGATATCTGATCTGATGACTGATCTGTCTGTACAGTACCCACACTGTATTATGAATATTGCTGATATCTTGGCTCTGGAAGGGTTTTGGTAGGAGTTTTTGGGAAGGACATGATTATTATAAAAATTGAAATAGGGTATTTGGAACTGAGATAGAGATGAATACGTTTTTCTTATACAATGTCCTAGCAGAATGTGAGATAGACTGAAGCTTTTTTTATTTTACTTTATTTTTACAAGTAAGTACTTGATTGCAATCTCATCTGATGGTAAGTGATGATGCAACGGAAGATGTTATTGTACTACCTTGGGTTAGTAAATTTACCCCAGCGGTTTCTATACAGCATCGCACCGGAATGCTAAATCGCTTGGCGGTGCGTCTGTGCTGGTAGGGTACCACGAAAGTATTTTATTTATTTTATTTATTTATTTATTCTGTACATATAACATAGATACAAAAAAAAACACAAACATAGAGAAGACAACACAAACATAGAAAAGTACTATATGAACAACATCTTTTGAACAGTCTTAAGTTTCTGCCATTACTGTAACCAATTTAGTTTCTTTTCAGACACAACCGTAACACTCCCACTTAATGGAACAACATCATGGGAGAGCAAAGAACTCTACAGTGGATTTCACATCGTCAATGCCTCATCGACTCTCCAAGTAGACTTTGGAAGTGTCAATAAAAACATCTCGTACATAATTTTCCAAGTACATAGCCACTTATATAATGTTATGTTGTATAATAATACCTATACTAAGGGCTCGTATGTGACGGGCAATAACTTAGGCATGTACAGTAGTGCCAAACCAAAGATAGATACTTTCTTCATATACAATCCCAACCCTGATGTTAATTTGAGGCTTTTAATCTCGGTTCTTGGATATGCAGCAGCAGGTATGCATTTTTTAGTTGTTTTGGGAAGAATAGCTATTCTTATAAGCCGTTACAGCTTTACATTGAGTGGGGAATTTAAAATTTTACTTACAGTTTTTTGTAAAATAGTTTTTTCTGTTACCAAAACAAAAATTGCTAAATTAGACAGAAAAAGTTTTAAATTTTAAAAATAAATGAATTTTTATATATATTGTATTGTATGTATTGTATATGTTACGCTCAAAGATCAAATATGCTATGTGGATATTTTACTGTGACCACATCGCGTTGTGAGCTATTTTTCCGCTCAATGAGCGTTTTCGATCTTTGAGTGCAACATATACATAAATTATTATTATTGGTATGTTTGTTCATACTCATTACAATGAGTATGTATGTACAGTTGTAGAGGACTTAATCTTCTTACCTTACTAATTAGTTGAGTGTAGTATTTTATTTTTGTATTTTTTATGGCTTGATGTGGCAAAGATGTATGATGAATGGATAACTTTAAAAATCCATAGATTTACAATTGTACATAATATATATTACCATAAACTAACCATATACAGCGTGTCCCAAAACTTGACGATAAAACGGTACCGGCCGAGAGGCCAACTAATACCAGTTCTAGAAAAAATAAGAAAAAAAATCTATGTCTCTATGTTATGCAGTAATAGACTTTTTTTAAAAAAAGTTGAAAATCGACACCCTTGGTCGCATATTTAAGTACAGTGATCACAAATTTTACAATTTAGCAGTGATTTTTTTATTGATGTCATCTAGAATAACCGTGCTATCAATCGCAATCAAAAATAAACGTTATAAACATTGTTAAATCAATGAAATAAATTAAGTTTCATCAAGTCACGGTTTACAAAAAATTTGTCACTTAACTTTGACACTTCATTTTTTAAAAAAAATGTACTATACTACCATTGGCAAGTTATTTCAAAAGATAGCCCTTTTCCTCAAGATTCCAAAATGCTACAACACTTGTCACTTCTCGTCCCACTAAAAATGTTATTACTCATTTTTTTGCATAAGGACCTCATTGTGAACAATTCAAAATTAGCATATTTTTGTAGTTATGTACAAAATGGTCTAAATAAAAATTATAATTATTTATTAGGTAATTTTAATATTAGTTTTTTTTTTTAATTTTATGTTTACAAGAAGTCTAGTGTACTAGTTTTAATATAAAAGAACATCCTACTTAATAATATTAATAAAAATTTATTTGCAAAGACCTATTTAAACTTATCATGTTGTGGTAAACATTAAAATGAAACAAACAATTATTTTAAAACTCTAATTATTTCTTCCTCAAAAGTCAAAACTAAAGTAAATGTTCAAATTGTTTTCCTCCAGCACGAATACAGGCTCTGCATCTTCTCAGAAAAGATCTGTTTACAAGTCGTGCAAATCTCCTTGAATTAATTTCTTCAGATGCAGCATAAATTTCTTGTCGTAGCTCAGTTAGATTTTGAATCGGTTTCGAATACACTTTTTCTTTTATGCATCCCCAGTAAAAAAAATCTACTGGATTCAGGTCTGGAGAGCGAGGGGGCCATAAAATTGAACCAAGGCGTCCAATCCATCTGTCAGGATATTCTTCATTTAGATAATCTCGTACAGGCCGAGCATAATGAGCCGGGCAACCATCTTGTTGGAACCATATTTCTCTGTAGATGTTGATGGGAACGTCTTCTAACAAAGTTGTCAAATTATTTTGGAGAAAAGTCAAATAGGGAGTGGCATTTAAATTTTGAGGCAGCTCAATTAATGGTCCGATTATTTGTCCGTTTAAAATTCCGGTTTACATGTTTATTTTAAATTGGCACTGGGATCGGTCTTCACACATTAAGTGTGGATTTTCCGTGTGCCATCCATAAAGATTATGTAAATTAAATTATCCATCTTTTTTGAATGTGGATTCATCGGTCCATAGAATTTTATTTAAAAAATCTGGATCTTCTCTAATTCTCCCTAACATTCACTATCTATCTTTCTGAATCTTTTATGGTCGCTAAAGACAATGGAAATATCAGACAAAGACATCTTTTAAATTTTAAAAGTAATCGGTATTATTTGTTTAAATGAGGTCGATTTGCAAAAAATGAGTAATAACATTTTTAGTGGAAAGAAAAGTGGCAAGTGTTGTACCATTTTGAAATTGTGAAGAAAAGGGCCATCTTTTATAATAACTTGCCAATGGTAGTATAGTACATTTTTTTTTTAAAATGAAGTGTCAAAGTTAAGTGACAAATTTTTTGTAAACCGTGACTTGATGAAACTTAATTTATTTCATTGATTTAACAATGTTTATAACGTTTATTTTTGATTGCGATTGATAGCACGGTTATTCTAGATGACATCAATAAAAAAATCACTGCCAAATTGTGAAATTTGTGATCACTGTACTTAAATATGCGACCAAGGGTGTCGATTTTCAACTTTTTTTAAAAAAAGTCTATTACTGCATAACATAGAGACATAGATTTTTTTTCTTATTTTTTCTAGAACTGGTATTAGTTGGCCTCTCGGCCGGTACCGTTTTATCGTCAAGTTTTGGGACACGCTGTATTTCTATGATTTTTATTGAAGTGCATGATAGATTTTGTTTACAAATTCTATTATAGTTTTGACTTTGACTGTAAATGCGTAGAGTTATAGAATCAGTACTTATACTCACATTTTACTTCGCTGTATACTCTACCCTATGTATACTCTACCATATGTACCCTATGTCTTAATACCTTAATTTAACCGGGCCGTATATGTTTTGTAGACCCAATACCTGGTGGTTGCAACATGGAATTCCCCATACCAATTTCCCCATTCATGCGGACAAACTATACCAAAGACTATGTATTCGTCGACGCAGCTGCTGCGAAAGACCCGTCAGATCTTATCTGCAATACCATGGATAGAGTCTATGTGATGTTTTACAAAATGTACTTACCTGAGAGGCATTATGATTCTGACAACTACTTTGATGGTATTAGAAAAATGATGACCTTGGACGGGATTCAGGAGTTTGGGGAGTATGTAAGTATGTTAAATTGATTTAGAGATTATAGCCCCCCTCTATGAAGCAGCATTGAAGAGAGAATATAAAATTTATGTTTCTCAGAAAGAATAGACCAAAGCCAATAGCCTGGTGAAAATAGACAATGACCCTTGCTTGCATTAATTCCCATTTCCGAACAAGCTGAAAATTTGCAGGCATGTAAAGGATGCCACTATAATAAAATCCTGAAAAGTGCCCATTGATCCCGAGTGTGCAAAATTTTTTATTCTAGGTCAAAGGTCTCACAAAACTGGGTTTTGGATTCTTTAGCAATCGCAAAACTAACTAGTTTTGCGATAAAAATAGTTCAGACTAAAATTGTAGATTATTTATATCTAATAGTTGGTTATAATGTGCACATGTTTCTACGCCACCTATGAGGCAGAGTATGAGGCTGAAACACAAGGACCCAAGCCGTAGACGATCATTTTGATAACGCCGAGAAACCATCCGTACTTATATCATGAATAATTCTGTGAATATTCTTCATAGATACCAGACACAGGGTATCACATGCGGCGTATGCTGAGCGCATACCCTGGCACTGGCGCGGTGTACGTAGCGGTCGCGTTCAGCGCGGCGAACGCAAGTGCATACTCTGTGTACGTTCCCGCCGCTACGTATGCGTGCGCGCCTCTCGACGACGAGGGATGTGAGTTGCTGGGTAAGAAAAACAGGGGTTTCGAGTCACTTCGTATGCGACTATTCTAACACTGGCGCGGTGTACCTATGCGGCGAACGCAAGTGCATACTCTGTGTACGTTCCCGCCGCTACGTATGCGTGCGCGCCTCTCGACGACGAGGGATGTGAGCTGTTGTGTAAGAAGAACAGGGCTTTCGAGAGACTTCGTATGCGACTATTCTAACACTGGCGCGGTGTACCTATGCGGCGAACGCAAGTGCTTACTCCGTGTACGTTCCCGCCGCTACGGTTGCGTGCGCGCCTCTCGACGACGAGGGATGTGAGCTGATAGGTAAGAAGAATAACGATGATTAGATTTGCAATACAGGCGCTGTGTAAGTAAAGAGAACTGGTGTCAATGTATTGTATTGATGAATTTGTTGAGTTTACTTGTTTTTTTTTTATGTGTAATATCTTGCCTGGATTGCCTACGGTTTCTGGATAGTGAATATCTTTTTTGGGAGTGACATTGGAAATTTTGCGTAAGATTGGTACCATGACGTAACTGCTGTTAGCCAACATAGTGTAAAGATGTCATATTTGAGGCTAATTAGGTTGTTTTTAATATCCACATTGGGACTACACAGGATCAGGTAGGTATGGCAGTAACATAATGCTATCCAACTGATTTTCTATTGAAACTGAATCAAGAAACATTGTTTCAAGCCGTTATATTTGGGAAGTCAAGTGATTTTGACCCTGCTTCCCTTTTAAAAAATTCTCTCTTCGCGATTCGTGTGAAGTAATATTACAGCTGCACTATTTCAGATGACTTCCTCTCGCAACTGTTATGCGCCTCGCTGATGTTCCTCGGGCTCTTCGTGTGCTACTTCGGACACAGGTTCTTCAAGACGGACATGTTCATCACAGGACTGTTGAGTGGGGTTATTGTCACTTACATTCTGATTGCCCTAATTGCTGATCTTGGACGACCTGGTAAGCACTTTGTCGAAAAAATAAAGCATGGTTAGGTATGACACTACTTTTTAGGGTTCCGTAGCCGAATGGCAAAAAACGGAACCCTTATAAATTCGTCATGTCTGTCTGTCCGTCTGTCCGTCCGTATGTCACAGCCACTTTTATACTGTTGAAACTTGGTAAGTAGATGTATTCTGTGAACCGCATTAAGGTTTTCACACAAAATTTAAAAAAAAGTAATAAATTTTGGGGGTGCCCCATACTTAGAACTGAAACTCAAAAATTTTTTTTTCATCAAACCCATATGTGTGGAGACTGGAGTATCTATGG
This sequence comes from Coenonympha arcania, assembly GCA_036785405.1. NCBI lineage: Eukaryota > Metazoa > Arthropoda > Insecta > Lepidoptera > Nymphalidae > Coenonympha > Coenonympha arcania. The sequence goes on along the minus strand of JAWDAA010000030.1, from coordinate 5,605,143 downwards.
ATAGGTCTTCAAAAATGATACTAAGGTTTCTAATATCATTTTTTTCTAAAATGAATAGCTTGCGCGAGAGACACTTCCAAAGTGGTAAAATGTGTGTCCCCCCCCTGTAACTTCTAATAAGAGTATGATAAAACTAAAAAATATATATGATGTACATTACCATGCAAACTTCCACCGAAAATTGGTTTGAACGAGATCTAGTGAGTAGTTTTTTTAATACGTGTTGAATTGATATTCAACAAGTCTAATATTTTGTTTAACTTTGATGACGACAGAATGGCGTTTTACGTCCGACTCGCACTTGTCCGGTTTTTAAATTCCATGGGCAAGGGTATTTAGTTTACTTTATACGTACTATTGAGAATGAGTCTTGATAGTACGGAACCCTCAGTGCGCGAGCCCGACTCGCACTTGTTACTTCTAGATAAAAATTATTACTTTATTAAAATAATGATGTACACTGGAAAAAATATTTACTAGCTTTTGCCCGATTCGAATTTGGGTTTTTGCTAATCCCCGTTCCCGTTCCCACTCTCTATTCCAACCTTCATACTTATTTTCCAAGAATTTTGGTCAAACAATCAACCCAAAGCTGTAGCTAAAATTTGCTGTAAATAATGTAGGTTATTCAAAAATCCTACGAGAACTTATAGCTTTTTGCGAGTGCGGCAACTTTTTTGGGTTCCGCTATCCGTCTGTCTGTCACCAGGCTGTATCTCTGAAACCGTAATAGTTACAGACTTGAAATTTTCACAGATGATGTGTTGTTATATTATCTTTCACATATCTATGGTTGCCGCTATAACAACAAGTACTTAAAAATAGAATAAATTAGGTATATATGTAAGGGGGCACCCATACAACAAACGTGATTTTTGCTCGGTTTTGGTTTTTGGGCAGGGGTGTTTAGTTTATTTTTACTATTGAGAATGGGTCTTGATAGTACGGAATCCTTAGTGCGCGAGCCCGACTCGCACTTGACCAATTTTTATAGATTGAATACGAAACCATTCGTGTGCGAGAACACTGACTTGCCAGGTTTTTTTTTTTAATTATATTTTTTTGGCCCTTTGGCTTATTTTTTAGTACGTTCTCTTCAAGTTTTCATTGTTTTCAGCTCTACTAGGCGCTTCAGTGTTATCAGGGATGTGTTTCGGCGCGATTTGGCTGTTGTTTTGGTGGTTCTATGGCATTCCGCTCTTTGCCGTCATGCTGTCAACCTTGAACGTTGGCTTTTTGTTCGCCGCTATCATTTATTTTGGATTGCCAGGTACGTAAAATAACTAAGTTATTGACACCAATTTTGACGACCTCCCTAGTGCAGTTTCGCGCGATTCGAGTGGGAGGTCGGGGGTTCGACTCCCGCCACGTGGCACTTTAAAATTGTATAAGTTCTAATTTGGTTTAGGTCTGGTTTGGTGGGCTTGCACCGTGGATAGTTACCAACTTTACCAGCAAAGACGCACTGCCAAGCGATTCCGACGCAATGATGTGTAGAAACTGTTTAACCTTACTTCCAAGTTAGTACGATAACATCTTCGACTGCATCATCACATACCAGATGCGATCGCAGCCAATTAGGTATCTTTAACTTGTAGTGGATAAAAACCATTCATGAAAAGAAGGAGATGCTCCACTGCTATACACTCCTACCTCCCCATAGGCTGTCCTTCCACCTTCGCCCACCCACCTTCGTCCCATAGGCTGTGGGGTCAACAGATTGCTGAAGTGGGGACGCGAAAGTGTTTGTGTGCGAAATTGTGGGAAGTTTGAGAGAGAGACGTTGTGGTCCGCGCTCTGGGGGCTTTCTGGTCCAAAGGTTGTCCAGCGCAGCAATGTTCCTAGTCTGATGGGCACTTTTGAACCGGAAACAATTATAGTCCATTGAAATGTTATATTTTTTAGGCCTTACCTTGCGTTTTTAGAGGACGCAATTTTATTTTTTTGATGTGCAGGGGGGGGTCAGTGTAAAGCTAAAACCAAGTTTGTGGGGTCGCCACCCTTGTCCCACGGCCGCCATCTTGAAAATAGGGGTTGAAATGGTTTTTACAATATATCTCTTAAACTATTTATTTGATAAAAAACATTTGTTAACATTTTTTGTTGCAAATTAAATTCTCTACAACTTTAGTCCAGTAACTTTTTGCCGTAGAACTATTTTAAATTAAGGTCCTAGACGTATCGAAACTAAGGTACCTAAGTGATGATGTATTCGAAGATGTTATACTTACTTGGAAGGGGTACCTAAGCATACACCCCTAACGGTTTCTATACACCCCTCGGAAACCTTCGGTGCAGGAGTCTAGCTCGCACTTGAGCGGCTTTTTTTCTTGATCACATTTTCTCTTCTAGGTGGACTGCTAGAACTTCAATCAGACCTGAACTTCTGGACGTTATTCATATCAGTGATGCTGCTAACATGCCTAATCCTGGCATCCATGACGTTCCTCTCCAACATTCTGTGCTGCTCGATCCTGGGCGCGTACGCAACTATCTACCCTATGGACTACTACTTTGGGTCCAATTTGAAGTACATAGTGATCAATACTGTGAGGAGGGCGACGGTACCTCAGTTTAATAAGGCTGTTCTGTCGCCGCCGTTTGAATGGAGAGGTAAGTATTGCCAGCGAATGGAAGAAGCATAGAAAGCCGCTTTTAATTTATAAATTAACTTAATCGCATTAATATTCTCACTAAGTAGGTTGTACTTCTTCTGTAGGTATGACACGAAATGTGCGTCAAAAATAAAGTAACTTTTTGTATGCAAAATTAAATTCCGAAAATATGAAAAACAAATTCCTGGTCCCGATGGCTTTTAAAAAAAACACTATTTTATTTTCCTAGAATATTATGGTTTTGGTTCTTGAGAAAACTTGATACCGCCTTTGGACATTCACCTTTTGCCGTTGGTTTTCAGACTTTTCAGTGATGCTAATGAGTTGTATTAAAATAATCGAGTGTGACAAACGGACGGACGGAGAAAGACTTACCATAAGGTTTCCATTTTTACCATTTTTGTATGAAACCCTAAAAAAGACCTTCTACGTTCTTTTACTTCGTGCGATGGCAAATAAGTTTTATTATTATTTCAAATAAAATACACTTTTACAGATGCCCTGATGACGCTGCTGTGGATTGCACTGGCAATCACTGGATTCCTCTTCCAGCACTTCCACAACCGAGGCCGCCCGCCCTTCCCCCCACCTCCACGCAGCGTCAGGCCGGGGATGCCGGGCTCCTACTACGGAACTTCGCAGCCTACGAGGAGGAGGTATGTATCCTAAGCATGGATATATACAGGGTCATATAAAAAAATACCAATCGTCTTGGCGGGGACACTGCCGTGTCCCCAGAACAGCTCTCGGCCTGTAGTTGTTTACATTAAAACTAAAATCTTTAATTCTACGACTTATGTATCCTAGGCATAGGGTCATATGAAAAGTACCAAACAGCTCTCAGCCTTTAGTTGTTTACATTAAAACTAAAATCTATAGTTCTAAAAAAAATACTTATGTTATTTCTGTAAAGTGACATTACACTGTGAAACCAATCACCACGGTCTCGTGCCGCGCGGCGCGCCGTTGCCACTTGCCGATGTTACATTACAGAGTAGGAACAAGTAGAGTATCTCTGTGAAATATTGAATATTTGACATTTCTCAAAATGTCCAGTAAAAAAAGTCGTAGAACAAAAGTTGTTAGTTTTAATGTAATTAAATACAGGCCATGAGCGATTTGGTATTTTTTATACATATAACCCTGTATACATGACTCATGGACTGATTTTGTATCGTTAGTTAGCAACTCGCACTGGAATATTAACTAATAAAATGGAGGCAAAAATCCTATTATAGGTTGGTATGGTATCATGTCTTTTTATTGCCTCACGGGTGGCGACTTGTTCTATCCTCTAAGAAGTCTAAGGCAACAGAAATCTAAGACGTTTGTCACAAATGGATACGCTATTTACTTACACCGACTTAGTTATGCTGTTCTTTAAGGACACCTTCTGTATAGCAAGTATCTTTTTAATTTTTTTTCAGATACGGCGTCATTGTTAGGCAGACAGCAGCACCATCCCTGCAATCTGAAAGGACGCCTCTTTTAGCCTAAATAATTAAAAAAAATGAAAAGAAAAACTTCGGTTTATACTTTCATACATATCTAATTCTGCACTATATCACCATTTTATGTACCTACTTAATTGGCAAATATTCTACTTAAAATTAAACATATTTACTTTATACCTATATCTACATAATATTATTCTTACATGAGTAGTCGTTATATAAATTGTATAAAAATAAATTTGTATCGAAAAAATATCATATAATAATTATCTCCCAAGTAAATTATGTTGTAAGGCATAAAAAATCATGTTATTTAATTGTGGATTATAATTATCTCGCAAGTAAATTATATTGTAAGGCATAAAAAATCACGTTATTTAAATGTGGATTATAATTATCTCCAAAGTAAATTATGTTGTAAGGCATAAAAAATCACGTTATTTAACTGTGGATTATAATTATCTCACATATAAATTATGTTGTAAGGCATAAAAATCACGTTATTTAATTAATTACGTTATAATTATCTCACATAATATAAGTAAATTATGTTGTAAGGCATAAAACACACATTGTACTGGGCGGGGACGATTCGGGACAGAAATGGCCATTTCATGCAAAATACCGCCTTATGTCGAAAGCAGCATTTTTGCTGTTTGATATTAATAAACTAGTAGAAAATAGAACATTTATTTCTTTACTTTGTCTTTCTTTATGTAAAATACAATCGCTATAGAAAATCGCAGGAAGATCCAAAGATCGTTATTGTTTGAGTGTTACCAATTTTCTGTTAAACGAATTTTAAGCAAATATGACAATATTAATTATTATCATAGTTGTAACTTATATACTGTTTATAAATATGTTGCATGTTTATTTCAATTATTTAATTATAAGATCAAATTGAAATTTCCTTCCTCATTCCATAACTACATTAGATAGGAAAATTATAAATGGGGTTGTAAGTGAGCTGAGGATGATAGAAACCACAGACCAAGGAATAACTTTATATAGAAACTCAATCAAAATCAAATTTATAATGATAGATACTCACAGGTATTTTAAAATTATCACTGTTGAATTTTTATGTGATCTAGAGATCTCGTGTTTCGCAGTTTTTACTTACCAACGCACATAATTGTTTTATAAAGTTATTTTGCCTTACCATAGAGCTACCATAGATGTCGCCATAGACTATAGACGTATGTTGTTCTGCTGAACTAGATAATGTTACGATGGGATTTTCGTTATCAAAACTCAATCATGAAATAAGAGTGAGTGTACCTGTTATAATGTAAAGATAGAGTTTTACACATCATTCATGTTAATATTTCGTCATTGGAAACCCAGGAGTAATAAAGTATCCAGATATTATAGTAAGCGGGTAAAAAAGTTGACCCAAAATGGCGGTGCACGCCGCACATATCGTGCCGCACATACCGCACCTCAATATTCGAAACAGTGTTTTGCGAAGGGTTCAACTAAACCTTAACAATGTGTTTTGTTACAAAGAAGAAACCAAATTGTGTTATTCCGTTTATAAATGTTTTTATTATTATTTTTAATTAAAATTATCACTGTGTATATATGAGGGTATTTATAAATAATTAACCTAAAAGTAGGCTCATACGTATTTTGGATGAACATGAAATAAAAGTTTACTCCACATCTACATGTGCGCTTACCTTTAAAGACTGCTTGTATGTGATTTGTTATATAATTATGCTTAATAAAGTTTTGTTTTTAAATATATAAACTTTCATATTATTTGTTAACCTATTAAGAAACAACAGAATGACAAGAATTCTTCAAGAATAAATTAATTAAGTAATAATATTTTTTTCGGCTTGAACGAGCTCTAGGCAAATGTGATTAGGTTACTGGCAAAATGAGATTTAATAAAAAAACTGATGTCTTACTATGAGTGCAGCGTATCTTTTGATATTGCAATACAATTGCAAAGTCCTGTCTCCTGAGACTTTATGCACTCCTTCTCCACACAAACTGCCAGTTGCTACATATTGAGCACTTAATAAATAGGATTGTACTAGGTACCCACAAAATTGTCTCTTTACACTTCACGTATTATTAAATAGACTCCAATTTTAATTGGATTTCAAATTTCAATACACCCAAACGAAAATGGCATAGAAAGAATCGCCAAAATCACGGCGCAATGTAATCCACATGTCTGAATGTGAGATTAGGGCATTCAAATCAAACGCAGTTGCGCGCTGCACATAGCTGATCAATGGGATGAGAGGGGACAGACAGACTGATCTAAACCAATTATGAACGTTGATAATCGCCGATTGTTGTTTACTTTCAAAGACTGGCTTATTGGTGATTGTTCTAGGGTAACTGGCCAGCTTGTCGATTGCAAACCAAGGCCCATATTCTGTAAAATTGACAGTTGCAGTGATAATTACAGTTGTCTATGGTTCGTTATATATTGCTGCTTGAAAGGAGAATCGTGAATAAACATACATAGAAGTACAAACATACGGGTCGAAAACAGAACCTCATTTTGAAGTCGGTTTAAACACGTCAAATGAGCTCGTTGAAGGTCACGCGCAGGAATAGAGCTGTATTTCCAAATATTTTGAACAGGTACTGACCTGTTCATTGTGTATAGCAATTTCTCTCAATAAGAGTTCAGGTGCTGGCTATGAATATTAGCATAGGAGTAATTGGGGGGGGGGGGGGGGGAATGAGCTTAGTGGTTGACGAGTGGCAACCCCTACCTATAGTGTCCATCAGCTGATAATACTGGTTCTATCTAAGACACTTTACGGTTCGGCTATAAGGTACTGTAGCTACCTACCTACCTACCGTTACTATAGGTAAGTTCACAAAGTGTAGGTACTCGTAGGTACAGACGTTTTCTCGGCTTCCGAAATTCCTGTACGTAGTAACATAATTTCTCTAGTAAAAACTTGTGTTTATGTAGGTATAGGTACTTACTGTATAGTCTGTCCCCAATCGTGATGGTAGTATTTCTTTAACGATCACGTCACCGATATGAAACCTCAGGATATAGGCATCCGAACGATTTACGTAAACCTTTTTCGTACAAGTAAACAGTAGCGCCATCAAAATTCTATAGGCTGAGCGAACTACAGTGTGACCTTACTGTTGGTGGCAAAATAAGCTACCGATAAACTGGCGACATTTCTTTCCACTTGACCAATGGAGCATTGAAAGATCTTGGTAGGTGTTGGTAGGTAAGGGCTTGTAGATATACAAATAGAAGACAGCCTTCTTACGTGTTAATTTCATAGAAGTTAAAACCCTGATCATCTTTGAAAGGAATAAGTAGGTAGGTATAAGTAGCTCTATAAAATCCGGACAGGATTACAAAATTGGAACGCTTGCCCAACCTACCCAACTATAGCCTAACATAAATCCCATTGTTCGCCCCTGCATTAAGGGGGACAATGCATCGACTGAAACCCCTCGCGTAAAGTGCCAACACGCAAAATTAATACGCACCGCCCAAATGTAGTTAACGGCATAATTTCCTTTGAAGCGTTTGCAAGCAGTGAGCAGTCGAACATGCATAGGTATTTAATTTAAGTTTTATAGTTCTTTTCCGTGGGAAATTACGGCCGGTTCACCGGGAGGTACACCTTACACGTTAAAAAATCTAACGCCATCTGTTGGAGGATATCCTAGCCAAACCAAAAGGTAAAATTTAAAAATACCAGTCCTGTAGTTTTCCTTTTCCTCATTAAAATTACTATTTTAAGATAAAAATAGTACGCATCTTCAAATCCGTATCAGTTGGGCAATTACCTAATCATACCTACCTCAATATTATATCTACCTACCTCCATTTCGAAAATCACATATTGGAGCCAATTCTGTCGTGCAAAATCTCTAAACAACATATTTGACGCGTCTAAAAATATTGCTATGAAAAATGCTCCCCACCGATAAGGATTGCACTAGTTTTGGACGCGTTACATAAGATTAGTTTACTTACATATTTTGCACAAGAGAATTGGTACCATTATTACCTTTTTTCACAGGGCTTAACATTTCGTAAACTTGGGGCTAACTAACTTAGTAACTTATTTTTTAAATAATTAGGTATGTTGATAATAAGGTTTAATTAAAACAAGTTAGCAATGGTTAATGCGATATTTATTAATAAATTTCACTGTAACCTCCTCAATCTATATGCACTTATCACCGAATAATAATTTATTTTACACTTATCTCCAAACTAAATACATTATACACGTCTACACCGCATCCATAATATTGCATTTCAATGAAAATATAGATATAATTATAATTATTAGCATTTTTACACTGTATTCAGAAATTGTGCTGTAACTCTAAAACATAATGACTGTAATAAACATATACCTACCTATTACGTTCCATGAGAGATGGTAATAGATTCATTTTTGAGTTTTTAGGTAAAGTACCTACCTATTCTCGAAAATGGTAACTGTATTAATTAAATCATCTTGTAACAATTTATACGAGAGAAGATGCATAAACCGAATAGGTACCTTACATAAAAACCAATTACTTTTTAATTACTTTTTTAAAATTTTGTTACGTAAGTACATTCAATACACTATTTTTAAGAAAAAATAATCCATAATTGATGCTTTACTAGCATAATAGCTCATTAAAACAAATAGGTTATGATTGACATTATTATTTTCTCTCTCTCTCTCTGTAGTTTAGTTTTGCGTAAAATACAAATTAATATTATTCGTGTTCCCAAACATTTCCAAACCGTTGTTAAATAAATACCTATCTACATTTTAATCACAGCAACATCTTATTTTTAAATCGCAATAAATAACATAATTTAATTCGTTTTAAAGTGTTGTGTTTTTGCGAACTTAACAATAAAAGTAAGTCTATTAATTTATATTTATGATACAAATATACAAACACTCAGTTTGTACGGTCTATCTCAAAACAGGGGTGGAAAACAAATCGCTGTAACGAAGCTTATTGCCACGTTTTTCTCTATAGCATTATAATATTTTGCACCCCCATTGCATACATCAAAGAAAAAAAGGGTTGAACTCGTAAAGGGTGTGGAACACTCAATTATTACAAACGTTGGCACAAACAATTTACATTTAATTTCATGTTGAGACGTAAACGAACTGACGAGGAGACAGCTAGCTGCCTCTACTCAACAATAGATGGCGCTTTTACGTTATATTTACAAACGCCCTAACATTAATTTAATATTTTCCTTATAACTTAGTGGATCATACACAATGAAACATGCTGCAAAAATGTACACTAGATTATTATATTACCAAGCAAATAATAATAATTTATTAACGTATTTATATAATGTAAGTCAAGTTATAGCTGTGCAACATAGCTCAAAGTGTACGACCATGAACTTACTACTACGTTTGAACATCATCAGTTGCTTAGCCGTAACACATTTTTTTAATTACAAAATCTATACATAAATTAATACGATGCACCATTGAAACACTGAAAAATAATCACTGGGTATTGTTTTATAATTATTAATATTGTATTGCGTAAAATAAACATTATAATTTCTAGTACAGTTCAACTGTTTATGACACAGAATTGTTTTCTTGCATGTCTCCCGCCAAAACAGCACTGTCATGGCCGGCTGTCATGTTAAGAGCGTTCATAGACAAGTGGGAGTCGGCGTAATTGTGCGCTATCTCGCCGCTAGATGGCGACTCTACATTGTTCGGGTTCTCAGGCATCGAGAGCAGTCGATGCGGGAACCCGAATAGCTGAGATCACTGAAGCCGTCCCCAGTAATTCGACGCGAGGTCCGGCCCCTGCGAAGGTATTTGCACGGGGACGCTCACACCCGCCGATATCACACCTACGAAGAAGGGGAAGCATCGTTATTAAACTGTAATTTAAATTCTTTCGCATATATCGCATAGTTATAACTATTTCATTTCGATCCCTTAATAGTACTGACTCAGGATAGAATTCCCTTTTAACCGAATAGGTACCTACTAATATTTTTTTGTCATATCTTTTACATAGGTATTTATCGCTTACTTTGCGGCTAGATTTCAATGTGTGTCCTGATATATTTATTTATTAAAAAAGTATTAGGTTCATCCAACACCAAGAAGATCGTACAAAACAAAAAATGATAGGTAAGTAGATATCTAAAAGATTGAAGCCAATAACAACATTGTATATTATTATGATCAAGAAAGCGACTAAGCCGATTTTGAACCTAATTTTTTTTAAACTTGAACCTAACTACCTTGTTCCTAACTTGAACCTAACATGCTAACTTGTTCCTAACTTAAAATAAAAAGCCTATTAAAAAGAATGAGTACATAACCTCCTCTTTATAAGTCGGATATGCCTATTATTTTGCGACGTTACCAAATCTACTTAATTAATAAGTTAGTAGGTTATAGGTATAGGCGTAAACATTTAAAGTATCTTTTAAAAGGCCATCCATTTAACTACTTAAATAGGCGTGTGTAATGAAATTACCTTCCTACTCATAATTTAGCAAATTAAATTACCTAATTATCTACTTTCGTTTAATAAACCAAGCATACTAAAGTCAACCCAAACTAAGTGAGTATTTGCCAGGTGAAAGGTCCCGTAATTTTGCCCCCCTAACTCTGAAACTCGGGTTAGTGAGAAACCTCTATAAGATAAAAAGTGATATCGGCCCCTTGAGCTCTCACTTAACCAGGTTTGGCTGTTATTTTACTACCTAGATGTGTTTAAAGCTGCATAAAGAATTACATAAAAATCAGTAAAAGTCATTTAGGCTACAAATCCAATGAGCATAATTACTGAAATCCCTCAACATTGTGTATATAAGTATCATAAGTACAGATACAGATATCGTATGGACAGTTTATAGTGTTTGCTCATTGGCATATTATGGCTAGCTTCATGACGGTATAGGCATTGGAAGCGAACGTACCTACATCCAGATAACGTGATTGTGTGTAATAAACTGAATGCAAGCGGAATCCTATTAGACATATGGCTGGGTACTGATATATGATGTTAATAGGTTTCGTAGATTACGGAAATTATGAAATTTGATCTAGACGTACGCTGATGATATTGTTATGATTTGTAACTTTACTAACGTACTTAATATAATTTAAACTGGAACTAGGCACAATTCACTAATAATATTTCGAAGAAATAATGGTTACCTTCAATTGCGAGTAAGTAAGTATTGTAACTAGATATTATTCATTTTTTTTACTGAAATCGTACTAACTAACATCAGGTAAGTTCTATTATACAGAATTATTAGTTAGGAAAATTTGATTGATTATTTACTTAATATACCTACTTAAACTTAAAAGATAAAACTTAAATGTATTCATTCTCAAAATCCATCGTTATGGAGAGGAAAAATGTTGAGAAGTCCCATCAATATTAAAACTAATCATCCTGCTATCTGTGCCTGCTATTAATATTGTTTAAAAATTATGTTGTCGTACTATTTCTAGTTTAGCTCATATTTTGGAGGGGAGAAATGTGAGCTACAAATTCAAATAAAATTCACTTTTGAATTTTAACTTGATTTTAATCATATTATCAAAATTATGATACGTATATACGAATACAGAGGACATAAATCTGAGTATACTATGTATTATATATAATAAACATAATATTTAGTAGGTAGTATACTTATGTGCTATACCTATGTATCTGTGTGTTAATTAACATAATGCATAGCTTGACGAGAATATTGCAAGCGTGCGTCGAGATAACCCGATACTGTGTAATAACTGAATGCAATCTGAATCCCATTAGCCATAATATGCCGGAGTGTATTGACAACTACACCATGTTAATATTATGTTGCGTATTAGAATTGGGCATGTTATGAAATTCATGTGAATTGTATGATATAGCAGTCTTATTGGAAAATCTTTAAGCGATTATTTCAAGAAAATACGAGTGAACTGTTACAATATAATAAAGACTTATAATTAATATACCTACTTCAAAATAATTTTACATATAAAATCCTTTATACGCTTTAAATACGTACGCAACATGCATTTATTCGGAAGAGTTTAACAAAAGAAAAGGCAAAATTATTACCACTGCTTGTTTAAAATTTAATGCAAAAATGCTAAATTACTTTCTCGAAATGACTTTCATTGTGACTATTCTTAATTTTCGTATTCACTTTACTATATTCCGTAGACGTAGTACGTAGCTATATTATACATTTATATATGTATTCTCGAATTCCAATTTGATTTGGTATAGATACTTATTCGATTCCATATTTGATTTAATTTGACTCCTTTGTATCCATCCATGTTATAATTTTAACAAATTGTGATGATGCCAGGTTCAAACTCACAAATTCTTGCTCATAAAAAACTAAACGTTGAAACAATTGATTCAAGCATTTTCTATGAGCATGGGAGACTATCCTATCACCTTATTTACAACCGTCTGGCTTCGCTACATAATTCTATATTTTACCCCTACCGCTCTACCGCGTGCGAGCTCGCGATAACATTTTCCGTTCCGTCGTGAAGGGGTACCGTTTACATTCATTACACGATATTATCGCCTTTAAACAGCCCCGCCGAGACTCGTTTAGTCAATGGTCTGTGTCTATGACCGCCCTCTTGTTTATGATGTACGTCGACGGTTCGAATTTGAAATAATGGATTCATGTTTATGTGGTTGTCTACTATATTTTTACTTGTTAAATATGGAATGGCTATTGATTCCACTTTTACTTGTGGGTCTACTCCAACGCTTTCATCGATTCTCTAAACTATATCTTCTTTATTTCTATACGTTGCATGAGTTGATTTCTTTATTCATTTATTTTCAATATTAATTTCCACAAAATTTTATACAAAAATAGCTGACCTGACAAACGATGTTTTGCCATTAGACATACAAAAAATAGTTACTCTCAGACCTACCAAATATACACAGAAAATTTCATAAGAATTGGTCGTGCCGTTGCGGAGGATTTTGGTTACCAAAATCCTCCGCAACGGCACGAGAATTTCATTTGTAAACTTATAAGACGATTAATATTTGTAATAAAAGACGTGAAGCACCAAAGTTCTTGATATCGTAAAAGACTGTCATTCAAATGCGAAGAGTGGAACAAATCCGCATTATTTAATACCGCACGAAGCTGGAAATGCACCCGTCGAAAGAGCGTAAAAGAGTAAATGAAACGAGAGCGTGCATTTTGAATTGTGAAAAAGTCTTTTGTTTGCCGCCACTGCTGAAAACTCTGCAGTGGAACAATGCGAGCGCCCCAAACAACAATAATTCATACCGCTTTCCGCCACCTACGGCTAAAAATGTCCGCCACATGATATATAATATCAAGTGGAAAAGTTATAGCTTTTTAAAACAATGGAAACGCCAGCGCCCCGCAGTTTGTTCTTTTTCTGAATACTAATAAATCTACAATGTTTATGTTACTTTTTACCGTTTTGGCTGCGAACATTGTAAAAACACTCGTATATATATCCCGAGACCTACATTTGTTCCGTTTTTTAATTTCCACGATGACTGTAGCGTACATATCTGCGTTTATTCGATTCTGTCGTTTGTTAACAAAAGAATTCGATATCCAAAATCAATTTAAAAGCCATTTGTAAGGAACAGACAACGGCAAATCCAATCGAGGCGCGCGCTCCTATTTTTTTCCAGTTTTTCCTCTTATTTTTTGTTTCCCCGTCATGTCGCGGTCTTGTGAGCCAGACGCCCCCTGCTCTTGAGTCAGCGTTTTTTACATTTTATTACGAAGTTGGTAAATATTTTCCAAGGCTTGATTTCGCCGATTCTGTAACGTTCCCAAGCAAACTGTACACATTTTACTTGTAGTCTTTTGAATTGAATTCGCTTTTAATCTCCGAATGCGTTGCAGCTCCTTTTGAGTTAAAATTTTTAAAGGGATAAAAATCTACTTTGCATTTAACGTAAAGGGCGCACGCTTTAATTATGTCTTATTATAATATACTAAGTAATACAGTTTCAAGTAGATGCCTAGCTCTTCTAGTTGTGTATTTTCAAATGATTCATTTGAAATTCCTTTTTTAACTGGATTTAAATTGGTTTTTGACGTGACAACGTCTTATAAATCGATAGAGCCGGTTGCACGCACGAAAAAACATGACTCATCCGGCGTTACCGGCGTTACCTTGCTCATGCGGCGTTACCTCGCGAGCGCGGAACGAGCGACAAAGAAGACGTTGTCACGTTCAACTATCGTCAGTATACCGACTTTACAGGCAACCAATTTTTAACTCTTAGTTTTTGTGTATTAACTGCTTAACTATAGTAATTTAATTACCTACTCTAAACATTTACCTAATGAGGTGTTTGTTCGTACAATATGTAACGTGGAATGTGGATGTTGTTACTCAATTTTATACGGCTTATGGATTCCGGACACATACTCTATCCCCTAATAATATAGTAAACCTAAAGATGGATAATGGATATTCGAATATTGAAAAGCCTAACCATAAAAACTATGTAGATAGGACTGCGACATTTAATTCTGACGATTTATATCTTTGGACATTGCAACACTGAATTAGAGAAGTGATATCAAATAAAATACTTTGTTAATTTTTGTTTTCCGCAACCTTTTCAGATTTTTACCCAGTAACATCAAAAAAATTAAAGGCTTACCAGTACCAAAAAACAAACGGTAAAAAAAATTGGTTGCCTGTAAAGTCGGTTTACTGACGATAGTTGAACGTGACAACGTCTTCTTTGTCGCTCGTTCCGCGCTCGCGAGGTAACGCCGGTAACGCCGCATGAGCGAGGTAACGCCGGATGAGTCATGTTTTCTCGTGCGTGCAACCGGCTCTATCGATTTATAAGACGTTGTCACGTCAAAAATTGAGAAATTCTCGGAACAAACGACTCCGACAACAAAGTCGGAGGGACAAAGCGTATCCAACAGATAATCAAATCACCATCACACTCACCAGTACTACCCGCGCCCTGAGGTTGCGAATACGCGGCGTGCTGCTGGTGCGCGGCCGGCGCGCGCGAGTACCCGCCGCTGCCGAGCACGTCGCCGAACATGTAGGGGTACCCGCCGTCTCGCTGCTGCAGGCACGACGACGACAGACCGCCAGACATCGAGCTGTTGCAAACGTAACAGTGAAACATGGTCATACATAATCAGAGTTAACACGCTAATCCAGAGTGAAGTTGTCCAAATAGTCCAAGGAGAGACGTGAACTCTGGAGAGAAATGTTAATACGAACCCACCGATTCGCGCAAGTGGAGTGGACCGAGAGTGGACCTAAGGTCTACAATGGCGGATAGAAATAAAGAGCTTTCATTATTATATTATTGGCAGGAATTTAAAAATAATAGTGAAATAATTAATGGATAAAGTAGCTGCTGCGATGGAAAAGCCTAGTAAATTATCAACGGAATTCGGAGACATCTTCGATTTGCCCTCCATACTTAGGTACCTACCTAGGTTATAAAAAGTAACTTTTTATTTTTGTTTAAGTTGGCTCTGTTAGCCATTCAAACCAGATTAATAATTGTTTATGTTGTCACCAAGCGTTTTCTTAATGTTTATTAATGACAATAACGGTAGTTAATCAACAAGACAAAACTTAACTGGCTCCACTAGAAGTGTAATTAATAATAATTATGTAACCAAGTAATTTGCCTCGACAAAGGCTAAAAGCCCGTAGATTCACTATTAAAAATCAATCCGAGTGGAAAGTCGGCGACGCGACGCGACCTTCGGCGTTCAACTTCGGAGCGTCTCGGTGCATTGGCGGGAAACGCAAGGCGAGTGGAGACGCGACCTTTGCCGCCCGATTTGCCGTGGCGAGGTGGAATAGAGTTTCCACTTGATAATAGATGGCGCTAGCGTACTCTTTACTCGTATTAAAACATCTTGGTCGACTTTTGTGGTAATTTGAATTTCAATCGAAACCGAAACGTCCTACTGAAAATTGACACTTGCAGTGATAATCACTGTTGTCTATGGTTCTTTATACATTGCTGCTTTATTAAGTGAATCGAAAGTAAGATTTTGTTGCAAACCTTCAATTTAATTTAATGAATAATAAACACAGTATAGTCTGAGATAAAAAATTAAAACCTATCAAATGAGCTCGTGAAGATTACTAGATACAAATTAATAAATTTAAATTCAAGTTTGATAGAAGATTTTTGATTGTTGTGAATATTTTATAACAAAAATTAGCTAAATAATACATTGTTTCCGTAAAGTATCAAAATTATTCGATCCATCGGTGATTATTTTACGGTGTTGCTATAAATACACCACTTTTCAAGTACCTTTTATGTTATCTACATAAGTAAACTGACTACTGAACAGACTCTTGAAACGATCTTGACTCTTGAGTAAAGCTAAAACTTTCTCAGTTCAGCGTGCATGTTCTTACAAAAATTGTTTGCCCTGTTAAGTACATTCATTTTTCTTGCCTCATTGAATTTAATAAAAGAGAGTAGGTACAGTTTCTTACCTGTATGTATCACTCATGGTAGCTATGGGCTGCGGTATGGGACTGTACATGGAGTTGAAGCCTCCGTTGAGGGGTAACCGCGCGGGGGGCGCGGGAGGGGATGCGGGCGCGTCTCTTCTTTGGCTACGCAACTTTTCTTCTCGCCGCCATTTTGCGCGTCGATTGGAGAACCAGACCTGTTGAGAGAAAAATATTTATAGGTAACTACTTACTGCCTAGATTTTTGAATACATCATTTATTTAAAGTAGTAAGTAGTAACTGATTAATGAAGGTAGGTATTGTTTTGTTAGTCCTTCTACCACGTAGCTACAACCAATACAACGCGGTTCAAAAAGAAAATCATTTTTTGTGGCTAACCTACCTAAGTACTACTAATCAAAATTTAATCGAAAAATATCGCAAGTAAGCAAATAAAAGGTAGGTAGGTACCTAGGTAAGTATATGTATAGAGTTAGGACCTAAGTAACCTATCTATTTTTGAACTCATAGATTGAATTCATAGGTAGTTTAGAAACCATTAAGGTCTTAAATATTTTTGATACTTATTTGTTTTATAAAATATTTATAATACTGCCGAATTTGGGAATATGAACAATCGTAAGCTACGGCCTGTTAATCGAAATTAAAGATTTACTTGTGTATTTCCTTCTAAGTTATAGCGAACAGGTTTTAAAAAGATAATATACAATAGATAATATCCGTATAACGAGTGTACAAAAGTTTCTCTACAATTTCTCTTGGATACAATTGAAACTCGCAATTAATTGGACCGTAGACAATATTGTGACATTGAACTGCGTGGAACGGAACGCTTCCCGGAAGCGGCGCTCACGTGCGCGTCGTTTCCGCCGACATGGCGTCTGCAATATGGCGCACTTTCCCGCGCTTTCTGAAGGCGGGAGTTACCCAGTAATGTCAAAAATAATAGTATTATTATTTATTACTATAATATTATGTGAGTGTAATTCAATCTTTTATAATAATAGATCATTATTTTATCGAATAGTTTATTATGATATTTATGTAGATACATATCTAATATTTATCATGGTTTTAATCGATTCCAGAGTATTCGTTGTTCCTCGCCCTGTATTAGTCTTTATAAATACAACTGCGTTTTTAATCATTTACGAAATTATTTTTTCGATGATTATAATGATTTTTTTTTAATAATATTGAATGGAAGCAGGCGTCATTTTGTAATAATCCAAGAGATGTTGGCTTCACAACTCCTGTCTGACCCTGACTCTACTGACTCTGCGATTTCGGAAATCAACATCTCCTGGGATGTCCCGGTGTCGGGATGAAACGTGTGTTGGAAGAATTGTGTGTGGTGTTAAATGTGGGCGGTGTTCCGGGCATATCGGACCATACAGATTCTTTTAAAGTAAGTACCTAACGAATTATAGCAAAACAAATTAATCCGTCCTGCTAATGATTTTTTCGATCATCCAATCTAAAAATGAATGTCCATCTAGGTATTTACGCTCACACGTTGAATGATAAATATAGTGGAGGAGCGTTCACTTTCAAATAAGACTATTAGCTGTATCTTACTAAACCTAAGTAGGTACTTAGTCTTGCGATCGACAAAATTCCTGCCCATAACTCAGTTTTCTTTACGTCCAAATAGCAAAAAAAGGAAAATATGAACAAAAAAATAGGCAGCTCGCGAGGTCGTGCGAGGTTATGTGTCATAATATTATTATTCTGGCCTCCCAACAAAATCGCCTATTTCCAGTTAGGTATATTTTATTTCGTCCCTTGAAACCCACGCAAAGGGTCCGGCTAAAGCTGAATGCACACGACTGAAGTTTCGAGTAGGTACGCTTCTGAAAACATGGCAGGTACCTTTGAACTATTATGTTGATGCATAAAGTGCGTATTATTTTACTGTGTCTATAAATTAAATATCTTTATCTACGCTCATTGCTTAAAGTTCGAATTATGAAATCGAAATGTGTCAAATAATTACCTACTTTATTCACAGACTTCTATAATTATTAAAAAGTTATTCATAATAACATCGCTCTACTATGGAAATATTTAAAGAAAGTTGTTTAATATCCATAACGATACACGGCTCTGGATTCCTGTATTTGTATCTGGGGTTTTGAAGGAATTGATAACAGTACCGCTATCGGCAATACAACGGTTAACGGTTACAATTATTATCTGGGGTAGGTAATATTTCTTATGTAATATTTTTTTAAGTGAATCCACAGACAACATATAGTTGGTAGTCATTGTCGAAAGTATAAATGGGCCATGATTGACCATAGACAACAACACAATGTCTAACGTTCCGCGTAACGTTCCACCTGGGCCTGTGATTATGATTACGATTACGATTACGACTACGATTACGATAACGATTACGATTATGACGTTATCTCGTAAATCTTTCGTCCGTAAACCGACTTTACAGACAACCAATTTTTTTTGTTACTTAGTCAAAACTTTGCGCTGAAAAATGTCTAGTAGTGAAACCTACTAAAGAAAATTTCACTCCACCTGACTCCATCTTAGTAGTTGCAATGATTTACGACAAAAGTTAGCAAGATTTTATGATTTGGATTTATGATAATAATATTAGCGTAGATAAAGACGTAGTGTATGAAACTCTACATAATTAGGTATTATGTAACCGTTACATAAACTACTATATAGGTACATTATTTGTATAATATATTATGCTACTAAGTGATGGCGGCGAAAGAGGTAATCGACGGGAATTAAGAGACGTTGAAGATAAAGAAATCTAAAAGTTACGACAAAATAATTGGTCAAGTGCGAGTCGGGATCGCACACTGATGGTGTCGTACTGTCAAGCACCATTCTCAATAGTACTTACTAAAGTAAACTAAGCGCCCCTGCCCACCAAATTAAAAAAACGAGCAATAAGTCACGTTATATTTTTGTTTTTTAATTAAAGCATTTACTTTAAAGTAAATATAAAACTAAATATTCTGTGAATATTTTAAGCGTCTACCTGTAAAAAGAAGGAAATAAATCAGATTTTCATTCCATTTTTTTTAGCATTTGTTGCAACGGCAACAGACACATCTTCTGTGAAACATCATCTGTGAAAGTGTCTTTCATTTTCATTAATAGAGTGCCATTTTTCACCCATCTTAGATATGAAACCCTAATCTGGAAAAATACTTTTAAAAGAAAAGTAGACCATTTAATTTTCGACATCCTCCATTATTTGCCAACGCAACGCATTTTATTGCAAAAGACACACTACACTTCTAAATTGAATCAAGTCTGGTTTCTACTCAATTTAATGAAAGCCCACTTTCCCCATGTGAACACATCCCAGCCTCACAACAATTTCGGTCTACACTAAAATATTATGACGTTCCATCTTTTTTCCCATTCTGCCCATAGATATTTTCTCTTGACAGTGATGACAGCCCGTTTCCCGCCTCTCTGTCACTCCCCGTTGCCCTTTTATAAATTGTTACTCTACCCTCACTTGCGACGAAATAATATTACAGTGGGGCTCTCCACGAATGGGATTTATCATAATTCCTGTTTTGCCGACAAGTTGTTTGACTATTTATGTATAATTTCAGTAAGTGCCTATAAAGACACAGCAGAAGTAAACAAATTGTATCCATTGGCTATTTATGTTAACATATATGTACCTATTGCAGTTCTGTGTGAAATTTATATCTTAGATACCTAACTATATCTACTCCCCTTTCCCTTCTGTCAGTTTTTCTTCTTTTTCGATTATTTACAGTATCGAAAGCACTTAGTTTACAAATTTTACACGTCAATAATACATGTATCTAAGTACCTCATTGTATATACGACAAATGAAAATACGTAGGTCTTACAATGCGCGATGTAAATATTTTTGTTAATTTCGAAAATAAATTAAAAATAATGAAAATCAATGTAGAGCCTGTTTACCTTAATACCCTTTTTAATCGCTCAGTTAAGTGGAAACCTACTATAAAATAGTTTATCTGAAGTAACGCTGATCTTGTTCCAACGTAGGTACAACAACATATTATACATTTCAAATATAAGATATGGATAAGGAAACAAACTAAGGTACAACGGCATATTATTAAACATAATTTTCACCGAGTATAATTTTATGTATGTACATAAGGAAAAAATATATCACTCCAGCACCGCAAAATCACCACTTTCAACAAAAGAGTTTAAACACTAACCCCTAAAGCTATCCAAATAGGGTTGAAATAGGCGTGTTTTCGTGTAAAAAGGTTTTGTTCGACGGGTGCCAATTTTTCAAAACATCCCCTTCGGCGGAAAGGCCTCCCCTCCTTGCTGTAGGCCCCGGGATCGATACCCGACCCCTGCTGCGTTGGCTATGATTTGTGGAGAATATTATGGATAAATGTTATTGTGGAGAATTCAGGATCTTGGCAAAATATCGCTCGTTGTTAGGTATATTTTTGTGATATCGTAAAGATGCTTTCTCGACTTTACCTTTGATTTTATTTACTATTTGTTTAATGTCACTTATTACAAAAAACCCAAAAATACAATTTTTATTAGGTGCTGTTTATAATATACATCGATATAAAAATTAACAGAATAAAGATCCAATATCGAAAAGATGGCTTTGTGACGTTGTGTCTAAAATCCACACATGGATAAGTTATTCATGCCTATACGAGTAAACTCTGAAACAGGTTACTATCTCAAGCTTGATGCTTACTGAAAGTACATAGGTTAAATAGGTACCTACCTACCTCAATAAAACCACTGAAGTTACAAAAATAAATATATCTAGATCAACCTATTGCTTAAAAGTTTTTTTTATTATTACAGGGTATGTTTTAATTACTGAGCATTAATTTTTTTTGTACCTTATATAAGGTTTTTTTTGTTTTTGTACCTTATATTATTTATTGTATCCGTAGTAGAATATATTTGTGACTAATTTGTGTCTTTATTTACTGTAATTATTATGTAAGGTACATTACTCAACATCAGGGACAATGTACTTACAGTAATATAGATACAGTAAATCAAACCTATAACAAAGCTATACCTACACTTATCTACAAAAATCAAAACGCATGACTCCCCTAGCGCTCGCCATTTCAACAGCCTTGAACCCCAGGGCGCCACGTGGTGCCGGCCGCCCGAATACAAAACGATTTTCCTCGAAAGCCTCCAGCGAGCACCGCAAAATTAAACTCTAACATCGTGCACCAAAGTCTGATTTCCCTTGAAACAGTCACACCAAATTCCCATTCAGGGTTGGTGCGTTGAAATTGGATTTTTTGTGTAATCTTGTTTGAACTGTTACGTAGTTGGGCGAATCGAACTAGACAGAGTGGTCTCTCCTTTAAAATATGAAGACCATCAAGAATGAAGAATTCTAATACGAATAATTTTAAGTTTGTTGAAACTTGAAATAATATATGTGGGAACGTTTCACAACAGACCGTTCTGCATCTAACTTTACAAGGGAAGTTTTAAACATAATTTACTGTAGTCACAACATCAATAACTGTTAATGTTTTCATCGTTAAATGAAATACATAGTTCATTTGTTATTAGCATCCAATAAATAAGTTGGACATACTTCCAACAACAAACTGTTAACTGATAACAAAATGTTGATATTATGGTACCTCAGCCTGACAAAGTGGAAATTGTAACCGACGCAAAGACGTTTAAGTAGAGTCAATCCAGGTGTTCTAATAAAATTTCATTTTAAAGTAAAAAAAATGCGATTTGCTTTTAAGTACCTATATTATTAATTGTTCTGCAGCCCTGTAGAGTTGACCGAGCAAGCGTCTCTAATCAACGTTAACTAATTTAATCTCATAATTAACATTATAGTTAATTATGGCGGCCTGAATCTTGTCTTTCTATAAAAGGGTCAGACCGCCATATTTAACTATAACGTTTCGGTTAAAGTCAAGTCAAGCAAACCAGCCTAAATCGTCTACTAGCTTAACTCACAACACCGAGACAATGTCAATGCGAAAACCTTTGCAGAAAATATGCTGAAATTAACAAAAAACTAATAAGTAATTAGAGACAAGCCAGCTCTCCTATGCTAAAATTAAAAAAAAACATAATTAGAGACAATCCAGTTTTCTATAAGATTTAATATGAAACTAAAAAATGCAAATTAAGTTTTTCTATGTTAACACTATTGTTGACCGGGCGAGCGTCCTCGAAAGTTAACTAACAGCGACGAGATGTTAATGTGGTAGCTTAGCCTGAACAGCGGACAATGTCGTCGACGCGCGGTGTTTCCTTTTGCATTTTTTATCAGGAAAAAAATACAAAACATCACCGAGGATTTTGGTAAATGAATTCTACATTAAAATTATTCATAGTTTGAGATGAATGCACATATACTAAAGGATGCTTTCAAGTTGAACGTACACACACAATGAGGTAATTAACGAATGTGGGAGCCCCCTTATATATTGATTTTATTTGATTTTTTAGTATTAATTGTTGTTATAGGGGCAACATAAATACATCATCTGTGTTATTTCAAGTATTCTATAGGGTTCAAGAGATAAAGCCTGGTGACGGACGGACGGACGGCCGGCGAAGTCTAGAAATAGGGTCCCGTTTTTACTCTTTGGGTACGGAACTAAAAAACAGAGTGTGTGACAACGCTGCCTATGCCTTACGAGTTCAATGGTTTTTCCTCATCTCAAAAATGCCCAAAGCGCCTTAAGAAGTAGGTACCTACCTATTCCTTTCAAATTCATGTCTATAATTATCAAAGGTAAAAGCAAAGCGAGCACATTACTCATTTTTGCAAAAGCACCATTACGACCATTTTCACTATACCCACGTTCGCTACGATTTATAAGATAGAATGGCAGCCCATTATAGTCATCGTGAGTCGTAAATTTAAATAAAATTTAGAGCGACGTCCTTCAGAACTAATTCGATTTTGCCACCCGGGCTAAGTGCTCTAAAAATAGTTAAAAGGTTGCAAGGCGAAATTGCATTAAACCGTTATAGAAGTTGCCAAGTTCCGTGCCCGTGATAAATGGTATTTTAAACTGTTGGCAACATCGACTCCAGTGTGGTGACTGGCTAAGTGAATGTGCACCCACTGTACTTAGTAACTTTGTAAGTATTTGTCATTAACTTGGACTATTTTTTAGGGTTACGCACCTAAATTTCTCAAACGGAAAGCACGGACTAATTTCAACTTTAATATTCTGTCAATTTAAAAGTATTTTCATCTCACCCGCTCGGAAAGGAGATTTTTAATGCCCAAAATGCGGGCGGGAAATGCTATTATATTCCCTAGGGCGAGAAAGTAGTATGAAAATCCTTTCCCGCCCTAGGGCCGCAAAGCATTTCTAAATTCGAACATGACGTAATCTCGTATTGCGTCTATAATAATTTCTAATGGTGGCACCACACATGGCTATTTGTATTTGTGATTGGATGATCGCGTATTTGCCAAAATTTTCGACCTCATGGAGCCAAATATGTTATTGGCTGTATTTGCCAAACAGGCAAATATGGCAATAATTTTGGCAAATATACTCTCCACACATGGAAGTTATTTGACAAATATAAAAAATAGCAAATACAAATAGCCATGTGTGGTGCCACCATTAAACTGAAGACTTCTTTTTTTTTAAATAATGTCAGTCGGTCAGTAACGAAGTTCGACCTTTGAGTTTGTATAGGTGTACATTATTTTTTGTTTTTACATTTTCTTAGAATATCAATAAAAATAATAACTCCTATTTTTTATTTTTTATTAATCATAAAGGAAATCTAATTAAATCCATGGTATTTATTTATTGTTTATCTAATTATTGTTATTTTTTTAAATCTTCTATTATCGTTGGTTCTTAGAAATTGATATTTCTGAACGCATCCAAAATACAAGTACAAAAAAAAGTAACTCATTTTTTTTCTAATCGTGATAAATATTATTATTTTGTTTTTATTCATTACTGTTTTGTAATAAGATGAGTGATGATTTAAAGTGGATTTAATTAAGTGAGTGAAGTTATTGCAGAGTATTACTCAAAACAACATCTTACATACTAGCAATGCCGATCCAAGTGTTCTTCTAGTAATTTTCCTCGCTGTGGTGAGATGAAAAATTTTGTGTTATGTACGGCCGCAAATTTTTTTGGGTCTCGTGTCCTTTGAATGCCTCGCTATGCTCAGGATTCTATTCTTTGAACCCCTCGCTGCGCTCAGGGTTCAACCCTAGAATCCTTCGCCGCTCAGCATTCAAATTTGACACTCGGCCCAAAAATCCATTTTGCGCCCTTGCATAACAAATAACTATTTTTCCTTTATTTGTGTTCTGAGAACATACCTACATGTTATAGATATTTCAAACCATGACGGCGCGCCCCACTCTGTCAAAACTCCATATAAATCGAATGAACATAAGCGATTTTGACAGAATATAGGTCCGTCTTTAAAATTAATTACTGAATTATATATAGATCAACAGTTAACACTATACAGTAAACACCACTTTGAAAGGCTTAAAAACGTTAAAGAAATTGGTATAAGTTCTATTTAAACCTTTAATTTTAAAAAACTCAAAAGGGTATAAAATAAAAAAAATCAAATCTATAGGATTCTACGTTAAAAAATATTATGTTATAAATGTAACTTACTTAACTGAAGATACTTATTGAGGAAAAAGTCAAATAGATGAACAACGATGTGATTTACTCATGATTTACTATAATTTATCGTTTGGAGTATAGGGTACCTAGGTACGGAACTCTTGTGTGCGATCCTGACTAACGCTTGACCAGTTTCCAAGGCAAAAAAACCTATTGCATTAATGGATACCTACCCAAATATAACAATAACCTATTACATATTTTAATCTATTAAAATGCAAACTGAATTGAAATATGAAAAGTTCGAACAACAAAAACATGTTTACCATATTGCTACCATGTTTGTTATACTTATATACCTCTGTTATATAATATAATCTGATATGTTTATTCGAGGGGTTTATATGCCCTTGTTTTTTTAGTCTGTTTGCTAAAGACGCATCTACATGCGGCGCGCGCCTATGTAAACAGTCAGTGCAAACAGGCCCTTATGG
The DNA here is from genome assembly GCA_036785405.1 of Coenonympha arcania. Taxonomy (NCBI): domain Eukaryota; kingdom Metazoa; phylum Arthropoda; class Insecta; order Lepidoptera; family Nymphalidae; genus Coenonympha; species Coenonympha arcania. The sequence goes on along the minus strand of JAWDAA010000030.1, from coordinate 5,579,491 downwards.
ACGCATCCACGGACCGCTTTTAATAAAGCACCCTTGAATTTTTTTTTCCACCATTTTTTATTTTTAGCTGCGAATCAACATGCCCTGATTTTGAGTTTTAAAAATATTTCACATTTATTTTAAGTGCATCATACATGTGAAAGTGTGGTGCAGTTTGTTTGCTTATTTTTTTATTACATACACAGTTCATAACCCCAAAAATGTCGACCACTTTTAATATAACATAAGTCGCGGGCAGTTGCTGGATGTGATGGAAGTGTTTGCAAAACTGCCCACACTTGAAAATCTTTTCAAAAGACCTTAGTCTGTAATAAATTTCTACCGTTTATGAATAACGAATATCGTTCCTACCATTGGAACGATTTTGATGAAGTTTAGGGTACAGATTTAGGTATAGCATATCCTTGAGACCAAGCTATACCTAATAGTAAGTAGAGTAGGTATGCTTTTTATTTAGACTTTAAAATATATGAGTTGGATTATACACTACATTCTTTTTTTTTAATATTTTTATTCTGTGGTGTGCTAAAAAGTGTTTATCTATCTATCTACATTTAAATTTCCGGTAAAAATACAAAACTTAACCCCTTTATTCATAAGCATGGGATAACGGTGGAATAGTCATACCTAAGTAGGTACAAAATTTAATTTGTCTTTGTTTGGATAAGTATATAAAACTCCGAAGAAACTAACTCTCTTTATTTAATTAAAGATTCAATGAACCTTTCTTTACCCCCTGAAATGTAAACTGAAACGTGAAAAGCCCGCGAAAGCGTGTCGCCATTTTTGTTTTTTTCATTTTAGTAACCGAGGCATAGACATTAAAACTAGAGATGGGTAACTAGCCAAAATTACAATAACTTAGCTAGCTGGCTATTGGTGGTCGAATAGCCGGCTAGCTAGCCGGCTATTTGGCTATTTGGCTATACCTAAAGCCTGGCGTCCACTATGGAATCGCAGAAAGTCGCCTCCTATACATTTACTATGAAACTACGTCTAATACTTGACACCCCTGTCAACAACCCCTGACACTCTCAACTTGTATGTCAATGTCATGCCAACACTGACACTGGCAATTTAGGTGATCACTAATCACAGAAAATATTCTATTCTAGAATCCTCTGGAACTAAATCCATAAAACTGTTACGTCCGGCGTGCCTCATAAGGGCCTGTTAGAGGCCAAAAATGATAAAAAAAATCCATATTACACTAAAATAGTAAAAAATCATTGATTTTCAATAATATTTTCATTGGAGTCAATAAATCAAAATACGGGATACCAATATTGTACTACTAATAATATATTTTATACTAACTATTTCGTAATCTTACCAAAGTACCTACTCTAAAAATAAAAAATAATACGCGGGTCGCGGTTATTTGAATAGTGAATGAATATTGAGGCGCTCCTGCGCGCCCCACCCCACCGCCCCAGGAACCGGCTACTACGGCTAGCTAGTTAGCTACGCGCTGGCTAGCCGTTTGTATGTGTGCATCGGCTAGCCTGTAGCAGGCCGCCGCGCCGCTGCGCGCCGTCGGTCGTCGCCGCGCATAACTGCCTAGCTGAGTAGCTGACCGTAGCCGACTGTAGCCGACGACAAGACGGCGACGGTCGGCTACTCAGCTAGTCTGGCTAGAGTGGCTAGTCAGTTATGCGCGGTTACGCGGCTGTCCTCCGCGTTCTAGCCACAGTAGCCAGTAGCTGGCTATCGTGTTGATGAATATCATAGCCATGGCTATTCTTTGAATAGCCGGTATTTGGCTAGCTAGTTGAATAGCTACCCACCTCTAATTAAAACTACTCTAGCCAATGCTTCAACTAGAACCTTGACTATATGTTTAAAGTTTCAAATCTTTTTTTCGTTTGACGTCTTAGTTGTAGCTTGCAGGTTAGGTAAAAGCTCTTTCTAATCAATAAACGATTCATGGACAATCCAGGTTTTACCTATTCACTTTACGTTTGTTGGCAATCACTTTGTCTTATAAATTATAAATTTTACTAAGTACAATTACCTACTCGTAGTTAATTATGAGACCTGAAAGATTCTATTGCAGGTTAGAACTCATATTAACTGTATTCATTACGATAGAAAATTAAATACGCAATTATAAAATTTTATTGCTTCGGGTACCTACTTAAAGTTTTGTGTCTTTGAGGAAAGAAAATATGCATATATTATACTTCATATTATACTTAGGTACACTTAGGTATCATTAGCATCGGAAAATTTAAAGAATGTTATGTTTGACAGGCTGAATTAGGAGTTATAATAGTTAGATGTAGGTAGTAAGCTTACACACTAATGCCGAGATTAGTATTTATTACTACTATTAATTACTATAAATTATTAAGTATTAATTACTATAAAAAGTCTAACTTTGATCCCGTCAACTTTAAGTATGCGACCTGGGTGGCTATTTATGTAACGCATCAACTACATTTCGTGAAGTGAAATGTTTAAAAAGGTCATGGTTTTTACGTCTATAAGCAGACGATATTGAAACCAAAACATTTTCTACGAACACCGAAAAATTAATTTTACGATTATTGACATGAGCCGTAAAATTGAATGAAGTTCAAAACGCAAGATGGTCGACAATCGTGAAATTAAATTTACTTTCCGCGATAAGGTTGAAAGATTGTATTTCCTTTGTTTGCATTACATTCAATTGAACACTTTAAACCAATAAACGTAAATTTAATTTTTCAGTGTTAATTTTTTATTTTATTTCTTGTTTCACATCACTGAGTATGTGAAAACGTTACGTGAATAGCACACCTGTTATAAAACTACGTCACTACACCTTACCGTACGCAAAACCTTGTCTTGTTAGTAATCGAGGCATACACAATACAGCCACCTTACCGCGATGTAAACTGGAGTTTATTTTACCTGGATACGTGCCTCAGGCAATCCAATCTTTTCAGCCAGCCGCTCCCGCGCGAACACGTCGGGGTAGTGAGTGCGCTCGAACTCTGTGGACACACATGCAAAATTAAATTTCGAATCGGGACGTTCCAAATTTGAATGGCCGCGCACTGTTTGGATTCGATTTGACTTTGAGTTCCAAGTTTGAATTTGAAGTGCGACTTTTAAAGACACTAACTACGAGGAACTTTTTAAAGTTGCAAGTTGCAACATGGGTTTTGATTGTACACTTGATAAGTAGGTCGTTAACTTGGTAAGCAGCAAGTTAACGACCTAAAATTAAAGTTAAAGCATTAAGTCGAATTTAAAAATATTTTTTAGTGTTCAGGGACCACTGCATCGATATAATTATTGATTAACATACCAAACTGTATCAAACAAGACTCCAAGAAAATTCTTTACGTTTTGAGTTCCTCAATAGTACTCTCTTAATTCTATAGGTTTAGTAGTTAGTACAAGTCTTTGTACGAATTTCGAGTCACGCACGAACGTATCGAATTCCTCCATACATTTAAAGCCAGCGCCATCTATGGACAGTTGCTGACAGACAGTGCGAGTAGACTCCAAATTCGTACAAAAACCTGTTTATAACACTTACAAAGTACAAACACGAATCAGAGCTAATACTGTAGTGTATACCTACTCGTACAGTTCCACTCGTCTCGTCTATACTGTACCGTAAGCGCTCCCTCGAGCCTTCATAAACCAATTTGACGTCCCTTTCATCTTATTTATTGTTTGCAATAACAAGTTATTAGTAAATAAATAAATATTGTCCCCCCTGTTTGGGCAGCACTCGTCCAGTGGCACGGGCCCAATTATTTATTGGACTGCGTGTTAATCTCACTTTTCCTTGTTTGTTGTTTATTTGTTTTGCGATTCGGTAGCGCCTTATTACTTATTGTTATACCAGTTATTTTTTCTGATAGGTACATATTTTTGTCTATATTATGTTGGAGTATAAAATTATAATTATTTCTGACTCTTTTCATCTCGGTGAAACGAGATTAAATTCAATTCAACGAACTTATTCTTTTACTTACACAACGAAATAATAATAAATAAAAAATTTAAACTTTCTACAATATAAAAATACGTTTGTGTAAATAAACAAAAAAAGATTTGCTTGCGCTTAACTACAGTTATGCCTGATGGAAAGCAATGATGAAGTCTAGGGTGGAGCGCGCTTAAGCCTAGAAAATGTTCATACTTCAGTACATACTTGGCTGGGAATATACAAGCTGGAAGACACACGACACTGGAAGCTGGAATACACTGGGAGAACACGATTTCTTCCAGACAAATACCAAGGAAAAAACTTTACCCACTTCAATAAAGATAAGTCTAGGTAGGGTACCTTTAGTAAGAAAGATTAATTTGTTTTGCTATAATCCACTTCCAAAACGCATTGTGAAGTCAACATCTCCTGAGGATGTCCCGGTGTCAGGACGAAACGTACGTCGAAGAAAGTGTTGGAAAATTGTGTGTCGTGTTTCATGTGGGCAGTGTTCCTGCATATTGTACCATACAGACTACATACTGTTTAGCGGTTTTTTACAGGATATACTTTGGTGAGTGTGCTCAGGAACTAGGTACATAACCTTGTACCTCCATCACCTTTCTACCACAGGACTGCAAGACGCCGAGAGCGGTGGCATCCTTATGTGGTTGACGTCCTACAAACTCGCACGAAACGTTTTTTTCTCCACGTTTCTGATACGAACCGCTAAGGTGTGGAACGCCCTTCCAGCCTTCGTGTTTCCAGCCAAGTACAATCTAGGTACCTTCAAGTGAAGAATGAATAGGCTTTTTCTAGGAAAGCGCGCTCCATCCTAGACCTCATCATTGCTTTCCATCAGACATGATTGTCGTCAAGCGCAAGCCTATCTTCAATAAAAAAAAACAGAATATTTTCAAGAAGCGGATTATAGCAAAACAAATAAACTAACTGTGGATTTCCGCAAAATAACGCCTGCTTCCATTCAATAGGGTACCTTTCTCGAGGCTGTCTATCTGGTCGTTGGTGAAGGAGGTGCGGTTCCGCTGCAGCTTCCTCTTGAGCCGCAGCCTCATCTGCGAGTCCTCGTCCCCGGAAGACGCGTGCTCGCTGTTCCCGTCCGACCCGGCTTCCGACTGTAGGGTGTCTGCGGGACAAAGAGCTTTGGTTATTTGGTGCTGCTACTTACTCATGTGTTCCTGGTACTTATCGAGAAGATATCACGAGACTAAGCAATTCCATGTGGAGTTGTGGACCCACCCACTAGACTGAACTCACTTGAAGGACTCAGACAATGAGTAAGCGGGATATTCCGGGTTCAATTCCTGGCTCGGGCCACTTAAAAGTTTTATATAGATATTTCAATACACGAACACGCTCAACTCTATCAAAATCGCTTATGTTTGACAGAGCGGGGCGCGCCGTCGTGAAATGAAATATCTATACTTACTTCTTAACTCCTTAGGAATCGCATGAAGCATAAGTGATTGTGAAGGAGTGGGGCGTGTCTTCGTAGATTGAACTACCTATACTTTGCGCACCGTCAAGCGATCCCGCTGCGATGCTGCGTAGCAATTATAATTTAGTGCAGTCAATAACATCTGCTCGCCATTTATTATCGGATGAGTTTGCAACTTATGACTGCGTCGACCTAAAACTAAGGTTATACGGGAGTTCCGCTTTCAACGAGAAATAAAAGGTCTGCAGTGAAAACATCCCACAAAAAAACTCAGCTATTTAGGTACATTCAACCGCACTGGCAGCAAAAATAGATATATTCTTACGTATACCTAATCCGACTAAGTTTGAAAATATTCAATTTTCGAACGATAAAAATTATGAACGAAAAATTCAAACATCCACTCAATCATGTCACAATAGTTCATAAAACGCCGCGCCATTTGCAAAATAACTTTAAAACGGCGACTATTAACAAATGTACCCGAGGGGGTCGCTCTTCATCGCAGCTATCAACACAGCACTCGAGCGGATCGTCGGCGATACATCGGCGATGCATCAGCGGAATTGCACAATGCGCCCTTCAGTTACAGACAGGACCGATAGAGAAAAATAAACTAACCAGTCATCCTGACCCACGGTTTTCAACCCTTAGCTTTGTAATGATCGCCGGGCCACGGCTGTTGACTAGCGACAGCGTTTGGCGTGTCGCACCAAGTTGAAAAAATTGAACAGCGGAAAATTTTTGAAGACATTTCAGGGGTCTGGGTAAAATAAACGTATTTATCGTTATAGTAATCTTTGGCAAAGTTCTGGACCCCAATAGGCTAACGTAAATCAATACGATAACGATAAATACGTTTTTCTTAGATAATCTAGGGGCTACCCTGCTTACGGACGGGATGCGTAAACGCATTTTCCCAGCGTAAAAAAAAAAAAAAAAAGGGGGCTGCACACTCTGTGGGGCTGCAACTGTCATTTATATTGGTGCATGGGCCATGTGACATACTTGTATTTCGAATCCATGTGTAGTATAGAGTGGAACGAAATTAAAAAAAATATATGAGAATTGACGCTATTGGTCACGTGACGTAAATCTTCACTTTATGAGTTTGTTTACATTTTATGAGTCCTTTTATGAGCTTGTTTACATTTTATGAGTCCTTTTTAGGGTTCCGTAGCCGAATGGCAAAAAACGGAACCCTTATAAATTCGTCATGTCTGTCTGTCCGTCTGTCCGTCTGTCCGTCTGTCCGTCCGTATGTCACAGCCACTTTTTTCCGAAACTATAAGAGCTATACTGTTGAAACTTGGTAAGTAGATGTATTCCGTGAACCGCATTAAGGTTTTCACACAAAATTTAAAAAAAAGTAATAAATTTTGGGGGTGCCCCATACTTAGAACTGAAACTCAAAAATTTTTTTTCATCAAACCCATATGTGTGGGGTATCTATGGATAGGTCTTCAAAAATGATACTAAGGTTTCTAATATCATTTTTTTCTAAAATGAATAGCTTGCGCGAGAGACACTTCCAAAGTGGTAAAATGTGTGTGTCCCCCCCCTGTAACCTCTAAAGTAAGAGTATGATAAAACTAAAAAAAATATATGATATACATTACCATGCAAACTTCCACCGAAAATTAGTTTGCACGAGATCTAATAAGTAGTTTTTTTGTTATTACAATATAACCTCTAAAAACAAAGTTAGTTTTGCGGTTCGATAAGAAAAGTGTTTTTTATGGTTTTATTCCTCCGGTTGTAGTACGGAACCCTCAGTGCGCGAGTCCGACTCGCACTTGACAGGTTATTATTATGAGTTTGTTTACATTTTATACAACACAGCAAGTTATATCAAGGCTAAATAAATGTTTGAACTCTAACGTGAGAAAATAGTCGAATACTCGAATAGCCAACGATCGAAAAGAGAAAGACCTAAACCGACATACCGAAACTAAAAAAATTTAAAAAAACCAGAAATATTTGACATAATAAAGATTACATTGATGGATAATCATAATAGAGTTCCAAGTTCTATAATATAGCATTTCTTGAAAACAATATGATAATGTTATGGATAGCGCATCCCGCGTCGCTTGTCGCCTGTGCAAAACCCGTGGCCCTAATTTTTATATCACCCGAAAGGTCTCCATACACTAGCCGAACCCCCAAATTAGGGGTGACGTCAAAATTAAACGTTACTCGTAATGTTGTCGACATGCCCTCAGCTAATTGATTAATTTGCTTTATGGTCGGGCCACTTGAGCCGGGTTCGATTCCCGAGTCGGTAATGGCCGCACGGTTTGCTGAGCGCGCTCAATGGCCGGCCTGTTACGCAATCTGTCACATTTTTCTGATGATACGCTTAGGATGTGGGCGGGAGAGCACCTAATTTCCTTAATGGATGTATATTTTGACCTTTTCAAGATCTTCGGAGTTAATATGCGACTGATACTCTTATTATATCTACCCTTACTTATCCTAAATTAATGTTTGGTAACGGAAGTCCTTTTGGTAATCTTATTACATATTTATTTTAAGTGCGCAATGTGATGTTAAATTTTAGTGTTGTATATTAAAAGGGAAAATTCGCTAGTATAGTACATTAATTTGTAGCTATTCGCACCGGAAGGCTAAAGGTCTAATTAGGTTTTGTCTATAGCCAAACGCCACTAATGTATCAATTGAGAATTACGAAAATGAATAGACTTACTCGTAATTGTAAAACTACTTACGTATTAATTTCCCTATTGCAAATGGAGCCCTAATCTTCCGTATTAGCTAAACACCACAAAGAACTCAAAAAAGCTAGAAAAACCGTCAAAATGCTATGTACTTATATAAAAAAGCTAGATAGATAGAAGTTATACAAGGTCTAAGACTTTGTAACATTTAGGTACGTTAAAAAGTCCTAGTCCTTGTTTTGAGTTTATGACGCATTTAGTCATGCTCCAAATTTTAAACAACACTAAGCACATTTGGATCATTTATCCAGCCAAAGACATCCTTTTTCAACACAAAAAAAAGCGTTCGCCAATTCCGCCGCTTATCTCGCCACTCATAATCGCGTTCGACGTACAAACTTTCACGTCGCCTGCATGATTGATGTGCACTGGAAACACGGCCGTTCCGATCGGTTGACAATTTTGATTGATCACTCGGCGTGTGTGCGTGAACCCTTATTCGGGCCGTTTCTAATGAGATCACGTCGTGTTTTAATTTTGTATAATTACTTGATCATACTCGTAGTATGATCTCCACTTTTATAGGAATACTAGCTGTCCCGGTAGGTAAACCTTGTTTTGTCATTAGGGATACTTATAAAATAAAAGTAAAATTACAAATTTTAAAAACCCCCGACACAAAACATAAAATATAAAAAGTAACAAATAATATTTTAAACCTATTATAATAATTATTATCGTCACAATATAATATTAAGTACGTTCAAATATTTTTTAATTCAAGCTCGTCGCATCGTCGGGGGACCGTTAGAGAGATACTCCGGAAAATTCGCACAATCGACACAACCGTCAACGTCGCCTGCCTTTTCCGGAGTATCTCTCTAACGGTCCCCCGACGATGCGACGAGCTTGAATTAAAAAATATTTGAACGTACTTAATATTATATTGTGACGATAATAATTATTATAAAAGGTTTAAAATATTATTTGTTACTTTTTATATTTTATGTTTTGTGTCGGGGGTTTTTAAAATTTGTAATTTTACTTTTATTTTGTCTTTTTTAAAGTAGGTAATAAGGTATTAAATAAAGGGAAAGAATTTCGAAACGATAGGACGTAAGGAAGGTAGTCAGATCCCCTCATCAACTATTAAAGAGCTGATGATCTTCAAACGGCAAATCAGAACATGGTTACCTTACCATATACTTTCAATATCATTGAAGTAACACGGTACCAAATTTCGAATCGATAGGATATATGGAAGGTAGTCAGATCCCCTCATCAACTATAAAAGAGCTGATGATCTTCAATCGGCAAATCAGGTCACGGTAACCTTACCATATACATTCAATGTCATTGAAGCTTCACGGTACCAAATTTCGAATCAATCGGACATAAAGAAGTTAGTCAGATCCCCTCATCAACTAGAAAATAGCTGAATATCTTCAAACGGCTGAACAGATTTTCATGAAACATGGCTAAGAACACTCGGGATAAAATTATCTATGACACAAAATAAACTTCATGAAAATCGGTCCATCCGTTTGGGAGCTACGCTACCACAGACAGATACACAGATACACAGACACGTTAAGGACCTAGAAGGCCTATTTATGCGATTTTGACCGGCCTCTCATATGAAAACTATTGAGGCAACTAGTTTCAAATTTGAACGTCATGTATTTTGGGTCTTTAATCTCAAAACGTTGAGAAGCAGAAACACGATTGGAAAAACTTTTCTCGATAGAAAGTTTTTCCAAAAATTGCTCCTATCTTCTCATATTTCCTATGCATTCTCGGAAACGATTCTGCAGATCTCTGTTTTTTTTTATTTTTTGGGTCGATAATGATGATTACTCAAAACGTTTAGAAGTTTTTTGAAATCCGAACTATACTTAATTAAAAATAAAGTAAATACCTAAATCAGTCTAAACTAATTATTCCGCCCACAAACTAGGTAAGCGATAACCATATCGTTAACTCTTTCGGACATGTGATGGACCTATGTTGACATCGTTTTCACACGGACAACCCATATTTGGTTCAGTCTGCGATACGCCATTGCGAACGACGGATGTGCACACTCGCAGTCGTTCGTGGCATGTCGTCGAAGTCCGACTAATATAGAAAAAAGCGCCATCTATTAGTCGCTGGATGAATGGTTATTGTACTCCCAACACGCCATCTGTTAGTACGTAACAGAACGATTATGATTCGAACTTTGAAACACACCGCTCATGGCAGTAATTGATTTCTAGATAAAGACGTACTTACCACAAGTTTTAAAAAGACTGTTTAAGGTTCGAGCACATTATGCGGCTGCGGCCCCGCATCGGGGCGGAGCGCAAAAATCCGCTCAAATCGCTTGAATACAATTTGTATGAATTATCGCACACTGTGCTGGGCTGCAGCGGCTCGCATTAAGGGGATTTATTGAATTTATTTTTGTCTTTCTCACTCTCACGGAGATTTGGTAGGTGCGACATGCAGCGTCGCGGAAGAATATAGCAGAAAAACAACGTTTTACCTAATTACTCAAAAACTAAGCCAGTTATCAAAAATCTGTTCTAAGCGTTTTAGGATATTATTATACATTAAAACAAAAATTACAATTACATCCATTCTAGTTTCCGATAAAATATAGAAAAACTGAGATTTTGGAGCAACTTTTGGGAGAACTTTCTATCGAGAAAATTTTATCCAATCGTGTTTCTGCTTCTAAGCGATTTTAGATTAAAGACCCAAAATACATGACGTGTAAATTTGAAAGTAATTGTCTGCGCTGCGGCCTGCTCCGCCCCGCTGCGGCCCGGCATAATGTGCTAGAACCTTAAAAGTACCAAAACGCGGGGCCGCCTTTTTCTCTGAATAGTAAGGGCGCGTTCCCACTAGCGTCGCAACGAATAATTTATCGCTGGACGACTGTCGTGTTTAGCTGTTCCCATTAATACGATTGTTTGATCGTTATTCGGTATTTTTTTATCGTTTAGTGACTATCGTATCTAATCGTTCCCATTAGATCGCGACGACATTTTATCGTTTCACGGCAGTCGCTTTGTTGTTTACACATCATTAACAAGCTACACGGGTAAACGTCTAGACGGTATTTGTTATCGATGATATGAAAGATTTGCGGTCACGATTAGTCGTATTGATTTTTTATTGTTTTACGACTGTGGTGCTAGCCGTTCCCACTGTCATGACAATCTGTTGTCACTACAAAACAAGCTGTTGTAGACGACAGTAAATCGTGTCGTTCTTTAGGAACACCTCCATTTAAACATGTAAACCACGACACTTAAACTGCACGATTATCTGTCGCACAATGAGAACGCGCCCTTAAGATATAAGGAACACCTTTTGTGTTTGCCAACAGATTTTAAACCTTATTGTAGGTAGTAATAAAGTTTTAAATAGACTGTCTTGTTTGCTTCGATTACAACTTTTTTTAGTTGTGGATAAGGTTGTTAACCGACCTTAAAAAAGGAGGAGGTTCTCAATTCGTCGGAATCTTTTTTTTTAGTTATAACAGTTTACTGCTGATTCACTCACTGACTAACTGATTGATCTCCTCTCCTGAACAAATTTGTATGAAAATTTTTTTGTTCACGGATCGGGTCGTGTAGACGAAAAAAATTCATTTGTAGGAAAAATACGGAGAGAGCTAATTGAAAATTTCAGAGACGGGTAAAGAGCACAGCCAGGGTATTAAAGATAGGTGAGGGGTGCTCGACCAAATGTTACCCGAAACATCATGCAATTGGCCGCTATACGAATTTCGTCCATATCTCGGAAAGTATAAAAGATGGAAGAACGGTTTCTTGACGAGAAGTGATCAAGACCCGAAGCTCTATTCAATGGATAGAAAAAAAATTCAAAATGGCTATATAGGCGGGAAGACAGCACGTGGAGGCGCGGGCCACATGTGGCCTGCGCCTCCACGCGCCCTACTAGTATAATTATATACTAGCATGCAAAATTTTAAAATTTGATTACAAATATGGGGACAGTTGAAATTGAATAAAAGCGTGTAAAAAATACCTCAGGAAATCATTCGGTACTAGGCATAATAGATAAATATAATATTATATATTTCAATCCACGATGACCCGTATACTCCATACGAATTTAATTTACCGTAACCGACACCGCACACTGTTACCGTAACCGACATCGCACACTGTTACCGTAATCGATACCGCACACTGTTACCGTAACCGACACCACACACTGTTATCGTAACCGACACCGCACACTGTTACAGTAATCGATACCGCACACTGTTGCCGTAATTGATACCGCAAACTGTTACCGTAACCGACACCGCACACTGTTATGTTACCGTAACCGACACCGCACACTGTTATCGTAACCGACACCGCACACTGTAACCGTAACTGACACCGCACACTGTTACCGTAATCGATACCGCACACTGTTACCGTAACCGACACCTCACACTGTTACCGAAACCGATACCGCACACTGTTACCGTAACCGACACCTCACACTGTTACGGTAACCGACACCTCACACAGCAAGTCCTTCTCTCTAAATTTGTATTTTTAGGAGGTACTTGCCTACCTAGGTCGTCAACTAGTTTTTGAAAATATGTTCCAAAAATACTTTAAATACAAATTACGAATGTATAACATGCATGTAATAAAAATATTTTGGGTTCAATTCTTTATCCAATATCATCACACTAATATTATCACACTTCACACTATATAATCACACTATAATATTATAAAGGCGAAAGTTTGTGTGTGTGTAAGTGTGTATGTTTGTTACTCCTTCACGCCGTAACTAGTGAACCGATTTGGCTGAAATTTGGAACATAGATAGCTTATAACTCGGATTAAAACATAAGCTACTTTTTATCCCTTGAAAACACATAGTTCCCATGGGATATTAAAAAAAACCCTAATTTTCAACAGTAATCTATAGCTATTGCTATAGGTAGATTACTTTGACAATTACTCCTGAAAGTAGGTGTAAAGGTCATTGAAAAGGAAATTCAATTATTTCTCGGGATTAGTAAAAAATCAAATTTAACGCGAGCAGAGCCGCGGGCAAAAGCTTAGTAAGAGATAAAAATTGAACAAGTTCCTTTCATTTAATTTCATAGTTACCTACTTTTATGAATAACGCCATCTATGGGCATTTGTGACAGTGTAAAAGTCCCGCGTATTGCCGCATATCGCGGAGCGCCAAATGGCGTGCTCGGTAATTTATGCAAATTTATGCCGCCCAATTTTACGAAGTACTCATAAAATCTGAAATCCGTTTTCTTCAATGTAAAGCCTTAAACTTATAACACCCCTTTTGCGTCGGGGGTTAAAAAAATTGCTTACGACATACTCCCAGACCTACTGAACACAACAATCGTTCGAGCCGTTTCGGAGGAGTTTGGTAACAAAAAAATTAGCACGAGAATTTTATATACCTGAGCTGATATTGATGTGTATTTTTTTCCTACGTAATTTTAAGTTTACATATTTCTAAGCTTGCTAACGAAACGCTTTCGAACGTTGTTTTGCCATTTTGTGGGTATGAAAAATAGCTTACGATTATTCTCAGACCTAAGAGAAATTTTATAAAAATCGGTCAAGTCGTTCCGGAGGAGTTTGGTCGAAAATTTAATATATTAAAAAGAATTACAAGAGATACATGGTAATAGCAAGTGCTTCTGTTTGCAAATTTAAAAAAATGTGCTCAATTAGTTCTTGCCCATAAAAATGTTAGCTATTCTATTCGTGACGAACTAACTACACTAACTAAATTACTAAAAATTCAGAAAAAATTAATGAGGTTTTTAAAAGCCCTGCAACCCATTCAGGGTTGTCTACTTGTTAATCAAGCTTAACATGTTCGTGATTTTACGCGCGAACTTTGGCGAAACATGTGTACAAACTTTAAGCCTTATTTACTACCCCACTCCACTTAATTTATAAAGCAAAGCAGGTTTACGGACTAACTTTAGAGCTTATATTTTAGTTATTATATTGATGTAATTTTACAATTTGGTCGTGGTTGGCTAGTGGTTACCAGTACCAGCTCTTTTCTTTGTCTATCTATATGGATTAGAAAGAGAAAAGAGACCGACAAAAATGGACAAAATTATCTCTATGCGCATATCCTAGTCCTGGTTTCTGCAAAAATGCGAGGATCGACAAAATTACGTTTTGGGCAATAGATAACTGCTTGCATCAGTTGAGCTACGTATAGACACTGATTGGTTAAAATTGCATCGGCTGTGCAGCGTAGACATCGATAGGCTGTGATTGGCTGCGTTGATATTATGGTTACATCAAATGCGTTGATGGATAAAAGAATAAAAGAACAACACCTGGTAGAAAAGTGGTAAAAAAAATCAGCTATATAAAAATGTAGACATTTAGCTTAGTTTCACATACTCAAACCTGTCACACATTTCTCAAAAATCACAGGCTTCCTGTATCAAATACTTATGTTACAAATTGCAATTTTCCACCAGAATAAATAAATAAATAAATTGGGCGATGGGCCCGGTCACATGAATCAAAATAACTTCCGAATAGTTTTGTAGTATAATATGTAATATTTTTATAAATAGTTTTGTAGTATAATATGTAAAAGAGCAAGTTTCTTGCCAGTTCTTCTCGGTGCAAACCTGCTTTCCGAACCTGGCGGTAGATTTTTGACATTTCATAAGAGCCTATTAATTGGGCCTATGTGAAAATAAAGATTTTTCATTTTCATGTGTGTTTTTCCAAAAAAGAAAAGTAATAGTAGATAAGTATAGGTACAATAAGGTAATATTTAATATAACAGAGAAAAGTTATGACAACCCTGATATTATTTTGTTTCCAAAGTAAACGTATCTACCTAGACCTACAGTGTAGACGTTAGGTGCTTTGTCTATAGAATAAAGTTGAGTATTTCCCCCATTCACTCCAACTTTTTTATTATTTGTCATCGAAAACGGGACATAAAGGAAGAGAATTCATTAAAAAAAGCCTTTCTCGGCCGCACTTAGCCCCAACCCCGCCAATAACAACCCACAAATGATCGGAGAAATAACAGAATAGCTACCTACAGACAAGCGATCGAGGCGCGCCGACACAAATATACCTACCTACGAGGAAATAATAAGGAGAAAATAAGAGAGAAACGAAATGTTGAACGTGGTTGTTGATATACGAATTTTACAAGATAAAACTGAACTGAAGAACTGATATACATGCTCATAAACAACATGCTATTAGAGTGTGTTCAAAATGCTTTATTTAAGGAACTCAAAATAAATATTAACAAACATGATTTAATAATATTAATTTAATATTTAAAAAATATATACACCATCCAATTGATCAATTATGGGCATATAGTGCCCAAGACATTTGTAACTTTAGTAAATGGGAAACTTAAAATCGCGATGTTCTAAGGTATCTGATAATAGCAATTATAAAGTCACACCTGTTTTATTCCAAGAATAAAACGGGTTCCTAAAAAAATATATGGTAAATCTCGTGTCACAGTGTTTGTAAAATAAGCCCTCCGAAACGGCTTGACCGATTTTTATGAAATTTTTGTCCACGTTTGGTCACATACCACATTTATGTCTGAGAGTAGGTCGTAAGCTATTTTTCCATACCTCTAAATGGCAAAACAGCGTTTGCCACGTCAACTATTTATTTCAGTACGTTTTCATTTATTAGGTTTGGTATGGAAATGTGTATCTCCGTTTTTTTGTTTTCATCAATAAGTAGGTATGTCAATGGAAACAATGACCAAAAAAATTGGAGAAAATAAGCACAAAGGGTGAGCGAAAGAAGAAAATCGAGAATCGGAGAGATAAATCGAATCGAAGTTATCGGGCGCCATGGCGCACGGGGCGCAAATGGGCTCAAAATCGGCGCACAGGGGCGCACTGGGACGTAAGCGGTGCTCGCGTGGTGGGCCGCGGGGGCTCAGAACGCGACTGCTGCCGCGAGATTATGTTAAATCGATACTGTCACTCAGGCGATTCGCCGCTGACATACCGGAACAAGGGTGTAGAGATGAGCGATTTGTATTTTTAGCCATAGTTTGTAAAGTTACAAGTAAGCCAGATACAGCAAAAACGGGGAGAGAGGTATTAACGTGTAATAAGTATTTATTAATTATTATTTATAGGGATTGCCAAAAATTTATTCTTATAAACTTTGACGTGTAGAATTAAGAAATCGCTTTTTTATGATAAGGCCACCCTTCGGTCAATTTTCATAGATGTGTGTGTGTCCTTTTTTGTGTGCTGTATGGAGGACATAATATAAAAGTACTTTACTTTCATTTACACCCTCGAAACCCAGCTCTAAGAGAATCACATTTGCTTTTTTTGCAACACTAAGTTAGACACTGTAAATAAGGTAAAGAATTGGTATATAAGAATGAATAAACAGGACTTGTCAGTAAAAAGTATGTAATTAGTTTAATTGGTATTCATACTTTACTTATCCGTATCATATAAACTTTTTTATTTCTCTGTTCAGGCGTTTGATAAGTAGAAGAACTATAATATTCATACTTTACTTTTCACATTTCGCTATATCTTATTAATTACGCCACTTCCCCGCGACTTCAGCTTTGCGCGCAGACTAGCTTTTGTCCGAAGATCACATAATTCGTCATGCTTCCTCTTATCTTAGTTTTGATATTTGTGTAATTGAGTAGATAATAAATAATAAAAAAATAAAAAATAATCGTTTACATTCTGATCCTCAGTTCTGATCCAACTGCATGTATAGGTACTGGTGCCAGTTCTATTGTGTAAAATCTCTAAGCTAAATTGACGCATCTAAATATAGTGCTTCCTTTTTAAAATGCTGTAAGGATTGCAGTATATTTAAGCCCATTAAATTAGTTTGGTTTAAAGATTTTGCGCAACGGAATTGGCACCACTATATAACCTAACCTCACTCTTGCATAATATTATATTTCAGGTTTGTATTTTTAAAAATAATAATAATTCATATTCTAATAGACTTGACATTTATTATACTTACTATGTAAGAAATCCAAATCATTTTGAAAATTAAATAAAATGTTTTAAATATTGGCTTTAAGTAAAATGGCACCTATAGGACCACGTTCAAATTCATTGTGTCAAGCATAGTAAAATTTCAATTTGGACCAAAAAATCTACCAGGCTACCATAGAAAACATTAGCAACATGTACAAACAGCCTACTTGATGTCCAATTTATAGCAAATTAATGGCTCGTACGACCACTTTTCCGCCCGTCCTAATATACCATTATTATCAACAATTCACCACTTTATGTAGACCCCTCAGAAAGTGAGATTCATCTCGTCTGTGTACAGTTAGGGCTTGCAGATGAAGGAGGCAGGGGTCGACATGTTTGGTTGTTTGTAATCAACATCTTTCCCCACAGGGTCATCTAAATTACTTAGTATTGGGGTAGATAAGGTTTAGTTTTTATTATTGTGTGCTCGACTGTGTCAATTGATGTCTCGTAATGTATAGGGAGGTTGGAGATGGGGTAGGTATCTGATATTCTACGGTAATTTGCTGGTTGGGAAGCATTTTTGTTTTTTGTATTCATTCGTTTATATTATAGAAAACAAGCTGATTCGTCTCTGACTCTTCGTTGCAAGTTGCAACTTGAAAAGAAATTATTTTTGGTACGGATGTTTAGCGTGCAGAAAGTTATTCTTTACCGCACTAGTGCTTTATGTTTTGCTCCTGTAAATAATATGCAAATGCATGAAGAAGCTTTTTGTGGTTAGTACACATTATGCATGGAACAAATTTAAAATGAATTTCATTTTCAATGATTTCCTTTCATGTTATAATTTGTGTGTTTACCCACTTATTACAAAACGTCGTTGTTGTCAATATACCTAAACTTATTCTCTGATCTGTGGTTCAGTGCACGTGCGGAATTGTCATTTCCACTCGTATCTCTTGTTGACTTGCGCCTTTGGCTTGGGTCAATAAACCGGGACACGTGAAGAAATGACGAACTTTCCACACTTGTATCAAAATGTACAATTACCGAATTTACGTAAAGTGTCAAATGAAATGAATTATGAATACGTAGCGTAGTTTAGTGGAATGCCTGATTCCGCTAAACGTTAACCAAAAAGAGATGAAAATTTACATCTCGCGTCAGTCAGAGGATGTTTTTTCGCTGGAAACAGAACGCTTCAGCCATTTTGTTTCGTTTTATTCGTTTATTCGTGTGTGTATACTACTAGAGCATTGGCCGCGGCCACCGAACCCCAAACCGACCGAATATTAAAAATATGTAAGCGATTGAGCGTATTGGCAAAAACTATAGAAAAACTCTACCTACATCGCTTCAATTTCATGGTTATTGTGTAATCAATATTTTACTAGAAACACAAAAAGTGCGCATCAAAAATCTGTTTTTTTTTAATTATCAAACTGATTATGTTTTCCTTGATACGGCTTGATCGATTTTTATGATTTTTTTGTGTACCTCCTATATTTGATAAGTTGAAATATACTGATTGACCCGGGAGCTGGGGCTTATTTAGCTCAACGGCTAAGTTTAGCCATACAAAGAGGAAACAGCGCCAGCGTCTTGGGCACTATCCCCATAAATTATCAGTTGGATGGTGTATATTGTAAATAATATAATTTATTATTTTTTAATCACTTATTTTAAGTTTAGATTTATTTTGAGTCCTGTAATAAATTACATAATTTTGAAATATGCTTACCTACACAAAATATTCATAAAATCAATAATATTAGGAAGTAAACTATATTTTGTCAACTCTATATCTCTGGCAAACGTGTTTTAATGTTTAGGTAAGTAAGTAATTCATTATGACGTATTACACATGTTATCATAGTTACTTAAATAATACTTAGGTACAATTGTCAACAATTGTACCTAAGTATAATTTAAGTAACTATCCGCAGCATTGAATCAAAACTTTAAATTAACTATACCTATTAGATTTTTTAGTATAAAAGTTTGATTAATTTAGGTGCCGAAAAACATGAACAATTTGACAGAAGTCAAAATTTCAATAAAAAACGTCCTAAATGCGAATAAAAAACAATGCAATTGAAACTTCCCCTTGCTTCGCTCACAACAAAACTATCGATTACACTCCACTTCACTCGCACTCCACTGGAGTGAAGTGAAACAATAGCTATATAATTGGGCCCTCGCTCACAATCGAGTTTAAATTCAAAGGCACTTATACTGACGTGTTAAAAAGTTAATAGCTCAGTTTTTGCGCTTCGCTTGGCTCGATGGTTGCAAGTTGTAATCGAGACTGGTTTCAATTACGAATTCGGGTAATTAGGGTTGCATCTGCAGTCACTTACTTTTTAGTGTAATTCTAATTACAAATAACTTAAGAGGTTCTCGACACGTATTTTTTGACAATGCATTGGTATTCTCGCGAAGTTTGCCGATGTCTGGATTACTGGTATATGGCTGATGAGGACATAATGAAAGAGGTATTATAAGGATAAGGCCTTTTTTTATAGACAGAAAATGCCTAACGCATACCCCCTCCGTCAGGGGAAACGGATGGGTTATTCAGAAGAGACGAGACGAGAGATGTGTTTTGGATCAAGCGGAGAAGAGCGGAGATGTCTCATTCCTCTATAGATTTTTTCTGAAGCAGCGCAGAACAGCGGAGATGTCTGAAGTCGCGCTTCACTCCCGCTGCCTTCTGCCCACGTCTCGTGCGCCCGAAAGAATTATTCGATAGAATTATTGGTTTTGAGTTCTCATAGCTAATAATATATCCGCTACGCACAGCCCACATCTCCTCTTTGCACCGGTGGAAGTAAACTTCTTATCTATCTATCGTCTTATCAGAAATAGATTTTTTTTTATTCTCTTCACTCAACAGTGGTTGGTACCTCTGTCTACCTAGCCAGATAGATTGCCTAGATATATTGTAGCCCATGGTTTTAAGGAAAAAAGCCTGCTATTGTATAAATACGGATATAAAGTGGACACGTCTGAATTAAACGTTTATTTATTTATTTAAAGTGTGTAAAAAATTAAGAGGGCTCCGTCGCGTCACCATAAATCGGGTACGAACACCGCAATTATCGTCGGTAAATATTTATTCGAAATAGTTATGAAAGCGGCGATGTTTGTCGTGTTGCGGCTACTCAAATAATTGCACAAATTGCTAGTGCACACCCGCTCGCTACCGGGTTAGATTCATTTAAACAGTAGACTCCGCGGCCGGCCACTGGCGGCGCTGGCGGTCACTAAACTGTACGACCACTGACCTCAATTATACTAGTTCGCTGGACCACAGACTGTCAACGTAAAAATGGAAAATTCTTTCCAAAAAACCAACTTCAAATGCCACTACAAAGAGTGAAATAATTTTTAATGTACACCAATTCGAAGTCGGGCAATGTTTTGTTCAATCATTAATAGTCCTTCGTATTATAGAACTTGATGTGCAAAGAAACGACAATATTATCGACAATACGAAGGACTATTAGTGAATGAACGAAACATTGCCCGACTTCGAATTGGTGTACATTAAAAATTATTTCACTCTTTGTAGTGGCATTTGACGTTGGTTTTTTGGAAAGATTTTCCATTTTTTTCTATATATTTTAAATATTATCTATTTAAAAAGAAATATTATTTCCCAAATAAAATCTAAAGACTGCTCCAAGTAAAAGTGGTATAAGTGAGGAAGCGTTGTGTTTCAAGTCACGCGCGGCCGGCAAAGTGCGGAGTGCGATGTCAAAGTGCATAGAGCGGGACGTGTCCTCATTTGTAAACCGGGGCCACTTTGTGTGGAGTTTTAGCCTCCTCATTCTTTTAACTACATTGAATTAACACTTTTAAGAGGAAGCATTTGTATCTCTCTCACTCTCACGAACACGGTGGGTGCGATATAAAGCGTCACGGAAGAATATATATACTAATAGATAATAGAAAAACCTGTCAAGTGCGAGTCGGACTCGCGCACTGAGGGTTCCGTACTTCAACCGGAGGAATAAAACCATAAAAACCACTTTTCTTATCGAACCGCAAAACTAACTTTGTTTTTAGAGGTTTTATTGTAAATATCAAAAAACTACTTATTAGATCTCGTTCAAACCAATTTTCGGTGGAAGTTTGCATGATAATGTACATCATATATTTTTTTTAGTTTTATCATACTCTTATTTTAGAAGTTACAGGGGGGGGGACACACATTTTACCACTTTGGAAGTGTCTCTCGCGCAATCTATTCATTTTAGAAAAAAATGATATTAGAAACCTTAGTATCATTTTTGAAGACCTATCCATAGATACCCCACACATATGGGTTTGATGAAAAAAAATTTTTTGAGGTTCAGTTCTAAGTATGGGGCACCCCCAAAATTTATTACTTTTTTTTAAATTTTGTATGAAAACCTTAATGCGGTTCACAGAATACATCTACTTACCAAGTTTCAACAGTATAGCTCTTATAGTTTCGGAAAAAAGTGGCTGTGACATACGGACGGACAGACGGACAGACGGACAGACGGACAGACGGACAGACAGACATGACGAATTTATAAGGGTTCCGTTTTTTGCCATTCGGCTACGGAACCCTAAAAAACGACGTTTTACCTAGTTACTAAAAGTCTAAGTACGTTTTATCTAAGTCGGTTATCAAAAGTCTGTTTCTGAGCGTTTTTGGATATTATTGTTATCGACACATTAACACAGAAATTGTAATTACATCCATTGTTATTTACGATAAATATTAGAAAAATGGAGATTTTGGAGCAAGATTTTGGAGAAAATTTTATCCAATCGTGTTTCGCTGTTTCACAGCGAATACCTACAATGACGTTTAAATTTGACAATAATGTCTTTATAGTTTTTTCAAACAGCGGTCACTAAAAATCGCTTAAAACGACCGTCTAGGCCGTTAACACTTTGACAATACTATAGGTAGGTACTAGTAGGTACTGAGTTTAATCTTGGTTTATTCTTGAATTGTAGTTAATTGAAAGGCTTCGGGCGTGGTTAGTAACCATCCTACCAGCAAAAAACCGCACTGGCAAATGACTTAGCATTCCGACGCGATGCTGTGTATAAAACGTTAGGGGCTACTTATCCCCCTTTTATTTAAGAACTATTACATTTTCTACTGCATCGTCACCTACCTTACAGGTGAGATCACTACCAAGGAGGTACTAACAAAAAATCTATTTATTAGAGGTCTGCCGTCTGAACTACTTAGCTAACATTCATAAAGCTGAATAATATACACCTATTGTGAGCAAAAATATACATAATCTTGCAGCCCTCAAATACGAATGCCTAACAGCGTACCTACTTACTTACAGCACCACTAATATCTACCCACGCTCTTTTCTTTGGTTAAGTTAGGTACCCACCCACCCCGTTCAGGAATTTTTGTAGGGCTTCTTCTGTTAATCAATATTATTAAGAAAAATCTAAATTCTTCCATCTAACTACTATAAAAACAATTCATCTTAGTTTAACCGTAGACCATAAATGGTCAAGTGTGGATTGTCAGGTTTTTCATTTTAGAGACCACCAAAAAAGGAGGCGAGTCTTAGTCACAAAATTCACAAATCGCAACTTTCATGACTTGCCTGCTGGTATTTTATTTTTTTGGACACTTCGGATAAAAATATCCTAAATTCTGCCTTGCAGGTATCCGAATCCAGATACTCCTAAAAGCACCTATTCACCAATCACTACTCCACCATACACCACCTACAACATGGTTGTATCATCAGCTTAAAATAAATCAAATGCATCAAACACGATACACATTTTTCATTCTTAATTGACAACCCTACAAGCGTCTAGATCGCAGCTCAAAGGAGCGAGAAAAAGGACATCGCTAGCATGTCATGACCTCTATTAGGTGCCTGACACCAGTGCAAGTGTCGTTATCTCACGCTTTGCTTCCTAGTTCCTACCTACAGCCCATTGATTCTGCAAAAATACTTATAGCAGAGACGAGCTATCTATGCGCTGATTGGTTAATGCTTGCATCAGTTATACAGCCAAGGCGACAATTGGCTACTGATGCAGGCTGCGTTACTATCTATGGTTATCTTCGATGGTTGGTCGATGTACAATTTTATACTATCGAGAATCACACACCACAGGACTAAAAATTCAAACCAAAAAAAAATCAGAAACTAAGTAGTAATATTTATGCTAATTCAACGATTTTTTTCGGCTTGAATATTCGGCATTTTAAGTTAAAGGCAGGGTGTGGCAGAACCCTGGTCTACCTATAAATCGTACTTAGTAACATGCGCGGTTACGACTTACGTCACAATCATATCCCTTCATTGTTCGACTTACTCGAAATATAGTCTAATAAGGAATTTCTTTTCGTGCGTTAAGTAGACCAGGGTACTGGAGTGCTGTATCTCTATCCCCGCTTGTCCATTGAACATCCAGATGTGTATATGTAGATCGCAAACTGTGAACCGTCGTCAAAATAAAAAGCATACCTCTTTTATGTTCTTCCGTGTTCGGCCTATTCAACTGGGGAGGCAGGGGCGCGGGTAACGTGGGCGCGGTCGGCGCGGTGGGTAGACCGGGGTACCACCACCCCGTCGCCGCTTGTCCGTTGAACATCCTTAGCTTCTCGTACACACTGTCGTTTTGTGCTGACGCTGCTTGCTCCTTTTGTGACGCCAGGTTCCTTAACACACGGTTGATTGATGATACCTGGAAAGATTCACTGTTTTAATAATAAATAACGAAATTTAAGCTAATTAAGTATACAGAAGGCAGTGGTCCTGGAGACGGCTCGCATTGTGAGGAGGTTCCTCACTCTGGAACCGTAACCACCGGTGGCTTGGTCCGTTAAAACTGCACGACCATTGGGGGACTCAAATTTTTAATAATTTTAACGTGTTTTTTTTTATTTAGTTTTTTTTAGAAACATATTAAATTGTATTAAAAATCAAATAAAAGTTACCAAAAAACCGACTTCAACTCTTTTCAAACTACTGTTAATAAATCCTTTCCAATTAAAAATTTAAAACTTAAATATGGTTTTCTCATGGATACCATTATCAGAACTGGACTAAATTGAAATGGGACCACACAGGAAGCGTCAGCTTTCTAATAAAAAGAATCATCCAAATCGATTCACCCTGTCAAAAGTTACATGAGGTAACAAATATAAAAAAATCATACAGTCGAATTGAGAACCTCCTCCTTATTTGAAATCGGTTGAAAATAGGAAAATAGTTAGTACTTACAGTATTTTAAGTTTAGATCCTACCTACTATGTCATCTATTCCGATTTTCAATGACAAGGATTCTCAGGATTGCTTGGGATATGCTTCCATCTCTTTGGAAAAGCAAATCGTGGATCATCATCATCATCATCATCATATACGAGCAATAAATAATGTTCTACATTCATACTAAAATATCATACATATTATAATTGTTATTAGATGGTACCGATCTCCCTTCTACGCGTATTCCATTACCTGCAGTAGGTAGTAGTACCTATTCAGTCCCTTCGCAATCTCAACCGAACTAAATAACTATCTAATAGGAAACAAATTGCAAAACGCCCCGCCCTTTTAACTTCGGAGCACGTGTAATTTAAAATTTAATATGATTACTAAATTCCAATCGGGAGCCTCAAAGGGACACAGATTAGGGCCCTTCCCTCCCGCCCTACACCCCTTCAGGGCCTAAAAACCCCAATTTCATCTACTTTCGCCGAAAAAGCACGCATGCGTAAAAACCTAACCCACACAAATATAGCCTTATGTTATATGTATGCCTATTTAAAGAGTGTACAGATGTGCCAACAAGTCAGTGCAAAGTATGTTGTGGGTGACTCCTCAGCAGGACGCTTGAAACCCAACCATCATAAATTTAGTTTAAGCCGTGAAATAGTTATTTTAATCAATTATCTTATTGACTTTCCATAAGAGCATGTGTGTCTAGGTTTAATCTAAGTGTGTGTAAAAATAAGACATTACTTTTTCTCAAAAAAATCCACTTTTAAAATGTTTTGGCCTAGCAAAAAATACAAAAACAATAGTGTAATACTTAAAAAAAGTCATATTTAAATGAATGTTTTACTATACATTTTATAGCCTTTACATAATATGTTAGAGAAACGAATAAATAATATCAGCTTATGGTTACATACAAAAAACATAATATTTAACAAAGTATAATATGTCGGGTACTTATAAGTATAAACAAGTTCTATTCGCATAGGGTTTGTATAAAATCTCAGCTTAGCAAAGTTGGATTGTGTAAAAATTGGGATATCCATAAACGTTCAAATATGTATGCCCATTTTAACACGTACAATCCAGTGTAGGTATATACATACTATACATAGACAGTGCCACGGGGCGTCCCTAGATAATAATATCTATCTGTTTTCCCGTTGCTATTGGCAACCCGGGAAATGTATTTTTCCCGTTGGGGAAGATGTTGGGAGGCTGCGAAACTCGCAAATATGTTCACAGTTCTTGAGATGTTAGGTGCCTACTCGATCGATTTTCTTCGGGCAGTTTGACGGTCTTTGTTGCAAGTGGAAGAAAGTTATTTGTTTTTATTGCTATAATGGAAATGGAGGGAAAGTTACAAACTTATTTAGGTACAAATATAGGTGCCTATTCCTTTGAGTTTATCTCAATTCTGTGTGAGAGTTTTGTGTCCAGCTAAAGTCCAATAAAATTATGTTTCCCGCTAATAGGTATACCCAGAGCGGAGGAACATAAAATGTCGCCAGTTTATCGGTGCCAAAAATGCTTATATTGCCACCACCAGTAAGGCCACACTGTAGTCTGCTCAGCAGCCACCAATACAATTGTGATAGATGGCGCTACTGTTTGCTTGTACGAAAAAGGTTTACCTAAATTTAAATAATAAAGTTATTTAATTACACACACATACGCACTAGCACACGAACACACACACACACATACACACACACAAAACACACACACAAAACACACACACACGCTCACGTCATGCAAATATTAGCTTCCTGGTTATCTATCTCAGAATGACAACAGAATGATATACTTTTTTTTTGTACTTAGTGGGAAAATCTGTTATTGGCCATAATTTTAAGGTATTATAGGTATAAATTATTACTTTCTGTAACGCTGTAGATTTTCTGTAAGAATAATAAAATAAATAAATAAAATAAATAAATCGTTCGGATGCCCATATCCTGAGTTTTCTTATCAGAGGTCCCGCTTTTATAAATGGGATGAAAATCAACCACGCGGGATCAAAAGTGGTGATGATGATTTGGCATCTGTTGGTGCGAATATAGGAGTCGAGACTCGAAACTTCTTTCTTCCACCCGTCAGCTGTTGCCACGTTACAGTTATCAAAGGTGATATAAATTTTTCTCACGAACTAAAACCAAAATATTCTAGGAAAATAAAACAGTATGTTTTGAGATCAATTGGCACTAGGAATTCGTTTTTCCGAACCGGTATTTAATTTTACGTACAAAAGGTTACTTTCTTTTCAATGCACATTTCATATGACATTCAGATTTTAACAATTTGTTTATGTCCGAAATCCGGATTTTTGTTAAAATATAATAAAATCGTAGGAGTTAATGTGGAGACCTTAGTCTATAAATAAACTTAGGATTTGAATCAACTTGGTACGGGATTCTATACATATAGTCAATATCCTTTACAAAGTTCAATATTAAAATTTTAGTAGGTAGGTACCTACCCTACCTATCAACATTGGGTTTGAACACGTAAAATGTTTCAAAATACGTATACAAGCAAATGCGAACTATCGGTCGGTGTTGGCCGTTGGCTTAATCCCTGTTACGTTAATGGAAGGTAATGTACAGGTGCCCGGCTTAAATCTACACATATGTACTTTAAACTTTGGATTTAAAGGCTTTAACAATGCTTTTTTATGTAGTTTCCAGTATGTTTATTGACTTTTATTAGGAAAGTACACGTAAAATATGAAACCTATTTATTTAAGATTTTTTTTGATTGGAATACTGAAGGTTTTATTATTGTTGCCTTTATATTATTCACCTCCTAGCTGACCCAGCAAACGTTGTTTTGCCACGTATGAAAAATAGTTTACGTTCTATTCTCAAACCTAACGAATATATCTACTTACCTACGCAAAAATATATAAAAACAATTCAAGTAGTCTCAGATGAGATTCGTTACAAATATTATGGTGACATTTTTTTTATATATTTTAGCGATAACCTACCATGTATAAGCATAACTTATCTACTAATAACGTATTATATATCTTAACCATTTCCCTATATAAATCAGTAGGTTCCTAAAAGTATGATTTTTCAAATTGTTCACTCACACTAATCATATTGCTTCTACAACCAACATGTCTAACAACTAATTAAGCACAAGATGTCATTAGAAGTGACACTAAACCACACTGGAATTCTAATCAGAAATTAATTCTAATTAAGTATCCATTATCCAAACAAAAAACTACCAATACGAAAATACCAATTCAATTCCCACTGATAAATACCTGCATTTCAAATTGGAACGTCGAAAAAAATTGTGGCTCGAATTTTAAAAGAGCCAATAAGCGAGGTGCATTTACAACACGTTCTGTAAGTGACAGCTTACCGGCCAATCAGATAGCAAGATTAAAGTGGCGTTCCTATTAGAATTTCAAAGGATTTTATTTTGTTTGTCGTTCCGAACGAGAGATTTATTTCTGTGAATGCAGCTTGTATCTAGACAGTTTTTTTACCTAAGCGATTAACAAACCCACATAATCTCTTATTCCTATAAAAAATAAGAGATAGGTATACATTATACTTACATGATATTTATCTACATATCCAAGTATTTAGGAAGTAGGTATGCCCAAATTAAAATATTTTTTTAATGGAAAGGATACGACCTATTTAGAGTTACGACAAAATAGGATACAAGTTATAATCGGCCAATTGCGAGTCGGAAGGTAGCGAGATGATGATGCAGGAGCCCAGAAGACCTACTACTGCTACTATACAAGTAGTAGTAGTATAGTAGTAAGTAAATTGGTTTACTGGATCAACGACCAAAACGAGCAAAAAATCACGTTTGTTGTATGGGAGCCCTTTAAAGTCTTCATTTTATTCTATCACATCATCTGTGAAAATTTCAAGTCTGGTAGCTATCATGGTTTAAGAGATACAGCCTGGTGACAGACAGACAGACGGACGGCGAAGTCTGAGTAATAGGGTCCCGTTTTTTATCCTTTGGGCACGTAACCCTAAAAACCAACTAAGTATGCCAAAATCGGCAAAATTTTACTTTCTCCCTCGCGATGCTTTTCTGGTCAGGGCTATGGGGCCCTAAAAATAACAATAATTAACTCAAACAGCCACATATTTATTTTAAGGCCATCATAAGGGCCCCACTTCACGCAACGATTTTTAAATCGCGCCCCAGCAGCATACCTCGCGCCTAAAACTGAACTTGCCCTTTACACACATCGATGATCACTGATTCGGGGTCCGTACTTCCAAAAGAGCGTAAGTAGCGACATGGGAAGATGAATTCTAGTCGTGAAATTAAGCATTTTATCAAAGTAACGTGTCGTAAAAAAATTACTTGTGGTATCTTATAGCACGACTCAATTAGGTTTGATTTTCATCGTAATGTAATCCTACTTACTTTTCTAGTTTAAGACGTTTCCAGAAGAGATATAGGTAGGTACCTACCTACTAACATTTAAAGTAAAAGTTTAAATTTAAATTAGCCTGCTGATTTATTTGGAAATTTATTTCTATTTTTTATCAAAGATTTTTACGATTAAGTAATAAATATTGCGTGTTGATTGTTGAACTGGATTTAAATTTTTTGTGTTATATGTACCTACCTAATAGACCAAAACTGAAGCAGGAAAAATTGACTCTAACCAAACCTAACCTAGTTACCTAGCTAAAATAACACCCCTAATTAGGTAGGTATATATAGATAGTATAAAAGATTAATAAGTGTAAGTAGTACTTACAGAGTACAGACTACAGAGGTAGCCTCTATGGTGGTTATTGGCTTATTGCTTAGCCTTTGGAATATTCTTTGATACGGATTATCAATGTGCACCGTAAAATAAACGTGAACGAGAAACGCAAGAAGTGTTATTTTCTTTAAAACTTTATGATTAAAATATTGAGATATTATACTTTGTATCATTGGATGTACGTATGAAGCTCAATGAAGTATTAAAATATCCATTACCTACACAAAACCGTAAGTAGGTACCTATATTCAGTACCTAGGTATAGGTATAATTCTCAAGTTCAATGACCGACTCCAAGCGCACCCAAACTCAAATATCATTAAGCGCTGTGCCGTCGTGGTCTTTCATAAGCTTAATTATAATTCAATATAATAATGTGTGAAGTCGAGCCTAAAATCCCACTACCGAATATGGCCTGTAACCAGATCCTCGAGGCTCGATGCTTCAACTGACGGGTCTACATTGGGCGGCGCATGGACGTATCTAACCGGAAAAATTTAGCGTAGGATTGTGTGTTTTATCTATATACAAATATGTGCTATATTTGTCTAAATTGCGGAGTCGTTTGGAAATTCGGAAAAATACTTATACAAACCTATAATTTGTTTAAAAAAACATAATTGCAATTTGCAATCAGTTAAGGTAGTGGGTATTTCTATTTCAATCTTAAGTTGAGTTTAAATGGTAGGTAGGTAGGTACTTAACTTAACCCACTCCTGGTAAAAGTTAAAACCATTCTGCTGTTAAGCGTTTCAGTGTAATACTATACTACCGAATAACGGTTATGTTAGTATGTGGCTCTTTCAAGTTAATTCGCTTCCGTATTGGACTGTGTAAGTATAATTACCTATATCTAATCTCTACAATCAAGTGAGTCCGAGACGATTTCAAAACGTCTGAGTTTCTAAAAATTATTAACCTGAGGGGCAATTCACGTAACGTTTTCACACACTGAGTGAAGTGAATCAAGAAATAAAATAAAAAATTAACAATGAAAAATCAACTTTTGGTTTAAGAACTACAATGCATCAACCAATCCAACCAATCGTGCAACGGAAATTTAATTTCACGATTCTCAACCACGTTGCGTTTTGAGCTACGTTCAACTTTACGCTCTATTGTCAATTGTAAAATTAATTTCAGTGTTCACAAAAATATATTTTTTCTTGTAAAATAAAAATTTCCTTTCTTGTTAAAAAATATTTTGTTTTCAATATACCTAGTCTGTTTTAAATATAGGTACGTAAATGCCATGACCTTTTTAAACATTTCACTTCACGAAATGTAAGCAACGCGTTACGTGAATAGGCCTCCTGAACAGGAACTAAGAATAAAATCAAAACCGATAATGTTATTTAAATGAGAATGCACTATAACAAAACAAGAGCAACGATAACAATCTAAGTGTGAGGGAACGTATCAAGTTTCGCGACGCACCACGACGCGCACGCGCAAGAAAGCTATCCCCACGGGACTACGCACAATTTTCTAATGCACACCATACATTGACGTCTCGGTATTGCCTGTAGTATTCCTATGTAGAGAATAGCGACAACTCGATATTGTATTTTGAAGCTGTCCTTATTTTTTGCCAAAAGACAACAAAGAGAGTTAAAGAAGGATTTGATACTCAAATTTGTATTGTGTAAATCTTTAAGACGTTTTAATTTTACTATTTTAAACTACAAAATTTTGCAACTTCAAAATTAGTAGATAGGTTCCATTCTTATGTAGCACAATCAAATAATGACATGCCTACTTACTACTTTGCACAGACCTAGTCTTCCAACAGAAAGAAGGATCCTTACTACTTGTTAAGTATCAATATCCCTTGGCGAGTTACGAATCAGCCATTAACACTTAGCACTTGATTAGCGAGCAATGGATCGTAAGTGATTCCATAGTGTCGGGTCATAGATCATCCTTGCGCGGCGCGGGCGTTTTCATGTCACTTTGACATTGACAGGTGTCACTAGGGATGCGCGGGCGCACGTCACTGCGTCGAGACACGGCGATAGATCATACGATAGTGGTGCACCCCATGTAGGTGGTCTCAGGTAACACGCTAGAACAAAAGATTAATCTAACCGATCAGGTTTTTATCGATATTGGTGTTAATTAAATTGAATGTATAATGAACAGGACGGAAGATACTCGTTGGTCTTTAGATAATTATGCGCGTTTTTTTTTCGTACCAATATCGATAATATTTGGGTAGAGAGAGGAATTTGCTATTTCTATTGAAAAATTATCACAAAAGAAAAGCGTTTAAAAGGTATAATTAGGTATACTTCAATGGTTATTGATAAACTTTAAAACATACATAGTTAAGAGTCCATCACAATAATTCTATATCCCATAGTGTGTTTAAAACGCGAATCATTTGACAAAAAGTTTGTCACGCGTTCAAAGAAACCCCTCCTGCATTTTCCGATACTCAGTGTTACTTAGATTATCCGACACGATAGGCATATTGGCCGCCATGTGAAGTACATAAGTTCATAAAGTAATATTATAGAAGTACCTAAGTTCATAAAGTATTCAGTTCAATAAGATAACTGTGGTCAATATCAAAGTCAAAGACATCCATCAGGCAAAAATTATTTGAGTGCACAACTGCACACTGCACATACATAACACACGCACAATACGCTAAAAAGTATTATAATGAAGGTGAAAATTTGTGTACCTACTTATGTAGTGTGTGTGTATACTTCATCAGTGTTTTTTCACTGCTACACGTTGCAACTACAGAACCAATTTGGCTAATCTTTGAAATAGTGATAAATAAAAACCCTGATTAACACGTAAAATATTCCCGGAAAATATGCAGTCCCTGCAAGGTTTCTAAAGATCTAAAATAAGTAAATGCCCAGCGAAGTCGCGGGAAACAGCTAGTGTAGACAATATCTGCCATTTTATAACTGGTCTACCTACCTTTTAGTTTTAGCATACTCAATAAATGAATATTAAAAAAAATTGGTTGTCTGTAAAGTCGGTTTACGGACGATAGATTTACGTGATAACGTTATTTATCGTGCCTCTCTAGATCGCTTGTTGCGCGCTCTCGCTTGCACGCACAGGCTCAGGTGGAACGTTACGCGGAACGTTACTATTTTTCATGTGCGTTGCTGGTGTTCATCAATTTATTAAACGTTATCACGTCAAAAAGGTTTTTCTTTTAATCGGATCGTTACAAATTTATCGCATCGGATGCTATAATATCAGGCGTAGCCGCGTAGCAACGTTACGCAATCCGACATTCCCCATCCGACATCAAAACCGACACAGACGGACAAAAGCCATTACATTCCACCAGAGGGCGCCTCACCCCCGGGATTAGAATTAGGGTGCGGCTCACAAAAAATGTACCTTTTCCAAATTTTTCGTGACCCTAACTTTGAAAAAAGAAATAAGTATTTTTTTTCATTGAAGGAAAAGATTTTCTGTTATCTGTACACGCTCCAATTCACTTGTAATAGTATCAGGCCAATGTAGCAGTTAAAACATTAATAATAACAACAAAAACATTTGCAATCAGTAGGAATAATTTTTAGTTCCATAGAAAAAACAAATGTCCCAGCCCCGACTAAAAATCATTAAAAATTATTTTTCATCATATAACCTGTAGTTAGAGGCCCATCGCATTATTAAACAATGGCATTGGAATGAATATACATATAATGCGTCAAAAAACCGATATTAATACAGATAAAATAATAAAAACGTTGGATTTAAAAAATGTCCCTATTTTATTTCACGTGTGTTATTAGTCAGTTTGATACATGTAAGTTTTTTTTTATTATGAATAGAAACACTTCACTTATTTTTTTTGGTCTGGCAACATTTCATCCATCAAATAGTAAAGTCAGTGATCTGACAGCCATCTTAGTTTGCTTTAAAAATGCTACTCAGTGTGTGTCACGAGTCCGTCATTGGATTTTCTTGACTTTTTGGAATTAATTTTTCATGGTAAATAATGATATAGTTTGTTGGGAGTCTAGAGACATAAAGTTAATACTTGATACGACTGAATAATGTAGTTGTTTAGTAAATTATATTGCATTTGAAGTTGCTACATGACTTTGAGGTTACTTTTTCATGTGTGTGTTTTCACGTGCGTTATGTGTGTTACAAAGTTGTGTGACGTAACACACGTGAAAAATATAAAGCTTAGTATTCATTACAAGAATGCTTATTCTAACTTTATATATTTAGAAATAAAAAATAGTAATATATAATTTGTCGAGAAACCAGCCAAGTGCGAATGGGACTCGCGCACGAAGGGTTTACCATTATAGATACTAACCTTTACATTAATTCCAGTGTGTTACGCATTTCCAGTGTGTTATCGTGTGTTACAATTTCCAGTGTGTTATGGTACATTTTTTGTGAGCCGCACCCATTACTATTACCTACATTGGCATTATCTATAAACATTTTAACGTGCGCGCTTAACCCGCGGAGACCCGCGTTCGATTCCCCGGCGAGACGCGGTTGGGGTGCGGTTGGAAGGGGGTTTTTGCAATTCTCTGAGGATCGCGTTTAGGGGTTGGGTCATTGTGCTCAGTCGATTATCAGTTTAAACTGTTGTGCTCTAAATGCGGAACTGTTAAGAAAAGGACTCTCCTATTTTACAGAAATCAGGGTATTTTTTGTGTCTTTGATGGGCTAAAACTGTTTTTTAAGCAAGTTTTATTTGTAGTAGTGACCTGCAGGCTGCAGGTTAAAAACTATACCTAAAGAAAAATTACCTATTTGTCTTTAGGAAGCTTTTAGCCTTTTAAGATTTTGGTTCATTAAACAAAATTCGTTTAGAGTGCAGAAACACGATTGGAAAAAAACACATCATCAATTGATAGAAAGTTTTCCCAAAATCCCCATCTTTTTAATTTTTGTCGGAAACAACTGTGAGTTTTTTCGGCGTTCATAATAATTGTGTTGATAATTATAATTAACTTCGGTAGTTAATAGAATTTTAAAAAACCCTTTTTTTGATCGTTGGTCGGTTAAAACAAAAGAGCGAATTAAATATTAGTTCTATTATTTTTCAGGGTTCAGTGTTCCTTATTATAATAGAATATCTGGGTGACCGAGCTTTGCTCGGTTGCCAATAGACGGCAGCAGGGTTCA
The DNA here is from genome assembly GCA_036785405.1 of Coenonympha arcania. Lineage (NCBI taxonomy): Eukaryota > Metazoa > Arthropoda > Insecta > Lepidoptera > Nymphalidae > Coenonympha > Coenonympha arcania. Next base: position 5,545,280 of record JAWDAA010000030.1, on the reverse strand, counting down.
TATTTTTTTGGTAAATTCGACATTTTCTAAAAGTGAATCCTAGCTAGGTCGATTTATCGCCCCCAAAACCCCCCGTATACTAAATTTCATGAAAATCGTTCGAGCGGTTTCCGAGATTCAGATTATATAGAAATATATATATATACAAGAATTGCTCGTTTAAAGGTATAGGATTTATTTAGATCTGTTATTATAAACAATCGGTGCTAGCTGATGACTGGATAAGTAATTAATTAGTAAACAAATTATACAATCAATGTTGTATGACATTACGCAAATTGATCGTTGTTTTGTGGTTAACATTCATTTGCGCTTTCAATAGATTTTCATTGTGTTTGTTAATTGGTTTATATGAAAAATATCATAAAAGCAATTAAGCATTTAATGTTATTTTTAAATCACGTATTTTTTTCTATAGTAGGTATCTACTAAGTTTCCCTGAGAATTCATCTTGTTGGATAGGTACTCGGATTTTTCTGAAACTATGCTTTTTCTAGTATAAAATCACCCCCAAGTGATTTAGCGTTCCGGTGCGATGCTGCGTAGGAACCGTCTGGGTTAATAGCCCCTTCTAAGTTTGCTAAGTACCTAGGTACGAAGATGCCTATCTTCGTCTTCATCGTCATTTAACATCTGGTAAGATTGCAGTCAAGTAGGTAGGTTCTTACTTAGTGTGTAAAAAGAAATTATGGTACTAACGCTATAAAAGTGTTAGCTCTAGTATACGACTATGTCACCACTAACAGATAATTTAGTTAACAAAAAAGAAAAGTCAGAATCGTGGAACACTCGTTTAAAAAGAAATTCACCCTCCACCCGATAGATGGCGCTCTGTTGACTTGTTGAGTTAGCTCGCACTAACGATTATCTCATACCAAATCATATGGCTGATTGCATGCTTGCACCGGCGTAGACTTTTTGCACGTGGATACAAGAAACGATTTACGAGAGTTTTAAATAATGACTCTAGGATGTTTCGTGGATTTTGTCAGGATTTTCGTAAAGTAAAACCCTATTTAATTTCACCTAGCCCCCTCCACTGTTTGAAATGGAACCTCTTTTCTAAACTCAAGCCAAAAATTTCGTAAAAAAAGACAACAAGCAGCCGAAGATGCCCGACTTCTTAAAAGCGGGACATCTTAATTACGGTGTAATTCGAGTGATCCACATACAATATACATCGGTGCGTGTAAACGAAAACGAGACTCCGGCAGGCTCGAGTGCGGCTGCATATAGGGTTGCCAGATACACGCTTTTCTTTTCCTGGATGTGCGGGCGTGAAGCGATAAACGCGAAAGAATAGAAGGCGTTTTTGGCGCATAAGTAGAAGGATGAGAATAGTAAGAAAAACTCACTTTTGCAAAAAGAGACCACAACATTGCGTTTGTTGCGTGTCGATTTTGAGGGCGGGGCCAAGCGCTATTGCGAACTGAATTGCACTTTTTGTGTCAGCGCTAGAGTCGCTATTTCTTTAAATAATCGGTCGGAGTGGACCTTCTGGTACTATTTAGTGTTCTGTGCTTTTGCGTTGAGTTCATATGTCACATATTATGTAGCATTTATACTTAGGCATTTATAATTATATTTTAGGTTTATTTATTTGGCGAGGTGCGCGCGCCGGTGTGCTCTTATGCGCTTTTAGAAATCAACTCTTTTTAAATCAGCGTCACTACCGTCTCCTTCATGCGTCCTTGATGCGTTGTGTCATTGTGTGAGTTTTTTGAAATAGAAGTAGGAGTGCATGCGCTAGATATTATTTTATGAAGGAAAGGAGATGGCGCCAACACTGGACATTTCTGGGGTTCCAAAGGAGTTGGAGTTTTAGAGTCAAAATTCAACTACAAATATGTTGGACTGACAATAAAAAGAATTACGAAATTACTATAATTATATACATATTTAATGTTAAAGTAAAATGCAAATGATTTTAAAAACGGCCACTTGGCGCGTGCGGCGGAGGACCAGCTTACCGCGGTGTTGCCAATTTAGCGACTTTGGAGCTAGCCTAGAATCGCGCCGCCCCGTAGTGTTGTAAAAATTTTGTGGAAAAAAAATCTTGAGAGGTGTCAAGGAACACCCGCATGGAACGAAGTATATCTGGCTTGCTTTCTCTTAGAGAGAGAGACAGACAGAGAAGCATGCGCACGCCGCACGACTTACAATAGCTTACTATAGCAAAAAAAAATTGGTTGTCTGTAAAATCGATTTACGGACGATAGATTTACGTGATAACGTCATAATTGGCCTCTCTATCGTTGCTTGTTGCGCGCTCTCGTTTGCACGCACAGGCTCAGGTGGAACGTTACGCGGAGCGTTACTATTTTTCATGTGCGTTGCTGGTGTTCATCAATTTATTAAACGTTATCACGTCAAAAGTGTCGTTACAACTTTTCGTCTTAATTTTTTCCGTCTAGCCCCCTTTTGCAACGCGCGATAAACTAGTGTTCATGAATTCCGGGACAGTAAAGTGTAATTACTGGACCACACGTGAAAGTCCGGGACTATCCCGGAGTTCCCGGCCATCCGGCAACCCTAGCGACATAACACCGAATACGTGACACGAAGCCTCCGAACTGCGGACCGGTAGCGTGCCGTTTCGGCGGTGTCCGATTACGGGCCACTGCTCCTTCGGGCGGGCCTCGAAATTATGTTCCAATTTTTTTTTTCGTCATTTTCGTCGTAGGATTCTGTCTTTGAGGAGTCAACCTCAAGATTGTGTAAGAAAAACGTATTCATCGTTAACGTAATCGTTTACGAATTCTGCCAGCTGATTGGTCCGTGATATACGTCACCCGATCGGGGGGCAGAATTTGGTAACGATTACGATACATGAATACGTTTTTTTACGCAGTCAGACCCGTTTTGAATGCGCTATTGCAGTCTGCAGATACCTAGTTAGTTATGTTTCTCAGACAGTATTCGGCCACGCTGGTTAACATCCACAGGGGTCAGAGATTACCAACAAATAAGTATGGGAAGGGTACCCACTATTTATAGGTATTGTGTGGTAAAATACGATTAATTTCTACGTTTAATAGGGAATAATGAATATTTTATTGGAAAAATAAATGAACGCTGTGTCATACTTTTATTGGTATTAACAATTAACTTCAAAAAACAGAGGCAAGTTTGCAATTCGGTGAGAAAAGTACAGATTCGTATGGTTTTTCTTCTTCTGTATATAGTAGGTAGGTACAGAACCCTTGATGCGCGAGTCCGACTCGCACTTGGCCGGTTTTATTTAATCTAACAACTTATTATTAAGTAATTTTACCTAATTTGTGCATTCCTTATTTACTAGGGATCTCTAGAAACGACTTCAAGTTGATTGATATTTAAATGCGTTGTCGCCTGCAAGTTGCTATTGCACTTGTTTAACCCAAGAAAAACTCTACTTATAATATTTTATGCACACCAGTAATTTCTACTAACGTCAGTCAAAGACAAGGATTATAAAGATATTATAATAATTTTATTACAATGACGAAAGATACAATCGTGTGTGAACATTGGGTGTAATTTATACGATTCCAACAAAGTATATAACCGTAGTGCCACGTTGAAAGAGCGCCAATAACTGATCCTCGTTGCTGGAAATATTCGTATTAGGTAGATTTATGAACAAGGAAATTTCTTTTCATACAAATTTTATACGTACCTAAGTATATTTACATACTAACACTGAGATTTGAGCCCTGCTCTTTCATCATTTTATTGCATTTATTTCTTCTCATCAAAATTTATAATAATTCGGGAAAGTTCAAAAAGTCTAAAATTGCTCTAAGAAATCCATTTTTTTTTCATGCACATAAAATAACCTTTAGTAGCTGGTAAAGTGTATTAGCTTAGACACACATTTTTTATCTTTATATAATTATACATATATGTACCTACATATCTAATTAGCTCAAACACAACAAATTAAATTTGGTTAGTTGAACTCCGGTCCGTTGACAGGGTAAGTAGGTAATAGGTATACCTATGGGAAAATTACACCACTAAAATTCGTTTGAATGGGCAGATGGATTTTTTAACACATCAAGAAGCACCATCTGAAAAGGTTGGCGCTCTTTTCCCGTGACATGAATCACACTCTATTATTCTCTCTGAAAATTCCTACATTTCCATACATATCTGGACTTAACCATCAATTCCTATGCCGTCATAAGCAGTTGGCGGTAGAAGAGGACAGATATATGCATTTATCGTGTGAGTGAGAGGGACGAAGAATGTTTGTGCACTCAGGCGTGAAACGCGGCATTATAGAGATGGCAGCTGAAAGAAAAGCGACGTAAGTCGCGGATACACAAAAAGTGTTGCAACTGTCAACATTCATTTATTTATCTAATAAGCTTTCCAAAATGTTGAAACAAAGTTTCTTTTCGGAGGATATCGCGCAAGGCGCGTTGCTGTCGCTAGGCGATAGAAAATGAATTTATTATTAACGAAAACCCGTCTCGAAAATCTTCGGAAATCTAGAATGAAAATTTCTCTTACTAGTCAACAGATAGGGCACGCATGCAATCACGTATAAATATACATTTGAGCCAACTTAAGGCCATCTATCGAGCGATGGGTAAAACTTTCATTCTACCTGGAGTCCCACGACACTCACATCTTTTTTTGTTTACAGTTATTATACCTACTTAAGACCTACAACTTAATTAGACTGGGTGTTATGAGTTATGGACGATTACTGAAGGGTGAAGGAAAACATCATGATGGAAACTGCATACCTGAGAGTTCTTAGTTTGTGAAGCATTCCAATCCGCACTTTTAAAAGCATTTTAAATAGGTAGGTAATCACTTGGTTACCTAGGTAATAACTTTAAGGTGAGGCAAGTATGGAGAAATAAAGCTTTAAAAAATCAACCATTCGATTTCACACTATTACCTATAGCTTTTGTCCGCGGCTTGGCCCGCATGAAATTCGAATTTTCATCCAATTTTGTTGCTTACTAAGGTACCTATTGTCTTGTCTGAGTTAGAGAATGCATTAAATTGCCAACCTCAGTAAAAGGACACGAAAGTCACGTTGCGTGTAAAATATTTGCTGATCTGTCACTTAGGTACGCCTAGTCTTTACTTGGTTACCTAGGTAATCACTTTAAGTTTAGGCAGGAATTAAGAAATAATGAACTTTTAAAAAATCAACCATTCAGTTTTACCCTATTAGGTACCTAGAGCCACAGCCTAGAGCTTTAAAATTCGAATTATCATCCAATCTTGTTGCGTACTTAGGTACCTATATCTCCTTTCTAAAAGTTTAGCATAATCGGTTCATTAGTTGTGGTGGTATGATAAATACTTAATAATATTCCTAACGATTGTCCTGTCTGGGTTAGAGAATGCAATAAATAAATTGCCAACCTCAGTAAAAGGACACGAAAGTCACGTTGCATGTAAAATATTTGCCGATCTGTCACTTACGCCGTTGTACGTGTACGTCACAATCGATTGTTCCACGTATTTTTGTCTCGCGACGCGGTAAGAAACATCACGCCCATTCGACCGTTATGACTAGACTACGCAACTCGCAATAAACACCTATCCCCCTCTAACACACGTGTCTGTGCATCTGCCATCGCCGATGCCCATTGGGCCGTGCGTGCGACAGTCATAAAAATAGCCCCTTCACGAATCTACAAGGTAAGAGGGATGAGCGAGGCATTCCAATTTTCCCTCTTGTTGTGGCTGTATGGGTATGGCTATTGAGGTGTTTGTGTGTGATTTATAGATTATGTTTATGTAGGAATGTAGTCTGTAGATACCTAAGTAGGTATACGAAAATCAGATTTTGATTTATTTGGCATTTTAAATCTGCTTAATACAATTTACAATCTAGTAGAGTAAGTATAGTACCTCGATATTTATACCTAAAAGAACTACTATAGAGAGTTGTACTCTAAAACTTGATTTGCTTATTGTTGAATCAATAAAATATATATCTAAGTAGGTATGAATTTGTCTCATCAGTTATATCGATAAGACTTACCTATCTACTTTTAAAATCTTATAATGGTAAATGAATCAGAGAGATAAAATTGATTTTTCTTCAAATACTTAATGTTTTTCCATTAGTTAGGACATAGGTATAAAGGTTATAGCTACTTACTTAGCGGCTTTCTAGGCTTTAAAAATCAACTGACCACTTGCTGATTTAAGAATGCCTGTAACACACAACCTATCTTTAACTAGGCATAAGAAGCATATGTAACCTACCTTATATAGGTAATATTTATAGGTGAATAGAGAGTTAATAGAGAAAAAAGTTCTCGCTACAATAACTAGGTAGGTACACTACCTATGCAGGTTAGTAGGATATAAAATATAACGAAGATGCACTCCTTAAAATCTGTATTTAAAAAGCACTTTAAATATTTCTAAAAGCTTAATATTAAAAAAACCTGTCAAGTGCGAGTCGGACTCGCGCACTGAGGGTTCCGTACTACAACCGGAGGAATAAAACCATAAAAACCACTTTTCTTATCGAACCGCAAAACTTACTTTGTTTTTAGAGGTTTATTGTAAATATCAAAAAAACTACTTATTAGATCTCGTTCAAACCAATTTTCGGTGGAAGTTTGCATGGTAATGTACATCATATATTTTTTTTAGTTTTATCATACTCTTATTTTAGAAGTTACAGGGGGGGGGGACACACATTTTACCACTTTGGAAGTGTCTCTCGCGCAAGCTATTCATTTTAGAAAAAAATGATATTAGAAACCTTAGTATCATTTTTGAAGACCTATGCATAGATACCCCACACATATGGGTTTGATGAAAAAAAAATTTTTGAGTTTCAGTTTTAAGTATGGGGCACCCCCAAAATTTATTACTTTTTTTAAAATTTTGTGTGAAAACCTTAATGCGGTTCACAGAATACATCTACTTACCAAGTTTCAACAGTATAGCTCTTATAGTTTCGGAAAAAAGTGGCTGTGACATACGGACGGACAGACGGACAGACGGACAGACGGACAGACAGACATGACGAATTTATAAGGGTTCCGTTTTTTGCCATTCGGCTACGGAACCCTAAAAAAGCTCTCAACCAGACCATCTTGTGATATAATTGGCATCCTCAATTTCGAGGTACTCGCAATCATATCCAACAATACCCAGAAATCCGCGGCTTTGTCACAAAATGTTTACATTCGTTCACAATGGACTCAGTTTTGACATGATTAACAGAAAAATTGGTGCTATCAATGAAAAAAAAACTCCTTTGATTATTTTTTGCTGCCGGCAGATGTCGCTCGCATACGTCTATACTCTATGCCAACGTCGGGCTCGATTACCGATCGTGTCACGCAAAAATGGCTTTATTTTGAGATATGATAGTTTATAATGGGGGTCGTGGTTTGACATTTTGTAAGTGTGGGTGTGAGTTTATATGTCTGTGGTGAGTGTGACTAAAGTTTTGCAGGGACAACGACCAAAGAGTCCGGGAATTATTTTAATTTTTTTTTAAATAAGTAGAAAAACAAAAAAAAATCATAAAGTAGTTTTGTTACAGTATGACACGAGAATTTAATTATTAGACTAGCTGACCCGGCAAACGTTGTTTTGCCATTAGGGATTATTTAAAAATGCTTACAACCTACCCATAGACCTACCAAACATACCTACACAGAAAATTGCATAACAATCGGTCAAGCCGTTTCGGAGGAGTTTGGTAACAAGAAAATGGCACGAGATTTTTATTATATTAGATTAGGTAGGTATATTGATAGATTCCATACGTAGGTAGTTATAATCAAATATTTTTTTGATGAAATTTTCAAACCAAAATTTAGAAACGCATGAATCCCATTCAAAATTCGTAAACATTATTGGATTTCAACCATTCCAACGACATTGCCCATGTCAAAAAAAATTTATTCAATTAAAATATTCTATACATCCAAGCACACAGTTGTTACAAAATAAGCCGGCTACTCAAAATATGAGAGACCTAATCCAATTTTTGAAAATTTATCAACTTCTCGACCATATGCCCGGAGCTTCCATTGTCCAAGGTCTCCTTTGAAGGACCATTCAAGTTTAAAGTCCATTCTGCGAGCCATTGATGACAGTTTATAAAATCTCGCATCGGGAACTCTTTGTGTCGGATTGTCAATACAAATCGGTCGCTATTATTGACTGGCGATCGTAAATTCTTAACGTTTTATTAACTCAAACATCGCTATTCGCTAAGCAAATAGGTCTGTGGAACCGTTTCTGGATGATTTATTTGAACCTTTATTTTATAAATTTTTTGAGCGCAATCTAAAATCTCTGCAGTCATTATAATTATGTTATCATTTTTCCGACCTTAGATATCTACAAGTTACAACCACCCGGTCTAAAGATGGCGCGCTGAAAATAACACTTAGAATAACATAGTATAGATATATCGGGTCTGGTAGACCCAGTCTAATATCATAATGTTTATTCCAAAACTGATTAACAAAATTGTATGTCTACTTTTTTTGTACCTAGTTAATGATACCGGAATATGTGAATAAAGAAAAAGAATATTTAACTAAATTCAAAAAATTCATTAGTTATTAATTATTAATTATAAATATGGATTTTCGTGGATTTTCTTCGTATAAGGATTTTTGTGACGGAATAAATCCATTTTCTATCGCCTAAGTCTCTCCCGAAAAGGAACTTTGTTCCAAAAATCAATGTGAAAAATCAAGAAAAAAAAATCGCCAGTTTCATCGATAAAGACCAAAAAAGTTTTCCTGCGGTATAAGGACCTACCTAAGTAATAGATATAGTAAAAAAATGTAACTCACACTAGGGATATTGTCGTTATTGCACACGTTTTCACTGAGCAGGCGGTCCCGGATCTCCCAGGCGAAGATCGAAGGGCACTCCCGCTTGTAGTCGGCTATCTTCTGCACCACCGGGGTCGTGGCGACCCGCGGCTTCGACCCGCCGATCGCGCGGGGCTTGATCGACCCCGTCTCGTAGTACCTGCCGACAAAGTACCGGTTGCAGCTAAGTGTTAAAGGGTAGGTATTCGCGAAACGTTGCTTTTTTAAAACCTAGATATATTATAATATGTAAATAGGTACCTACTCTGTGTTCTACTGGTTAAAATGGTTTTCATGAAGAAAGAATTAATGTAATCTTCCAAAAAAAGAACTAAAAAATTATTGCAATACTATCAATGTAATGTGAATCTCTATTCGTTTATCCACATTTACATGATTTTCATAAAAATTAGGTAAATACATAAAAAAATTACGACAAATAGATACCCTCTTTCGAAAACATTTAACTGTGTAGGTAGGTATGTTTTTTTTTGTGAAAAAAAAATATTTTTGAAAAGAACACCGAACTTAAAAAAATACACAAAATATCATCTTTCTAGCAGTAAATTTTAGATACTTTTAGGTACAGTTGTTTCAGATACCTGCCCCTAGATTGTGTAAGAAAAACGTACCTACCTATTCATCGTAATCGCAATCGTAAACAAATTCTGTCACCGGATTGGCCGAAAAAATGTAAACCACAAATTCGGCCAATTAGTGGGCAGAATTTGTTTACGAATACGATAGCGACGAATAAATTTTCTTATGCAATTGCCCCCGTTAGTCGATTAAAAATCGGTAGATAGAGAAAGGATTCGCAATACAATTTTCGCCTTAGCATTTTAAAACATTATTTTCAACCCTAGTTAAGTTTTTACATCCCTTTACATCCTGAGTACTTAATAATTTCAAATCTCTTACAATAAATAGTACGTATGTTACGTTTACTATTGAAAACATGCTTCCCACTTGAACGGCATTAGCCCACAATTACGAATATAATCCAAAACTATCCCCTTATTTCGAGTACCTATACAAATATATTTAACCAACTTACTAAATGTCTTTGTAAAACCATAATTACACGGAAACCAACTTTATTTTCTAAGCGATAAGGGCATTCGAAAATTTTATAGCACGCTGTTGTAAAGTTGTCGAAACGAAAGACGTGATGTTGCCAGTTACGTGAGGGTAGACTTTATTTTCTAAGCATGAAGGCGGTAGAGAATGCATTTCTAAAGTTGCAGTGACAAAGGATGTACTTCAAGTGACGTCATTGTTGCTATCGACATGTGTCGATATTTGCAGAACGTTGATGGGGAAGATACGATTGTCGAATTGGGTACGATGGTCGATGTTTAAGAAATATTGGCGTTATATTGCAAGGGGTTTGTCTATTTATTGATTTTGAATGGTATAGAGACTCGGTTTTATTAATGTGTTTTAATTTTAGATGTAATTTTCTTGCTCAAGTTTTGTTGTCCAGGTTTTGGTAAGGCGAAGCGATTTTCATCAAGGTTAGTTCTGTCTTATTTCTATAAGATTGGTCTTGGGGAAACCAGTTCCCTCTAAATCCATGTATTATTAAGGTATTGGTACAATTTTTTAGACGATTTACCACATAAATCTGCCAAAAACTATTTTCTACGTAAGTTTCGTCCTAAGCATTAAGAAGAAATGTTGACTTGACAACATTTTTTTTAAGAAACTTTATCATATGAAAATCGCCTACAAAAATTCATCCTATTAATAATTTAAAGATCCATCCATCCATCCATCGATTATACTACAGCCAGGATTTTTGTCCAAAGCCCAAACCACAAAATTTTGTTAAAACTAAATCAAAACCAATAGTCAAGAATAGAGTTGAGGAGAGAGGGATCTTTCTCCAAAGCTCAAACCTACTAAATCAAAACAAGTAAGGAATAGAGTATTAGTTTAGCTTCAGTTTTTAACTGTAATATCATTCGCATAATATCATTCGGGGGAAACTATATTACGAGCTGCCTGCGGCGCCTCTCGGTAATAACCGTCTAATGGTGCTCCACAATAAAGCAAACATTATTGTATTGACAGATGACATGTACTTGATAGCAACTGTTTATTTGGGAAGCCGGGGTTGGCACAGTTTGTTCGAGATGTCACCAAACAGAATGTAACGGTTTTTGGAAACACGCGCCTTGGTAAAAAATGTTTTTGTAAAAAGATCTTATTTTAAACTTTTTATATTTGTTGTTTTGGAGGTATAATATTAAGGATGAAATATTTATAAAAAAAACTTGAGAGGTGTCAAGGGACACCCGGATGGAACGACGTATATCTGGCTTGCTTTCTATAAGAGAGAGAGAGAGACAGACAGAGAAACATGCGCACGCCGCACGATTTACAATAGCTTACTATAGCAAAAAGTGTCGTTACAACTTTTCGTCTTAATTATTTATTATATTGTTATCATGGACGCACTATGAAATAAATGGCTATTTTATTTTATTTTATTTATTAATTTAAATATAGTGGCACTGATCTTTCTTGTGGCACTTACGCGAACAGTTGAAGCCAAAATAATAAATATCCTGTCAAGTGCGAGTCGGACTCGCGCACTGAGGGTTCCGTACTACAACCGGAGGAATAAAACCATAAAAACCACTTTTCTTATCGAACCGCAAAACTAACTTTGTTTTTAGAGGTTTTATTGTAAATATCAAAAAACTACTTATTAGATCTCGTTCAAACCAATTTTCGGTGGAAGTTTGCATGGTAATGTACATCATATTTTTTTTTTAGTTTTATCATACTCTTATCAAGACACGCGGTCAGCGTGTCAAGCCAAGTACAAAGTATACAGTACTGGCAAGCGCACCGTGTGTAATTTTACACGAACCATTTGGAGCCACTTTTGACACCCTCATATCCCAAAAACTATTTGAAATAAACGTGTCAAATTTGGCTCATATATTGAGACTTGCAAGATACATATATGCTCCAAATTTCATAAACACATCTCAAGCAGTTATTTAGATATTAACGTCCAAAAATCGTCATTTTTATCACTGACCTATAGATCAAAACTATAACCTAGTTCCAGATGACCTAGAAAGTTTAAATTTGGCATGCAGGTAGGTAATTGCGTGAATACAAAGGAATAAATCAGAAACTGGTAAATTTTTATCATTTTATAATACTTTTTCACTTAATTGATTCCATTAGAAACACTTGTATTTTATACACAGATTTTTAACACGCAGACTCTGCACTAAGATTGAACTTGTACTGCAGAGGTCTGCATACCCTTCGGGGGATCTCGTGAAGCCAATATTAAGAAAATAAAAATAAAATAAAAAAAAACTATATATAAAAATTACATATTAATTTCTATTTTACACATGTGGTATGAATAGATGTATGTGTGTGCATGTGTATGTGTGTTGTGAATGTGGTGTGTGTGTGTGTGTGTATGTGTGTGTGTGTGTGTGTGTGTGTATGTGTGTGTGTTTGTGAGTATGTGTGAGTGTGACTGAGTATGAGCATGTTTGTAAGTTAGTGAATACTTTTAAGTATTTTTTCAGTTTCGTCATAGTTCAGTGATATTAGGAAATCCGTAACAGCAATTTTGAAATCCCTATTTGTAAGTGATTTTAGGTTTTTGACATACTTACTGACTTTGTTGTAAATAAACGGACATAAATACTTTGATTGATGTTGAGCTAATCTAGTTTTTACCATAGGGATGTCAAAACATTTATCTTGTCTTCGCTTTGTTTTTATGTTAGATTCAACTAATTGGGATACTTTTGCGTGTTGAGCCAAGATTGAGTTCAGAATAAATAGCTGTCGTACAGTTAGTACCTTACATTCTCTATATAGATCAGCAGTTGGGTATCTAAAGGGCTTAAACGTGGCAACTTTTAAGACAGCACGTTGCGCACGCTCCAAAGCTAGCATGTGAGTTATACCTGCGCCACCCCAACTTGTAATGCAGTACGTCAAAATTGATCTACAAAGAGCATTATATACTTTGAGTACTATTTCATAATTGGTCACATCACGTAGATTTTTAAATACAAATATTAGTTTTCTAACTCTTGAACAGAGTGATTCTATGTGTGCCTTCCAATTTAATCTGTTGTCAATAATGACTCCAAGATATCTAAGGCTTAAAACCGACTGTAATATAGGGCAGCTACAATTGTCAGATTCAGCAATACAGTTTGAGTGGGCTCTAATAACCATATGCGGTTTTTTTCCACGTGAGCTAGTGAAGGCAATATATTTTGTTTTACCTACATTAAGACTCAATAAATTACGACGTAACCATTCAGTGACAATGGAAAGACCCCGCTCAGCACAAGATCTAACTTCGTTCCAGTCTCGACCACTAAATATAAGCGCCGTATCATCAGCATAGGAAAATATTTTTCCACCATTTAATTTTAGGTTGCAAAGGTCGTTGACATAAACTAGGAAAAGGGTAGGCCCAAGAACACTGCCCTGAGGAACACCATAAGTTACAGACTCTTCTCCACTGCACGTATTCCCTACTCTTGTTGTCTGGGTTCGATCTTTTAGATAATCTTCAAGAAGACATAGCGTTTGGCCTCGTATTCCAACTTTTTCCAGCTTTGTCACAAGAGTGGGTATCGAAACAGTGTCGAAGGCCTTAGCAAGATCAAGAAATATCCCTATCACCTTATTCTTTCTATCAAGTTCGTCAACAATAAAACTGGTAAGATCTAATACCGCCTTTTCAGTAGACCGAGCTTTACGGAAACCATATTGAGTTGTTGCTAGAATACCATATTTTTCTAAGTAAGAAGTTAGTCTTCGATTAATTATTTTCTCTAGTATTTTAGACAGTATTGGAAGAATGGAGATTGGTCTATAATTTTCAATACAATTTTTGGGGCCTCCTTTATGAACAGGTATGATGTAAGATTTTTTAAAGACAGTTGGAAACTTTCCAGACATAAGGCTAATGTTACACACATGAGTTATAATTGGAGCTAGAGTTGCTACCGACTGTTTGAGGACAACTGTTGTAATCCCATCAATTCCAGCTGCACAATCATTTTTTAAACCCCTTATTAGGTCAAGAACCTCATAGACATTTGTTTCCAGAAGGCCAATAGTGTTAACTTGCCTCTTCATAGATTCATTTCCGAAACTAACAGGTTTAGTCATTGGTAATTGATTTTTTATGCCTTCACATAAAGATTTACCCACACCAGCAAAATACTTATTAATATGATTAACGGAATCTCGGGGAGTTTGCTTTAGATTGAGTAATATACTTTCGTTATTGGATTTTGATTTATCAGTGTTCGTGATTTGTCTAATAGTCTGCCAAGATTTCTTTATATTATTTTTGTTCCTGTTAAGCTCAGATTTATAATAATCTAATTTCAAGTTTTTTAACATTTTGTTGCAAAAATTTCGGTACCTTTTATAAGTAATCTCTAAAATCTTATTCTCAGGTGTAGCTTTTAAACCAATATGCATTCTATCTCTATTTTTTATACATCGTAGAATGCCTAATGTGATCCATGGTTTGATAAAACGATGTCTGTTAGAAATTTTTAAATTTCTAGTGTTATATTTTATGACTTCAACTAATCTATTGGTTAAAATTGTGGCTGCAAGATTGGCATCTTGTGTTTTCAATATATCTTCAAAATTAAGCGACTTAATTTGGTGGGCTATTTTGGGGTAATCTAATTTATTTATCGTTTTTACGTTACTAAAAGTTCTGGTTTTTGTTTCAATATTTAAGAGAATGGGGCGATGGTCGGTTATATATGTATTTAAGACTACTGTTTTACATTTAAGATTGCTTTTTAACATAATATGATCCAGACATCTATCTCCTCTAGTTCCGAAGTGGTGACTAGGTAGGAGGCCATGACTCGCGGTTAGTTCTAAGTAATTAGCAGAATTTCTATCTGTAAGTATTGTTAGGGTGTATGTCAATGTTTAAGTCACCTAGTAATATTATATTTTTGAATTTTTTACATGAATTTAAAATACTATCTAGTGAGTGAGAGAACTGATCAGTGTTATAAAAGGAAGGAGAGCGATAGATAGCTATTATAACAATATTATTACCTAGTTTAATTACCAGGCAGTTTGCGTCTTGAAAATCAGGTTCTTCAACTTCAATACTAAGATGACTTTTACTGTATACAATAATACCACCATTTTTATTGATACAATTTCTAGTATAAGCCGAGGTGTAGTTACTTAAAACTGGAAAGGGCTTATCATTATCTATCCAACATTCAGTCAATATTAATATGTCACATTGGAGGCCAATTCTGTGAAGCAGCAGTTCAAAGGGCACAATGTTACTGTTCACACTCCTAATGTTCATAGTGAGTATATTGACTGAATTATTGTTACAACTGATATGTTTCCGGCATGTTTCTGGATCACATATTTGTGCGGGAGCAACCTTGAGGTCATCTATAAAGTGGCATAAGTCATTTTGTTGAACTATATCCATAATTGTAGATAATAAGAAGTATAGGGATTCTCAAAGTATTTACAGATTGGAATTGGCTTGTAAATAAACGCAAAAACAGCTGATAGGTCATCACTCTAAATAATGTTAGTTTGTATGAGCTAGTTACAATAATCGTGATAGTGTGTAGTTTGGAGTTGTTCAGTGTGTATGATAAATATATGTGTGTTTCTTGACAGATGTAAAAGTGTAACTTAGGATACCACATCGAATAATATAATAGACACCTTAGGTTAAATGTAAGTCCATATAACATTAAAACAACTAAAACTAATCGAACCATTGTAATATTCCTTCTATGGGTACCGTACTTCATAGGTTTTTTTGCTTAAGATTCTCCAGTTGAGCTTCATTGGTGATGTTAATGGCTGGGAGACCTTCGGCTTTTCGCAGAAACACTCTACCGTTTACCGTCCAGCAAAAGTCGTAACCACAAGTTTTTTGTACATCACGGGATAAAAAATACAACCTTTTGGCTTTAGCTGATAAAAATTCAGAGACGAAGACTGGAGTTTTCTTGGAGTCTACGTCTAAAGTGCTGGTGTTCAGTTTTTGCGTAATATTGCTGCGATTGTATTGCTTCACAGCAAGCAGTGTGTTTGATTTTGTGATGGTAGTGGAGAAGTCTACCACTATGGGTCTCTCTCCATTTGGCTTGCCTTTTAATCGAAACACATCCCTGATTGCATGCGGTTGCACTTCCATTTTTATCTTTGATTGCAGCTTTTCCACTAACATACAAAGGTCTTGTTTTGTTTCATTTGCCTTACAAGGAATTCCTCTTATCTCCAGGCAAGTGCTTCTGGTCTGCCTCTCGTATTCATCGACCCTATTTTCTAAATTTTTAATTTTCAACTCACGTCTCATATTCTCTTCCTCTAGTTTGTTAACTCGCTCGTTTAGTTCGTCACTTTTTTTTATGTAAAAATCCAGGCTTTTCTGCATTTCAACATTTGTTTTTCGTATTTCAGTTATTTCTTCCAGTACTTTGGTCATTATAGACTTAACACTTAACTTAACTTATAATAAGTACTTAGTGCCTGTAACTTTATAATGTCGGTAATAATCAGCAATAAGCAATCAAAACTTATGACAGCCGGTCCTTATGTGGATTTCAAGGCCTCCACGTGGTTTTTTTTTCATCCAAATAATATTACGCTAGCAGACGCTCGCGGCTTCGCCCGCGTGAATTCCGGTTTTTTCACAAATGTGAATTCCGCAGAAACCATAGATTTAAAAAGTAGCCTGTGTATATAATCCAGGGTATAATCTATCTCTATTCCAAATTTCTGCCAAATCGGTTCAGTAGTTTCGACCTTCGATGCGCTATTCAAATTCCACCGCAACCGCTATGTCCCTGCACTTTAAATCTGTAATATCTTCAAAAACATTTATTAAAATTATATGCTGTAAGAGCCATATTGATTTATATTAAATACACAATGTATTTAAGGTACTTAATAATTCGATAAAAATTAACGCTGTATTACAACTTTTTCGCTATCAACAATGTGTGTTTTAGTTGAACCCCGTAGATTAACCTACACCTACGGCTTGAAGAGAGCGGGAAGGGCATAAAACTACTTATAGCCGATTGGTCTCAAATTTAAAAGGAAGATAGGTACACATATGCGGTGATATGCTACTTTTATCCCAGAAAATCCATGGGTCCACGGGATTTGTAAGCCCTGCGGGCGAAGATTTCGGTACCTACACCTACACGGCGCGCGGCGCGCGGTGCGCGGTGCGGGTCGTACTCGTGGGAGCGATGCGAATTGCGATAGACGCGAGTCGCGAACGTGTTCGAGCGAGAGGTCAGAGGCAGCCGCGCTCATAAGCGCGAGCGGCGTCTTGCTGTCCGGTTGTCTCTCGATATCTGACCTATAAGGTTGCGATTTATGCCACGAAATTCATAGGTTTTTCTTTCATTCAATCAATAGATTTTCTTAAATAATACTTATATATTTGTGGTTATATTATTACTAGCTATAATTCTTATAGTAAGCACGTATGGTACTTATAGGCAATAGTTGAAATAAAAATTGAGAAAAATTGTAGTTTAATTATAATACTGTTTTAAATAGGTATAGGTTATAAATATAGGTTTTCTTATAGGTTTAGGAAATAGGTTTTCTTAAATAATACTTACCTATATATTTGTGGTTAAATTATTACTACTGGTAATATTGGTAAAAATTACAAAAAAAAAAACAAAAAAAAAACTGGTAATTTGTAACGTAATTGTCTTAAATAATAATTTTTTTATTACGTTTATTATACAATGAGTCGTACAATAGAATTACCAGTGGGTGACACACTTACCTTACACCGAATTATTCCAATGCCTCCCGATGGAAGCTGCCTATTCCATTCGATTGCCTATTCTTTGTTGAGTATAGTAATATACAACAAACAAATAGGTTGCGTGAGACTATAGTAGAGTATGTTTGTCGTAACTGGGATGATTTAAGTCTGTACACTAGCGCTCCAAACAGGGATCCTTACTGCTCTGTAGAAGAGTATAGATCAAGCATGCTTTGTTCGACAACTTATGGAGCTGCTTCCGAATTAAAGGCTGCCGTAAATTTGTATAATATTACGATCGAAGTGTATAATCAGGATGGTGTTCTGCTAGGTTTGTTCGGCGAAGAGGGATATCCTACAAAGCGCTTGCTCTTTACAGGAAATCTCTCTTCGGGCCATTATGACGTGTGTATTTCAGTGGAACATGACATCAATAATGTGTCTATTTCTCCCGATACAATTCAAGAAAACGAGTCCTTGAAGGAAAATGAACTTTCGTCACAAAGGGGCCGTCCACAAAAGCGTAAACACGGTCGACCTAAAACGTCTGAGAAATCCCGTGCGGAACAACGACGTGATGCTAATCGGCGTTATAAACAAGCGCATCCTGATATTAAGTACTTACCTACTAATAATTTATGTACAAAAAGTAATGATATCCCATCAAAACATAAAATATGTGAAAGGAGAGCCAAGTACATACCATAGAATATTATGATAATATATGCCTTGTTGTTGACTTCAACTACAAAAGAAGTGATATCTTAATGGGTGCCAAGTTCAATGATCAATCCTGAAATTTATTTATAACAACATAAAATATCATGTCTTCTTATAAAATTAGGCTAATATATTGAAGCCTCAGGTCTGACTTGGCTAGTTTTCATATACGAATTATATTATAGCCTTCGCAAGTTTTAAACCTGTTACTTGTCGGTTTTTATTTTAATAATCCGAAAATTTGGCTTGCTGGTAGAAACTAGCCATCGAACATAATAATTCGTATATGAGAACTAGCCAAGTCAGACCTGAGGCTTCAATATATTAGCCTAATTTTATAAGAAGACATGATATTTTATGTTGTTATAAATAAATTTCAGGATTGACCATTGAACTTGGCACCCATTAAGATATCACTTCTTTTGTAGTTGAAGTCAACAACAAGGCATATATTATCATAATATTCTATGGTATGTACTTGGCTCTCCTTTCACATATTTTATGTTTTGATGGGATTTTAGAAGTTACAGGGGGGGACACACATTTTACCACTTTGGAAGTGTCTCTCGCGCAAGCTATTCATTTTAGAAAAAAATGATATTAGAAACCTTAGTATCATTTTTGAAGACCTATCCATAGATACCCCACACATATGGGTGTGATGAAAAAAAATTTTTTGAGTTTCAGTTCTAAGTATGGGGCACCCCCAAAATTTATTACTTTTTTTTAAATTTTGTGTGAAAACCTTAATGCGGTTCACAGAATACATCTACTTACCAAGTTTCAACAGTATAGCTCTTATAGTTTCGGAAAAAAGTGGCTGTGACATACGGACGGACAGACGGACAGACGGACAGACGGACAGACAGACATGACGAATTTATAGGGGTTCCGTTTTTTGCCATTCGGCTACGGAACCCTAAAAAAATGGTGCTTTATATTTTACTCAAAAATTTTTTTATGAATAAATATTCAATTATTTAGTAATTTTTCTAACGGTTGAAGTAGTCACTCAACGCTTATAAAATAACGTTAAAACACCAGGGGTCAGATGTTGTAGATAGTGGATCACAGCGGGTGATACTGTTTCCACACTTATCTGATACTGTGTGTTTGACTTTGAAGTGGTTATTTGTATTTAGTTCACTGTTTGCGCTACCGACTATTTCGAATAAAGAAGCATGACCAAAGGCGGTATCAAGTTTTTTCATGACCAAAAACTAAAATATTCTAGGAAAATAAAATAGTGTTTTTTAAGAACCATTGGCACTAGGAATTCGTTTTTCATATCCGAACTCGTTTTTAAAGTTATAAAGCCACCACCCTACATTAACATTGGTAAGGTAATTTCTATCATGTTATACTTAGTGCCTATATTAATCTGTGATTTTGGTTAAAGTTAGTAAGGTATTTTAAATATTATGTATATTTTTACTTACTGCATATTATTCCAGGATAATCTGGGACAAAAGAGACAACGTATCAGTTATTTCATTCTAGATATCATATTTCAAGATAAATCTTAAGGTTTCTGATAATTTAATTCAGACACAATTTTTTTATTGTATGTACTCAAATATTATTACTTGATTAAAGGAAAAAATTACATTAGATTTCTCTTTATGCAAATGTAAGTAAAAATATACAAAGTAATATCAAAATGAATAAAAAATATTCAGCTTTTAAATCAGCTATTTAAAAAGTATTTCTAGGTACAAAGAGTAAGGTAGTAGTAATCCAATTAATACGTTGAGTATCTATGTGACTAATATTTTGCTTACACATATATACCTATATATGAATTGAAAGTTAAAAAAAAGGCATATGGAATTAAAACCGCCTATAAAGAGAACGACGTTAATACGCTTTCAAATACGAGCCTAACTCCAAGTTTCTTGATAAGGATCGGAAGATTAAAAAGAGAGTGTAAAATAAAGCGTACAAATCCAGTAGAAAAACAGCAAAGAGCTGGAAATCAAATGTGAACAGCACGCTTGGCGGGAGGGCTCCTTAATTAGGATTCCCGCAACGCTTGCTCTTTGCGAGGCCCTAAGGAACGAACCCTTTACGTAATTGGCACGATAAGAATTTTAGGGGTGTGTGGGAAATGCAGTCGCATTTCGCAGCCGCGGGTAATTCTTTTTCGTTTAGGTATACACTTTACTATAATAGAGGGATGCTAGGATTACAAGAAGTAGAGGATATTAGATTCAGATCAAGTAGCTGAATGTAAGATAGTACAGGGACAACTAACACCTCCTTTGTGATTGTTACTGATACCACCTCAATTAGAATATTCTTTGACATAAGATTGTTAGTACGTGGGTATACAGTCAAACCTGGTTAAGTGAGAGCTCAAGGGACCGAGGCCTCTTTTTCTTTTCTAGAGGTTTCTCACTAAGCTCAGAGTTAGGAGAGCAAAATGACGGGACCTGACAAATACTTTCACTAATAAAGTTTTATCGCTTACCCGCAGTTCTCACTTATGTTCGTCTGTAATTATTAAGTTAGGAATTCCAAATAAAACATCAGAGTTAATATCAAAATGCAGTCCAATTTTAAGATATTCAGTCGCATGAAGAATTATTTGTTCTGTCACCTTTTAACTTCTAATACCTACCTAATCCCGTTAGTCATAGTTATACTCGTAGCAATGATACTAGTCAATTCTTTGTTATTAAAATCTTAAAAACCCATGTGTTTTCCTTTTTCTAATTTCAACAAAACTCGATAAGACTATGAGCACTTGCAGGTTTCTTGTTTTTTCGTATAACTTTTCTACCTATTTAAAAAAAGTCCGTTCATTAGGTAATTATAATTAGCTGTAAAGAAGAATCATCAACATCCTTAACACCCACTTCCAAAGATTTTTTGAGAATACCAGTGAATCGAATGCAATTAAAAGCCTAAAAATTTTGTAACATTAACTCCTTCTCCTTCTCTAACGCTCTAGATTTTAGCCTGATGACTATTTCTACGTACCTACTTATATAAAAGTTAGCACTCATATACGTGAAGAATTTTATCAATCAATACCTCAACGAGCAAACATTACAATATAATAACGGCCCCAAACAAAAATCACTTTCCTACAAGATCTCTTCAAGAGCGACTGCCAGCAGGGGTGCCAATTACTGGCAAATATTATTATTTTCCCTTTATCGCGTTTATTTAGGGGCGGTCGTGGGACAACCCTGAAAGGCACACCCTGTATTAAAAGTCTAGTCGCTTTTTGATTGACGTCTCTTAAATTTCTTTATTGTCCCGAATTGACTTTTGGTTCTTTGTTCACATCAATGCGTGTGATGGCAATAAAAGTTTCACGTAAAAATTTAATGAATTCAATATTCTCAGAGAAAATAACGAAGACATAAAATTATGGGATACAACTTAAAAAAATCACTTGATCAAACTAAATTTTGATACTAGGTAGTATACTGATTGGAACACCCCATGCATGAAGACGGTACCACAATTATTTTTGGGATTGTGACAATTCAGCTCAATTATTAATCATATCTAATGATCACATCATATCCATTACAATGAGCAGAATTTTAATGTTGTTGATAAAAATGATGATGACTCAAAAATTTTAATCAAATCGACAATCTACCATCAACATGAGAGCTGGTATAAAGAATTTGATATACCCACGTGGTATAGAAATGTACTACGTGATTAGGTTGTAAAAAAACAAATGAATATAGGCAGATTTAGTGTTAACAGCAATAGGATCGGGAATTTCAATAAACACTCGACTGTAGAGGGCCAAAATCCTCTACGATAGCGATAAAATCGCAATAAAGCGGTAAAGAATATAATTTTTGGGATACCTACGTGGTATACAAACGTGCTACGTGATTAGGTAGTAAAAAACAAACTAATATAGGCAGATTTAGTATTAACAGCAATAGGATCGGGAATTTCAATAAACACTCGACTGTAGAGGGCCAAAATCCTCTACGAGAGCGATAAAATCGCAATCAAGCGATAAAGGATATGGACTCCCTAAAATTAGTAGGCGCCCCACTGTCAGCGCCCGATGTCGATTCCCACCTTGCGCCCGCTGAGTGCGATTCAAACAAAAACAATACACGTATACGCACTATGGGAATGCAAACTTTTTGTATTGATTAAGTCATTGAAATTCCTGAATTCCTTCCGTCATTGTTCACGCCTTTGTACGATTCCTCAGCAGGCATTATGGGAACGTTACCAATTTGCTCGCGTGGCCCGAACATGACCTCAACTTTGGATAGATTCTTAGAGACTTCGGGAACTAAAGCGACAATCGATTCGTTGCTCCATTGTAATGCCAACAAAAGCTTTTGTGCTAAGTAATTCATTTATTCGCGTAATAGTACTCGATTTAGTTGTCATGGGCGCCCTTTAGTTAATGCTGTTAAGACTTTGGTTTGACACTGAAGTATTGGATTAGTTTTGCATTAAATGGGATTCGGTATTGTTGCTAAATGGATTTGGATTTATTTCGCTTGGAGTATGTTTAAGAAAAAGGTATCAAATAACGTAGCCATTCCGTGAATCTTATAGGGTCTTGAATTAACTGCCTGATGTATTTATTATGCGAAAGATTTATGATAATTTTTTAGAGCAACAAGTTCCTTTTCTATATTAGGTACATAATATCTTCCTAATCCTAATGATCTTCAAGATTGGACTCAGGACAATCTAAATTTTTAAACGCTTCATTATCATTAACTAGGAAACATACTAGATTTCTCACTAAGATTATTTTATAAGTCCACATTGCTTTCATATTTTTCAGATTCGAAACAGTGCATGTGTCCCAACTCCAGTAGTAGCTAAGCTAATCTAACTGGTAATCTAGGTAATCTATAATTCCGAATTTCTTAGACCTTCTTATACTTATATCTCTAGCTTTTCTTGGCTTTTTAGAGTTCCGTAAAAATTCTTCAATTCGTCTGTCTGTCTTTCCGTCTGTCCGACTATCACAGTCTATTATTACAGCAACTATTAAAGCTAATTAATATAACATTGCACTTAATGGTTGTACATATAGGTACCGAATAGATGCCTAACAGCGTTTCCGCAACCGCACGAAAACTTTCGCCAGTTTACTGGTGTCAAAAATATGTCAGTAGTAGGTAGCAGACCAGTGGACCGCGGTTCACGGCACAAGTAAAACTAGCTAAAGATAGGTAGATACTTGTTATTAGTTCGCACGCGCGACAACGGACAGTTTCCGCCATATTCAGGTGCATTAGCGGGAATTTTGACAGAAAGTTTACGTAAATTGTTCAGATGGGATCATCCTTATTTTGACATCGGTGCCTAGAGTGCAAATTGTCGAAAAAAATATCGTCCCCGTATCCCTTCGATAGATAAATCTGAAATAATTTTAATCTTGATAGAGATGTACCTATGTTATGTATGGTGTATGTAATGTTACTGACCTGCCCAATATCTTGGAGACGCAGCCGTTGGAGACCTGTAGGATCCTGCTGATGTCGCACGGCCGCGCCCCGGAGTGCGCAAGCTCCACAATCTTCTGCCGCGTGGAGTCTGGCAAGGGCCGTCCGTTGACGTAGACCCCGCCGAGCTGGTTGATGCCACTGTGGCCGGCAGATGAGCAGCCGAAGAGGGCGCCACCCCCCATCGCCGCGCTGTGCATCAACTCATCTAGAGGGAGAGAGTACAGAACCTTAACCTAGAATGAACCTTAACTTAGGACTTATACTGTAACGCTAGATAGTCAGAACAATGATATATTCGGTTATAAAAAAGATATTTTAACTATTAACCTGGTCATTATCATCACCGTTAACCTAGAGGGAAAAACATCTAGCGTTACAGTATGAGCCCTAACTTACATTCTAGGTTAAGGTTTTGTACTTTTTTCCCTCTAAATGAGGGAGATAGAACAGAACCTTAACCTAGAATGTTACTTAGGGCTTATACTGCTACGCTAGATAGCCAGTACAAGAACGATATAATATATTCGGTTATGAAAAAATTACTATAACTATCATAATGGTTTTTATCATCATAATTAACCTATTTTTAGGGATATGTCTGCAAAATTAACTAATCTATAATTAGGTTCGTCCGCGTTAAATCTCCGTTCCTACCTATACATCCTACCTATACATCCTCCTACCTGAGGGAGCTCAGGCGTCAGCTAGGCATTTAATTTTCAAAATGTCTTTCTTAATGGTCACTTTAAATATCGACCCACAAATTACGCATTTTTAAGCTTGCTGCAAAGTATCTAACTTATCGATTTAATAAAAATAAATAATTAAAAAATTAAAAAACACGACTGCCCTGTTTTAAAACGAACTAAAAAGTAAAAAACAAGTTATTTTAGTTCATCTGCATATTGACAAAGGGAAAAGTGGTCAAATTTCTCATTCATTAAAACAGATAAAGTCATATTATGGCAGTCGGGGGACCGTTCTGAGGAACATCTTCTATTCTAAGAGGTCCCCCGACTGCCATAATATGAGTTTATCTGTTTTAATTAATGAGAAATTTGACCACTTTTCCCTTTGTCAATATGCAGATGAACTAAAATAACTTGTTTTTTACTTTTTAGTTCGTTTTAAAACAGGGCAGTCGTGCTTTTTAATTTTTTAATTATTTATTTTTATTTTATACTTTTTAGTGATGGTCTACGGTGTTTTTTAATATATATATATATATATATATATATATATATATATATATATATATATATATTCGGTTACTACTCTCTAATACCTTCATTTTGATACCCATATTGTGATAATTGAAGAAAACATTTTGATTTCCACTTTTGAAATTGGCGCCTCACGGTCGCCATATTAACTTTTTCCAAAAAAAATATAGCCTATGTTACCCGGAATAATGTAAGGATTCTAACGATACCCCATTTGTCCAAATCGGTTCAGCCATTCAAAAGTAATGGTGGAATAAAGAAACTCACATACATACATACATACATACATACATACATACATACATACATACATACATACATACATACATACATACATACATACATACATACATGAACCCTAAAAACATTACACTCCTTTTTTTGGGCAGTCGTGTAAAAATAATTCGGTCCAGTAAGCACCTAACAAGAAAAAAAATCAAAATGGCGGCCATTTTTTTTAACGAGCTAATTTCACTTCTGATCCGATATGATTTTTTAGGGTTCCGTAGCCGAATGGCAAAAAACAGAACCCTTATAAATTCGTCATGTCTGTCTATCCGTCTGTCCGTCTGTTCGTCTGTACGTCCGTATGTCACAGCCACTTTTTTCCGAAACTATAAGAGCTATACTGTTGAAACTTGGTAAGTAGATGTATTCTGTGAACCGCATTAAGGTTTTCACACAAAATTCAAAAATTTTTTTTCATCAAACCCATATGTGTGGGGTATCTATGGATAGGTCTTCAAAAATGATACTAAGGTTTCTAATATCATTTTTTTCTAAAATGAATAGCTTGCGCGAGAGACACTTCCAAAGTGGTAAAATGTGTGTCCCCCCCGCCTGTAACTTCTAAAATAAGAGTATGATAAAACTAAAAAAAATATATGATGTACATTACCATGCAAACTTCCACCGAAAATTGGTTTGAACGAGATCTATTGGGTAGTTTTTTTAATACGTGTTGAATTGATATTTAACAAGTCTAATATTTTGTTTAACTTTGATGACGACAGATGGCGTTGCACGTATTTAACTCGCGGTGAAGTTGTTTAATGTTGAATAAGTTGGTTATGCGGTTCAAGAAAAGTGGTTTTTATGGTTTTATTCCTCCGGTAGTAGTAGGTACGGAACCCTCAGTGCGCGAGTCCGACTCGCACTTGTCCGGTTTTTTTGTATTAGATAGTAATTAATCGAGGAAAGCTAAAGGTTATGTTACGCTATAACCAAGAAGAGCAGATGCCAGAGCATAAATGAAAGTTGGAAAATCGGCAAAAAATGTTCCTCTCGGAGAGCTTCCGTAAAGTTACGCAAACATGATGCAGGTACGTACTTATGACAGAAATATATTTTTTAATACATTTGCTCAAAAAGTTGACATTTCCATGTGTGTTTAGCGTGCGCAAAGTTCTTCTTTTCCGCACTAGTGCTTTTGTGTTTTTCTCCTACGCGGCACTGGAGCGGGAGTACCAGGAGCGCATGAACACGAACACGGCATGCAAACACGGAGCAGGCAAACACGTAAAACCAAATTGTTTTTTCGCAAATGTATTAAAAAACTTCGTTCAATGCACGTGCGGAATTGTCATTTTTACTCGTCCTTATAGTTGACCCTCGCCTTCGGCTTGGGTCAACAAACCGGGACTCGTAAAGAAATGACAAACTTTCCGCACTTATATTGAAATGTACTATTATTCTCCTTTTAAAAGTCTAAAAAAAGTCACCAATACCAGCAACATCACTTGTCTATCTTTTAAGGTTAATTCATTATAACACGATATACTAAGTGTAAAAATCGAATTTTTTGGCAACAGCTGGTATAAAAATATTAATATTTTTTAATCTCTTGGAATTTTATCTACGCCTCTCAAGTGGACATGTCGATTGGCACGGCACAAAGAATTGAAAAAATTGTTTTTTAATAAGTACACCTATTCTACCCCTCCCGTTTTTTAATATACAATTTTTTGTCACAGGTACATTATCTTTCTTTATGGCAAAGAATAGGAGAAGGTACCATCTTGCTGTAAAAAATAACCCGTTAAAGAATAATCCGCTTTGCGAAACTAAAAAGTTGCAGCCTCGACTAAAAAAAAGGATTTGCGGCACCAGAAAGAGACCGCAGAATTATTATCTAATCCCCGAAGATGCGATACTTCAGCATCCTTTATGTTACATACCTACAACGGTTATTAAAAAAAGGGTTTTAAAACCATCTTCGAGATTATACCCGATATAAACCCTTTTTTTATTGTCGTGCCTGTTTTTGACCATGATCTCTGTAATATCGATCCCAACAAAAACATTTTCATGTAAAATGTTGCCAGACGAGCATATGGCTCACACTGTCAAAAAGTTATCAGATCTCATGTAGGGCAAGACTTCTGACTTTATACACCCTTAAATACAAGCTCTCACTTCACAAACTCTACACTTTAGTTACAATAATGTCTTGGCCGTTTGGCTACCGTCACATGGGCGTAAAGTAAAAAATTTATCCCACCAAAATCATTTTCCTGATTTCAAATTTTGATTTAACAGAACTTACAGAGTACTAAAAAGGGAATAACTTTGACTTGCTCGCTTGACTCGTCTGGATATTCCAAGGTTCCTTTGAATTTTCTAATTTTAATTAAACTGTTTGCATTCTACTCTATGTAATTAAAAATGTAATTATTATTAGTTGTTAATCGAATTTTATGTAGATATCCTATACCTACATAGAAGTCATTGCCTATGGTAAGTAATTTATATGAATTAACTATAAAACAAATAACTAAAATAGTTACAATTCGCTATCTTTATTATTAATTGGTAAAAAACATTAAGCCAAAAATAAGTGTTTGCAATTTTTAATAAAATCTATGAAAATTATTTTAAATAATGTTAGCCTAATAATTAGATATGATGCCATTGACCTTAAAAATATAATTATTCAAATTGAGGACCTAGTTTTGCATATTTTTTCATATAGAGTTACCCGGCAAAATTACAGATGGCATTTCCACAGTTGCCTCGGAACAATTATATAGCTCCGTCGGGTTTTTTTTCACGCCAATACGTCTCAATGGACGCATTAGATCAGATGCGCTCAACCGTTTATCGCAAGATAATTCCTTTTTTTCCACCCCCATATATAGAAAGCACGCCTCGTGGTAAAAAGTGAACAATTGGATGCAATTTGCGGGCAAATTTGGGGCAGACCTTGATTAAGAGAAAAGGGTGGGGGCAGAAAGTTCATTGTTTTGGCCCTTTTTTGCGGTCGCTCATAATATTGGGCGCGTGTTCCGAATGCCGATGCTTGGTCGCTTTATGAGTTTTCTTTTTCGGGGTAACTCGGAAAAGGGTGACTAACGAGGAATATTTTTCCATAAATTCGATGTCTTAGGGCTGAACTATTTATAGTTTCGATTATCAACTAATTCGACGATGTTTGGTATACAATCTCAATCATAGTTCTTCATAATATCTCTTCGATGTGCTTAGAAACGACGATATTATAGACTGTCGTCCGACTTCTAATTGGTGTACATTAAAATTCTTTTACACTTTGTAGTAGCATTTGAAGTCGGTTTTTTAAAAAATAATGTTGGGCTACTCTCACCTATCCAAACATGTCGATAGCTTTTAGAGAGACGAACGAACGGAGACAGTCTCACCATAAGGGTTCCATTTTTACCATTTTGGTATGGAACCCTGAAAATCTGACGAATAATGGCCGCCGCGAGACAATTTTTCTGCGCGCGCAGTCAACATTAATTATACCCGGCGTCGCCAATTACGTGAGGTACGAGTATTTTTGCGCCAAAACGTTATTAATAGTACCTCTTAGCCGTCACCGCTGTACGCTGGCCCCGCTAACAAGCAAGCTGTTAAAAGAACAATGGACAATTGCTGTGGTACGCCCTACGCTTGATGTACTTAACGGCGTAGAAGCCGTATTTAAGTGATTTTGAATGAAGTTTTATTTAAAAACTATAAAGAGAATTAATTTCAAATTTAAACGTCATGTGTTTTGGGTCTTTAATCTAAAATCGCATAGAAGCAGAAACACGATTGAATAAAATTTTCTTGATTGAAAGTTCTCCCAAAAGTTGCTCCAAAATCTGAGTACTTCTAATTTTTATCGGAAACTACAATGGATGTAATTGTAATTTTTATTTTAATGTGTCAGTAATAAAAATATCCAAAAACGCTTAGAAACAGAGATTATTTACTGGCTTAGTTTTTGAGTGATTAGGCAAAAGGTCGTTTTTCTGATATATTATTCCACGGCGCTGCACGTCACACCTACCTACGTATCCGTGATAGTGAGAAAAACAAAAATAAATTCAATAAATAAAGTACAAGTTACAAGTAAGAGATTTACTCAGTAAGTTACAACGTAAATAGGCAGTTGTAACTTGAACAAGAGGGTTTGTAGTATCAGTAGTCAGAAATTAGCAGACCACACATCTCGTAATATTTTAAGGATTTCTCTAAAGTAAGCCTCACTAAGTAACTAGGAGTAGCTCTAACTACTCAATGACTTGCAAGTTTGGACGAACTGACTGACGTAAAGTGATACTAAACAGGCGTAAGCGACTGTTACCTACTGTCTACAGAAACCAAAACAAGACTTAAATATCCAACCTGACTTTGTTCTAGCATTGCATCGCAATACAATAAGTTGCCTGTAAATTAGTTATGTACTCATGGTTGTTAAATGGATCTCATCTTCATCTCTATAAGATGAACTATCTAAAGATACCTATTCCTTATGCTTATCTGACAGACCTAGGTATTTAGCCCATAATATTGTGCGATGTGCATCGAAATACCACCAATTTTCTGGTGTTAGTAAGTTTACAATGTATTACGAATTGTGTAAGCCGCTCCCGCTTGTGCCCTGCTCCTCAGTCGCGTTACAGGCGCAAGTGCGCGTGTCGTGAGGGAGTGTTTTAATTTCAGAGGTGCAATTTATTCGAGCGATTTATTTTTAATCCCCGTTTTTATGGCCGGCACTCTATAAATTTATGTGTAGTTGTAGTTATTTTTATAAATTAAGCCCCACAATGCTTGATGCGTTTAAAAATATATAGGTACATACCTTCGCGCAGTACACACCTACTATTATTAAAATTGAGAGTATAAATGTACAAATATGAAAAGTTTTTACATAAACACAAAAAGAGAGTAGTAGGTGATTATGTAAGTAATCTATCTATATTCTTCACTGTACCTACCTAAATATTATATAGAAAAAAATTATGAAAATAGAAAATGGCGGAATCGATTTGGTGGATTTATGACTAGATACCTCGTAATAGTAGCCAACACAAGATTTTAAATATAACTAAAAGATTTTTTTTCAAGATTCTATAGATTTAGGAAAATTTTAATAGAAATTTATAAAGTTTCGCTTTAGGAATTTGCAATACCTACAGGGTTTTTTTAATAGCTTAGAAACTCTTATATAAAAGTGTAATTAATTACCTTGATTTTAAGAATCAGTTGGTTTAGAATCAGGGAAAAATACAACCTACTTAATTATTTTCAATAGGATGAATAATAAAATTATTTTATACCTAGGTAATTTTGTAATTACCTGAGATTAAATAAACAGGAAATACATAGTAAGTACCTACCTATTGTTGTAACTAATTTTATTAAATTAAATGAATGGACTTAAGTAGGTATTTAAAAAAAACTTCATGAACTTATTTTAAAAGTAGGTACAGGAATATATGTATTACAATTTGAACTTAAATAAAAATTAAAATTAAAATTAAATATACAAAAATAGGTACACTTATTTCTCAGAGTCCCATTGAAGTAAACAATACTTAAATCGTTTCTTTGATATTAATAGGGGCATTTATATTCATTTAAACGGAGAAAGGAAACATTAAATGCATTAGCATTAATCAAACACTTATTATGTATTACATACGTTATTTAACTAAGGGTCGCCCTTCACAGACACACCAGGTGTCACAAACAGACAGCCAACCCCCCACTTAATGCCCTTCTTATTATTATTTTGTATCTGTTTTTGAATTGCTTTAATCTGTGGGGGAAGTTTAATTGTCGGTCCGCCATTTTGGATGCACCAAATCCCGTTTGGATTAAAATTTTGAATGATCTCCAGGCACCTTTATCGGTGATGAGGTGACCGTTATTTTTTTTTATTTTGTAAACGTGATGAAAAATAAAAAAATTGCTCCGATGATCACAAACTTACAGGCAATACTATAATTGAATCGACTTAGGTACATGCAGGTAGGTACCTAAGCTACAGAGCCCAAGAAGCCCAAAGGTGAAATATTCTAGGAAAATAAAATAGTGTTTTTAAGAACCACTGGCACTAGGAATTTGTTTTTAATATCCGGAATTTATTTTTGCATACAAAAAGTTACTTTCTTTTCAATGCACATTTGCTGTCGTACAGATTTATTGAGAAGTACAACTTGTTAATTTGCCTTATAACTTTGGAATTCGGATGTTAATTGAAAAAATAAAAACAAAAAGTTACTTTCTTTTCAATGCACATTTGCTGTCATACAGATTTATTGAGAAGTACAACTTGTTAATTTGCCTTATAACTTTGGAATTCGGATGTTAATTAAAAAAATAAAAGCAAAAAGTTACTTTCTTTTCAATGCACATTTGCTGTCATACAGATTTATTGAGAAGTACAACTTGTTAATTTGCCTTATAACTTTGGAATTCGGATGTTAATTAAAAAAATAAAAACAAAAAGTTACTTTCTTTTCAATGCACATTTGCTGTCATACAGATTTATTGAGAAGTACAACTTGTTAATTTGCCTTATAACTTTGGAATTCGGATGTTAATTAAAAAAATAAAAATTGTAGGAGTTAATGTAAAGACTGAAGTCTTTAAAAAATAAAGCATCGTTAAATCAGCTTGGTACGGGATTCCATACGTCCAAGGTCATTGTCCTTTAACGTTGTAATTTTTTTTCAAACGGTATAGATACTAAACCTGTTACGATGTACATTTTTATATCACCTACATAGAATTTATTTTTTACTATAATTACCACGGTTATTTGAATGAAAAATAAATTCAATATAAGATTTTAATTTAATATTAGGGCATATTCTAATTAGGTACCTACTATACAAGTCTTGCCCGCGT
The DNA here is from genome assembly GCA_036785405.1 of Coenonympha arcania. Classification (NCBI taxonomy): domain Eukaryota; kingdom Metazoa; phylum Arthropoda; class Insecta; order Lepidoptera; family Nymphalidae; genus Coenonympha; species Coenonympha arcania. The sequence goes on along the minus strand of JAWDAA010000030.1, from coordinate 5,513,107 downwards.
GGAATGGTGGCAAGAATACTGGCTGCATTTCCGCGTTGAACAGCTAGGCTGATACGTTGCGCAAAAAATTAGCCAGCCCTTCTGTCACCAGTTGAGGTTATTAAACGCGGGGAAAGCTCTCGAATGCATTTTTTGGCACTATGACTCCATGGCCCTAGGGTCTCCACGGCAAACGGGACAAATATGCATAACTCTCTAATAGAGAGGCATATTTGCGACGCTTACCTGATATATATTTAATATTATAAGTATTTAATTTTATTTTTTAGTAACCAAAATATTAAATGTTAGATCAAGGAATAGGTAGGTATAAAAACAGCCAAATTCGTGGACATCGAGATAAACATACCTACGAAACACTGAGTAAAATATGTGCACATTTTTTGCCCTGCAAAAAGTATTTTATGTGACCCATTCAAGCCGTCGTTTGTTTTGCCATGGCATGGCATAATTTATGGCGGATGACGACTACCACGCCCCTTTACGAGAGCCAACAAAAAATACACCATTGACTAAACGGTGAAGAATGAGATATAACACATTACTTGTACAATATAAACGGCTTTTGAGGAATGGATTTCGCGTTTTATGGGATTTTGGAGCGTTGATAGTTGATACGGTTATCCATACTTTTCTCTCATCATTGAAATTCTTACCTTATCCTCTCTACAAAGCTTCACTCGCCGATGAAGCTACGATGAAGACAATAATTTTAAAAACTACGTAAAATTGGACACTAAGTTGTACCAATTTTATCTATAACAATAGATATACACCCTGGACAGGGCGGACAGCGCGAAGAAATGTCGCCAGTTTATCGGTGCCAAAAATGCTTGTTTTGCCACCAACAGTTGGGTCACGCTGTAGTTCGCTCAGCAGCCATCTGTAGAATTTTGGCAGATGGCGTTACTGATTATGCTTGTATATGAAAAAGGTTTACGTAAATCGTCCGGATGCCCCTATCCTGAGTTTCCTTATGAGTGCCTATAATATAAGAAAAATCTAGTCATTAGTACACTCTCGGTACAATCATCCGCTATTCATTCCCCCCATACTTCCAATACCTATCTTACAAAACACAAAGGCGCTCGCAAACCTAGTGCTTAATCATTAAAATTCCCTCGGCGGCGTAACAAAGCGACGTCTGTTTATCTCCCTCTTACCGTCGATTTTCCGCTCTATTTGTCTCTATCTGGCGCCTAATGTGACAAGATTGTCGCATGCTCCGTTTAGCCGCGGGACAATTATATTTTGTTGGCAAGCTGCAAGAACGCTTAGAGAATCTGTATTCGAATTTCGAAGATGAATGCTTTGTTCTTATCGTTAAACTTAACTTACTAGTTATATAAGTAGGTACACTATCTATTGTAGACAAACTGCCCCCTGATTGTGTAACTTTTTACGATGAAATGGTATTCATTTGATGGCCGTCGGCATCAAAGTAAAATAAACCATAACAACATTGAATTAGAGCTCAATTTTGTGTATGCGTTCTTATACGTTTAGGTATGTACGATACGCTCCATAACGCTCCATGTTGAAATCGGTTGTAATGAATTTGTGACTTTAAACTGATACACTTAAGGAATATTTTACTTTGATGGTCAAGGAATACCATTTCATCGTAAAAAGTTACACAATCAGCCCCCTGATTCTATATAAAATATGTGCTTATAGGTATAAGCACATTCATATTATAATCTCTAAGTAAAATTCTCGGGCCAATTTTTGTGACCAAACTCCTCCGAAACGGTTCGACCGATAGTTATGAAATTTTCTGTTTGGCGTAGGTAATTTTTGTAAATGAAGACTTGTTTTTTTTTTAAATTAAATAAATGTAAAACAATGCAAGGTGTAGGTTAGTGTTAAATAGGTAGGTAAGTAGGTATAAATGCAGGATTTTGTCCAGGAAATATAAGAGACGCAATAGCTTTTATTAATTATGAACAAAATTAAAAATTTATACGAGTGGTAGAGACAATAAAAAACAAAGAAAACCACAACAAAAAATATTGAGGTAAACTTGTTGGGAAAATAAACTGTACCTAAGTAATAAGTAGGTACTTTAGTAGGTATTCCGAACTACTTTATTACATTAAATATAATATTATGTAAATCAATGGAAATTACTTACCTGCTTACGTAGGTACATTACGTCATGTAAATTAGTAATGATGTCATCATTTTAATTCCACCATCATATTTAAAAAATAAATTGAATTGAGAAGAAATGAAAAAAAAAAATACTTACCGAAAAATTATGTAAATAACTATAACTATAGGTATAACTGTTACTTATATGGCTTTAACACCTACCCTCGAATCTAATTAGACATTCCTAAGGTAATTACTAATTAGGCATACTCAGTAGGGATACCATCGGTTTCAATTTTAATGGATTGTTTTTTTTTATTTACTGTTGAGAGATTTCGGCTACGGTTGGTTTTAGTCTACTTTATCAGAAAAGACGTAGGTACTGCCATGCAAAGATCATTCCGTTGCGATGGTATGTAGCAACGGGTAAAATACGTAATACCTCTTTCACGTTACTACGATAAGTTCATTTTTTGAGCTACATTGTCATTTACAATTAGGTGCAGTTAAGTTATAGATACCTTACAGTTTTTGTTGGTATAGTATATTTCCTAAATGTACCCAAGTAGATTCAACATTAAAGTCCCTTGAAATAAATACATTACGTTAAAAAATTCCTAAATCCTACTTTTATCATAACATTTAATCTTTTATCATAAATTTAATTTTTATAGAAAAAATGTGAGAGGTGTCAAGTGACACCCGGATGGAACGAAGTATATCTGGCTTGCTTTCTATAAGAGAGAGACAGACAGAGAAACATGCGCACGCTGCACGGCTTACAATAACTTACTTACTACCTATACCTAGCAAAACGTGTCGTTACAACTTTTCGTATGATTTTTTTCCGTCTAGCCCCCTTTCACATCGCACGATAAGGAACTTCGTTCCAATAACTTCTGCATATCATTTTTCTTTGTTATTAACAATAAATAAATTCCCTCTTGGCTAAGTAAATTTTTCATTTTTACATTTAGCACAAGATAAAAGAAATAAGAAAGTATCCTTGTCTTTTTACCTTGTTTATGGTGACTCTACTCTAAGCCAAATAAAGAATTCACTCATTTGCATAAACACAATCTTAAATCTAATTATGATTTTCAAACAAATCAGATTGAATTAAGCGGATAAAATGTGAGTTACAAGGAAAAACTGTTTTCCAGCTTTCATATTTTTGTTAAAAAATGTTTTTTCTTTTTTTTGGTGCAGTTATTTTCTTAACCGAAGAGCACGTTAAGTACCTATTAGAATAACGTTACTAAAGAATTCTTAATTAATTTATTCTTCTAATTCTTCAGTAACGTTAATCTATCGTTACTAAAGAATTCGAAGAATAAACAAAAGAAGAAACTAATGAAGTAAGAAATTAACGGAGTTTGAACTGAAGCCCAGACCTGTCTAAAAGTTTCTACACAGCATCGCACCGAATAGCTGGGCGGTAGGCATTTACGTTACTGTTATACCAGACGGGCAGACATAAGTTAATTTAGACACTATAGAATACTTAGGTTATTCATGTTTGGATTGAACCCGGGACTTCGCCGACAGCAACAGAGAGCGAGAGTACCTACTTATATAATGTTCGAGTGTGGTAATTCAACGGATGTACAACTTCTAACAAGCGACCGGAGTGGATGAAAGCTTACCATTTCTGAAAACAAATTTAACTTCGACCAAGTTTATTTTAGACTATTGTGGCATCTTGAATAACTTTACAAGTTACAACTTTGCTTTCTACTCGCAGAGCCCAGAGGTAGTTGCGGGAGTGGCTAACTCGCTGACAAAAGTTCTGGGTTCAATTATTACAATTTTAGGGATTCGCGACATCCTTTTTTCGGGAATTTACCGATTTAATTCGTAACAACATTTTATGTAGGTACCTAAATCGCTTTCGTCATTTTTCCTCCCTTGTTTGTTTGCAAAAACAGTAATAGTATTATAGTCTTTTCGCATAGAATTTGTCTTTACAAGTACGTGCGCGCGGTCTGCATCGATTGATGTTCTTTGAGAACACCGATGGCATCAAACGACGCTGACCGCGCGCATGTTCGACAAATTCTAAGCGAATAGACTATACTTAAAACATATAAGTACAAAGACATAACCGCATCTAAAAGTAGATGCATCGGTATCTAACCCCTAAGAATGGACTGAGACACAGTGAATACAAGTAGGTACCTACTTATACACTATCCTAAAGTTTGAATTTGGAACTCTGAAGCTAACTCCCGCCAACAAGCTAAACTTGCAGTCCTGTTACAGTTAGATACTTTGAAAGAATTTGCCTTACCTCTAGTCTAAAGAGACTTTATGGCTATCAATCCTAGGTTGTGTAACCTCTTTTTCTCTTGTAATTTCATAGATTGAAACTAAGTTTCTTTTCGGACGCTATAGCGTAGGGGGATAGGCGAACGAAAATGGGTTTTTTCAGTAATGAAAATCCCGTCCGTCCGTCGAAGAAAATTTACGAAAATCTCGAATGAAAGCTTTTATAGTAAGCAGAATGGGCACGCATACAATCTAGCGCGAGCTAATTACTGAAGACAGTTCTATTTATCGAGCAAAGGTTGAAATCACACATGAAAATATAAAACGGAGTTTTGTTTATGGTGCATTTCAAACTTTATTTCTAGCAAAGTGTACCTCGACACTTCTGTATTTAGGTTATTTTTCCAAAAATATGTACGTAATAGGATCAGTCTTTGTAACTCAACTTTTATTTTGCATCTTTCTGGCTAACATGAAAAATAGAGGGAGACAGATTTTTGTTTACACTGGAGAGTTACGATCAGTATCTACAATGGCCGAGACTGAAAATCCTCACAAGAGACCCAAAGATTTAAACTGTCATGCTTATAAGATTCGGCCATTGGCCGTTATATGTTTTGGCCGTACACAGAAATAATCTTTACATGATTGCCCACTTAAGTTATTATACGTAACAAGGTGAATTATTACAAGAAGTGTTTATTCTCCAAGTTGTGACGTTGGGTATAGTCAGATACGTCCCACTTTATCCATGGTAGCTATACTAATACTTAGGTAGTGCCGACTGATGCCAAGACGAAACAAACAAGTTGCATTGTTTCAATCTGGCATCGCGCGCCATCTCCAAAACTTTACTTGTTAGCGTTTTGTTGCTCGAAAAATATGTATTATACAAGTTCATAATTTAGTATTATTGTATGGAACGATATTCCAGTAGCAATAGCAGTTGATATGAATTGACTACGTATCTACTTAACTAAGTATATTACGGTCGTACCTAATGGAGTTAACTTCTCAAACTCAACTCTAGTGGTCGCTGCTATTGGTCAAACCTAAACTTTATTGATTACTTTCGGCTTCTTGCACCAAGCCAAATCGCACAGTCATCATTAGCAATTTTTTGAAAAACAGTACAATAGGCAACATATTCTCTTCACATAGGTATTTTATACTTAGGTAACTAATAAGAAGATACCTATACTATACAACCCAAATTGTTGTTGCTACAGTTGAAATCTATAACAAAGAGCTAATATAAGTTTGGTTATTACTTACTATAAGTGACATGGGTTATCTATATATTACAGAGGGACTATAATATAGGGTAATGATGATGATAATGACGATAAATAATAATCCGTAATTGGTTCATGGTGTAAGTAAATTGCTCCGATTATGATAGCTGCGGCCAAAGCGCTATTTCCCATCGCTTTTAGTGTCGGGACTCGGGACCGACCTGTGTAATTTATCATAATAATTCGTCTTAGTATTTGGTTGGCGTTAGCTGATATATGCCGTCTGACATACCAATTGAATAGGAAATACCTACTTGTATCTCTAAGCATAGTCACGGAACACTAAACTGGCATAGTGCATACTGCAAATCCTGCGTAACATTCGATCTCCGGAATTTCTGGCATACTATTACACCAATCTAATACTAAGACTATAGGTACAGCTTAGGAATCCTTCTTTATTAACAGCAGAAATATCTCCGCCAAACCTCAGTATGTAAAGTGCGTTCTGACATTTACACAAGTCAATCTAAATACGGTAAACCGCTATAAACTTGACCCTCCTGATGGTCTGCGGGACGCGGGGCGGGAGCGCTCAACCAATCAGCTAGTCTGTCACTGTCCGCTGACAGCGCTGCCGTATCATTATAGCCAATGGCATCACCCGCCCCGCGTCCCGCAGACCATCAGGAGGGTCAAGTTTACTGCGGTTTACCTATAAGTTAGCGTGAATGTAGGTATCGATTGTCGATTAGGTAACTTATGAATAATGGTATATAACATAATAAGTATAATAAAAATGGTACTAACAATATTGGACTTCTGTGTCTGAAAATAAATGATTAATTCATTACTATTTATTATTTCTATCAAAAGCAAGAAATTGATAAACTATTGGCGATTGGGTGTTATATAAAATACAGGAAACGTAATTCTGTATCTCGGGAAACTTCTGTATATCTTTTTGAGCTTTTTCATCTTAGACCACATTATACTGATGGCCCTTTTCAATCAAGTAGGTACATAATATGGTTCAATCTTCGTCTGTATAAATGTACAATATATAGCTCAAGTTTTTTTATATAGAACCAAAATATTTTGGAAAATGATAATAATTTTCCCATGCTTGATAATGTAAATAGGTAGAGTTGAGTTATTTTTTAAACTCCTTTAACGTCTGATCTGAAAATATAACTCCACTCTGTTCGATATAGGCTATTAAATTACATCATGTATTTTTGACACCATTCGGGATCAGTCCAAAGTGACGAAAGGTACGAGTATGAGACCTGTATAGTAGAGGACATAGCCAATTGGATTATAGGATTTATAGGTACCTAGTTCAATACACGCCCCACTCCTTCACAATCGCTTATGTTTCATGCGTTTCGTATAAGCAGTTAGGAAGCTTGGGTGACCCAAAAATTTTGGTTGAAAAAATTGGTTGTCTGTAAAGTCGGTTTACTGACGATAGTTGAACGTGACAACGTCTTCTTTGTCGCTCGTTCCGCGTTCGCGAGGTAACGCCGGTAACGCCGCATGTGCGAGGTAACGCCGGTAACGCCGGATGAGTCATGTTTTTTCGTGCGTGCAACCGGCTCTATCGATTTATAAGACGTTGTCACGTCAAAATTGGTTGCCTGTAAAGTCGGCTTACTGACGATAGTTGAACGTGACAACGTCTTCTTTGTCGCTCGTTCCGCGCTCGCGAGGTAACGCCGGTAACGCCGCATGTGCGAGGTAACGCCGGATGAGTCATGTTTTTTCGTGCGTGCAACCGGCTCTATCGAATTATAAGACGTTGTCACGTCAAAAAAACTTAGAAATTCAGTGGATCAAGCATTCAAGCTGTCTTTAACAAAATTTAGAGGATGTGGCAAAAAGACTGATCGTGAATGGTGTGTGTGTGCATCTTCAAGTGTCCTTACCTTTGTGCGGCATTTTCCAGAAGGCTTCGGCCGCCGTGGTGGGTTCCCGCGGCGGCGGCACCAGCCCGCCCACCAGCGTGGTGGCGGCGTGCGCGGGCGCCGGCGCCGCCCGCCCCCAGCCGCCGTGCAGCGCCACCCCGCCGCCCGCACCCCCCGCCCCGCCTAACCCCCTATAGCTCACAATCTTTACTACTGACGCGTCGCTTGCGCACTTAACCTTGACCAGATGCAAACGTCCCCTAACTTTGCCACTGATGTAAAAGCTAGCGTTATTGTTTTCTTAGATGTTTTTTGAACGAATGCTTTAAGTAATCTTAGTTCCAACAATGACTGAATTAACTAATCTATGCCTGAACTATTGAGGTGACATAACCTCATACAAGTTAGTCAAGTAGTTTGCTAAGTTTCTGCTTGATTTTTCAAGATCGGCTTTTTTAAGATGTCTCAAAAGAATCTATAGCGTAAAGCCCCTTTATCCGTTGCCCCACCAAGCGTCTTCGCACATGTGGGCCCCAGCGTCGACCTGCAAAAGAAAGAATTCACGATCGAGAAATTTGTTGACCCCAAACTTCAAAGCGGCATTAGACAATCGCATCATCAATTACAATCAAGGCCCTCTCGCGCTGCTTTGATCGCTTCTCTCTTTCTAACGATGGGCTTTCTCGCGAGGTGGAAGGAGTGCAGCGCTAATTGGTAGATGATTTTGCTGAATTGTGAGAGCGCCATCTATTGTTGCATAGTACAAATAGTTGCGTTGGGTTCGTGAGGTGATAATGATCGATGGAGCGGAGGCTCGTGGGGTAATGAAGTGAGATGGGAGCCGATACCGTCTCTCGCTGCGCCACCCATCATGTTAGCAACTGAACGGTAGTCGGGGCCGTATGTCAGTCTGTCGGGAGGCTTTTATTTTGTTATTTGACAGAGATGTTGCGTGCGGGTCATGGGAGCGCGATCGGAGGCATTTTGGGATTCCGTCAGTCAAGGTTTGCTGAAAAGGTACATTTTTCAAGGATTAAATTTTTACAAAAAATTCTCATCTTTTGGAGCACACCCGGACTGTAGCGCCTTTGATGATGATTTCACGAACCCGAAAAAAAAGTTTTGCGTGTGACTGCGTCCTGGAAAAACAGTCTCGTTCTGCTGAATATCTACGTGTAAGTTTGTAGGACCTAATGAATATCGTTTGGGTATCGAATGGTCTAATTAAATTTTGTGTGTAAATAAACTTTCTGAACGATTTTCTGATCCAGGTTCCTAAATTTCTTTCCCTTTTCACTATCGTAGGATAATAAAGTAATTTTAAAAAAAACTTATTCACGTCAGTGACTTAATAAAAACCATCGTCTTGTCAGATTTGGTTGAACTTTTTCTCGACGTTAGAAAATTAAAATGCCCCGGATAACTAAAACTGTACTCAAGTATTAATTGAATAGGACACGACTCACGAGGGGTAGGTTGGTTTTTTTTTTTATGCTATATAGGCTAGCGCTTGACTGTGATCACACCTGATGAAAAGTGATCATACAGTCTAAGGTGGAACGCGCTTGCCTAGAAGATGCCTATTCACTCTTGATTTGAAGACACCCGGGTTGTAGGTGGCAGGAAAGACACTGCCTGGGAGTGTATTCCAGGCCTTTGCAGTGCGTATCACTTATCAGGAACGAGGAATCGAACCGCTTCGTACGCGTCTTTGGTACGTCGACTATGTATGGGTGGAAGCCTTTACGATGCCTTGCCGGTCTATGGTAGAAACTTAGAAAGGTGACGGGGGAACAAAATTAAAAAGTTCCTGTGCACACGCTCCGAAATATATTCTATAGAATACCGACAGACAGGCAACCACCTACCACCTGGTACCTACTTAATGTTACATGTTACAAAAATAAAACAGGAGCTCTCATTTCAACTATACGGAACCCTCACAGCAATGGAGGTCCACACTTGGCTCATATTTTATTTGACGTTACCGCTATTTGTAGTAACAACTCATACGGTCATAAAGGCCGGTATCGCAGAGTATCTCACAGATCAGTATCAGATGACAGACGTTTTTAGCAATACAACCGAGGTTTGATCGAGTTCATACGATTTTGGATCCTGGTGGTAAATGTCGACAAATATTTATCACCGGCGCTATAAATGGAATTAATAAGAAGAAGGTAAACATCTATACTATTCAGGCTACTGACATTTTGTTACTATAAAAATACCTACAACTGACATTTTGTTATTATTTGTGTAAAATAATATTAGAGTAGGTATTAACAGCTATTAGGTGACAGAAGGGCTGGCTCATTTATTGCGCAACGAATCAGTTTAGCGCAGAAATTAACAGAATATTCTTGTCACTTTTCCACAACAAGATTGCAGTATACCTACTTAGAACTTATAATAAATTTTATTGTAACATTTTCACTATAAAGTGAAAGAAGACAAATTACGTAGAATGACCACTAAATATCAAACCACTGAATATTAAAAATACCTAGCTACTTACTTACTATTATTGTGCTTTTGGAGCAACAAACTCCGAGTTGTTGCGAAAAAATATTATTTTTTCTTACACTTATGTACTCTACAATAATATTCATGTATCCTAGATATTGTTATATGTATCAACGCTTAGGTAACGTTCTCAGATATTTTTTCTAGTCTAGAGCTTTTTGATAATAGAGGGCTTTCCTTTACGCTATAGGTAGATTAAGATGGATCATTTTTCCGTAAACATTCCAAGCAAAGACTTCTTCACCAAATAATTTCATAAAGAGGACTCTCACAGTATTATAGCCAAATCCAATACCCAATCGCATTATAAAAGTCACAGGTACCGAGTAGGTAATATAAGGGCCACGTATTTGATCTTTTCAAGTTCCAATCGACTCCCACTTTGATATTTCCCCTCTGGCTGCGCGTCACAATGGGCACAGGTCTAAGGGTCGCCAAATTGAAGACTCACTTTGAATCTAGTCAAAGCAATGCGTAAAGTGGACGCCGACTAACATGAAAAGTCGGTAAGTATCGCGGACAGCTCGCCCGGATTTCCGTTGCGGGAGAGAGGCGATGGATATCAACTGTTGCTATGGACTGTAGTGTTGACGTCACGAAATGGAGGTTTTAGTATTTATTATTTATTTATTGACAAGCAAATCATTAAACTAGTTACAAAATTCTTAGCACCCTTAAGTAGTGACGACTTATAAATCGGGATGCTACATATTTATGCTGCAATTCAACTACAATAATTAATCTACTATTGCCAAGTTGCACGAAACAAATTCAAAGATTTAAGTGGTAGTTAAACTAATATAATCGCAATCAATGTCAAAAAATGTATGAAATTTTGAAATTTCTCGCGATTAAATTAGTTTAAGTAGCACTTACATTTTTAAATTTATTTCGTGCAACTCGGGGACTGCTAAATTATTGTAGTTAATTCGTAAGTAAGCACTACCAAACCTAACAGGTGAAAACGTAGTCAAATACGAACTCGTAATTGAATTTAAAAAATAACTGCGGTCAGGGGGCTGAGCCATATGACATAATATTTCTTTCTATGCATGTAGAATGGAACTAAATTCAATAAATGTATGAGAGTTATGCTTAATTAATCACGCGAAACTGTCCGTCATAATTAAATCTTGGTAAAGATTGTTTTTTTACGCTTTAAATCTTTGTTTTTGACGTGACAACGTCTTATAATTCGATAGAGCCGGCTGCACGCACAAAAAAACATGACTCATTTGCCGTTACCTCGCTCTGAGGCGTTCCATGTAAGGCTTGAAGTGCAAGCGAGAGTTGTCACGTTCAACTATCGTCAGTAAACCGACTTTACAGACAACCAATTTTTTTACTTTGTAGGCATTATCAAAAAAACTGTAAGCAATAGGAACCGTAGAAACGACTGCTAATTATATATAGCTTTAGTAAAATATAGCATTCGATAAAGGTGGAATCCCAGCTTTACAACAGTGAAGTTCCTGTGGCGATTTTAATAACTTGGCAGCGCACGAGAAAATGTTGTTTAATGACAAGCGCTTAAAGTCCATTTTGCTGTGGACACGGTCAATTGATTTCGTATTGAAGATTTGAATAATTGAGACGGGGAAGTTGGAATTGTATAAACTATTCAACGCCCGCGCTAGAAGTGATTCTATTCGGTAAACATTTGTTTTTTTATGTAGAGAGAAGTGTTCGGTGAATCAATTTTATAATGAAGCGTGAACATCTATTGGTTTTGTTTTTTTATCCTTTGAGTTATATTTTTACAGTAGGGTTTAATTAAAATTTTAAGTTCATTTTTACTCAGGGGCTACTTCTAATTACAACCTTTTGTCTTCATCTGATGTGATAAGAAGAGGTCGCGACTCTTTTGATGTCATCCATCCACCTGATGTGGAAGATTGGCTTTTCTGTGGACTGTGCCTCCAAGGTCCATTGATCTTATGAGCTTTTGCTTTCTACATGTGGCTTTAGCTTACCTACTACCTACCCCCTATGAAGGGTTATTGTGTAAAATCAAACCTTACCTCTTGAGATATTGTCTGACTTACTCCTAGCATAACATAATAATTAGCATAACTTATAATAAGTGTCGCGACACACCTGCAAAAAATGTCAAAAAATGTGTGGCAGACACCGATAAGAAACCTCCGGATATGGGCATCCGAACGATTTACGATTTAGGCGCCATCTGTCAAAATTCTGCTGCTGAGCGAACTATAGCGTGGCCTTACTGTTGGTGGCCAAACAAGCATTTTTGGCACCGGTAAACTGGCTACATTTTTTTGGCCCTTCCACCTTGTCCAGGGTACATGTCTATTGTGACAGTTGTCAATACGTCATGTGATCAATAAGCCGATCGAATATCTCAATCCTATGATATTGTTCAAAAGTGTACCAAAAGCAAACGTAGAAATAGAATAGATAAGTCACAATGGCTACGGCTGCTGTTCTGATATAAAACTTCACAGCATTGAAAGGTCTCATCCAACTCATCTGAGCCCCCGACCCACCGTACGCGGTCAGTAATGGATCAGTCCAATCAGACGCGGCGTTATCTGACGCATCGCCGGCCTCTTTATGCTTATCGTCAGATTGAGTTACGGAATGTACAAAAACTTGTTTCTAATTACACTAATTAGATGTATAGGGCAGTTGATGCACAGAGCTTGCAGTATGCAAATATAATTTGTGTTTGTATGTCTGTGGTTTGATTTATATCTGCCGATAGTTGAGCTTGAGGTACACTACTTATTGGTAAACAGTCGCTGCACGTGGGGCTATAAAACATGGAATTAGGTAACCTGTTGCGATGTCTGTCGCAATATTACCATTACCACTTACCTTTTACCTGGTATATTCATTCATCAAGAATTCATTTTAATTTTTAAGAAGGGTTCATTTTATTTTTAGTTTGTTTTAATTATCTATTTATTTTTATATTTTTAGTCTGTGGTATGCAATAAAGGGCTTTATCTATCAATCTATCTATATAAAGTGCAGATAACTCTGCAAGTTCATTATATAGTTAGTTTCACAAATAATATTTAATATTGAAAACATATTCTAAGTAGATATTAACTTAAACCATAAACAATCATAGACAACATTGCTCTGTGGTCAAATAGTGACGCTGCAAAGTTGTAAGCGTGTAAAGATAATGTTAATTTTCATAATTAGCGGTGTAATTAGAATGTAGCGCTTTACACTTGAAATGTGAAACGTCACCTGCGAGTTACAAACCATATCCATATTAATATGCAAAAGGTGTATTTATTTGCTTCTTTGATAACAATAATTATACTCAAGCGAATCGCATACCTACATCTACACAATAGAGATGGCTTATATCCCAAAGATTTAAATCTGGATTCGCCCTTAGCCTACATTGCTGAGTGAGTGATCTCAATTAGTAATTAGTAGCCTGTACCTAGTTGCACTTGTGACAGAGAGAGTGATGGACGTTTTTAAAAATTATTTGCTAGTTTTTTCACCGTAAACTTACTAACTTGTGAATTAGAGAGTGTAGGAACAATACAAGAATTATAAATAAAGCTAAAGTTTTTGGAGGCTTAGGACTCATCTAGCGATTTAAATCTTTGTTATTTCCTCTTTCACCACGCATTTCAATAGTTTTGGGTTCGCCTCCCGACAAGGATACTTTGCAATTTTATCAGGTCTGGTCTGGTGGATTTCGTGTTCCGGTGCGATGCTGTGTAGCAACTATTAGGGGATACCTCTTCCAAGTTTCAATATGTTCACACAATGTACCTATTTATAAAATAGTTTACTTTAAGTTTTCATTGTTAATTTCTCATGAAGGGCTGATTTTTCAATCGCCCCTTAAGCTATCTGAGGAATAAATTTGAAACATAGGCCATACAAATTATTTACAGTATTTTTTAACAGATACTGTAAATACCATTCTCAAATAATATCTATCTAAAATATTAAACTATTAAATGAATAAGCCATTCAATGTTAAGTTATCTATCTATACTACTGTATACTCTGTATGATAAAATGCCAGTTTTCCGTTGTACTTAGATAACGTTAATGCCGTACCTACGTTTATTAATTAAAATATCGCGTTTTGCTTCGAAACTTGACACCTCTTATCACCTGCTAGTGAAAGCGTCAACCTATTTCATGATCATGAATTTTGTACCTGCGTAGGTACTTACCTATTGCATATTTTTGCTAATCTATTTGGAATAGTCGAGCCTTTTTAGAATTTTACAAGTAGCCATATTATGACAACAGACATATTATAACCTAGACAGGGCAGACGGCGCGAAAAAACGTCGCCAGTTTATCGGTGCCAAAAATGCTTGTTTTGCCGCCAACAGTATGCCATGCTGTAGTTCACTCAGTGGCCACTCATAATATAATTTTGACAGATGGCGCTACTGTTTGCTTGTACGAGAAAGGTTTACGTAAATCGTTCGGATGCCCATATCCATTTTTACTTATCAGTGCATATGACATAATATTTGCGATTGTAGCGTCGCAGAAAACAGTCCATCATAAATGTATGAAAATGACATGTCAAATCGTTAAATTGATCACGTGTCTTTTCGGCCGCAGACAACCTGTCAATTTCATACATTTTTTCAACTTAGTTCAATTTTACCGATTGACAGGTTTCTGTGATATTTCCACCGATATGAACCTGAAAATGATTTTTGACGACCTCCCTAGTGCAGTGGCGGCGAGCTCGGATTCGAGTGGGTGGTCGCGGATTCGATTCCCGCCACGGGCCACTTTAGAATTTTATAATTTCTAAATTGGCTCAGGTCTGGTCTGGTCTGACTTTGGCCGTGGCTAGTTACCACCCTACCAGCAAAGACGCCAATTACCAACCAAGCAGCGATTTAGCGTTCCGGTGCGATGCTTGTAGAAACCGTGGAGGTAAATTGGCTTACCCTTCCAAGTTAGTACGATAACATCTTAGGCTGCATCATCACTTACCATCAGGTGAGACCGCAGTCAAGTACTAAAATGTAAAGAGTAAAAAAAATGAGCCCATCAATGTAATACACGATATCAATGAATAAGTAGACACAAGCATTTAAAACAAAATTTCTCGCGAATATTACCTAATTTCAAAAGCTAAGTTTAGTTACGAAACGTGGCTAAAAGCCCAAGAAAGTAGTAAAACTACTCTCCTTTAGTTCTACCGTTTTACAAATGATGAAAAAAATCAGTTTACTCCCAAGTGCCCGCTCGAGAACGTCAAAGGGAAAACTTCGAGCCAACGGAGTTCGGAATTTTAAATTCCTCTCTAACCAAGATAATGTGGTTTTTCGATAACTTACTTGTACGTACGGTAACAACCCTTTCTATAATATAACTACATACGGTTTAGTTATATGAAACCTTTTCTATTAAATATTAGATCAGTTACGTAGGTACATTAGCTTATACAGGATCAAAATAATATGAACCTATATGCTTCTTTTCCTTTATTTTTCTTCGGCCTATATGAAATAAGGAATACACTAGGTATAGTCTAGAAACTAACTAACTTCTATAAGGATTTGTTTGAGCTACGAAATTTTACCTCCGTCTAACGAAGTCAAAGAAGACATGACGTTATTTGTTTTGAAATTGTAGACGATTCTTTAGAGATTCGAATTTGACTCTTCCTTGATTTCGCTTTGTGAAGTCAACATCTCCTGAGAATGTTCCGGTGTCGAGTGTGTGGTGTTTCATGTGGGCGGTGTTCCTGCATATTGTACCATACAGATTCTTTTCAAGTAGCGGATTATACTTAGCAAAACCAATTAATTTGTCCTGCTAATTACCTATATGGATATTCGTAAAATAACGCCTGCTCCCATTTAATATTCAAAGAAGACATTTTGAATTATGCTTTGGACTAGTTATGGATTGGTAGCGCAGTGGTGGCGGAAAGTAAAGGCTGTTTAAAAATTCGTACCACTCTTTTTTAAATAAAAATATGACTTAAGTCCGAAGTTAAGCATATATGAGTATGGAAGAGTTTCCCAGAAAATTACCCGAACGGGCGTATAAACGTACAAGTTATCGACAAACATTAAGTATAGCACGGTTAGCTGGAATTTTAAACTACACAAGCTCCAAGAGTTTCCCCTTTACCAAGCTCAGACGGCCACTTAGAAACTGAGGGTAGATATTTCTTTTTATATAAAACATATTTGCTTAGGTTTACGTTCCATGCTCCCACTTGTACATCATTGCGATGGTATATAATATGCCTATCCATACTAATACTGACAAGTCGAATATCTACCTATCACAAAACAGAATTCCGAAAAGTTTACTACGAGACATTATCGCACGTAAACGTATAAAATGGCATACCTACGAATCACTTGACATCAGGAAAACGTTTTGCTAGTCTTATCACTCTGTGTTGTAAAGATATCCTGAAATAGTTAATAATTTTAGCGCATAACTAACTGTCTCGTATCTACCAAGTAGAGTATCTATCACAAAACAGAATTCCAAGAAGTTTACTACGAGATAGTATCGCACGTAAACCTATAAGATTCGCAGACCGTCTCGAGTCTCGAGCACACCGCATAAAGATCGAATGTCTGGATCCGACACACCTCATTAGACCGCTTTGATTCAGCTCGCTACAGCTAGCGAGCAGCAGGTGCGTTTAGTTCCACTGGAACACTGAGCGGGGACTTTACTTTGGAATTTAATTTTTGACCTTGGGTCTGTTTGTGTAAGAAAAAAGTATTCATCATTATCGTAATCATTTGTAAATTCTGCCCCCCGATTGGCTGACGTAAATCCGCGAACCAATCAGCGGGTAACATTCATAAACGATTACGATAACAATAAACAAAATTTTCTTACACAATCTAAGGACTGAATGGGCATGCGAGGGACGTGTCAGCGAAATTCAATTTTTTTGTGAGTTATTCGCAATTTCTAAGCTAATACAGACATAATAGGCTTATAGCAGTAAAATTGCGGAAATGCTAGTATCATCTTCACGTGTTAATATAAAAATCTTTGGTTTAAAGTGTCCAGTTAAACAAATTAGTCCGAGATTTGCGAGTTACTCCACTTCAAACTCGATACGAGGACTAATTTCTTAGAATGGACATTTGTAAGCAAAGATTTTTTTATAAGAACAAGTAAAGATGATACAGCAATAAGGGTTTCAGTTTAGCATTTTTGTACAAAACCATTAAAGTTGTATTTTGGCTTTAAATAAAAAAATGGTTGTCTGTAAAGTCGGTTTACGGACGATAGATTTACGTGATAACGTCATAATTGGCCTCTCTATCGTTTGTTTTATCGTGCCTCTCTATCGCTTGTTGCGCGCTCTCGCTTGCACGCACAGGCTCAGGTGGAACGTTACGCGGAACGTTACTATTTTTCATGTGCATTGCCGGTGTTCATCAATTTATTAAACGTTATCACGTCAAAATACCACTGTGAAAGTAATTGTACCGTATTTGAAAGCGCTAAAAAAGTCACTAAACCGAAATTTACCAAAGTCATGAGAACGACCTAAACAGTAAACATGTTCACGCACTTTCGCCAGGTGTGTCCGTACACTAAGTACCGAGTCGTCTGGAGCGGCCACACCTCATTAGTCAGCTCTGGTTCAACTCGTTTCTCGCAGGTGCCGCTCACTAATGTCTCTAAGTGGAGTCGATTTTCCCTCACGTTCCGATTTTTCAGGGAAATGTAAGAGTTTGTGTATACGACGTACTTGTACACGTAATGAGTGTCAAATATCATTAGTGTTTTCATAGCCGTGGTAGTTTGATGTGTATCTATGTCCTTTATTATACCTGTAAAATATAGACAACTGACTGACCCAGCAAACGTTGTTTTGCCATATAAAGTTACCACTTTGGGGTATGTATATAATTTCTCAATAAAAGGGTAACGAAAATAGTTTACAAATTACATCCTATTCTTAGACTGAGACGGAATAAACACAAAAAAGAATTTAAAAAAAACCGGCCAAGTGCGAGTCGGACTCGCGCACCGAGGGTTCCGTACTCAAGAAGTACTGAAGCAAAACAATCAGGCAAAAACCAATATGTTTATTTGACGACGAGTACTTAGAAGAACTTGCGTTTTAATTACCTTTGTTAATGAACCGCAAAACTAACTTTGTTTGTAGAGGTTTATTGTTAATATCAAAAAAACTATGCTAGTTAGAGCATTGGCTATAGTTTTCCTGTAAAATATACGTTAATTCCTATTGACCATAATTATTTGAGATTTTTCGATTGGTAAACTCCGGAGATAAGGGGGGGGGAACGGTATTTTTTTAGACATTTTCCCCGATCAATCAAAAACTATCATGACTAAAATAATTAAAAATCGGTTTTAGAATGTACAAAGTAAACCCTTTCATATGATACCCCACACAGTACAGTTATCTCACTTTTAAATTTCAACCCTCCGATTTTCCCCCCTTTTTAAATAAGAACAAAAATAATTTCAATTTTTTTTTATTCCAGTGTCATTGGGCCACTAATATACACAACTATTCCAAATTTCATGTCGATAGCTCTGGTAGTTACTGAAATAATCGAGTGTGACGGACAGACAGACGGACAGACAGACAGACGGAGAAAGTCGCACCATAAGGGTTCCATTTTACCATTTTGGTACGGAACCCTAAAAAAGATTCGGAGGAATCGTAAGCCTCCTCCTTTTTTGAAGTCTGTTAAAATTGGGGCAAGCCTCGGCTGCTTCGTCATTTACCTTCAGCCTGGTGACAGACGGACGGACGGACGTCAAAGTCTTAGTAATAGGTCGTAGATACGGCTACAAATGCTACAATATTATGCAAAACAAAAAAAAATCGAGTCAAGCAGGTTGTGGCTAACTTAGGTATACCTACTACCAGTGCTGTATAACTGCTTGCATTGACTGGCTATGAGCATAGCATTCACACAGACCACACTCAGTGACCGAATCAAATCGCGGGAGGAGTGTCGCTGCCTTGCGCTAAAAATGGTGAAAAAAACGCATCTTGAAACCCAAGTAAGTATTTAATTTTTTATGTGCATATTTTTTATATGCAAATGTGTTATGATTTTCCCGAAAATGTGGTGCACTCTATACCTATTCGTATTCCGCTCATCTCTGACGCATTCGCCATCAAAGCGAACTCTTGTCATTATATGCTATTCGGAAACCAGCATCAAAGTATAAAGCGCGTTACACACGTGCCTGCCAAACACAAAGCATAATATAGGCACCTACGTGGAGAGCCCTCGCGCTAAGTTGCAAACGTCAAAGCGCGTCCTTTTCACTGCGTTTAAAGTAAAAAAAAAAACAGAAACGTACTTTCTATATAATTAACAGTGATGCAGCTCGGTGCTTTGAATCGTCGAGTGTCATAATGCTCGTTTGATGTTATTTCTCTATTCAGCAACCCGATTATTATTCGGTGAGCGAAATACGTCAGCATCTTTTAGAATTTCCAAGACCTGCTTTTCGGCTTTTAATTTTAAAATATGTATACTAATGTACAATATCTGTATGTATATCTGTCTTTTGTAAATACGACATTTTCTAAAAATGAATCCTAGCTAGATCGATTTATTGCCCCAAAAACCCCCTGAATACCTACTAAATTTCATGAAAATCGTCCGAGATTCAGATTATGTAGATATAGGTGATATACAAGAACTGCTCGTTTAAAGATATAAGTTACCTAACTCACTACAATAGGTATAATTGTCATCTATCAACTTAATTATGTAAAGGGTGCAAATATTGCCTTTCTATTACGAAATTAATAAGGCCTCTGTTTTGTTCGTGTAGCCTAGGTTTTATTTTAGTTATCACACTAATATTATACAGGCGAAAGTTTGTGTGTAAGTGTGTGTGTGTGTATGTTTGTTACTCTTTCACGCCGCAACTACTGAACCGATTTGGCTGAAATTCGAAATAGACATAGGTTAAGTATGAAGCAGATAAGTGCTACGGTTCCTGTGAAATTGGTGAAACACCAAATTTAACACAAATGAAACTGCGGCTAAAACAAAGTAAACTTTACCATCACAACTAAGAATTGTTTTAGTACAAATAGAAATACATAAATAATATAAGCGCGTTGTGTAAAATGCAACCCGGAGTCGGCCTGACGGAAACAGTCAGCTAAATAATTATATGTAAATGATTTTATGCTTTTCATCAGCCCAATCGTTCGGAACGCGAAATTGATTAGATTGAGTTGTCAGAAACAATTAAAAGTACATGTTTTATAAAACAGATTATAATTTTATTTTCGTAATTTAATTTGCTGATTTGATTATGCTAAATTGAGGCGAATTAAGTTATGCATTATACCATCTTTTTAATGTGGTATTGAGTTACCTAGGCCTCTTTACCACATAAGATGAATACCACTAACGTTTTTTTTATATAAAAATCGACACTTCTTCAACCATGTGTAGGTAATTTGTTGTTTTGCCCTCTGCCTACTCAAGTTTAAAAAACTCATTTAGATTTAACTTTTATTAAAATTTATTACAGGGACTCAAAATAAATCTAAACTGAACATACATGATAAATAAATAATAAATTATAATATTTACAAAATAATAGACCATTAAACTTAAAACTCACACCTATTTAAAATGGGAGTCGTTTAGTAATCTATAAAATAAAATACTTTTATCTACGCTCATTGCTTAAAGTTCGAATTATAAAATCAAAATGTGTCACATAATGACCTACTTTATTCACAGACTTCTATAATTATTAAAAAGTTATTCATTATAACATCGATCTACTATGGAAATATTTCAAGAAAGTTGTTTAATTTCCATTACGATACACGGCTCTGGGTTCCTGTATTTTTATCAGGGGTAATATTTTTAATGTAATATTTTTTTAAGTGAATCCACAGACAATATATAGTCGGTAGTCATTGCCGAGAGTATGGATGGGCCATGATTGACCACAGACAACAACAACAATGTCTATTGTGTATGGTTCTGCACCACATTTGCAGAATTTTGGCGCCATACATTCTAATTTTTAACATTTTAATGTGTTATTGACGTGATAACGTTTAATAAATTGATGAACACCAGCAGCACTCATGAAAAATAGTACCGTTCCGTGTACCGTTCCGTGTATCTACCGTTCCGCGTACCGTTCCGCGTAACGTTCCACCTGAGCCTGTGATTATGATTATGAAAACGATTACGATTATAATTACGATTATGATTACGATTATGATTGTGATTATCATTATGATTATGACGTTATCACGTAAATCTACCGTCCGTAAACCGACTTTACAGACAACCAATTTTTTTTGTTACTTAGTCAGAACTTTACGCTGAAAAATGTCTAGCAGTGAACCCTACTAAAGAAAATTTAAGTCCACCTGACATTTTAGTAGTTGCAATGATTTACGACAAACGTAAGCAAGATTTTATTTGGTTTGGATTTATGATAATAATATGAGCGTACATAAAGTAGTGTATGAAACTCTACATAATTAGGTATTAAAACACTCGTGTGATACTATTAAAAAACTCGCCTACGGCTCGTTTTTTAAACTCACACTCATGTTTTAGTACCCTCCATTATGCAACCGTTACATAAACTACTATTTTTATGTCTATGGGTACATTAAAATCTTGGTTCATGTCAAATCAATGTAAAATAGTTAGAATATAAATTTGTAGGAAAAAAAGTAAGATGAAGGAGATCGAGAGTGTGAGCTCATAACAAAAATGTTTTTGTTATTTAAAACCTATTATTCTATTAAAAAATATTATTAAATACGTTAAAAAGATATAAATACAAAACTTCAAAATACATAATAACAGATGAGCATATAGGTTTAAGTAACAATATACGTACTAAAACCAGCATTAACGACAAAAAAAAACAAAGAAAAAAATTAAATATAATAAGTGAGATACATCGAAAGCTTTTTACTTTTAAGAGGCTCTATCTTAATCCTTATTAAGCCTGATCGTCAAGGGTGAGAGGCTATTGAGACGAGAGAGGTGTTATTTTGTGCCCAACGGGGATTATTTTAACTCTTTTTTTCTTCTCAACAAACTTTTGGGCCGTAATACAGAAGGCGGTTTTGATATAAAATTTAAGAAGATTACTATCTTCATAAATACATTTCTTATTGCATCCAATCTAATTTTTTATAACATGAACATTTTTATTCACAAAATATATAAACTAAGTACCTACTTATGTAGTCTAAAGATTTTTGTGTCTTAAAACTGAAGTTATTTTTTTTGTCTGTAATACCTTTTTAGGTTAGTAACAAAATTTCTTATTTACAAAATACATAGGTAACCTAATCATTACTTTGAAATCTATAATATTTTAGAAAGTATATTACGTAAATATGATTTATTTGCATAAAAACTAGGAAAACCTGGTAGAAATACATAGTATACGAATCAACATTTTACTCATAAACGGGTACACTATATTTAATTTGTACTTTAAAACAGTAAAAGTTTTAGAAGTTTTTTTTTTATTTCAACAAAAAAAATAACTTTGTCGGCATTTACTAAAGAAATCTAAACGTCATACAGTCATATTATCTTTCCTTTCCATCGCTACAAATGATGTGGGACACCGTTTAGGCCAAACGCAAACGCTCCCTTGACATTTGGACCCGAATCTTTTAGTACCGTGTAATGACAACATGTGAGAAAAAGTACCTACAACTGTCAATGGTTATGTCTCTTTTGTCAAAAAATGTGTCATTAATGAAAAAATTGTCATAGGCACCCTCGCTACATAATGGTGTTGTCAACACTTGGAGAGCTTTTCAAGTATAAATAATAGTTTCGCGACAATGGTAGCAACTTTGTCGGCACATGAATTGGCGTCGATTTATTGATTTTACGATGACTTTTTTGTAATGCCCGGTGATATGGCACTTAACTTACAGGGGAAAATATGTTAGATTTTTTTTCTCTATTTGTTAAAAGTTGAAGTACGTAAGGATTTATACGAAGCGTGTTTATCGTGTTAAAACAAACATGTATATGAAAACAATAGCTCTTAAAGTTTTGAAAAAGTACCAAAATAGAACGTTAAAAATACAAAAAATCTACCATGAAAAAGGCTATCTTGGCTTTACTAAAAATACTCTATGTAAAGTAGTTGAAAATTTTTAAAATTACACTTGTATGTTATAAAAAAAGATGATGACGAATTAAGAACCTACTCCTTTTTTTGAAGTCGGTTAAAAATACAAAAAATGAATTCTTCCTACCATGAAATAAAATCTTAACTTCGCCACAGAAAATGGGCACCAACCCAGGTAGGTACTTCATAGTTAAAAGGCTTAGAACTAAATCTGTATCTAATAAAATACAAATCTGATTATCTGCCATGAAAAAAATTTACTTATTTTTTAGTGAATGCTCTAGACTCTAGACTCTCTAGAGGCTCTACATAACAAAATCTATTTCCCTTAAAACCTAAACGTTGATATTAATAGATTTTCTACGATTTTGGTATATTTAATTAAAAAAACATTACTTTTACCCATATGTGTGTTAGATACCTACGTAAAAACATAAAAAAAGAAAAAGTGTACACGTTTTAGCAAATTGAGACCCGCATCACTGTCAGGCATTGTACTCAAGTATCGCTTACCGCAGAAATTATTTGAATTATTTGCCACAATACACCGAGATCTCTATTTAACGAAATTACAAATTTTTCGGACACGGCCGTTCACAATGGATCCTCGTACGTTTCGGCATACATCAAAGAAGTATTGTTACCTTTTTTCAGTACATTTTGGAGATGTATTCAGTTTTATATATGCCATCGGTAGCAAATATTCATGGGTGCTTTGAATAACTTTATTAAAGTTTATTTGTATGGGATTTTAGAAAAAAAAAACTATTAGAAAAAGTGCAAATATTTTTTTTCTAAAAATTATGATTTATAAATTAATGTGAACCCTTAAAAAACTTTTCAGAAAAACTTAAAAAAAGAATTTAAAAAAAGTCAGTAAGTAGGTAATAAAAAAATATGATGATAATATTTTTTTTTGATAAAATTCAGTTTTGTTTAGTTTGTTTTCAATGTTCGAGACATTGAAATGAAAACGAAAAATATAATTTTTAGTAAATGCGACTATCACATTACAAATTGCGATTCACAAAAAGGGAACCTTTAAAATAAAAAGTAAAATATTATGATCATATTTTTTTTTGATAAAATTCAGTTTTATTTAGTTTTTTTTTCAATGTTCGAGACAGTGAAAGAAAAACTAAAAATTTTATTTTTTAATAAAAGTAACTAGGTATCACATTAACAATTGCGATTCACAAAAAAAGAGCTCTTTAAAATTAAAAAAAGTAGGTAAGAAATAATCAAATATTTATGATGATAATTTTTATATAACGACATTCAGTTTCGTTTAGTTTGTTTTCAATGTTCGAGACAGTGAAATGAAAACTAATAATTTCAATTTTCAACAAAAGCAACTATCACATTACAAATTGCGATTCAGAAAAAAACAACAATAAGTAGATATAAATGTTTACTATTACAAATTATCTCCAACAATGGACCCGAGGTCCAAGATTCGATTACAGTTCAAAAACTCCCGCTTGTGGAATTTGCGCCAAACAAAAATATCAAATTACACATTGGGATAGGTATGATAGAGACGTTTAAAACAGGTAGACCTTTTTGATTTTTTTTTGTGAAGACGGTGCCTTGAGTCGACTTTAAGTTTGAAATATTTTATTTTTGACACTTTTTAAGTTATTGTAACTACCTACCTTAAAACTGAAGAGACTTGGTTTGCTCTACTTTTTTAAATTATCTTATGATACAAAAACTTATATATTTTGTTATAACTCTATTATTCTTGTTATAACGTATTATTTAAAAATTGGAGAAGGAAGGTATGAAACTACCCGTAACCCTACCCCTTCGCGTGGCAAACTCCCGCTACGGGAATCAAAAAAATAACCATAAAATGGCAGTTGTAATTTTTGAAACTATAGTACATGTGGCATCTCTCCCGCAGCGGGAGAGATGATTATTTGGCACATGTGGCAGTCGGCCCGCTCCGGGAGCTTAGCTCATACCTTTTTTCAAACTTGCCACAAATCGCCTAATAAAATTGTGCACTGGTTTAATTTATACTGAAGCATACATAGAGAACAAAGATAGATTACAGAGCAACAGAAATGTCAACAAGACGTTCAGTAAACTGACTGTTCATTGTTTCATGGGCGGGTGTGTCGTAGTCTTTGATGACAACGAACTTCTGTTTAATATATTTAATTAACGTGTGTTTCTTATGTTGTTTTTATGACTGTATGTTTTAAATTAGGGTATAGTATTGTAAATAAAACACAAATTTTGACGAGAAAAAGTATAAATGAATTATTGTAGATTATTTATCGTAAGCTGGAAAAAAAACCATGACCCTATATTTACTTTACGATATTGTTTTATTTTCACACTATATACATGTTTACCATATGCAATATGATAGCGTGTTTAATAAAGAATCTAAAAAGCTAAATTTTATTACGCATTGTACAGAAAAAATTGTAAAATTTAAGTTTTTCTAATCATCTAGACTGACTAGAAGACTAGTTTCCTAGGCATATGCCACCTCAGGTAAGATTTTCAAAATGGCGGCTGCCACAACTGGCCCCATTTCCCTCCCGGAGCGGTACATGTGCCACATACGGCAAATGACCAAAATGGCGGCCGCCACGCGAAGGGCTACCTAAAGGAAAATCACGGAAAATCGGTACTTAGCTATCTCAGAATTAGACAAGATATTAAATGACATTAATAAAATTTTCAGATTTTAGTAAGTAAGTAAGTATAAAAAAACCTAAGTTATTTTTTATTCAGTTACCTAATTGATTTTTCCCCTTTAATCTAAGTCTCAATAAAAAAAGTCCACTTACAAAGTATAAAAATGTTTAACCCTTAAATGGTCCATGGAAAAATATTTTAATAAAAATAAAAACAGGTTTAATAATATGGGTTTAGTAGGGCATTAAAAATAGATACACAGGTTTATTTTAGTTCATTAAAATAAATAATAATACGTATAAATATTATAGTATTTATATAGTTATGCACCTAAATCATTATCCCAAAAATTGGTCCAAGGTCCAAGCGTCTGGTGACCCGAGAGCTGGCGCTTATTTAGCTCAACGGCTAAGTTTAGCCATACAAAGAGGAAACAGCGCCAGCGTCTTGGACACTATGCCCATAAATGATCAGTTGGATGGTGTATATATTTTGTAAATATTATAATTTATTATTTTTTATTAATCATATACTAAGACTTTGTAATTGGAACAAAATTAAATGTAATACATTTTAAATTAAATGTTAAGCACCTATAGCTGTTTCAGAGGGAGTCATATTAATTCAAGGATGTCAAGCAACTTGTGAAAATTTTTATTTCATAGTAGGTAAGTCCACAATGATTAAAGTCATTATAGTACCCATTAAGGAGCACAAAACACCTATTATCGAACCCATGGTGTACCTAGCGAAAACTTAGGTATAGTAAATGGATCCTATGACAAGTTAGAAATATAAAGCAGACTCGTAACACAAGGCTGTACAGTGAGTCCGGAGTCGACCTACCTAAATCGATGCGCCGGTAACGTAGAGCAGAACACAAAAACAGTCGGTAACACCAAAACTAAACACAGTCCGAAAAACAATTGAACCGTTCGAGCGCGTGCCTATTCTTTAATTTGACAAGTTTCTGAACCCGGTCGGGGGCCAGTGTACCGCGAAATCATCGAATGCCCTGAGTATTGGTGCCGTTCGAAAGCTACGAACCGTTTCCGATGTCACGGCTCGCTTACGACTGGCCGAGCCATCTGATTCCAAGTGAGCCGTGTGAGCATCAGAGGGGCGGGGCCTAGAGGGGCCGTGTGGCCCGCGTGTAGGCACCCTAGGGTGGGTGCGCACACAGCCGCGTCCCTCACGCAGGACGGCACGCACACCTCCGCAGCCGTGTAACAATTCACGCCCACATAAAAGCGCTTCGCAATGTGGCGCTCCAGTCGCGGGCATGCTGTATGATTCGATGTTCGAATTTGGATTTCAAGTTTTTCAAATAGGAAAGTTCGTTTGCGTTCTCGGTTTAGGTTTGGTTTATAGCAGGGCCCGGTATTTTCAGTGACGTACGAGCGCAAGTTGGTAACGTCCTTATGGGAGCGTTACAGAAGTTTCCACGGCTATTAACGGAAGTTTGTCTCGATGTTTTCAGTAAAGATGGTCGTAAAGTTCCGTAACGCGATTTACTAGTTGGGGAATATGCAGTTGTTTTTATTGGAAAACTGTATTTTGTTTTCATGAAGCCGGTGCACGGTCTACGCAAGCTATAACCAGTTTATTTTTATTAAACTATTATTTAAATCGAAAGAACTTTGAGAATCATTTAGGTAGGTAAGATATTTTCGTGTTTATGCCTTTAGGAATATTAATTTTGTTACTTTGATATTTAGTTAAATAATTAAAGCCTTTAATTTTAAAATTTTAAAAAGGTGTAACTAAAGAACAAAACAATAGAATTTTTAGTTAATTTATTGCAAGACTTTTTAATAACATATTTCTATGGACTTGCAATCCTCCCTTTTATTAAAATAACTTAGGTACTTGCAGCTATATTAAATATCAAAACATAGTTTTGATATAATATAATTCAAATCAAAAATTGTAGGTAGGTAGGTATTTTATGTAGCAAAACTACTAAAAGCTGGGTATTTCAGACCGCGGGCGCTCGTAAACGGTTAGGTTTTACAACCCGCCAGTATTGGGGTTATTATATCCTTACTAAGCAAGAAAGGATGTTAAACTTTTACATCTTACGGGTTGAATGTCATTTCCGGGATATTTTATGTAAGGTTTTTTTTTTAGTTTATGGACACTTAGTCATCTAAAAAAAGGACGCATGCATTTAAAGGGTTAAGGTTTCGTTAATTGAATTAGGTATACCTAAATGCTATGCACTGAAATACTTACCTATTTGTAAAAAAATGGGAGTTTTGTAGTTTTATGAAATAAATATCTTTGGATAAACTCTAAAGGCTCCGGGTTCGATTCCAGGCTCGCTCTACAGGATTTTACATTGGGAACATTGACTTAACTCTGGTTATCATAACAATGCTTCGATGAATAGTATCTAGGTATCCATCTACTGTAAAAAGTATTTATTCTAAGTACTTACGTAGGTAGTATATGTATGGATCGGTAGGCTTGCACCTTAGCAAAGGGTCCAAAAAATTCAGATTTGAATGCTGCACCACTAGCTAAGTACCTATATGGAATTTTTCATGCTAAAAACGTAAAAGATAGAAATGGAATGAAATTCAAAAATGTATGAAAATGATCGCTAAATGATCGCTAAATTGGTCATGTAATTTCCGCGCATTCTTATACATTTTTTTTTATTTTGTTCGAAAGCGATACAATAGTATAATCTAAAACGCATGGATGGCTACAGCTGCCGAACCATCAATTGAAGCCCGATTTCGACTGCTGAAACTCAAAAACAATATCATAATACACCAACAATAATAATGACGTCACTAAAACGACGCCACTAACAAGTCGTCACGCAATTAGTTCCATAATCATAACGCCCGCCCGTAGCAGCCGCCGAAGTGGTACAACCTAAAAATCAACAAAAACCGCTTTCGCACGCCGCGCGACAACAATGGCGGACACGCGGCCAACGTCACGCCGCTCCGCGCTGAACGAACGAGTGAATGAAGTGAATGAGCGAATGATCCGTTAGCGCTAAATTATACGAGGATACACTGGGACTCATTTCACGCTCGCTCTTGCTTATTGTGGGAGCCGACGATGCTGTGTCACGGTTTTCGTCACGACTGGTTATCTTGGGTGGATTGAGTTGTAATTTTTGACGTGACAACGTCTTATAAATCGACAGAGCCGGCTGCACGCACAAAAAAACATGACTCATCCGGCGTTACCGGCGTTACCTCGCTCATGCGGCGTTACCTCGCGAGCGCGGAACGAGCGACAAAGAAGACGTTGTCACGTTCAACTATCGTCAGTAAACCGACTTTACAGACAACCAATTTTTTTTTTTGACGGTTAGGTCAGTTTTACGTTGTGTCAAAAAGGATTTGCCAGAAAACAGGCTTTTAAAGGTTCATTTGGTCGGGTTGGTATCGATTACTTGACTGGCCAAATCTTATTTTGCCGTTCTCAGATCTACCGAATGTAGACCAAAAATTTCATAAAAATCGGTGCAGCCGTTTCGGAGAGGTTTGGTTACACTGGGACTCATTCCACGCTCGCTCTTGCTTATTGTGGGAGCCGACGATGCTGTGTCACGGTTTTCGTCACGACTGGTTATCTTGGGTGGATTGAGTTGTAATTTTTTTTTGACGGTTAGGTAAGTTTTACGTTGTGTCAAAAAGGATTTGACTGGGCAAAGATTTTTTTGCCACTTAGGTGTGTGAATAAAATGGAAAATTCTTTCCAAAAAACCAACTTCAAATGCCACTACAAAGAGTGAAATAATTTTTAATGTACACCAATTCGAAGTCGGGCAATGTTTTGTTCAATCATTAATAGTCCTTCGTATTATTAAACTTAATATGCAAAGAAACGACAAAATTATCGTCAATACGGAGGACTATTAGTGAATGAACGAAACATTGCCCGACTTCGAATTGGTGTACATTAAAAATTATTTCACTCTTTGTAGTGGCATTTGAAGTTGGTTTTTTGGAAAGAATTTTCCATTTTATTTTTTACTTTTTAGTGGAAAACAAGTAATGCGCAAGGTATTGGAAAAAATGCCCAAATCGCTGGAAGTATGCTTCTAAAATCTGAAGAGTTCCCTCAATTTCTCCAAGATCCCATCATCAGATTCTGACTTGATGAATACAGTCATTACTTGATGACTGCTAGGAAATGCAATAGTAACTATAAAAAATATCTAAATCGCTTCAAGTATACTAGCAAAATTTGAAGAGTTCCCTCGATTTTTACCAAGATCCCATCATCAGATCCCGACCTGATGACCATAATATAACCTGGAAAAAATTACTCTTTTAAACAATACCCAAATTACTTCAAGTGTGCTAGTAAAATTTGAAGAGTTCCCTCGATTTCTCCAGGATCCCATCATCAGATCCTGACTTGGTGACAATGGGACCATCTGTGAACTATACCCTTTCAAACAAAAAAAGAATTTTTTAAATTGGTCCACGCATCTTCGAGTAATCGGGGAACATACATAAAAAAAAATAAAAAAAAAAAAAAAAAAAGATTCCGACGAATTGAGAACCTCCTCCTTTTTTTTGAAGTCGGTTAAAAATAGCTTACGACCTATTCCCAGACCTAAGTACAGAATGCAGATAAAATCACAAAAATCGGTCCAGCCGTTTCGGATGAGTTTCCTTACAATATGTATTGTATAGCATTATCAATTTGACCAAAAACGCAAAATTTTGCAACGCATGGTTGTCTCAGCCAATATATATTTATTTTTACGTCGTTAATTAGAACTTCCCAAGATATCCCTGAATAACACGATACAATATTACACGCCTTACCGCTCCGATACCAAAGTCTTAGTTTGTTTATTTTTTTTACATAGCAAAGGTCAAATCTTCGAAGCACATTCAACGTTAAGCTCCAAACAATGTAAGTACAGAGTACAAACCTATCTGACACAATACCTATACAATTTTTCAAAATTCACCTTAAGTCAACCATTAAAAATCGTTTTCCACAATGGGTCCAAAAAGTAAACAATGCCCCTTTTTCTAGTATAAAGAAAGTGTTTGTGTAAGAACAATCGCACACACCACAGCGGGACATCTAGATACGCGGGGCCCGACTCTATTTTCTTTATATTTTTAGAGTTCCGCGTCTAAATAGCTATCAGAAAACCCGAAATATTCTTTCTTCTTTTCTGTGATGCCTATAAAAAACGGAATATTTCTTCCACTATCCGTGACACGTTGTGCTTATGTTAATACTTAAACAGATTCCTACATAATAGGAACATGTAGAGCTACAAAATGAAAATCGAATACATAAGTATAGGTTTGGTATAGGTCGTTTTTAAATGCAACCCCTAAAAAAATTTAAAAGCGTGTTCGATTAGGGTACAACGAGGAAAGTTGAATATGTTATTATTATCTACGATGAATGATAATATATTTTTCATAAAGAGGAATAAAAAACTATGGCAAAGATACCTACATGATAAGGCTCTTATCATATTCATGCAGGTACGCCATAAGTTAGAATGTATAAGTTATTGTAAGGATTTATGTACTTTTTTAACCTACCTACCTAAATTCTAATGAATAGGTAAACATCATATTTTGTTTGTAGATTTTTTTTAACATTCTAAAGCTACCTACGGAACCAACTCTACGGAGTTTCATCTCGTACATAACCATTTATTTTTTTATATTTGCACTTATAGTTCACTGAATAGAGTTTGATCCTTAATTTACGCATCGCCAGATTTATTCTGTAGTTTCGCTGTTTGTAAGGGTTTGTTCTTGGGTTTTGTAACATTGCGTAAATGTGCGCCATTGTGAATACGGCTTTATTCGGCCTTAGGCTGCGTTCTAAAGAATTGATTAGACCTATTGTGCGAGGTTAAGTAATGAAGTCGCGTAATCTTAGAACGCTTCTTTGATTTGTTATATCTACCTAATTCTATATTTACTTACCAGTGTAACCAATTAATCGTATAGGTAGATATACCATTAATAATTGTACAAGATTACATTATATCAATTAAAGGCGATGGCACACTTATCCGCGCCGAATGAAAGGAATGAAAACACGAAACATATAGCAACGAAAGTGTGAGTGATTTCATGATAATGTGTTCATACTTAAAGTGCATTCTACAATAAATAATTAGATTCGTTCTGTTCTTGTGGTGTTCTGCATTAAGGACAGATCGCCTTAAGTCTGGTCTGCAGGGCTAGGATGTGCGCGTAAAGATATGTCTACTTTTGTGGTTCTCTTTGTGATCCATAACGACAATGTGACAAAAGTAGAGAGACATAATATTTCTGCGTGCGCATGCTGCATAGTCTAGTCTGGTGAAGGCTTCTGCCGTGGCTTGTTACTACACTACCAGCAAAGACGTAACGTTAAATCGTTCCAGCTCGATGCTACATAAAACCGGGATTACTTCTAATTTTAAATTTGAAAAGAGACAAACTATTTCTTTTGAAAACTGAGAATCGTCTCTTTATGTTGCATCTGTGGAAACTCACCATTAGGTACCTATATAGGTTAACAGTTCAGGTATAGAAAACTGAACAGTTTGTACAGCAGCTAGCAGGTACTTACTTAGCTGTAAAGTGAGTAAATATAGTTGGCCTGAAAAGTCTACCTCTTTAAGGTGGATCGACCCAATAAGCAAGACAAATTATTATTATTTTATTTATTCGCAAATATCTGACTAATCGGCGACTAATGGCGATGCGATAATTGAGCAAATAATAGTATCACAGCCACCTGTTTTTAAAAGAAAATTTGCTCAAACATACGCTTGAGGTATAACTAGATACGAACAGCTACGAATCGTCTGAAACATAAGCGATTATGAACCCACGTTATTCACTTAGTTACAATATTTCAGATACACAGTTTCTGAAACTTCACGTATACTTAGGTAACTAGATTTTTCCGTAAACAATGTGTCAGAACGTTTCTGGAACAAACATTTTGTATCAGTAGATTTTGTTTCAGAAACGAGGTATCCGAAACATTGTATCTCAGTGCGTAGCAAGGAGTGAGCCTCGTCTTCGTGAATTGAACTATGGGTATATACTATAGGTACGATAATGTTAGGTTACTTATGGCTTTTTTGTTGATTTATTATTTCAGGAGTTCGAAATACCGCTATGTCGAATCTAAAAAACAATAAAGTTAATGATTTAAACCATATCTATTTAATGCACAATTTGTAATTCCGAATATAGTTTCCGGAGTAAATCTTGGTCGTCTTTTTTGCCGGGCTAATTTTACCCATGCACCTTAAACGAGGAAATGGGTAAGTAAGTATAAGTTAGCAAAATTAGCAATCTGTGTGCAAACGCTGCGATGTTTAGCCTCTCGCAGCTGCACATCTTACACGCATCGCTGGCACGCAGCATCCCTGCGCCGCGCTTTGTGCGTGCCGATACACGACGCGCAAGGTACGAGATGAAGCGAGTATGATGCAACTTACCTACATTTTTGGCCAGTCACTGACACCACAGTTCAAAGATCTATCTTAAAACAAAATTAGCAATCTGTGTGCAAACGCTGCGATGTTAAGCCTCTCACAGCTGCACATCTTACACGCATCGCTGGCACGCAGCATCCCTGCGCCGCGCTTTGTGCGTGCCGATACACGCGGCGCAACTCGCAAGGTAAGAGATGAAGCGAGTTTCATGCAACGTACTTACATTTTTAGCCAGTCACAGACACCACAGTTCAAAGATCTATCTTAAAACAAAATTAGCAATCTGTGTGCAAACGCTGCGATGTTTAGCCTCGCGCAGCTGTAGCTCATACACGCATCGCTGGCACGCAGCATCCCTGCGCCGCGCTTTGTGCGTGCCGATACACGACGCGCAAGGTACGAGATGAAGCGAGCTTGATGCGAGGTAGGTAGATCGGTGACACGTCAGTGACAGCTGCGATAGACAAACTGCCTTAAGGTACATAGGTATCTACATTATAGTTTTTATATCAGTTAGTTGCCAAATCCGTTTTAAAAGTCACAGTACATCAGTAGGTACGCTTCGTTTCAACACCGGAGTATAATCAGGTAATTCTGACTCGACAATCCGTATTTACATAGTTGTTAGTACCTACAAGTATATTCTTACGCATACACTTTGTTGAGTCATTGACGATTGAGGTAAGGTATCAGACAAATTTATTGTATACCGTCCAAAATGGTATCCGATATAGTAAATATTTTTTGACATCAAAATTACTATTACGTGCTAAGTAGACTCAAAATCTTGATTAGGTAAAGATCAAGTCTCCAATTTTCAACCTTGGAAATTACAACAGCTTGAGTTGATTTTCACTTGTAGTCGCTACGTGTGTGCTAATTTTAACAAATTATTAATATGAACTCAATAAAGAAGCTGAAGCGTAAAGAAGCTTTAGTGTTGTAACTTATAGTTCACACAAGTTGTAAAAGTGAAAGCATAACGCTTGTTTCTTATGTGACGATTTCCCCCAGTAAAGTCCCGCCGCAAAAACCTTAAAGCTCGTGACTTATACCACACGCGCCGCATTAAAAAAGGATGAGAATCTTTCCAGCGATAGATTACAGATTAGATCGCTCTGTGGCCAATTTGGCGCGCCGCGGTGTCTTCCTCTAACCGACATCTATCTATATCTATCTATATCTATCTATAGGCACCTCAATAAAGACCATTCATTTCACCAGTTAGGTCAGGTCAATATTTATTTAATTTTTTTTTAGTATTCCTATGTTGTTAAAGCGGCAACAGAAATACAACATCTGTGTAACTGTCACGGTTTAAGAGATACAACCTGGTGACAGACGGACGGGCAGACGGACTTTTCAGAGGTCCAACAAATATACTTTTTTAGGTAAGAACTTGTCGTTTAGAAGTACCTATAAATAAGGATATTGTGCAAAAAAAGTTATTACATATTCAAGAACTTTGGGTAGGTAGGTATTCCTGCATTGTTGGACTTCATATAGTTAGACTATAATGTTTGTAAGGTTGTTGTACCTAAGAGATACTAGATTGTATATATACCTACTTGGTTTGTAAATAGGTACATCCCAGGTGCTTATATTAAGCAAGTAGGCAATAATTATATCCAAATTGGCTCAAAACGGAACAGAACCCGGAACTTTCCGCAAAATACAACGTGACTCCCCACCATGGGCCCCGTAGCCTCCAGGTATTATAGCTGTGTCTATCTGCTACAAACTGAAATCCTCCGCGCAAAACAATGGCGGATTAATATTATTAATATTCATTAATAATATGTACCCCTTGCCGCCAATGGCGATGAATTCGTAAACAAAGACCGGAATGTATAATGTTGCATCTGATGATTGCAAGGGTGAATTTTATAATCATGGACTAATGGAAAACAATGGATCGAACAATGTAGAGCTATTGTTTCCATCCGTTATTTTATATTAATGTATCTGCTATGTAGATAGATAGATAAACACTTTATTACACACCACAGAATAAAAATATAAAAAAGAAATAATCAAAACACAAACACAGGAGTACAAGTTGGAGGCCTTATCGCTACATAGCGATTTCTTCCAGGCAACCAATCTGATTCACACGAATACATTTTCCTGCTTGTTGCATTCAATAAACCTGAAGCAACAATAAGTTGAATTGTGTAACTAAACAATATTAATTACCTAAATTTTAAAGTCACGTGTATAAAGTTGCCTTTAATTCTTGTACCATAAAAGTTAGTCTATAAGAAGTCGATTTATTGGTATGTAAATACCTTGATTCAGTGGTTTGCACTACAGATAGATAAGTAGGTACAGGACTCGATTCGTGGTTTATCTGGGTGATCGTTCTTCCGGTAGACATAATTATATGTAGGTATCTACGTATGCTACATACTGGCCAACCTAGAATATACATCTACCTATACCTAAACTATCTCAATTTATTGTTAGTAATAGGCGAAACTATTTATGTTAACAGTGGACTTGTCAGCAATTCTGAAGTTATAGGAATAGCTACGAGACAAAAAAATCATCTAGTATCGACAACGAAAAAGAAGACATTTATTAGACTCTACTGGCTTTATTTTCATGACCTAGTGTCCTCTATTTTTTCGCGTAGTCTGTGTTTTAATGTTCTCAAATTATGAACGCCATAATATTTGTAGAGAGCAACAGTCAACGTATTTCTGCGAGATTTACATATGTACAACATTAACTTAATTATACAGACTTAAATAACCAAAATGTATAGACCTATGGAAGAGTAATTGCTGGAAAGAAGGAAGGATGAAGGAGGTGTGATTTGTTTAGAAAATGAAAATGAAAATCTTTGCGTTTGAACCCTCGTCGCAACTTAGTTTTAAGTCGACTTGTAGTTATCATCATACACATGCGACAAATATTTTGACGTTTTACTAGAGCCTGTACGTTAGGCCTATGTGAAATAAATCTATTTTGATTTCGGGTTTGAGTTTTGTTTTTCACTTACACCCAATTTACAGGCTCCCATGAAAAGTCCAAACGCGAAGTTCGGAATACAGGTTTGCATCGAGAAGAACTGGTAAGAAACTCGACACTTGCTCTTGGTAGTGGTTGGCGCATATTGGTGGCAGAAGGTTCTAGGTTCGATTTTCGGCTAGTTTTGGATTTTAACATTGTTTTAACCGATTAAGTACCTACTTACCACTCCAACGGTAAAGATGAGCCACTAAGCGATGTGAGATAGACAGAGAAAGAACTGGAATCTATAGAAAGCTTGATCTAGGAGCTTAGGTTATAGTACATACCTAGGTACCTAGGGATTTTCGAGATAGCGTAACTGTCTAAGGTCTAACGGTTGAGTAAGTAGATTATTTATATTAGAGAGAAGTAGAGTAAGTAGTACAGGTATTTGGGGTAGGTTAGTACCCATAACCTACCCCAAATACCTGTAGAGACTAGTAGCTGTTCAGAGATATCACTGGACTATAAACAGTAGATATCTAGAATGTACCTATACCTACTGGAAATTATACAACATTAAAAAAAACAAATGCATAGACAAAACTATTAAGGAATATTAAAAAAGAGTAAAAAGTACGACAGTGTTGCCATCAACAAAAAAGGTGATGTAATCAAAGCCCGTATTTGAAATGAGAACAACGCTTTTAAATGTTTGAAAAAGTTAAAAAGACGTTCCATTTTCAAAATGTGCGGAGCGACGAGCTTTCCCCTTCGGTGGAAAACAACGCACACTAACGCATCCATTTGACTTGACTACAGACGTTGAATATAATACAGTTGTGTGCATTAATTCCTACACAGACGTAGCAACAATAAAATATTTATCATACAAGTTTACTTTTATTATAATGAGTAAGTAAGTAGATATTATTTACCTGTCAGTAAATTTTCACGCATTTTTATTAGTTTTTTCCATTCATTAAAAATAACGAGACGAAACATAAAAAGTACATAATGCACAGATAAACAATACATATTCCAAAGTATAATTCCCATAAATTCACCTTCTTACCTTTCAGAAAAAAAAGCAAATCGAACAGTAACCGATATTAAAACAACACGATGCATCATATTTCCCTCGATGTATAAACACGCACTTTTCTGTCCCTCTCTAATGTATGGTTTTTCTTCATACGCCCGTCTCTTTCTAAGCGGGGCGTGTTCTGTTTGCTGATTGGTGGAGGGGAGAATGGCGTTTGGTTACCCGACGGCAACCTCCCGACGGCATTTTCCCGACGGTAGGTGTTCGAGAATCGAAAATTGTCGCAATGGAACTCTTCCGTCATTTCAAAATGTGTTATTTTTTAAA
Source organism: Coenonympha arcania (assembly GCA_036785405.1). Classification (NCBI taxonomy): domain Eukaryota; kingdom Metazoa; phylum Arthropoda; class Insecta; order Lepidoptera; family Nymphalidae; genus Coenonympha; species Coenonympha arcania. Next base: position 5,475,526 of record JAWDAA010000030.1, on the reverse strand, counting down.
GTGATTATAAAAGGTTTGTGCACATAGGTACAATATAGACAGTGAAGTAATTGTTTCAAGACTTGCAGCATTGACTTACGTGTAAAATAAATACTATTATGGAGCCGGCGGACAGCCTTTCCATAATAAAGCCATCAGCACCCTAGTTTTCTTATCTCTATTCCAGGTGTGTCACTGTGTTAACAGAAATGAGAAACAGAAATGTAAATATTGCGCCGGTACTTAATTTTTTTTAATTTGTCCAAGTAATTATTTATTCCCTGATTAATAAATAATAAAGGTTTTATTATTTTTTCATAAAAATATAATATGTTCCTAGTAATTTTTTATAGCTCTTTCTATAGGCAACGAGATTGCAACAATGTAAGTTGTTTATTCCTCAACTTTGGAGCATGTTTTATGCGGTTAACCATATCTTTATATTTACCCAGATCAATGGTTGCAACCTGTAGGACAGTTTTTTGATTTTTTGCGTGTGCCCCGATAATTAGTCCAATCTGGGATTGAAAATGCGCATTCCGTTAACAAAATAAAAAAAACAGTGTTCAGTCCCTCTAGCCATGTTACTTAGGTACATATATCGATTTTCTGTCTAACGTCGTTAACGTTTCGATAATTTTATGTCCCTACCTATAGGGGAATATAGCATTCGTCATCGATAAGTCTCGTGATCAACATATGGAAAGAATATCTTAGTTTTTGTAGTGATCATAGAAAGAGTATCGATATGTAACATTATAGCTGTGCAGAGTATAAAACTAGTATGAAATTAAAATATAAACCGATACCGCCCTATCATAGATGGTTGCGCGTACGCAGTTCGCTCGCTCGTGAGCCCGTGTAATTGAGTGCACGCTGCGTATCATACCCATACACCTACACGCATACACAGTTTTTAGGGTTCCGTACCCAATGTGTAAAAAACGGGACTGTTTTACTGAGACCTCGCCGTTGGTCCGTCCGTCCGTCTGTCATCAGGCTGTATCTCTTGAACCTAGATAGTAACCGACTTGAAATTTTCACATAATATGATGTAAGTACTTCCGTTGCCGCTATAACAACAAATACTAAAAAGTAGGATAAATTAAAGATTAAAGGAGATTCTCCACAGCAAGCGTGAATTTTTGCTTGTTGATCAAAAATTACCAATATGTATATGTACCTATACTTATACTTACCTACTAGTTAAGTGTATTATTGAGAGTTCTGGCTTCTGCATCGTCATCTGCCTAAGTTATAGGTAAAAAATATTGGTTCCGAACCCTTCGTGCGCGAGTCCGATTCGCACTTGGCTGATTTATTTTTAATTGATGAATTTTAAAGCTATACGTCGGGTCGGACCATGGTTAGCTAAAATCAGTTGTACCTATTTAAATTCATTAATTCTCGGCTTTGGTGGCGACGTGCTTTTCGAGGGATTCGAGCTCTTTAGAATTTTATAATTTATAAATTGGCTCAGGTCTGGTGTGGTGGCAGGCTACAGCCGTGGCTGGCTAGGTACAACCCTAATAGCAAAGACGCGCCACCAAGCGTACAATACAATTAGGTATAGGTCCAATTTCGAGAAAGAGGTGAATCGCCGAATCCAACTCGGCTGGGCAGCGTTCGGGAAACTCCGCGATGTCTTCTCGTCCAACATCCCTCAGTGCCTGAAGACCAAAGTCTTCGAACAGTGCGTGTTACCAGTGCATAACCTATGGAGCAGAGACATGGTCGCTAACTATGGGCCTCATAAGAAGGCTCAGGGTCATTCAGCGAGCGATGGAGAGAGCTATACTCGGAGTATCTTTGCGCGATCGAATCAGAAATGAGGACGTCCGCAAAAGAACCCAAGTAACCGACATAGCTCAACGTGTCGCAAAGCTGAAGTGGCAATGGGCGGGGCACATAGCTCTTAGGACCGATGGACGTTGGGGACCCAAGGTGCTGGAATGGCGGCCACGGACCGGGAAGCGCAGTGTCGGTCGACCCCTAATCAGGTGGACGGACGACATTAAAAGGGTCGCAGGGAGTCGCTGGCGCGATATAGGCGGCGCAAGATCGTGGTGTTTGGCGGTCATTTCAGGAGGCCTATGTCCAGCAGTGGACGTCCATCGGCTGAAACGACGACGACGACGACGACCACCAAGCGATTTAGGTGAGGTGAGTTACTTAAGTAGGTACCCCTTATCTATGTTGGTATTCAGTATAACATCTTCGGCTGCATCATCACTTAGGTACCATAAGGTCAGAGCGATGTCAAGTACTGACTTGTACCTAGAGGATAAAAAATCCTAGTTTCGTATATATAGCCCCACATAGTATTATGTCTATCATCGGTCGCGGTGTGGCCGCTTGCGTGAGGCGATACGCACTCAATTACCCTCGTTCATGAGTGACTGCGCAGCTGCGTACGCGCACTCGTCTATGACTCGGCGCATTGTCTATGGTCAACAAATAGCCTGGCTAGCGGGTATATAGACTTCCCGGCAACCTATGGCAGTTTAGGTGTCGATTACTATGGGAACATACTTTGTAGCTGAGCTAGAGTTGCGAATCAGGAGTAGCATGTGTGTGGTTGTTAGACCTATTTGGTAAGAGGTCCTAGATTCAATTCCCGAATCCACGCAGCAGCCAAAATTGTCAGGTATGTGCCAACATGGGGCTCGAAGGTTTTTCGTGTTCAATCTGTGACATAGAGAGCATATTTAGCTATGGTAAACATTGTAAGTAAGTAATATAACAACCTTCCTATATGCAATAATAATAGTCGTTAAACCACTGCACCGTGCGAAGCAACACTGGACTGTGGTGGTTTATGATGCAGCCGATTATCGTACCAACTTGGAAGAAGTAAGTAACCGATACCAAACGGTTTCGGAAGCGCCTGCATGACATGTGTCTGGTCGAGAGTGGCGAGTGCTTCTGCGGACTGACGGAGGAGAACCTCCACCATGTCTTGTGGGAGTGCTCCTTATACGAGGACCTCCGATGCTTGCTGCTGGACGGGATCGTTCGCGAAGTTTCTGGCCCAGTTTATTATCAGGATCTCGTGGGTTCGGCGGCCAACTTCGGAAAGCTGCGGGAGTTCGCGCACGCGTGGCATAAGAGGCGAAGCGACTTGGAGTGACACGGAGAATTTATGCTGTGGACAGCGACGGCGCGGCGAGTCCGTATTTTGTATCGTCCTACCCCAGAATGGGGAGAGTGAGTTCATACGGACAAGGAGCGAGAGGAAACATCTTGTAGGGAGTCAAGAAGGCGCCCCGGGAACACGCCAAGAGCAAGTACCGAACGGGCGCCCTCCCGCGTTTCGGCCCCCATAACCGCGAGGTTGATTGGGCCATGGGTGGTGGAGGGTTGTCCCTATATAGCAAACGGTTGGTACACGGCATCGTCCAAAACGTTTAATCGCTTAAGTCCGATCAGATGAGACCTGCATGAGCCAATCGAATCAAGAGGGAATCGAACCCGTGACCTCCTACTCGAATCCGAACGTGCTGGAAACTGCGCTATATAGAGACCGTCTCACCTTAGGAAATCATGCATATTTACCCATAAGTACATAATATAAGTATAAAAATAAACGTAGGTATAATAACACTATGTGCCCCGCCCATTGCCACTTCAGCTTCGCGATACGTCGAGCTATGTCAGTAACTCTGGTTCGTCTACGGATCTCCTCATTTCTGATCCTCATTCGATCACGCAGAGAAACTCCGACCATAGCTCTCTCCATCGCTCGCTGAGTGACTCTGAGCCTTCTTATGAGGCCCATAGTAAAAGACTGAAGTCTCAGATTCATATGAAATCACTGGTAACACGCACTGTTCAAAGACCTTAGTCTTCAGGCACTGAGGGATATTGGACGAGAAGACATCACGAAGCTTCCCGAACGCTGCCCAACCGAGCTCGTAGAACCGACGGACGTTGGGGAGTGGGGACCCTAAGTGCTGGAATGGCGACCCCGCACGGGAAAGCGCAGTGTTGGCAGGCCTCCGACCAGATGGTCTGACGACATTAAAAGAGTCGCGGGAAGGCGCTGGATACAAATGGCGCAGGACCGTGCGGGCTGGAAAGCATTGCAGGAGGCCTTTGTCCAGCAGTGGACGTCCGTCGGCTGAAACGAACGAATGAACGATAATAACACTAGCAAACCCCTTTCCACAAAAAATCATTTCAGTATAGATACGTATATCTAAGTTTAAATTTTATAGGCAAATCTCTGTGACGACGTCTTGAGAATCGAAACAAAAATCACACTTCGCTAAGAGCATTACGACGAACATTTATAATCGGCTAAATATCGAATTGTTCCATTCATTGTTTGGAGGGTTTAAACCTTCGGTACCCTCGAGAATTGGTTTTGGGAGTTTTAAGCCTACCGCCTTCGGAAAAACTGGTACGTGACACTGGAAAATTTACTCCAAAACTAAACGAAATAAAGTCCAATTTCCTTTGAGGGGGGCATCTAAAATAATTCCTGAAAAGTGAAAGCTCTCCTACGCAAGGTACTTACCAGTATTTAGGTTTAAACTCCTATTGAAAGAGGTGAAAGTTTGAGGGTGGTCCTGTTATTGTATTGTAGACTTAAGTGGTGAAGATTTAAGGGTGTTTTTGCGTGATCGTTGGTGTGTTGGGAGATTGCAGCAACGAGTCTGCACACGGGGTGTAATTGTATCGGGGATCAGGATCGACCCGCGTGCTAGTGATGGGGCGATGTCGATTTATTGAGAGGGGTTGTTCAAGCGATACTGGTCTTTAGCGTACTTAAATTTTATAATGTTTTAAATAACCTTAACCTAGATAGTGGATAATAGTGTGATATGTTACCAAAACTCAGGGAACTACTAAGAGTATTGAAAGGAAAAACTTGGCAGAAAGGAATGAAGATCCATTCAAATTTTTACAGGTGCCATTTTCATCATTGTAATCTCAGCCTACAATTGTTCTAGGCAAACGACGTTAAAAAAATTGTTGTACATACGGTAGGTATGGTACTAACTACAACATAAGTTTTAGTAGGATTAGTTGTACCTATAGTATTTCTTTCATCTCTCTGTTTCCCCTTTTAGATATAGGTATGCGTGAGGAGTTTTCTTTGTATAAAAAAATAAAATTACTACCTCAACATATTCTTTTTCTCCAAAGAAATCGAGAAATGTACCTATGTGAATAACACATAGTCACGAGATACGTCTATGTCACCGATATCATTTCCTTCTTACATTTTTGCAACAACAACAGTGGACGTCCTCGGCTGATATGATGACGACGACGTAACTTGGCTATTTACCTGCAGAAATTGTATAAGTTTACTCGTAGTATTTATAAAATCGATGTTGTCACAGTACCTACGAATAACCCGAATCAGTGAAAAGATTGACTGTGATCATGACAGAAAACTCTATAACTAGGAATCTTAAAATCTAATTCCGGGATGAAAGTAAGTACCTACTCATGTCATATCTACAGACGAATGTTAGCTACCAGTAAGTACCTATATCTATTCCCAAATCAGTTGAATAGAAAAGTTTTAAGCAGTTGGCGTGAAGAAGTGATAAACATTTACTTATACTACATAGTATTTCTTATTCTCAGCATTGACGCAATAAAGGTCAGAACTCCGTACCCAAAACTCTATCGATAACATCGATAATATTCAAAAGAGCATGTAGGAACATCACTATACCTATGAAGGGGTCCGCTCCGTGGTAAGCCAAGGGCGAGATGGGGCGGTTATTTATTGTTGAATTCGTTTTATTTTTCATTTGTTTCGCCATTGTTATAATTGCTATTTGGTGCTTAATGATCGCTCTGTTAGTTTGGGCCCGATTGAAACTGATGTCTCTTTTAGCCCTCGATGGACCCTAATGTTCTATACCTAAATAATGGACTCTACAAGAGAAGCGAGCTAAATAAAGCTCTGAATACTATTACCCTTAATAGTATTCAGAGCTTTATTTAGCTCGCTAGAGTGAGAAAGACAAAAATAAATTCAATAAATCCCCTGATTTATTGAATTTATTTTTGTCTTTCTCACTCTCACGGATACGTTGGTAGGTGCGACATGCAGCGTCGCGGAAGAATATAACAGAAAAACGACCTTTTACCTAATTACTCAAAAACTAAGCCAGTTATCAAAAATCTGTTTCTAAGCGTTTTTGGATATTATTATTACCGACACATTAGAACAAAAATTATAATTACATCCATTGTAGTTTCCGAAAAAAATTAGAAAAACTGAGATTTTGGAGCAATTTTTGGGAGAACTTTCTATCGAGAAAATTTTATCCAATCGTGTTTCTACTTCTAAGAGATTTTAGATTAAAGACCCAAAATACATGACGTTTAAATTTGAAAGTAATTGTCTTTATAGTTTTAAAATAAAACTTCTCTCAATCACGACGCTGGTCGCATTAAAATTGACAGACTGTTAACGCCTTTCAAGACATTATGGAGAACTCTCTCAAGCGTGCAGATTTCCTAACGAAATTTTCTTCACCGATACAGCAGTCAGCACTGTAAAGCGTCGTCCGTACCGACGTCGACGCTTCACGGTAACTGGTTAGCCCAACGTTCCTCGTTTATCCTGGCTTGGGATCAACACAGCACACGCTGAGTTTTTATTTATAGTTCTGAATGTAGATAAAGTTTGAAGTACGAGTATCTTTTTTTGACGTGACAATGTTTTATAAATCGATAGAACCGGTTGCACGCACGAAAAAAAATTGGTTGCCTGTAAAGTCGGTTTACTGACGATAGTTGAACGTGACAACGTCTTCTTTGTCGCTCGTTCCGCGCTCGCGAGGTAACGCCGGTAACGCCGCATGAGCGAGGTAACGCCGGATGAGTCATGTTTTTTCGTGCGTGCAACCGGCGCTATCGATTTATAAGACGTTGTCACGTCAAAAACATGACTCATCCGGCGTTACCGGCGTTACCTCGCTCATGCGGCTTTACCAGCGTTACCTCGCGAGCGCGGAACGAGCGACAAAGAAGACGTTGTCACGTTAAACTATCGTCAGTAAACCGACTTTACAGGCAACCAATTTTTTTTATATAGGTAGGTAGTATAAATTTCTCGTGCCAAATTTTGTTACCAAACTCCTCCAAAACGGTTCGACCGATTGTTATGAAATTTTCTTTGTATGTTCGGAAGTCTGAGAAGAGAATAAATAATGGCAAAACAACGTTTGCCGGGTCACATAGTTAATATTATAATGTGATGAAAACCTAGGTAGATATAGGTATTTGATACCTACCTTACCTACCCATATAACGATCTCGGTAGGTACTTATATTAGAAATCTTGAAAGAAATCGAAACGTTCTAAGGCATCTTGTTTTCAGCCTTTTCAGATGCGAACCTTCATGAAAGTTCATCAAAATGAAACTAGTAGTGACATCTATTTTAAGAAAAAAATAACTTGTAGAGGGTGTGGGAGGACTCAAAAGAGGGTTCTTACCCTCACAGAGGGTTCCAGCCTGTTTTTCACGTCTTCAGTGAGAACCAATGCTTATTGCTTTTGCTACCCTCCAAAAGATGTCGTTGTTATTTTCTATGCAAATCAGTGTTATTGATAAGTCGAACAAGACTTTCACCTGAAGTTAAGTGATACACCAGCCCATTTTAGATGCAACTTGCACTGCACTCAGATATCATACTGAGACTTAACGAAATCTAAGTCGCATGCTACCGAGGAATGTCATTGGCTACTGTGAATTGCTTTATACGGTAGAATATTTGATACTACTGTGGTACCCATCCGGAGGGACGATAGAAGCAGAATCTTATCTTAAAAGAAAAACCCTATATAGTCCAATCATTTTAGTAAGTTCACCTCGGAATTCGAGATACCCAGCTGTATTTCTGTAAATACTTGTATATTGACACCCTAAAGGTTGTCTCAAAACCTACATATGGTAGGGTGTGCGCAACTATTAAATTTCAAGGTCAAAAGGTCACAGAAGTAGGTTTATTGCGCTTTTTTTTGAAATATCTCATTTCCTATGGGTTTTTCGCTATTTATATTTATTATCAATATTGTAGAATACAAAATTTTCTACAAATTTTGTTTAAAAATTTTTTTTATACGGTGAACCGTTTTCGAGATAGAGGGCGGAAAGCGCGCGGTCACAGCATCACTTCAGGTCGACCGGTGCCTCCGGTCGAAAACGCGCCATAAATAGTTGATGAACTATCGATAAATCAATGATTACAAATATTTGTCAATTTTTATTATCTATTATATTATATTTTATCATTTTTTTTCCTAACCTATCCACTTTTTATTCAGTATTAATTTATTTAACAACACTTACCTGCCCATGTAATTGCAGAATTGTTAATGAAAATATCGGAATTATATTTGAATTTTAACCTAATTAATATAAATAACTTCTTACAATATGATAAAAAAACACAAATATATTATTTTAACCATCTTCTTCCTCTTCATCGTCGTCTTCTGGCTGCTGGTAAATTTCAAACTGGTCATCATTATCGTCTTCAACGACATTTGTCTCAAGTTCTTCCATGATTTCGAGGTCAAAGGTTCCATCTTCGTTAATGTCGCTCTGATATGGTTGAGCATTGAGACAAGCTTGCCCACTACATTGGCCACAAGCTAAAAAGCATTGCAAGCCCGCTTTCCTGCATCCGCATCGCGAACCACAACCACTCTTGCAGCTGCAGAAAATTGTATTTAGCAAATCTTCTGGAGCAGGTGGTAAAATTGACATGACAGGCTCCAGAAAATCGTTTCGCATTGCCCAGCCCCATACCCGGGGTTCCAAATCATGTCCTAACCAAGTTTGAACTTGATAATATACACGGTTGAAATGTTGATGAGCAGCTGCACTTGTTGGTGGAATATTTGAAAGCTTTATTAAGACACAGGTTTCATAAGACTTGACTTAATACTTAGGTCATCGAGACTTTTCACAGATTTCGGAGCATTTTAGACTGCCAATAAGGTTTGAGTTCCACTCTCTAATAATCTCTGGGCCGAACAATTTTCTTCCTCAAATGCTGTAGCTAGTTCATCCAAATTTGACAGTTTATCAAAAATTTTTAAAAATGTTTTTTTTCCCTTTTTAAAAAGCGCAGAAGTTGTGTCACAGCCACTTAATGCGTGCAGAAATAAAATATGTGCTTTGGAATGAGGATAATTATCAAAACTTTTAGTCGAGTATATCTCCGTTTTTACATTTCCTTTCCCAACTTTTTTAAAGAAAATTTCTTGTTCGTAAGACAGTTGTACGCCCAATTAAAATGACAAGTAAATCAAAATTAAAATAAGAAAATGATAAAATATAATATAATAGTTAATAAAAATTGACAAATATTTATAATCATTGATTTATTGATAGTTCATTAATATATATATAGCTGCTTGTGCTGATTCACTCACTCACTGACTGATTGATCACCTCTCCTGAACAATTTTGTATGAAAAAAAATTTTTTGACATATACTATCATATAGATGGGGAAAAATGATTAAGAACAAAAATATGGAGAGAGCTGATGATTGAGGATTTCGGAGACGGGTGAAGAGCACGGCTAGGGTATCGAAGATAGGTGGGGGGTGCTCGATCAAATGTCATTTGAAACGTCATCCAATTGGCAGTGAGCTGAAAAAATTTTCAAAATGGCGGATTCAAAATGGCCGCCATTCGAATTCCGTCGATATCTCGAAGAGTATAAAAGATGGAAGAACAGTTTCTTGACAAGAGTTGATCAGCACTCAAAGGTCTATTCGATGGATAGAAAAAAAAATTCAAAATGGCGGAATATTTTTTTTTCATAGAAAATGTATAGGGAATTTTGAAGGGATTTTTTATGGGCGGGAAGACAGCACGCGGGCCACATGTGGCCCGCGCCTCCACGCGTCCTACTAGTTAATATATATATAGCTACTCGTGCTGATTCACTGACTGACTGACTGATTGATCACCTCTCCTGAACAATTTTGTATGAAAAAATTTTTTTTCAATGACCATTTCGTATATAAGGGAAAAATTCATTCGGAGGAAAAATACGGAGAGAGCTGATGAGTGAGGATTTCGGAGACAGGTGAAGAGCACGGCCAGGGTATCAAAGATAGGTGGGGGGTGCTCGACCAAATGTCATTTGAAACGTCATCCAATTGGCAGTGAGCTGAAAAAATTTTCAAGATGGCGGATTCAAAATGGCCGCCAAACGAATTTCGCCAATATCTCGAAGAGTATAAAAGATGGAAGAACGGTTTCTTGACAAGAAGTGATCAGGACCTGAAGGTCTATTCAATGGATGAAAAAAAAATTCAAAATGGCGGAATTTATTTTTTCTATAGAAAATGTACGGCGAACTTTGAAGGGATTTTTTATGGGCGGGAAGACTGCACGCGGGCCACATGTGGCCCGCGCCCCCACTCAACCTACTAGTTAATATATATATAGCTGCTCGTGCTGATTCACTGACTGACTCATTGATCACCTCTCCTGAACAATTTTGTATAAAAAATTTTTTTTTGACGTATGCTGTCATATAGACGGGAAAAAATCATTAAGAACAAAAATATGGAGAAAGCTGACGATTGAGGATTTCGGAGACGGATGAAGAGCACAGCCAGGGTATCAAAGATAGGTGGGGGGTGCTTGACCAAATGTCATTCGAAACGTCATCCAATTGGCAGTGAGCTGGAAAAAATTTCAAAATGGCGGATTCAAAATGGCCGCCGTTCAAATTTTGTCGATATCTCGGAAAGTATAAAAGATGGAAGAACGGTTTCTTGACAAGAAGTGATCAGGACCCGAAGGTCTACTGGATGGATAGAAAAAAAAATCAAAATGGCGTAATTAATTTTTTCATAGAAAATATATGAGGAATATCGAAGAGACTAAATTTTTTAAGGCGAATAGGGGGAAGACCGCCCGCGGGCCACATGTGGCCCGCGCCCCCACGCGCCCTACTAGTCAACTATATATGGCGCGTTTACGACGGGAGGCACCGGTCGACCTGAAGTGATGCTGTGACCGCGCGCTCTCCGCCCTCTATCTCGAAAACGGTTCACCGTATAAAAATTTTTTTGAAACAAAATTTGTAGAGAATTTTGTATTCTACAATATTAATAATAAATATAAATAGCAAAAACCCATAGGAAATGAGATATTTCCAAAAAAAGCGCAATAAACCGACTTTTGTGACCTTTTGACCTTGAAATTTAATAGTTGCGCACACCCTACCATATGTAGGTTTTCAGACAACCTTTAGGGAGTCAATATACAAGTATTTACAGAAATACAGCTGGGTATCTCGAATTCCGAGATTCTTACCTAATTTAAGCTTAAATGACTGGACTAATACCATATCTATACACAAGACCCGAAGGACCGCGCGAATAAATGTCGCCAATTTATTGACACCAACAGTGTTAGCCGTAAGACGATCGCAGTATTATCTATGGACCGCGGTTCACGCCACAGATCACTATAGTTGTTAGAAGTCCACACGCGAGTTTCCATAAGGACGATTTCGGCCATGTTGCGAGTTGCGACGTATTAGCAAAGATTTTGACAAATGGCGCTACTTTTTTCTTATTCTTAATTCTTAATATATATAAATCACGTGTCACAATGTTTGTCCGCGATGGACTCCTAAACTACTGAACCGATTTAGTTAAAACTTCGTGAATATCTGTCATTTGGTCCTATTTAAAAGATAGAATAGTTTTTATCCCACGTGGATGAAGTCGCGGGCATCAGCTAGTAATATGATAAAGGTTGACGTAAAATGTTCAGCGGGGCTAGACAAAGTATCTAACAGCCGTTTGGCGTTAGCGACAGTAGACAAAAATGTATGGACAAAACAAGTGACTGTAGGAAAACCACGTGACCGAATAGAGGAAAACACGCCGTGTTTGAAAATCGACTACGACAATTTGACCGCTCCCTGGCGTTCTCGCAGACCTTGTAGATAACTTTAGCGTACTTCGAACAACGCTAAGCATAAAGCTGCTTCCTAAGCATAAAGTAGATTCTGCTTTCATTTGTTTTCATTCTTCACGTGGTTTGTCCATACATTTTTATCTACTGTCGTTAACGCTAAACGACTGTTACTTTGTCTACCCCCGCGGATGGGCTAATAATCAGGTTCTAAGATTTTTTACCCAAACCGGGAGTCGAAGCAAGGGCCTTTTGATCCGCAGTCGAGAATGCTAATAAACACTACGAAAACGAATCCTTTTGTACAGAAAAACATTAAAGAATCATAGATCCAGAAGGATTTACACCAATAACATGTTTTCGGGATAACGCAAGTTTCCTTTGTCGGCGGCCCTTTGATGTGTCTTATGTGTCGGCGCGTTTGGCGCACCGCGAGTGTGCTTGCGCAACAATGCTCCGATGTTAATCTCAGTATTGTGTAAGTAGAACAAGTGTTTTGTGTGTAAACAGATCATTTCAAATATTTCCCATGTTATACGTGGTTTTTTGTACGGCAGTGTAAAAAGTTTTGCCACGCAAGCAATATAGGGTTTAGTAATTTCAGTAGGGACTTACAGTTTATAAAGATTAGCGTCTAGAACAGCGTTTCTCAAACTTTTTCTTCCTGCAACAATCTTGGTTGCAATATCTCACTGCCTACGGTGCAATAAAATTAGGAAAAGGACGGCGCTTGTATTGTCAGGCTTGACGTTAAACTACCAAGTGCGCCAGAGAGCGCAAGTGGCGGTCTGTTTCTCCATTTTATTGCCCTCCAGTCACGATAATAATTAATAAATAATTATTGGAAATTATTGCACACGAAATTCTTAGTGGTATCTACTAGCTCAGATTTTGGAAATTCGCGGTGTTTCATTCCCATGCCTCAGAGAGCACATTAAGCCATAGGTCCTGCGTCTGATTACTCTCAGTCGCGTCGAAGTTGTCGTCCCTTCGGATTTGAGAGAGGTTATAGAGAGTGCAACTGTCTATGAGCAGCGCTGATAGGAAATCTCGTCAGAAATTGACCGCCGTGGCCAGATCCGTCTAGAAGACCTAATTTTCCAACCGTAAAACGTATTTACGTCCAAAGCAACATACATAAGTGCACGAGCCCGACTCACACTTGACCAATTTTATTTATTTTAACTTAGCGAAACGTTGAATTATGACGGTGACTCCGGTTCGCCTAAGGTCGATCCGATTCCAACTCAATCTTCTGAACATTAGACTCCGACTTTTGAGGCCAATAGAAAATGTTTAAAAATACAAAAGTTAGTAATTAACCATCTGTCTAGCTGTATTGATATACAATCACTATAATCCTACCGCGTCGTTTGATGCATTACTAAGATAGAGGAGCCCAAGCGGGGGGGAGGTTATAAAGAAATCCTATTTTCATAGTTCACTTAACGCACCGCCGTAATTTGGTTAGCACGCCTCGCTGCATAGGGCTCCCGTTTTAAAATCGGGATTTGTTGTTTTGATACTTGGCGTTTTATATAAATTTAATCATCACTTAGGCAAAATCCAACGGTTACGAGGTATGGGCGTACAGCAACTTTTACAAGATGGGGCAAAATCATGAAGTATTTTTAAAGGCTGAAGTACTAAATTAATTTGAAAAGTAGTAAAAATAAAATACTATTTATGTATTGAATTAATTCTAATTCTAGTTTCTCAATAGGTAATACTAGCTACATTTTCAAATTTATTTTGAACTTCTAGAACCTATGCGCATTCATCATACAGATTCCGACAAGCTGTTTTCAGACATAAAAACGTCAGCAACTAGGTAAGTGTAATGTACTGTGTAGTACTAATTGACCTTTTTAATTAGTAAGTATATCGATTCATCGATAGTGCATTTTTTCGTGGAAAAACTAGACTCGTTTTGTGCAAAAATGTTGAATTTTAGCATACCTAAATTTTTAGCTTCGTGCGCGACGTCACGTCTTGCTCCACCGTGATTATTATAATAATTTCTACTTTATCCATAACCTAAACTATGTTGCCAATCAATCTCATATTACAATACGGGAACCTTTTTGATTTCCCGATACTAGGAATGATTTTGAATTTCAAAATATAATACTATCAAGACTGTTCAAACTTCTCTACAAGGCAAAGATGTTAACAAAGTTATTTCATATTTTCAATTCTTGCAGACAGACGGCACGGCAGGGCGGTGTGGGAAGGAGATTTGTTTTCTGGCTACGTACGAGTATAATGGAGTTAGAGTTTTCGGCTTTATTTGTTTTACTATTGTTGGTAAGTTAATGCCTCGGTAATCACGATAAATAGGTACATTATAAACATTATACTTATCTATTGAAGGTGAGGTACAATGTTGACAACGACGAAATCGCCCGCGCAGATTCTATATTGCGCGCGAATTTCAGTGGGTAGTGGATTTGATTTGATTATTAGATTTGATCCACAGGCCAGTTTGGAGTTTTATAATTTCTCTGTAACTCCTAAATTGGACTATACGTAGATACCATCGCCTCTTAAAGTAGTAATACGTAATACTGCTGGAATGGCGACTCCGAACGAGGAAGCGCAGTGTTAGCAGACCTCCGACCAGATTAAACTGTGGGACTTAGACAAAGTAACAGTCGTTTGGCGTTAACGACAGTAGACAAAAATGTATGGACACTTTAACTTCTCTCGTCTTATTTGGTAAAAAAAAACGTTGGCATATTTTTGATCAAGAGTGAGCTGTTCCATAGAAAATAAGTAACAAAATTGAGTATTTTTTTTAATGCTATTTTAAGAATATCCCCATTATTGCCTAGTACAAGTTGTTCTCACACTAGATTACCTCATGATGTCATCTCTAAATCCAACAACCGATCATCCGATCATCATTACCAGCCAATCACCCGTCAATAATTATTTTTGAAAATATAATACGTGCTTCCCGTCCAATTGTCGTCATTTTATGATTTTACAATAACTGGAATTCTGTCCCATGGCCTCGTTTGTCTATTCGAGCGATCGAGCGAATAATCGATAATAGTCGACATCGGTTGCCAGCAAGTTTGGTAAATACTTACCTAGAATCATATTTAAGTTGAAAAAAAGGATTTTCAAGATGGGACATATGGCCATATTGGACGAGTAGATATAGTAAACGCTTGAAATACAAAATACAGTTTTCTATCTAAATTCTAAAGACTTCTTTTAATGACGAAGAATGCCCGATAATCAAGACCTTAACCCGATGTAATGTGAGAAGCCAGTGTCAGATCCAGTGCGTCCTATAATTTTGCATTGCAATATCATCCGACACACTGCACTGCGATCATCATCTTGAGACTACAGTTCTTAGATCTAATTTTGCTCAAAAATCTCGTCGAGAATTAATTGAGTAGGAGCTACCATTACAGCAAAACTCCATTCTGAATCAGGATACATCTTAATAAAACCAACAATTTTAAATTCCTCAAACTGCAATATAAACTTCGGACTTTAGTGACTTCAGTCAGTGAAAGATTGATCAAAAAATAATTAATATTAATTGAGTAGGAGCTACCATTACAGCAAAACTCAATTCTGAATCAGGATACATCTTAATAAAATCAACAATTTTAAAATCCTCAAATTGCAATACAAACTTCGGACTTCAGTGAATTCAGTCAGTGAAAGATTGATCAAAAAATAATTAATATTAATTGAGGAGCTACCATTACAGCAAAACTCAATTCTGAATAAGGATACATCTTAATAAGACCATAAGACCAACAATTTTAAATGCCTCAAATTGTTTTTAATCCGCTGGATTCATTGCAAAACATTCAATTGCGCATCAAGACAGAACATACTTCTGAGAAGGAGCCGGGTGCAATGCACGCATGCGCATACGCGGCGACCGCCGACCCGTGCGCCCGCGTGGAAACTGTCACAATTTGACGTTTCACTTGACGTGACGCGTTCTTTATTCAAACGGCCCGCTTTTTATTTTTTCTTTCTTTATCTCTTGATCTGGACTGGGGCATTTTCATTTTTTAAACTCACACTTAAACTTAATACACAAAAGGTTGTATATCGGTTAATTTACACAGCTCGTGGATTTATAAATGGTTATAAATGTTATAATTTTTAATCGGCTGGTATCTGGCTAACCTGTTGTGGGGGATTTCGTTTCGTTTCGTGCATCGGACGCGATGAATGCATAATTAAGTGGAAGCCTTTTTTATAATTTCGTTAATCTGAGGGCATATCACGTACCTATTACGCCATTGCATTGTGAATTCCACTTTTGGCAAATAAGTGGGTATTTAGCCATAGAGGTCCGACCTATTATAAATCTATGTATTTAGTGTTTTTCTCATCTCTCAATGTAATAGTTCCTTAAATAAGTTCATTTTCGTTATTTTACTAAAGAACATTGATCCGCAATGCGAAAAGAAGTAATCTTTTAACAGCTCGACTGTGAGTTCTAGTCTTTTAAGCCCTTATACGTAAGGTACCTACCAAACAATTGAAGTAATAGACTAATAGATATTATTTATCTTCTATCATCAGAAAGTTATCAGATAGATTCCTACCTAAAAACATGCTCATACCAACCGGCCGAAAATATCCATATCGTCAAATCAATGAAAGTGAAACCGACATCTTGAATCCCGCTGACGTTAGCCGTCGCGTTCGAAATTCAAACACAAGATGCTTTATAAAAAGTTTTATATATTTTTTTATTCATTCGGCCTGCGCAACCCGATCCCCAAAATTCACTTGCTACCAAGTTTATTATTTGATACTCAGAGAGGATTATCATTTTTTTTACTTTTTGATTTTTTATCGCTCCTTAGCCTTTGGTCTCGTCGGCGCGGCTTTTACGTGTTTTCTAATACCGGATTGTCGGTGTTTGCTGAAAGATATCAATAGTTCGGGATGTATGGAGGTTTTATAGATAAGTTATTTTTAGGAAATCTCTTCGTCGCAAGTTGTTATAACAGGCCTCCTACACCTTAGTTTTTCTTATACGTTTTATGATTAGGTACCTACCTACTGCAATTTGCAAACGGTATATACCTATGCACTTCATATCTGTAAGATAGAAGTCATAGGTACTTTAAGGGCTATAAAAAATAAGATCATGCTTACTACGAAGCTCTTTGATTACAGTAAGCAACCGCCAAAAAATGTAAAGTCTCCTTGAATTTGTTTTTCACAATACACAATATACTTTATTCATAGATTTGCGATCAAAGCAACATGCAAATACTAACTTTGATACTTACAGCATGATGAATCGTATTTTTCTCCTCAGAATCCTCAGTGAGAAAGGAACTAACCAAGAGTATTCCGAATTTCTCGCTCTACAAAAGGCGTTTGATTGAATATCCCACAAGTTATCTACAAATTTATCCGAGGAACAGTCTGAGGCTAGATATATTAGATCATGCTCCTGACTCATGAGTTGACGTGGAAATTAAGGTGCATGAACCCTGAATCTTCAAACATAGGTAGCTTCAACTTCCTGCGATAAAGTTGGTGTCCACCAAGGTAAGGCTCTTAGTCCTTATATCTAAGTCTTTACTATCAAGGTAAAAATAAACATACTTAGCTTAAAATATAAATTAGTGTCGTGAGAAACAACATAGATAGGTGTTACTTTGTATATTCTGACATAAGGCAATGCTTAGTTATCTTTAACCCAAAAAAGCTTGTTAGCTATCCTCTTTTTGAATCCCCCGAGAATATTTCTCACTAATTGTAATTTAAACTATCTTTATCGGAGTTTATCTTTTTGGCGGGACGTCACCCGGTGGTCTTCGACTCGCCTGACACTTTCCGAAGGAACAAATTGTCAAAATGTCGACCTATCATGACAACCCCACAAACATGTAAAGAGCACTCAACAAAACTAAAACCACCTTTATTGCTGATGATTTAGGACCATTCGAAATGAATATTTAAACTTGTAAAAATAATATTAACTGAACACAGTGACTGAATTTTAAACAAGCCAAAAACATTCTTACTATATAAGACAAAAGGACTTATGAAGGTGAATTTGTCATTTTGTAAATTATATTTTGAAGATGCGTTACAACAAAAAGTACGAGATGCTGAGATAAGGCTGTTACATATAAAATTGTATTTAAAACTTTGGCTTTACGATTTTCTAAAATGTATTTTTGGTATTCTTTACGTAAAAAATACGTACACGAACATAATGTAAAACCATCTGTAAAACAATAAATGAATACGAAAACTCTATGAGTTATATCGGTAAGTATACTGAACTATTTTTAAGGAGGATTTAAGGGATTATTTACTTGTCTTAACTAAAAGTATCCACACCATTTCGTGCTAAGATCCTAATATTAACAGTTATTTTAATATTTAAGCCTAATAGATATATCAAAAGTTTAAAAAACCCTATTATACTGAACTATTTTTCAAGGGCCTTAACAGATAATACCTTTAGGTAGCCCTTAGTTACCAGTTCGCAGAAAACTTTTTAAGTAAACTTGTATACTTTGTATACAAACAACCGACTTATAAACTTGAGGATTATGATAATGATATTTCTTTGTCAACTAATTCCTAACAATGCCCGAACAGGACTTCAACGATCAGAGTTCCTCAGTGAGGGCTCGAAAACTCTATCAATGCCCACGTACTACGCAGGTTTCTTTTTGATCTATGTTTATAGTAGAAACCATTAATTTTCCAAATACCTATTGTATCCCTTTATCGCGATTTTACTTTCCTAATGAAATTATTTGACGACCGAATGGCGTAGCGGTAGCGAACCTGCCTTCTACGACGGAGGTCGTGGGTTCGATTCTCACAACTGGTAAATGTTTGTGTGATGAGCATAAATGTTAACCAGTGTCTGGGTGTTTTTCAATATATTATACTTAACATAAATGTACATTTATCAGTTATTTAGTTTATTTACCCATAACACAAGCTATCGCTTACTTTGGGGCAAGATTAATGTGTGTAATGTCCTGATATATATTTATTATTTATATTTATTCCTGAAAGCATCGCCTGGTTCCTTAGCTATCCTGAATCGCTTGCATTTAAAATATTGATTTGCTTCACGATTTACGGAAACTAAATACCAATTGCTTAACTTGGAAAACTTCTTGAGGAAATACACCACAATGTCTTCAAAGGTGAGCGAAGCCTGCCAACACGCTCCTGTTAATTAATTATCAAATTTTTAATTACTTACACACACATTGTGCAGAACCACGTGTTTATAGATACCTCACACTTGACGATTTCATTCGTCTTATCCCAAAACATAATTATCTGAGTATAACTTTGGAAAAAAATTGCGACCGTCGAAAAGAAAGGTCTTACAGGACGTCGTTCGAATCACGAAGGGGCGTAAGTGATTTTTGACAATTTTACAGTAGAGCGATTTTCAATAAAGTGCACCGTGATGCACCGTCGTAACTTTATATGTAAAACTACTACGCAGTTTACAGGACTGTCGTTAGGATTGATAACTAATCCTCTTTTGATATTAAATTAGTTTATTAGTTTACTTTAGTTACTTGTAGATATATTTCCTTTTTTTTGAAAAAAAATTCACTTACGCCCTTTTGTCATGTGCAAATATTTCAAAATACCATTTACGTCTGGCTATCTTAACATAGAAGTATCGTAAACTAATTTCTTCAATCGATTCACAATTATTTATTAAGTACATAAACAAGTGTAAAATTAAAAAAATTTAAAACACCCACGACTTTTGCAGACTTGTAACCATCACGGAATTTTTATTCTGGCCTGAGCAGCCATCGCAAAATAAGAATACTTCTTTCACGCTCTTTCTATCACAATTTGTTAAGAAATAATAAACACAAGTAGAAATTTCAGAGGCACCTCTTCTACTGATTGTCTCATTCCATAAGTTGCATATACAGTCTTTGGAGGCTAAATCATAAATTGTGAAATTATAATTAGTCAAACGTCTTTTATAAAAAAGAGCACTTTCATTGGATTGTGGCAAATAGATGACTTGCTGTAAATCGAACGAAGCACAACAAGTGGTTATATTTTGTATTGCTCGATTCTTGCATTCGTTTTTAATTCGTCGTACTTCTTCTTTCTCTATAATATGTGTATCATATTTATTCTGCAGCTTCTCTTTCACCTCGCTTGTACCTTCTCTGTATGTCATGCATAAACTGCATTGGTCTTTTTTTGGTTTATGGAACGATAAATTCATGCTTTTGAATACATTTCTATAAAGTGTCATACTTACGGGTTGGTTATTCTCCTTTAAAAACATACCATATTTTTTTTCAACGATAAATCATGGTGGAGATATTCTTTTGTACTACTTTTTCTACAATAATGAGATTCAACACGCGGAAATCTGTTAATATGTTCAGTAATGAGTGATCGCAGCTGAGTATCCCTTTCATGATAGACCTCTTGCCTTCCTCCTCTTCTGTCTTTTTCTACTACACGGTACACCGGTGTTCTTTAATTTTTGCAAAGCCGTGCGAAACGTCTTTTCTGAAATTCCCAAAGTATTGAGGAACATTTTCTTGCATACCTTCTGCTTCTCATCATTTAATGGTAAGTAAAAGCAGTTGGTAAACTTCCGACGAGATTCTGTGGCAGTAGTTTTGCGTCCTACTGACTTTTTTTCAACAAATCTCACTATATATTCTCTTTGCAAAGTTAGATCTGCTAATGAATAGAAATCCATAAATATATTTTCGCGTATTTGTTCATTAAAACGATAACAGTACATGCCTTGCTTTGTGCAATTTTCTAAATTGCATAATGAACCAACCTTCCTTCCAGGAACTACTTTTTTTGTATATGGCGAAATATATTCTTGTCCTGCGTGTCGCAAAACCTTGGCTTCTTTGTGTTTATTTTTTCTAAAAGGTTTCGATCTTTCTTCCTCCCGGGCAACGCCATCTACTATAAAGTCTTCTGGGGCCAAATAACTATCTTGTTGTTGTTCCAAAACTGTATTCTGCATTAAAATACTAGGTGATGAGTCGCGAGTATCAGATAAGACCATAGTTGCATCAGAATCATTTGAAACATTCTCAATTTCGGTAATATCGAAATCAGCAAGCGAGGCTGGATTTTTTTTATGATCAGAACATGATTGCATATAAAGCACAGACGCAAAATGAATATCACACAGTAAACAAGTACAAGCAAAGCATGTCGTTAGTACAGGGTTAGTGCAGTTGGCATATTAGGTTAAGCCTTTTCGTGAAAAAAAAAATTACATGGGAACAGGTAAGAATAGGCGTAACTGGTGGATACGACTATTTGTGATTTTTTAAATTGGGATGAATAGCAGATAGGACTTTTCGTAATTGTTTGTAAATCTGTTTCCGGTGTGTTTTAAATTACGCCCTTTCGTGACGCTATAAAACTTGCCTTATAGATTACGATGGTGGAGATAACTACAAATCGAATATTTGTGGGATACGCCCTTTCGTGATTCGACCGACGAGGAGTGAATTAACTTTTGGCCAATAAGTTTTGACAATAGCGAAGGTAATATGCCGTGCGGGCAGGCTACCGTGTGGTCCCGGACAAAAAATAGTTATGACAAATATTTCAACTGATGAATGATTGTAGAGCTGTTGGAAAAGCATACCTTAATCACAACAGGAAATAGTAAATTTACTTTAGATAGTAAATTAATGCAGTTTTGAAAATATCAGTAATTTACCTATTTGCTGAAAGATGGAAAGAAAAGTAGAACCAGTGGCTAAAAGAGTCTGAAAATTATGTCAGAATATACACCGCCCTGCTCGAAGACCAGCCTCCAATGGATGATAGACTCCCATGTCCTTCTTTAAAACATGGGCCATGTCCTTCTTTAAAACATGGGAATATTGATTGATCAATTCGTGCAGGCGGTGTAGTGCCTTGTGAAAACACACAAACTGCACTAGGTATATGTCTGTTATTTCTGTTATACATGAATATTGTACAGTATCTGGGTGTTTTTTTTTATTGGTTTTATGTATATATGTATAAAATTCTGCCTATATGTATAAGTTCCCTAGTATACCCATAACACAAGTTATCGCTTAGATAGGTAACACAAGGTATTTTGAGTAGATTGCGATGTACAGAAAGCGCGTACTGCCACTGTGTGATTTACTGAATCTCGGATATGGTAAATATTGGTAATGCGGTCAAAATCCAATGTAGTAAGGAGGTGCCTATTCGCATATTTATGTAATGACTTTTAACAAAGTTACTTCCACATAAATTCTCAACAAGAATTTTGAACATGTACCTATAAGCCTTGCTTAATAAAGTAGGTACTACGTCAATGAGCATTAACCACATTTCCATTATCGGCGCCTGAGCGTTAAACGGTTTGAGCAGTCAGCGGGGTGTTGCGGACATTTCAGTTAGATCCCGTGCCCAGATCAGCCGATCACTGAGCAAGTAGGTTGCAGCGCCATGCTCGGGCGCCGTGTTGACCACGTCTTTATCCACAGAGGCTCCAAAAGTGTACAAACGTTGCTCAAAAAGTCGCAAATCCGAAATCGCATGACCCTTGTAGGTACAGGTTTTTGGTAGAAAGAAGATTGCATCCTAAAGCCTTACCCCCTTAGTGATAAACGTGAAATAGCGGTGGAATAGTTATTATCTGAGGGATTAGTACAGATTTTATCATTTGGCGTTAGCTGTAATTGTATGGGGAAATTCGATTCGTTTTTGCGATGCGAGTAGACTTCAAAACAAAAACCTGTACTAACCACACTGTTTTGTCTTTGTTTGTCACTAACAATTTGACATTCGGAGGAAAGAGACAAAACAAACAATAACTATTGTTACCGTCACTATGCTATGCTACGCTAACCGCTATTTCACGTTTATGAATAAGAGGAAAAGAGTTTAGATGGACGACCATTATTTTTCCAGGCTATTTTGGCTTCGAAGTCATGGACCCTGCGAGAAAGTGAGAAATAGACGTTCTCGAGATGAGGTGCTGGAGAAGAAAATTAAGAGTGTCCTGGAACCAATTCCGGAACAACAAGTCCATTTTGGAAGAACACGGCATCAAGCAGCGTCTATCTTCCGTCGTGCAGGCTCAAATTCTAACTTTATTTGGTCACGTGACTAGACCTGACAATGTCTCCATCGAACGTTTAGTCATCCAAGGAAATGTAAAAGGAACCAGACCTCGCGGCAGATCACCTATGAGATGGACGGACCAAGTAAAGGCTGCAGTGGACGTCCCTTTACATGTGTGCTCAAGAAAAGCAGCTGTCCGGGAAGAATGGAGACGGATTTTCAAGCGTGTAACTGAAAAGTGGTGACCACGACCGCTCTGACAAGAGCGTAACGAAAGAAATGATGATTTTGGCTTATACCTAGAGCGTGTCAAATCCATCGAATTACTAAAGCATTTCAGAGATATCAATGAAATACATCTTGGGAATACTTTGGACGTAGTCTTAGTCGAGTGATAATATCATAGAAATAATGATATTAATTTATTATAATGCTTACACTCTTGGAACCGCGGGAGATAACATAGCTAAGTCGGCGGAAAGATTCGTCGAGCGTAGCGAACTGATGAAAGTGCTTGTAGACTGTACTGACTTTATAAGTCAAAGCAAACTATTATTGTTTGTTGGTTTGTTTGTCCTTCAATACAGTCAACGCTCAATCAGTGTGTATTTTTTTTGCACGTATAGTAAAAATTTCACGTATAATATTAAGTAGAATTAAATATACTTTAAGTCTCTTGCCAAGTGGTAGCAAACCACGACCAAAACCTCCTACGTCCTACCAGACTGATCCAATTTTATAATAATAAAAGTCTAAACTGACGTTTGCCAAGGATCATACAAAGGATAATTTGCAAATAAAAATGCATTTTCTATAACTACAAACTTTTTACTCATAATATACCATGAATAGGTACCTTATATTAATTAGGATATAGAAAGAAAGAAAGTATTTATTTCTTAGTATGCCACACACCACACAACGTACACACTTATGTACTAGAACGATGCCTGAAGCTTCCCCCACCTGGGCAAATTGAAACCAATAATATTACCCAAGGGACGGAAGCACCAGACACCGCTTGTCATGTGTGGCGCACCCAGAAATAGGCCTCAACTCAGCATGGTGCTGTGTGCCCCCATACTTATACGCACGGAAGCACACAGCGCTGATTTTCAGTTGAGACCCACCGCGTGACGCCACGAACTAAAAACTAAATAATACTAATAAAACACGTATATTATATTTTACATTATACACACTACATAATATTCACAATACTCATAAGAAAATATATATATACATCATATGGATGCTATTACATTTAATTGTAGTCTCTTTTACGTACATATATAAAAAATATTAAATAAAAATTTTATTATAATAAATGTATAGATATAGGTAGGTACATACCCTAAATTATAAGAACGAAATTTCCGCCGCACAGTTTTCATTTTATATAAGTAAGAGTATCTATACAAGGGTGCATTTATCTCTTATAGTTATAAGAGAACTCTACCAGTGACTGTAGGTGACTGGAGAAGAAAGAATAGGTAAGTATTGAAGTAGCAAACGAAAATAATTGAGATTTACGAACTATATTAACCAAACGCGACCATGATCCTTCCAATCACGTTCCAATAAATTATTTTTAAATTCAAAGTTTCGAATCGGCTCGAGTGAATCGATTATGCGATAACGGTTTCATTATTCGATTATAGGAACGTCCGCGGCCGCTCCGACACCTCATCGATGGGACCTCGATCCATCATTATCCAATAGTGGCACTCAAAGTTTTACGTCCAAATATTGTCATATTTTTTACCACGCATCAACAAAAGTTTCATTAAAACTCGACTGCGATATTGCAATATTACCAAATACAATCTACGTGAAATTAATTTGTTTTAGATATTTGTTATTATTGACATGGACGCTGACAGCCACCATATAAATGTATTTTCATCTCACCCGCTCGGAAAGGAGATTTTTAATGCCCAAAATGCGGGCGGGAAATGCTATTATATTCCCTAGGGCCCAAAAGAATTTTCATTTCTCCCTAGGGCGAGAAAGTAGTTTGAAAATCCTTTCCCGCCCTAGGGCGAGAAAGTAGTATGAAAATCCTTTCCCGCCCTAGGGCCGCAAAGCATTTCTAAATTCGAACATGACGTAATCTCGTATTGCGTCTATAATAATGTCTAATGGTGGCACCACACATGGCTATTTGTATTTGTGATTGGATGATCGCGTATTTGCCAAAATTTTCGACCTCATGGAGCCAAATATGTTATTGGCTGTATTTGCCAAACAGGCAAATATGGCAATAATTTTGGCAAATATACTCTACACACATGGACGTTATTTGACAAATATAAAAAATAGGCAAATACAAATAGCCGTGTGTGGTGCCACCATTAAACTGAAGACTTCTTTTTAGGGTTCCGTACCAAAATGGTAAAATGGAACCCTTATGGTGCGACTTTCTCCGTCTGTCTGTCCGTCTGTCTGTCCGTCACACTCGATTATTTCAGTAACTACCGGAGCTATCGATATTAAATTTGGAATAGTTGTGTATATTAGTGGCCCAATGACACTGGAATAAAAAAAAAATTGAAATTATTTTTGTTCTTATTTAAAAAGGGGGGAAAATCGGAGGGTTAAAATTTAAAAGTGAGATAACTGTACTGTGTGGGGTATCATATGAAAGGGTTTACTTTGTACATTCTAAAACCGATTTTTAATTATTTTTAGTCATGATAGTTTTTGATTGATCGGGGAAAATGTCTAAAAAAATACCGTTCCCCCCCCCTTATCTCCGGCGTTTACCTATCGAAAAATCTCAAATAATTATGGTCAATAGGAATTTACGTATATTTTACAGGAAAACTATAGCCAATGCTCTAACTAGCATAGTTTTTATGATATTAACAATAAACCTCTACAAACAAAGTTAGTTTTGCGGTTCATTAACAAAGCCTGATTGTTTTGCTTCATTACTTCTTGAGTACGGAACCCTCGGTGCACGAGTCCGACTCGCACTTGGCCGGTTTTTTTTTAAATAATGCATACGGTCAGTAACGAAGTTCGACCTTTGAGTTTGTATAGGTGTACATTACTTTTTCTTTTTACATTTTCTTAGAATATCAATAAAAATAATAACTCCTATTTAGTTTTATTAATTATAAAGGAAATTTAATTAAATCCATGATATTTACTTATTGTTTATCTAATTGTTGTTATTTTTTTCTTAATCTTCTATTATCGTTGGTTCTTAGAAATTGATATTTCTGAACGCATCCAAAATAAAAGTAGAAGAAAAAAGTATGTATCTCATTTTTTTTTCTGATCGTGATAAATAATAATATCTTGTTTTTATTCATTACCTTTTTTGTTATAAGATGAGTGGTGATTTAGGGTGGATTTAATTAAGTGAGTGAAGTTATTGCAGAGTATTATATACTAAAGAGTAAAGAACATCTTACATACTCGCAATGCCGATCCAAGTGTTCTTCTAGTAATTTTCCTCGCTGTGGCGAGATGAAAAATTTTGTCTTATGTACGGCCGCAATTTTTTTTTGGGTCTCGTGTCCTTTGAATGCCTCGCTATGCTCAGGATTCTATTCTTTGAACCCCTCGCTGCGCTCAGGGTTCAACCCTAGAATCCTTCGCCGCTCAGCATTCAATTTCAAATTTGACACTCGGCCCAAAAATCCATTTTGCGGCCTTGCGTAACAAATAACTATTATTGTGGTGCTTTGTCAGTTGTTCAGTTTATCGGTGCTAAAAATGCTTGTTTAGCCACCAACAGTAAGGCCACGCTGTAGTTCGCTCAGCAGCCACCTATAGAATTTTGACAGAGGGCGCTACTGTTTACTTGTACGGAAAATGTTCTCGAAGGTGTTTTGGTCAAGTTTCTTTTGTCTCTTCTCAGATCCGTGGTAAAAAAGGCACTGAGATGTGGTTATTTATATTGCACTAGCAAACTTTGTAGTACAACCACATAGCAGCAGATAAAGTAACTAAACTTTGGGAAAGCATACGCTCTTGGGCGGTCGCGCGACATGGTCGCGGCTAATTATCGATAGATCGATACACGACGATTATTCCGAATAATTAGCTTGACCTCACTCGCTCTGATTGATGCGGCCGGCGACGACGACGGGTATTATAACCCACGGTTGTTTTACGCTCATAGCTCCTAACACCACCAGACTCCAGTCACCACCTATTTTAACGTCCCACTTCTAAGCCTATTCTAATAATAGAAGCGGAGGGATTTAGGACTAAGACCCAACCTGCACTAACAGTTAGCTAGTAACCCGAGTCCCCCAGGTACCTATCTGTTAGTTTTGACTAATAAGGACTATGAGGAATGAATAAGATACCTTTATCATATCGAAATATTATCCTTTACCCAATAGAAATGTAACCTGGACAGGGCGAATGACGCGAAATGCCAAAAATGCTTGTTTTGCTACCAACACGATGTAGTTCGCTTAGAATATTAGCAGATGGCGCTACTGTTTACTAGTACGAAAAAGGTTTACGTAGATCGTTCGGATGCCCATATATCATAAGGTAAGGTAAAATATAAGTAAGTAGTTTACGCTATACGTGGATAGATAAATCAGTCAGTCACCTTTACCTTTTTTAAATATATTATACGAGGAAACATATTATAATCTCAATCCACAATCCATCCCCCCTTCCCCCCCGCCGTCGCCGCCGGTAGCAGAGGTCAAATTGTAATTTAATTAATCCTCCACTTGTAACTCGTAGTGTTATTACCGTAGAGCCCGTAGACACACTGTTTGCATTGCTTATTCTTTGGTGCTACGAGCTACGAACTTATGATGTGGCATCAATGATTCTAACTATACTTTAAACCTTTAATTTTTAAATATGTTAATAGTCAAGTACAGTAAAAAAAAATGCCTAAATATTTCAACTTTAAGATTTCACTCAATGTCACTAACATTTAATGAAATCAAGAATATATTCTTGATTTCATTAAATGTTAGTGACATTTTCAGTAATATTGAAAAAATAAAAAAATAAAGTTTTAGTTTAATAAGCTACTTTTATGATTTTGTGGGCTGTATAATTTAGAGAAGTAAGTGTGAAATAAAGTGTAGACCTATCTCAGTTTTGTTTAATAGTTTAAAATAAACTATGAATGTTGAATAATAAATAAAAAAATTCGCACGGCTTCACCTGCATGAATTTCGGGTTTTACATAATAATTATATCCAACTACTTAAATGTGACTTAGAATCGCGATATCTCAGAAATGATAACTCTTTGGAAAAAATATAAGAAACATTTTTGTAGAGAATTCTAAGATCTACAACTTTGCTGTGAGGTTTGTTTTGTTTACGAGAAAAATCCAAAAAACCTCAAATTTGATCTTTGACCCCGAATAACTTTTGTACCCTACATAGGATCGATGGGGATTTTTGAAATTTTAATTGCAATGGTAAACCCCTAGCTCTCCACTAATATTTGGCTTTTATTACCCACGACGGAACGGAGTACGGGTATATGCGTTTAGGGTGAGAGACCGTTTGTACATTACTCTATTAAAAATATTTTATGTTTGATTGTATGTTAAATTGTTCACAAAAACCAATAATGCAAAAATATTTTTGTTTGTTTGTTTGTTTGTTTGTTTGTTTGTTTGTTTGTGTGTTCGTTTGTGCACATCAATGTTCCCATTTATTTCAAAAACGGCTCGACCGATTTAGATGCGGTTTTCTGTATAATGTTTGGTGTTCAGCGGCAATGGTTCTTAGATAGTTGTTACGAACATCGATCACCAGGGGGCGCCATAAAACACATTTATATTGCAAACGAATGTTCCCATTTATTTCAAAAACGGCTTGACTGATTTAGATGCAGTTTTCTGTATAATGTTTGGTATTAATTGGCAATGGTTCTTAGATAGTTGTTACGAACATCGATCACCAGGGGGCGCCATAAATACATTTATATTGCAAACGAATGTTCCCATTTATTTCAAAAACGGCTTGACCGATTTAGATGCAGTTTTCTGTATAATATTTGGTATTCATGGGCAATGGTTCTTAGATAGTTGTTACGAACATCGATCACCAGGGGGCGCCATAAAAAAACATTTACAGTGCAAACGAATGTTCCCAATACAGTTGTACAGTTGGATACAGTTTTGTACAAAATACTAGTGAGTCATTGCCAATGGTTTGTAGATAATTGTTCTTGTGATTGAACAGCAGAGGGCGCCACAATAAACGTATCTGTATGACTTGGAAGGGAAATTCTCTGTTTTAATATATTTCTAGTAAATTCCTTGTGTTAGTGATTGGGTTTGTTTGAACTTGTCTCAAACATTAAATTTGGTGACGAGGGTCTGACGATGCAACATGGGTCTGATTAGCGATGCATATTAATGGTAACTAGTAAATACCTCGAGTGTAGGCTCATTTGATTTGGTTAAACTATTCTAACACATTAGGCTTGGTGGCGAGGATTAATGAATGAATATGGCGCATTTACCCGGCAAGAGGGCCATGGCCCAGGGCGTCACCCTCCGAGGGGCGGCGCCAGCCGCACCTCGCTCAGTTTTTCTTACTTTATAAGAGAAATTCCCTGTGTTTAATGTGTTATCTTTCTATTAAACACGTATTGTATATACAGTCTAGTAAACAGGGATTCGTATGTTTTAACTAGGCTCCAAACCTTTGTAAAGATGGACATAGTACCTACATCTAACCCTAGATGTATGTACATACATCTAGGGTTAGATGATGCCTTCAGACGCTGCATAGAGGAGCTAATGGCTAGTTTGAAGATTAATTTTAATTTATCTTTATATAATATCTTTTAAATTACATTAATATATTAATCAAAAAACTATAAAACAAGTGGAAAATTAAAAAAATTTAAAACACCCACGACTTTTGCAGACTTGTAATTGAAAAAGGATTAAATAATTTTTTTTAAACTCCCCGACTAAAGGAAAGTAAGGACTAAGAACCTATCAGTATAATTACAAATCCAAAAAAATCCGTCGGAGCTGCCATTGCTATTTTCGTTTCCAATATCAATTAATGGAATTAGTAAGCATTAATAAACTGCCGGTAGGTATATGAGAAGTATCAAGAAATTGAATTAGTCATCAACTGGTAAACAGCACCATCAACCGTCACAGGCAGGACACAGCAGCTCCGGCGGATTTTCTTGGATTTGTAATTATACTGATAGGTTCTTAGTTCTTATTTTCCTTTAGTCGGGGAGTTTAAAAAAAATTATTTAATCCTTTTTCAATTACAAGTCTGCAAAAGTCGTAGGTGTTTTAAATTTTTTTAATTTTCCACTTGTTAATATTTGTGAGAATTATTTATTGACATTTCAAATGTCTAGGTATATTCTGAGGTGTGTATTCTGAGGGCATTTTCGGACAGGTTCGACTGTCAGTACCTACCTGAACCACTGCTGTAGGATTCATGTGCTGACAAGTCGATCCTGTCCTAGGTTAGGTAGGCTTCATTAGGTTTAAGATATACTAACACTAGGTTTTAAGTTATAATGCTACTAACACAATAATATGATCCTCTGTTGGTCGAAATAAAGAATTTTTATTTTATTTTATTTTATATTGACCGGACCAATATCGATTTTTCTTTTCTTGAAGCCGGGTAAAACTGTGCTGTATTATATAGTCTAGTACCTTGTCCACCAAACGAACACTTCCTTGCGACATCAGCGCCCCGCGAAGAACCGTGATTGATGATAAGCGTAGTGGATTACGCGTTCACAATTAACATGGGCCTCGGGTCAGTGAATGAACCCAACTGCCTTTCGAGTTTTGACGACCTCCCGCCGCATTGGCAGGATGTTGGATTAAGATGATATACTGAATTTATTTTTGTTCTTCTCCCTCATACGAATTCGTTGGTGGGTGCGACAGGCAGCGTTGCGGAATAATATGACGGAATAACAACGTCAGTTTTTAAAAGTCAGTTCTGAGCATTTTTAGATATTATGTATTATTATAAAAATTACAATCACTTTCATCCATTGTAATTTCCAATAAAAATGAGAAAAATGGAGGTTTTAGAGCAACATTTGGAAAAATTTCTGTCAAGAAATTTTTTCCAATCGTGTTTCTACTTATAAGCAAATTTAAATTATCTAATCTAAATTTGCGCAACACTTATCTAAATTTGGGAGAATAACGCAAACATACGTTACGTAGGTAGGTACGAGACGTTACAATTTGAAAGAAATTGTTTTTATAGTATCAAAACTGCAGCTCATTAAGAATCTCTTAAAACTTTTTTGAATAGTTTTGGTATTTATAGAGTTCTTACTGCATTTAACCAATACTGTGTAAATCCAACAATATTAAATATTCTGAATTATTCAGTACCTAGTAAATATTACAGCGTTAATTTAATACCTACTTAGGTACTTCTCAGATTATTCTAGATTTTCAAGTGTTGATGATCCACACATTTACAACTGGGGTGATATCTTGTTTATGAAATTCGATTACAATTTAATCAATTTGTTTTCGATTGGTAGTGGACAGGTGTATCCATTTATCAAGTTCATAATAAAACAGTAGCTTAGACGCACAGACGTTTCTAACGCTTGAGAATGATGTTCTACTAATATAGTTCAACGACCTTAAGCATGAATAATGTATTATGCATAATAATATTTTTTTAATTAGAAGTGCAAAAAAACACTGGAGCTCATAGCTTTGTGGCATAGGCCTGTGGTACCTAATGCGTATCACAGCATGTTAATTTATAATTTGTAAGCGTAGATTACAGTCAATCTAGATCGCCTGTCGCCAGTGACTCCACGCGACTTTCTTTATGTCGTCCGTTCACCTAACGGAGGGTCTGCCGACACTGCACTTTCCGGTGCGTGCCCGCCATTCCAGCACCTTCGGTCCCCACAGTCCATCAGTTCTACGAGCTATGAGCCCCGCCCATTGCCACTTCAATTTTGCAACACTACAGTAGTCCGTATGCGCGGCGAGTCCGTATTTTGTATCGTCCTGCCCCAGAATGGGGAGAGTGAGTTCATAGGGACAAGGAGCGAGAGGAAACAACTTGTAGGGAGTCAAGAAGGCGCCCTGGGAACACGCCAAGAGCAAGTACCGAACGGGCGCCCTCCCGCGTTTCGGCCCCCATAACCGCGAGGTTGATTGGGCCATGGGTGGTGGAGGGTTGTCCCTACATACACTTTTTAGAAATCTGTAATGGTACTACCGAAATAAATTGATATTTTTGTATACCATAGTAAAGAAAAGCCAACATTTTCAAAGCGGCAAAATACTCAGCACTTAAGCCAGTAGTTTGACAAAAAAAAACACAAAAAGTGTAAGTAACACAAGATCACAGAGACCGGACGGTGGTCATCGCAAAGCAATACATTAACAACAATAAACTTTTCGGCGGCTTACGTACAAACAAACAATTTATGCTCTAGTGCATATCCATTACACGCAACAATATGTATCTAAGTAAGTCCAGCTTAAACCTCCTTGAAAGCGGCGGCTGTAGAGACTTGAGAGCGATGTCTATGCCTTTAAAAAAAAATCGGCGCCGAATTGTAAATTACTGCCGCGTGTGGATTTGAATTTGGAATACTATACGAGTACAATAGACATGTTATACCCTGGATAGGGCGGACGGCGTTAGAAAAAATGTCGCCAGTTTATCGGTGTCAAAAATGCTTGTTTTGTCACCAATAGTAAGGCCACGCTGTAGTTCGCTCAACAGACACATATAGAATTTTGACAGATGGCGCTACCGTTTGCTTGTACGAAAAAGGTTTTCGTAAATCGTTCGGATGTCCATAATGGCATATCCTGAGGTTTCTTGATTCCTACCTGCGTAGAGTGTACAAGTAGGGTACATAGAAGAAAGTGTGAAAAAATTGAGTTTTATCCATTCGTATTACGGTCCACAGATTTTCGTTCGACGGATTTGAATCAGTATAATATGAATCCTGATCGATTTCTCTTGGTCACAAACTCAAAGATCAATTCATGTGTGTGCACACTGCACTTCATAGATAGAAAGAAGGAAAGGAAACGATTCTTTAATTCATAGAAATCGAACTTTCCTTTTTTTTTAATTAAGTACATTCATTAGGAGCAAAATAGTAAAATTATCTTGGAAATTCTTGTTTTCAAATTACTGGTACGTGCTACGTACGTAGGTAGGTAGGATACGTAGATATTGAAAGGAAGCAGGCGTTATTTTACGGAAATCCAGAATTAGCTGGACAGATTAATTTGTAATCGTCAACATCTCCTGAGGATGTCCCGGTGTCGGGACGAAATGTGTGTCGAAGAAAGTGTTGAAAAATTGTGTGTGGTATTTTAATTTAATTGAGTACGATCACGGAACACTAAATAGTACAGGTACGGTGAAGAAGCTTTACCATAGTCCATACTATAATTTAGCAACGATGTTCTTAGAAAGAATACACCTACTAGAGGCATTATTTAGTACATTACCAATACCTAGACTACCTACCCAGGACTTGGGTAGTAGTAACTACTTACAAGTCGAACTTAAGGTGGATGTGCAGAGAGTGGTTTACATACATTTTTCTTTTGGGTTATTCTTAAAAATTATACATTTTTTCTTTAATTGAATTGCTTTTATCCTTTCTTTAGGGCTTTCTATAGGCGCAATTTTCATTTCAGGCAAATGTTTTCATTGTATACAATATAAAAACGGCATTCCAAAAGTGCCAAATTTACGCGTGTGTGTGAATTTTGTAGCGCCATCTATCATCAAACTATAAAAATACTTCGCAATTATAAAGTATGAGGTTCATACATCGATGTAAATACATCGATGGGTTCATATCTATGCACGTCTACAGAGTTGCCACTTTCACGGAACCGTGACTCTCCTAGCATTTTAAAATTTTGTCATGGCAACTCATCGTCAAAACTATTCAGCACATTTCAGCGCCATCTATTTAAGCCAGTCGAAGTACGTTTGTAATGCCATCTCGTTCAAATCCATAGTAAACAATTCGTAGTGTAGATTGGAACCAGTAAACTATGATGTCAATGTGTGCGTGAGTACTGTGTCCGTACAGCAATTGATATGAAAGCTACATATTTTTGAATATTTGAATAAATGGCTCCGTTTTAAAGTAAAATAATGATGTGATAAAATAATAGGCATTGCTCTAAGTGCGCAAATATAATATTTTTAAAAACTGTACGTAGCAACTATGCAAAAATTAAAAAAACCAGTGACACACCCTAACAGCGCCATCTAGCGGGAATCTGTCCGGAAGAGCTGCGTGTAATCGTCCACGTTGAAAGAGTCATATCGCGCTGACGAAGTAGGTAAGTTTTCTCAAAGGGGAAGAAATTGAGGATAGTCAGAGATAGGATTTAATAATACCTATGCGATAAAAGTTTGTAACTTATAATTATTGTTAAAATTTATCTAGTTAAGGACAAACAATGCACACTTTCTTGACTATTTTGCTATTTCGAGTTCCACGGGCCTCGGATCAGAAGGTCCCCCAAGTCTATATATTAGAGGAAAATCTTCCTAAAAAAAATTTCTAAAATTCGCTAGTGCGCAATCAAGGGCATAAACCCAAGATGTTTGCTTAACCAACACATTCTCCACTAGCGCCCTCTGCTCTAAACCTCAAACCACTGAACGATTCGATATTCAAACAAGCCGCGTCGGTTATCGAGCGATCAAACGCCGCGCCGACTTTGTGTAACACCGCTACCAGTTACCACGTACGACGTACACTATACGCCGTTCATTACGAGATGTTCAATTGATAATTAGGCTCACATTACCACCACGGTACTTTCTACTCAAAGAAATTCTTTATAATAAAAACCAGCGAATCAGACGCTTTTGTGTCGGACACTTTGTTTGTTGAGTCTTGATTTCCCTTTGAAAACCCGCTCCCGAACTTGCTTCCATTATAAGAGTTGCCTCTTGAATGTAGCTAACGTATATTTTAAGTCGAACCTGTAAAGGTGCTCTCTATATTTCGATGGGACGATAGCTCCGATAAGAGCGGAGAAAAAAATGCTTAGAATTTGCTAATTAGGTACACTGATTTTATTACACTTATAGGGCCGACTTTTCAATCGCCAGATAAACGTTAACGGAATACATATGACAGATTTTGTATGGCATATGTTTCAAATTTATTCTTGTCAGCCCTTAGTGTACTTCATAGATTTATGGGTTTATATCGTCGTCGCTCGCGCTCCGACTACATAGAGCCCAACCTAACGACAGCCCCGTGAGTGCGGCAACTTTTTTTTGTCCAAATTATATCCATTGTAGTTTCCGATCAAAATTAGAAAAATAAAGATTTTGGAGCAACTTTTGGGAGAATTTTCTGCTTCTAAGCGAATTTAGATTAAAGACCAAACATACATGACGTTTTAAGAAAGTAAGTATCTTTATAGTTTCTAAACTGTAGGTGACTAAAAATAGCTCAAAACTAACGTTAATTGCTCACGACATAGGCAGATCTGACGATGATTTTTCAGGTAAACAAAGCGCCTCCTCCATATAGGGAGGTGTTCCTACTTATTCGTTTAAATTTCGGATTAAATGGCAGGAACGTAGTTTCTTCAGTATACGCCGAACAAAAACCACAATCATTTCTGTGGGCTTTCAAAGGTGGTGTCCGAAATGCCGCAATCTTGGATCGGCGTCGCAAAGGGATAAAGTGCGGATTATCCGTCAAAGCGGCGAAACCTCCCAAGACGAGTGGCGACCAAGTGACTATTGTTGGCAAATGTCTGATCGATGCCGATGGAATATCTCCAAAATATATATAAACTGTTGAAAAATTCATTCAGAATCTGTGTTTTAATATAATACTTACTCTTACCTACCTCTTATAATAGCTTGAAAACGACTCTTGTGACTTTTCAAAGATGTTATGGGACTGATTCGAAAGTGGTTAGTAACCATAATAACCATTTAGGTACGAAGGAAAGGTTCCGTACCACTATCTATGAAAACAAAAAAAAATACATTTAACTAAGTCCCAATGTACCTAACCCTACTTATTATAGTAGAGTAATATTGGGACTTCGTCAATTCGTTACATTTGTGTGATGCAGAAGCCCGAATCAATATTTGTTTTGCTCGATATTGATTTAGATAGTTTTATAGATTTTTTTTTATAAATAATGGCACGGAACTCTTCGTGCGCGAGCCCGACTCGCACTTGACCGATTATTACAAATAGTTTGAGTATCGAGTTTGACTATACTTGGATTTTTTTTATTGTAAATAGGCTAGCGCCTAGCGCTTGACAACAATCATGCCTGATGGAAAGCAATGATGAGGTGCGGATGGAGCGCGCTTATACCTAGAAAATGCCTATTCACTTTTCTCTGGAAGGCCCCCAGATTGTACTCGGCTGGGAACACAGAGGGGTGTTCCACATTAGCGGTTCGTATGGAACATGGAAGAAAAACGTTTCATGCGAGTTTGTTGGATGTCAACCACATATGGATGCCACCAATCAATAGTTTAGTGTATCTCTCCCTTGGTATAGTTTTAATACTCGAACTAATGTCTTATAATGAACATTAAGGCACGATTTTAAATATGTGAAGGTGACACCTACTGCTTGTGCCGCAAATAAACTATAAGCACCCTAAAGCCTACAATATCTTATTACGAAAAACCTCATTAAAGGATTCGGTGGGTAGACTGGCTAAACTGGCTTGGTTCGGCGTAAACTTAGTTATCGAGTTACGTAAAAGTTTGAGGAACGATCCCACATACCCATCAGGCTCGCCGGGAGTCGGTGTCAGCTCGGACAGACGTGACAGTGGCGGCTGAGGCCTCACGTCGGGACCTCACTCTCTCCACGAACTACGTACCGACAGCAGAATAATATGACTATAATCTTTCGCACATTTTAACTGAGGATAAGGATTAAGGATCTTTCGTGCATTACCATCGTAAAACAAGTTATGGAGTTACGTAAAAGTTTGAGGAACGATCCCACATACCCATCAGGCTCGCCGGGAGTCGGTGTCAGCTCGGACAGACGTGACAGCGGCGGCTGAGGCCTCACGTCGGGGCCTCACTCTCTTCACAAACTACGTACCGACAGCAGAATAATAGGTACCTATACTCAACAATAATTTTTCGCACATTTAAACTGAGGATATGAATCTTTTGTTAATAACATATACATATTTAGGTTTAACTTTGTGGCTCTCATTCACTCGAGAAACAGGTGCACCGCCGAATCCAGCTCGGTTGGGCAGCGTTCGGGAAGCTTCGTGATGTGTTCTCGTCCAATATCCCTCAGTGCCTGAAGAGTGAAGACTAAGGTCTTTAAACACTGCGTGTTGCCAGTGATGACATACGGATCCGAGTCATGGTCTTTTACTATGGGCCTCATTTAAGAAGGCTCAAAATCACTCAGCGGGCTATGGAGATAGCTATGCTCGCTCGGAGTTTTTTTCAGTGATCAAATCAGAAATGAGAAGATCTGTAGACGAGCCAGAGTCACCGACATAGCTCAAAGTATCGCGAAGCTGAAGTGACAATGGGCGGCACGCACATAGCTCGTAGAACTAACATCAGTAAACGAAGAAGAAAGCACCACATCACCCGGGCAAGACTTAGTTATGGTATACTGTGTCAAAATATTCGGTAGGTACCTACGGTAAAAATATTAAAATGTTTTGTGTGCTGACGGTACCTGCGCACACGCAAGTGCCCAGAAGCCGCGTGCGACGGGCGCAGCGTGGGGCCAATCCGTAGATCATCTCCGTGTTCCTACCAAGCACCACCTCCCCGCTCCCCGCCGGCTGATCACCGGAGCCACTTGATTGCTGCTACCTAGCTGCTATGTATGAGATTATAATTTAGATAACGAATCGTTTCTCGTTTTATTTTGCGTAGACAAACGAGTAAATACAATATCGTACTAACCTGGTAACGTAACAGCTGGACTGATTTTAATATTTTTTTTTTGTTTATATTCAGTACCTACCTAGATTTGCGGAGGAGGCTTAAAAATTTTTTTACGTAATGCAACAAGCGTTTTACTATTTCCCAATTTTATTCCGCAGCTATGCTTATGCATTGAATAACATTATTATTTTAACTTTCTCTTTGTATCTGCGTAGATATCTTGGTTCTAATGTGTGGGTGCAATAGTTTCTCTCTTCATTCTCTATTTAACCAACTGAAAAGATGTGGCTGTGGAATTAACATCGTTTCGAGATTTGTGAAAAAAAAACCGAAACTCAAGCATAACTCAAGTATAACTTAGGAATATACCTAACTTCGTTAATTTAGTTATTCCCAACATCTTTTTGACTAATTACAAATTGCATTACAAATGAAGTAAGAAATAAAATGAAACAACAATTTCATTCAGATTCAAGGCACAAAAAGAATTTCGTCCATCACAATTAACATACTCGAAGACTTAAATCACTTTTCATCTTTACGCGTCAGATCCGCAGACTCGCCATCTTTCAGTTTCTTCTTCAGTTTCTCCAGTTGTTCTCTTTGCTTATTGAAGAAGAATTGCTCTTCCCTAGCAGCTCCGTACTGGCCTAACCCTCCACCAGACTCTTTAATGGAACCCCCTCCACCTCCTCCTTTGCCGACTCCTGATCCTGGACTGCCAATGGGACTAGTGTAGACAACATTGCTGACCAGGGTTTTGGTACCAATCTTCATCCTTTGAGCCCGACCGAAAAGATTATCCAAATCTGAAATCAGAAAGCACCTCTTTAAAATGCTATTCGGTGGGTAAAGCAAGCGACTGAGCATTTTTTTATATTTTTTATTTGAATTTTTAATGAAGATTTATTGTTTGTCAATTTTAATTTGCATTGAACAATGTATTTATCTCCGACTTTTCAGTTTGACTTATATAACATCTGATGTCATTTAAATTTTTTTTAAAGTGACTCTCTATACCAGTCCCAACTGGGAAACCAAAGTTTTATATAAGAAGTTTTCTATCTCAATTTTGACATAGGAAAGTCGCACAAACATGGGCAAAACAGGGTGAATAAAAGCCTGTAAAAAACATGTGACAATAACGAAATTATATGTATTTATATATCATGGGTTATTCTTTAATTACGCAACAAATCAATTAATTAATCACACACACACACACACACACACACACACACACAACACACACACACACAACACACACACACACACACACACACACACACACACACACACACACACACACACACACACACACACACACACACACACACATACATACACAAAAACACACAAAATTTTAAAAATACTTATTGAATTGCTGTGAATTTTGTTTAAAAAAAAAAAAAAGTTGTAACCTAGCCTAAGTATAGTATTGTTGTTAGTAATAATTACTACCAAGATTGCTATGGGAGTGCGAGGTCTTCTGACACAGGCACTTGAAAGCTTAAAAGAAGACCTCAACAACTGAAATATTATTATGTAACCTGATATTGTTACTGACAATAAACAAATTTATTATTATTTATTATTTATTATAATTAATCTTTATTATCTAATCTTAAGAAAAGTACATAGCATTTTCTTATTTTTACAATCAGCAGGTATAAAATTGCAAGCATAAGCGTGTTTATTACTACTTATTTTCTAGTAAGTACATCATT
Source organism: Coenonympha arcania (assembly GCA_036785405.1). Classification (NCBI taxonomy): domain Eukaryota; kingdom Metazoa; phylum Arthropoda; class Insecta; order Lepidoptera; family Nymphalidae; genus Coenonympha; species Coenonympha arcania. Next base: position 5,435,909 of record JAWDAA010000030.1, on the reverse strand, counting down.
AACAGCTCAAATTCACAAGTTAGCGGTAAAAGTGAATTATTAGCGAAACTATAAAAAATAATCGCATTTGTCTCAGTTAATTGCGCACTTTAAATAATTATTTCTTTCACTAATTATTTCCCTTTGTTATAAAATAGAGCAAATGTAGGTAGGGACATCTTTCAGTTAGTGGGGTCCCTTATAGTTAAACATGGGAAAACATAAGGTCCGTTTTACTTTGCAGCTGTTAATAAAAGTCGATCTATACTCGAGATTATTTTAATGATTACTAAATTTGGTGTTTTCTATACTTACAGATCTCTACGGTAGTGTTTCTCACAGTACTATATTTCCATGTCAGGTAGCTATTCCTATATTTAAATTTTTGTGAAATATATTTTGCAAGTGACTACTTCACCCTTCGCCGGGTGATTTTTTAAAGGTGTATTATTTTATATGGAAGATGTTAATATTATCATGTTATTAAATAAATGAACGACGAAGTATAATTAATGACGTTATTAGAATTATTTACATTATTTTACAGGAAGTTACAAGCAAGAAGCCTTGAGGACGGTGTATCAGCACTTAATATCGGAGAAAGTGTCGGAAACATAGACGAATTTACAAAAAAATGTGCTTGTTTCCCTAAATCGGACACAGGAATACCAGTTTCGAAATATTTACCACCCAATACTGAACATGAAAGACTGGTAGTTTACTTGTACAGGAATCGAAAAACAAACCAGTTGACTGCTTTTATACCAAGTTGGAAAAAGCAAGGAATTTTTCCGGATTTGTCATTCGATATTGATGATAAACTTGATCAAATTCCATATGAAGGAATTCCTAATCTATTTCATCAATCTTACTTCCCAAAATCATCTGAAGGAGTACATGTAACCCGATCTCCAGTATCAACTTTGATTCCAAGAGAAGATGGAATGACTACCAGAAATGTTCCTGGTGTGCCTGATGATGGAATATTTAGTAAACCGATATCTGATAATCAAGGAAAACTCAACAAGGTTTCTTTCGTGAATGGTCCTTCCGCAGCATTACCTGTATCTTTACCACGAACAAGTGATAAAATAATACAAGTTTCCAAACCGAAGCAGGAACTCAACTCACCACAGGGAAATTTACAGCTAACTAAAAAAGAAACTTTCATTGGTCCTACGCTATTGCCAAATGACCCACTGAAAAGTCAAAATCAGCCAATGCACGGGGCACCTGTTTTACCAGATGGTATGCACACGCAATATTTTCCGAGGAAACCTATAATAAACGGCAAAAACATACCCGTAACTTTCCCTGAGTTATCCAGTCAGGTACCCCAAAAAGTCAATTTACAATTAGAACGTCAATATCAGCCGATTCAAGGCCCGCTTGATAAAAATTTAAACATTCCGTCGGTCCCATCATTAGGACTTGGAGATCTAGCAAAGTATGATCTGCCTCCATATGTTGGTCTGTTACCACCTTCAAAAACGCATACTGTATTAACTCCTAGTAAGATTGATGCACTTAGCCCAGATAGGCCCAAAGAAACAGTAAATGTCAGATATGATCATCCAATATTTAATGATTGGGTCAATAAACAGATATTAAATATTGAGCCGGAAAGGCCTGCAATGGGAAATCCACTAAATTTTCACTCCCTTAGGTTTTTTCTAATAAGAACTTTGTATGAGAACGGCATTCGCCTTATGGAAGATGGTAACTTTCAAGATGCAAATGGGAATGTTTTAAAACTGGAAAATCTGAAAATACGTCCTATTTTCCTGGGAGATCCAAGGGATTATGAGAAATTAATGTCAACCAATAAATGTGTTATTCCGTATGATATAAAATATTTAGAAGCCGTCCTTTTGACTTTGGAATATCCACCAAGGATATTGGCAGTAATTCCATTGGGAAATCTTTGGGCTTTTACAGACAATATTCAACCACGATTAGGTTGTGTTGGAAACTGTGAACATTGTTCTACATGCCATACAAGTTTCCGATCTGCTGGGTCAGAGGAAGATGAAACATTGAGCAACTTAAATGTTAGAATATCTCTTGATGACAGCAATGAGAGTTTAGAAACATCTGACGCAGTATCTGAGAAACCAGAAGAAAATAACGAAACAAATAAATATATTTACACTGCTCCAAATAAGGATCTGTCTGTGAATGGGGACCCTGAACAAAATAAAGAAACAAAAGATGAAGAAAATGAACTGACAAATTCAAATGACGTAGGAGCAGAATCGAAATCTGGTCTTGGGAATTTTCTAAATATACTAAATCCAACTGGCCTAGGAGGAGTACTCAGTAATATAATTCCAATACCTCATCGTAGAAAAGGTTCAACAGATGATGATAGTACAGCAGAGGTAAACAATAAAAAGGAATTCTTTGACGTTGAGTTGCTCAATAAAGAAGAAGGTGGCAATTTACATGAAACTGATGTAAAGTCTGATACAAAATTAAAAGAAAATGACTCTAAAATAGAAGAGCCCAAAATAATTGATTCTAACAAAAAGTTACTCATGAAAGAAAGTTCAGATTTAAAAGCAGATCAGAACGTATTAATCCTACAGTTAAAACCGAACGACCAAGGAGTTTTAAATGGAGATGTTATTTTCTTAGACAAAGAAAATGGTGTAGTGGAAAAGAAACCGTTAGATGACTTTGAAGTAACGCAGGAAACTATTAAAACGCCTGAAGATGAAGATTATGAAATGTTGACTATCAGAATTGTTGGAGGAAACCCGGCTACTAGTAGTGGGACCCCAGTTATCAGTAGAGGCAGGTCAGGGTTTACTGATCATTAAGGTTATATTATTTTAAAACTTACTTGATCTGAATGTAATTAATTAAGTAACAAAAGTTCGAAACTTTTATGTCGACAGAGTCTTTTTCTAATTCCATCATTTTAATAAGTCAACATCAATATAATAACTGTCACCAAGTTACAAAAATTTGAAAGTTTTTTTAAATAACAGCTTTGGCTAGCGCTCGGATCGGAATGGAAGGTCGCTGGTTCGATTCTCGCTATGGGTCACTTTAGAGCGTTACAATTTCTACTAGCTGACCCGGCAAACGTTGCTTAGCAATTAGGGATATAAAATAAATAGCTTACGACCTACTCTCTGACCTATCGAACATACTATCGAGACAGAAAATTTAATAACAATCGGTCGAGTCGTTTCGGTGTTTGGTGACAAAAATTAACACGAGAATATTAGACTTTTCTATTTCTAAATTTACTCATGTCTGATCCAGAAGGAGACTTCAGCCGCGGATAGTTGCCTTACTTTCCAGCACAACAAGCAATTTAGCGTTCCGGTGCGATACTATGTAAAAAGGTAGGGGTTGCAAAGATCTGGGAACGTCACCTTCTTCCGAGTTAGTACCCACGGTAACAATATCTGCTTCATCGTCACTTACCATCAAGTGCAGAGATTGCAGTCAAGCAACATATCCATTCAAGGCCGTTTTAGTCCAATTCCGAAAACCCATTCTACTAGCTCAATAAAACTTGAAAGCAAAAATATAATAGACTAGCAAACGCCCGCGGCTTCGCTCGCGTTAACTTCTGAGTTACGCTTTACTATGGTGGTTTAATTTACAAAATTCCTGCATTACACACCATTTTGCCCACAAAATTTTCTCTTGCTTCCTGTAATAGTCACATATTGATTTTGAAAAATTCGATCGTCACAAAAAAGTTAAATATGGTGGCCATTTTTAGGGTTCCATACCCAAAGGGTAAAAGCTCTTACTAAGACTCCACCGTCCGTTCGTCCATCCGGCCGTGGTTGCTTGCTACCATGGTAAGACATTTATGTACAAAATTGTGGCCAATTCTTTTAAATTTTTACCAAAAATTCCTTTTCTATGCTCGCTGCGATAATCAGATATCAATTTTGAAAACAATCGGCCCAGTAACAAAAAAGTTCAAAATGGCGGCCACTTTTTAAAATGTTGACTACAAATTCTTTCTCTATGCTTGCTGCCATAGTCAAATATCGATTTTCAAAGCAATCGGCCCAGTAACAAAAAAGTTCAAATTGGCGGCCACTTTTTTAAATTTAGACCACAAATTCCTTCTATATGATTGCTGCCATAGTCAAATATCGATTTTCAAAGCAATCGGCCCAGTAACAAAAAAGTTCAAAATGGCGGCCTATTTTTTAAATTTCGACCACAAACTCTTTCTCTATGCTTGCTGCCACTGTAAAATATCGATTTTCAAAGCAATCGGCCCAGTAACAAAAAAGTTCAAAATGGCGGCCACTTTTTTAAATTTTGACCACAAATTCCTTCTCTATGCTTGCTGCCATAGTCAAATATCGATTTTCAAAGCAATCGGCCCGGTAACAAAAAAGTTCAAAATGGCGGCCACTTTTTTAAATTTTGACCACAAATTCCTTCTCTATGCTTGCTGCCATAGTCAAATATCGATTTTCAAAGCAATCGGCCCAGTAACAAAAAAGTTCAAAATGGCGGCCACTTTTTTAAATTTTGACCACAAATACCTTCTCTATGCTTGCTGCCATAGTCAAATATCGATTTTCAAAGCAATCGGCCCAGTAACAAAAAAGTTCAAAATGGCGGCCACATTTTTAAATTTTCACCACAAATTCCTTCTCTATGCTTGCTGCCATAATCAAATATCGATTTTCAAAGCAATCGGCCCAGTAACAAAAAAGTTCAAAATGGCGGCCACTTTTTTAAATTTTGACCACAAATTCCTTCTCTATGCTTGCTGCCATAGTCAAATATCGATTTTCAAAACAATCGGCCCAGTAACAAAAAAGTTCAAAATGGCGGCTACTTTTTTAAATTTTGACCACAAATTCCTTCTATATGCTTGCTGCCATAGTCAAATATCGATTTTCAAAGCAATCGGCCCAGTAACAAAAAAGTTCAAAATGGCGGCCACTTTTTTAAATTTTGACCACAAATTCCTTCTATATGATTGCTGCCATAGTCAAATATCGATTTTCAAAGCAATCGGCCCAGTAACAAAAAAGTTCAAAATGGCGGCTTATTTTTTAAATTTTGACCACAAACTCTTTCTCTATGCTTGCTGCCACTGTAAAATATCGATTTTCAAAGCAATCGGCCCAGTAACAAAAAAGTTCAAAATGGCGGCCACTTTTTTAAATTTTGACCACAAATTCCTTCTCTATGCTTGCTGCCATAGTCAATTATCGATTTTCAAAGCAATCGGCCCAGTAACAAAAAAGTTCAAAATGGCGGCCACTTTTTTAAATTTTGACCACAAATTCCTTCTATATGATTGCTGCCATAGTCAAATATCGATTTTCAAAGCAATCGGCCCAGTAACAAAAAAGTTCAAAATGGCGGCTTATTTTTTAAATTTTGACCACAAACTCTTTCTCTATGCTTGCTGCCACTGTAAAATATCGATTTTCAAAGCAATCGGCCCAGTAACAAAAAAGTTCAAAATGGCGGCCACTTTTTTTAAATTTTGACCACAAATTCCTTCTCTATGCTTGCCTGTCCTGAAAGGGACGAATGGATTAACAGAACAGATCTCTATGCTTGCTGCCATAGTCAAATATCGATTTTCAAAGCAATCGGCCCAGTAACAAAATAGTTCAAAATGGCGGCCAAAAAATTCAAAATTTTTCCTCCTCAAAATTTGAATCTCGAAAATCCCTTTCTGAATACGAATTCATGATATACCTAATACCAACCTAGGTACCAAATTTCAGATCTCTACGACTTTTAATTTCGCTGGAATCCCTGGAACAACGCAAAAATTACACTTTTGTATGGGAAAATCCCTTAAAAGTGGGATTTTTATCCCTTCCAATTTGAATTTCTGGAATCCCCGTCTTAGTACGAATTCATGACCTAATGTCAATGTAGGTACCAAATTTCAGATCTCTAAGATTTGTAGTTTTTCGGGAATTCCTGGAACAACAAAAAAAAATACAATTTTGTATGGAGAAATCCCTTTAATGTACTATTTCTACCCCTTAAACATGGAATTTCTGGAATCCCCGTCTTAGTACGAATTCATGACCTTATATCTACCTAGATACCAAATTTGAGATCTCTACGACTTTTAGTTTTTCGGGAATTCCTGGAACAACGAAAAAATTTTACTTTTGTATGGGAAATGCCCTTAAATGTATGATTTTTACCCCTTAAACATGGAATTTCTGGAATCCCCGTCTTAGTACGAATTCATGACCTAATATCTACCTAGATACCAAATTTCAGATCTCTACGACTTTTAGTTTTTCTGGAATGCCTGGAACAACGAAAAAATTACAATTTTGTATGGAGAAATCCCTTTAATGTACTATTTCTACCCCTTAAACATGGAATTTCTGGAATCCCCGTCTTAGTACAAATTCATGACCTAATATCTACCTAGATACCAAATTTCAGATCTCTACGACTTTTAGTTTTTCTGGAATGCCTGGAACAACGAAAAAAATTACAATTTTGTATGGAGAAATCCCTTTAATGTACTATTTCTACCCCTTAAACATGGAATTTCTGGAATCCCCGTCTTAGTACGAATTCATGACCTAATATCTTCCTAGGTACCAAATTTAAGATCTCTACGACTTTTAGTTTTTCGGGAATTCCTGGAACAACGAAAAAATTTTACTTTTGTATGGGAAATTCCCTTAAATGTATGATTTTTACCCCTTAAACATGGAATTTCTGGAATCCCCGTCTTAGTACGAATTCATGACCTAATATCTACCTAAGTACCAAATTTCAGATCTCTACGACCTATAGTTTTGGTGGAATCCGTGGAACAACCAAAATACCTCATTCTTTTATATATATAGATAGGTAAACGAATTATTTTCTAAATATTTATACTATTTTTTATTTTTTATTTAATTGGTTCAGCAACAGCTCATTAGGATTTACTAAATAAGATGCAGTACCTTATACCTAGCCTTAATGCTCAGCCTAATAAAATTGGCTCAGGACTGGTCTGGTGGGAGGCTATGGCCGTGGCTAGTTACCACCCTACCAGCAAAGACGCACCGCCAAGCGACTTACCGTTCCGGTGCGATACTTGTAGAAACTGTTGGGGTAAAACTTACCCTTCCAAGTTAGTACGATGACACCTTAGGCTGTGCATCATCACTTACCATCAGGTGAGATCGCAGTCAAGTACTAACTTGTATAGAGTAAAAAAAAGCAATAAATAACTCTAGTAGTACAGGTACAGAAATTATTTAATGGTAAATGTTCAAGTGCGATCTTATAATGTAAAAATCCGAACTCCACGCGGGAAAAGTTGCGTGATTATCCTAATATTATGGAGTTTGATGAGCTTCCTTATATTTAATCATAATAAATATCATAGTTGTATTATAACTTGACGAGCTCCTTGATGCAGTTGGTACTTTCGAATTTTAAAATGACACTTTTTGTATGAAAATTAAAATCTAGACGATTGTCTTTTAATACTAAATAGGCTAGGGTCGTTTGGGGGCTTTGGCCCTCTTACTTAATTACTCGTACCCTTAATGGCTTACCGGCAAAGGTGCACTGCCAAGAGATTTAGCGTTCCGGTGCAATGCTGTGTAGAAATGAAAAATGTTGAAAACTCTGTTTTCAGTCAATGTATCAATGCAAAGACGTAGTTTATAAGTATTAATTAATACGTGTTTAACATTATTTGTTTCGTTAGAGGAAATTCAAGATAATATTATCCCGTTTTTGAAAAAAAAAACTTATTTTTAGATAAATAGGCGCCATCTATGTCCACTACTACGTAACACCACGAGGACCGCTGACCGCCTGCTGGAAAATGTAAGCCTGCCATTTATATTACAGTAGACAAACTACAATGTACCTTTTCGTCGTAGTACTGCTAATCTCCGTTAGATGTCACGTCATAAGAATTTATGTTTGTTACTTCATACGATAGATGGCAATGAATTGAAGAAATACATCGTGAATACTTATTTTATACTTTTGGATACTTCTTTCTTATTTTAATTTGCTTTATGTTGCCTACCTAAACCTTTAAAAATTTTATCGTATATCAATGTCATGCTAACCAAAAAAAATCAAGTCAAGCAGGTCGTGGACATCCTAGGTAGGTACTACCAGTGTACACTGTACAGCTGCTAAGCGCAACGAGATTTGAGTCTCGGTCTTGCACTGAGTGGCTGATCACATCACAGTTCACATTCACAGTCACACAGACGGGCGACGGCAGACCACAGTCAGTGACCGAATCAAATCGCGGGAGGAGTGTCGCTGCCTTGCGCTAAAAATACAATTTTATCGAAACAGTCGGCTTTAAAAAACAAACATCCAACTGGGATTTCTGTGACAAACATGAACTAAAGTTGAAACAAAAAAATTGAGGCGTCTGCGGGTTTACCTGCGCTTCTATTTTCGAGATGTTTTCGAGTCGTGTTTTGTTGTTTTGATAAATAAAGAATAACTTAGTTGTGATTACTGATTTCGCGGTATTCTTGCGGGTCGCTGCAGTTGTGGATTTACTGTGTTGTAGTTATGAAAGGATGTTAGTAGTTTATTGAACAAATACTTACCGGTGCTGCAGGTGTTTTGAAATTGGATGGAATCGCACTACTGGTAAGTTGAGCTTTGTTTATCGTACAATTAAAAGGTAACTTAAATGTAACTTAACATCAAACATCAAGGTAGCCTTTCAAGTTAGCAAATTATAAATACCTTTAGGTTGTCGATCTTTTATTACTTTTGACATAATAAATAAGATATTTCTGGGCTAATTTTTACAACAAGTAAAAAAATTAATTTGTTATGACGGTAAACTTAGGCAAGTTCTACTTTGAGAATTTCAAAATAGCGCGTTTTAATCTTAATTTAATTCTTGTTTTGAAATCGGCAAGATCCTTGTTTAAACCGGTTGCGGGTATAAGGACAGGTAATCCCACTTCTGATAGTAGTAATGATTTTAGACTTATTTTACAATTAAGAATTAGGCCGAAATATCGGCGAAACCAAACCATAATAATATTATAATCGTAAATTTCATTATCTTACCTTATTATATCGTATTACTAGCAAACGCCCGCGGCTTCGCTCACGTTAACTTCTGAGTTATGCTTTACTATGGTGGTTTAATTTCCAAAATTCCTGCATTACACACCATTTTGCCCACAAAATTTTCTCTTGCTTCCTGGTAATAGTCACATATTGATTTTGAAAAATTCGATCGTCACAAAAAAGTTAAATATGGTGGCTATTTTTAGGGTTCCGTACCCAAAGGGTAAAAGCTCTTACTAAGACTCCACCATCCGTTCGTCCATCCGGCCGTGGTTGCTTGCTACCATGGTAAGACATATAAGTACAAAAATGTGGCCAATTCTTTTAAATTTTTACCAAAAATTCCTTTTCTATGCTCGCTGCGATAATCAGATATCAATTTTGAAAACAATCGGCCCAGTAACAAAAAAGTTCAAAATGGCGGCCAATTTTTTAAATTTTGACTACAAATTCCTTCTCGATGCTTGGTGAAATAATCAAATGTCGATTTTCAAAGCAATCGACCCAGTAACAAAAAAGTTCAAAATGGCGGCCACTTTTTTAAATTTTGACCACAAATTCCTTCTCTATGCTTGCTGCCATAGTCGAATATCGATTTTCAAAGCAATCGGCCCAGTAACAAAAAAGTTCAAAATGGCGGCCACTTTTTTAAATTTTGACCACAAATTCCTTCTCTATGCTTGTTGCCATAGTCAAATATCGATTTTCAAAGCAATCTGCCCGGTAACAAAAAAGTTCAAAATGGCGGCCACTTTTTTAAATTTTGACCACAAATTCCTTCTCTATGCTTGCTGCCATAGTCAAATATCGATTTTCAAAGCAATCGGCCCAGTAACAAAAAATTTCAAAATGGCGGCCACTTTTTTAAATTTGACCACAAATTCCTTCTCTATGCTTGCTGCCATAGTCAAATATCGATTTTCAAAGCAATCGGCCCAGTAACAAAAAAGTTCAAAATGGCGGCCACTTTTTTAAATTTTGACATCAAATTCCTTCTCTATGCTTGCTGCCATAGTCAAATATCGATTTTCAAAGCAATCGGCCCAGTAACAAAAAAGTTCAAAATGGCGGCCACTTTTTAAAATTTTGACCACAAATTCCTTCTTTATGCTTGCTGCCATAGTCAAATATCGATTTTCAAAGCAATCGGCCCAGTAACAAAAAAGTTCAAAATGGCGGCCTATTTTTTAAATTTTGACCACAAACTCTTTCTCTATGCTTGCTACCACTGTAAAATATCGATTTTCAAAGCAATCGGCCCAGTAACAAAAAAGTTCAAAATGGCGGCCACTTTTTTAAATTTTGACCACAAATTCCTTCTCTATGCTTGCTGCCATAGTCAAATATCGATTTTCAAAGCAATCGGCCCAGTAACAAAAAAGTTCAAAATGGCGGCCACTTTTTTAAATTTTGACCACAAATTCCTGCTCTATGCTTGCTGCCATAGTCAAATATCGATTTTCAAAGCAATCGGCCCAGTAACAAAAAAGTTCAAAATGGCGGCCAAAAAATTCAAAATTTTTCCTCCTCAAAATTTGAATCTCGAAAATCCCTTTCTGAATTCGTCATGATATACCTAATACTAACCTAGGTACCAAATTTCAGATCTCTACGGCTTTTAATTTCGCTGGAATCCCTGGAACAACGCAAAAATTACACTTTTGTATGGGAAAATCCCTTTAAAGTAGGATTTTTATCCCTTCCAATTTTAATTCCTGGAATCCCCGTCTTAGTACGAATTCATGACCTAATGTCAATGTAGGTACCAAATTTCAGATCTTTACGACTTGTAGTTTTTCGGGAATTCCTGGAACAACAAAAAAAATTACAATTTTGTATGGAGAAATCCCTTTAATGTACTATTTCTACCCCTTAAACATGGAATTTCTGGAATCCCCGTCTTAGTACGAATTCATGACCTAATATCTACCTAGATACCAAATTTCAGATCTCTACGACTTTTAGTTTTTCTGGAATGCCTGGAACAACGAAAAAAATTACAATTTTGTATGGAGAAATCCCTTTAATGCACTATTTCTACCCCTTAAACATGGAATTTTTGGAATCCCCGTCTTAGTACGAATTCATGACCTAATATATTCCTAGGTACCAAATTTAAGATATCTACGACTTTTAGTTTTTCGGGAATTCCTGGAACAACGAAAAAATTTTACTTTTGTATGGGAAATACCCTTAAATGTATGATTTTTACCCCTTAAACATGGAATATCTGGAATCCCCGTCTTAGTACGAATTCATGACCTAATATCTACCTAGATACCAAATTTCAGATCTCTACGACTTTTAGTTTTTCTGGAATGCCTGGAACAACGAAAAAATTACAATTTTGTATGGAGATATCCCTTTAATGTACCATTTCTACCCCTTAAACATGGAATTTCTGGAATCCCCGTCTTAGTACGAATTCATGACCTAATATCTACCTAGATACAAAATTTCAGATCTCTGCGACTTTTAGTTTTTCTGGAATGCCTGGAACAACGAAACAAATTACAATTTTGTATGGAGAAATCCCTTTAATGTACTATTTCTACCCCTTAAACATGGAATTTCTGGAATCCCCGTCTTAGTACGAATTCATGACCTAATATATTCCTAGGTACCAAATTTAAGATCTCTACGACTTTTAGTTTTTCGGGAATTCCTGGAACAACGAAAAAATTTTACTTTTGTATGGGAAATACCCTTAAATGTATCATTTTTACACCTTAAACATGGAATTTCTGGAATCCCCGTCTTAGTACGAATTCATGACCTAATATCTACCTAGGTACCAAATTTCAGATCTCTACGACCTATAGTTTTGGTGGAATCCGTGGAACAACCAAAATACCTCATTCTTTTATATATATAGATAAGGTTAACCTACCTACTTAGTTAGTTTTTAGAGTTCCGTACGTCTGAAGAAATAACGGAACCCTTAAAAGATCACTTAATTGTCCGTCCGTCTGTCCGTCTGTCTGTCTGTCTGTCTGTCTGTCTGTCTGTCTGTCTGTCTGTCTGTGTCACTGTGTGTGTTATTTCGTAGGTGCTAGTTGAGCAGCGTTCGTAAAAAGTTGTATGAAAAACCATTTCTGTTGTATCAAAGGTTTTATGGCTTGCAAACAGAAAGCTGTTTTTTTTTTCATAAAAAAAACGCATGAATTCTTAAAGACTTCATTTGTTTTTTTCTCGAACATAATATTTTTCGTTGTTCGTGATTGATTTTGAAAATTTCTGCCTTGATACTGGTCTACCTATCTACTTAGTTTAAACTTACGCGCATTGTTTTGAGAAAAGTCAACAAGCTTTTGCCACAACTAGGCATTGATGGACTCACCTCACTTAACTTTCGTCCACCAATGCCTCTTTTGCTGGCCGCTCCAGTAATGTACTAAATCAGAAGTACTAGTATCTACCGTACCGCAAAATGCAAAACTGCAAATGCCGCGGCCTTGCCATCTCAGAGTAATTGGTAGTTAGAGCTCGCAAAACTTGTTTGGAATAATGACATAATTTAGTTTGACATTAGAGATTGGTATCTAATAATACAACATGTAGATATTTGAATCGGCACCCATGTAAAGATTGCCATATAGATACCCACTAAATAGGAATAATTAAAGTATTTATCTTTGAGCAAATTACCTATCTGCTTTAACGGCGTAGAAGCCGTATTTACGCGATTTTGAATGAAGTTTTATTTGAAAACTATAAAGACAATTACTTTCAAATTTAAACGTTAGTTGATTTAGGTACGTAAAAAGTACCTAAGGTAATATTATTAGTTTCCAATCATCCTTAGGGCCTTATTAATGCATCATACGAGTGACTCTACCGAAGGCAGGTGTCGTCGAAACAGACACTTTTCGTGGAACGTCTGGTAGGCATTTTTATAGTACTAACTAGATAGCTAGGGTATTTACTTGAATGCGTAGTTGCACGATCTTCTTTGCTTTAGATGGGTAAACCAGCGAAGTTGCTTTTTTTCTTCTCCATTGATGTTAGGGACTAGGGTCGGCTAATCACTAGGCTCTAGCATAGACATAAATAGGCATAGGTAACTATAATTACCTGGACTTAAGTACCTATTACTTATTCCGAAACGATGACTTTTCTCCACAATACAGTTGCAGATATTCACCCACAATGCAGTCTTTCTTTAGATTAGAAAAGAATTTACAGTTTGTAAGCCCATAACCTATAGTAAATTGAAGATGTTTTGAACATTTTTCTTGCAGCCTCTCACAGAAACGTCCTGTCGCCGTTTGATAAACAATCCCTTCATTGTACAATCATGTCCATTAGTGGTAAAATCTACACAATCAGAAAGCAATGTATTTACAATATAAACCTAAACTATGCATATTATATTATGACATTTTAGATCAAGGATGACTGCATTTCTTGCGATGACCAACCGATAAGCGGAAATAAACAAGTTTTTGTTTATTTTGATTTTGGTATGATGTGGGATGTGGTCCACATCATGTGGAGCAAGTTTTTGGAATACAATTTGACGTGAGGACGCATTCAAACCTTGCACTTTGACCGTATGGTCGTAAAGAGTTTTACGGACTAGACTAAACACTAACTCTCTTATTAAAAACTCTCTTATCCAAATCCCGGCTGCCAAGGATCCCGATAGATCTCTTACGCATTACATAAGGTTATCTATTATTGAATTTAATTATATTATAAGTTGTAGATATGTTCTTAAAAATATAAAACAGCATCTTGCTATTCTCGTTCATAATTTATTGAGGAAATAATATTCCAACGGAATTAGATAAAATCACCACAGAGGCGTTAGTTGTCTCTATACTGTCTCATATTTCCCTTACAGTAGGTATAGATACTCGTATCGCAATCCACGACGACGCGCCCCACTCCGTCAAAATCCTTGATGTTTCTTTCGATTCGTACAGAGTTTGACAGAGTGGGACGTGTCGTCGTGGATTGAAATAGCTATAGGTATATTATTATGATTAATTATGTGTAGCTGAATTTAATAAAAAAAAACAATCCAAGAAATCATCTAAGAATAAGGTATCGATTCTTTTTATCGCCAAAAAGTTAAATCCGATCACTCGAAGGTAGTTTTTCTTAACGACACTGTGGCGCCATATCTATCGGATTTCTTGGCTTGAATTTTAAGTCGGAGACATCCGTTCCATAACCTTTTTTGTTGAATAAATGGTTGTTTTTCTCGATCCTAAGTAATCTGTGTTGGCAAATTATTTTTTGTTCTTGTAGTTTTTTTGGTGTCATGTTGTTTAGATAATGCATTTCTTAAGGTTCTCGAATTTATTGTTAGCAAGCCGCAAATCTTTACTAATAATTTATTTAGGTAGGTCCCAAGTCCCAGCCTAATCACTAAGGCCTAGATCTAAGGATTGTATTTATTATTCAGGGTACTGGGCAAACCAGTATTATTACACGACTGCCCAAATAAGGAGTGTAATATTTTTAGGGTTCAGGTATGTTTGTATGTATGTATGTGAGTTTATTTATTCCACCATAACTTCTTAACGGCTGAAGAGATTTGGACATAATATGGGGTATCGTTAGAATCCTAACATCACTCCGAGTAACATAGGAAATTTTTTTTTTCTGAAAAAAGTAGTAATACAATAGAGCAGTCGTGTTTTTTTTTTATTTTTTTTTTTATTATTTTCTTGCTTTGAAGACATTAGGTACTGATTGCTAAATTTAACTAAGTATTCTTAAAATACTAGAGGTTTTGTTGTTTACATGAATACTTATGTACTTACATCATAAGAATTAAGAAACGTAGGTATATGATAACATAACGGGGGATGCAGTTTATTCACAGTTTGAAGAGGGCAGAGGCGCAGAATATCTTTAAACTGTGGTTTAGGTTGCAGCTACATAATGTAAAGAACCCTCGGTGCGCGAGCCCGTTTCCCACTTGTCCGGTTTTTTACATTTATACAACCAAACTCCATTTTTAGGGTTTTACTTGTAAAAATGGAACCCTTGTTTATATTGTATGTACCTATTGTCTTGTCGCAGCAGAAAATTTTACTTTTTTTTATAGACAGAAAATGCCTAACTCATGTCGCATACCCCTTCGACAGGGGATACGAAGGGGTTATGTGAGACTTACACCCATTAAAAACTGTCTGTTCCTACGACAAACCTTCTGGCGGGAGTACGGGATTCACTATCGTATTCACCGCGCTCCCGCCAGGTCTCGACTCTCGACCAGCCACCTCAGCAGCAAGTCCCATAATTGTCGGCAGCCTGGCCGCTGCTGGAACCGTCTGAAGGTCGCGCCTGTATTTGTTTGCTCGCCATCTCCTGGCCTGTCTATATTTGACGGACGGCCCCTAACGTCCATCACCCGCAGGCCGGCAACTCATGGAGAAAATTTCACTTGCAGTATTAGTACCTACGGAACCATCAATGAAAACTGACAACCTACTTATTGTTTGGCTTGGTATGTAATTTAGGTAATTTTCACCTTGAATTTGTTTTGTTAAGAAATCGATTTGCCACGAACAGTCGTCGCGACGCGAAATCAGTTCATCATTTCGAAAATTGTATTTCATCACGGTTATCTCGTTACATCGGTTTCATTACTTGTTATTATTGTAATAAATTCATCATCTTTTTTATTTTTATTCTATACAAGTTAGTACTTGACTGCGATCTCACCTGATGGTAAGTGATGATGCAGTCCAAGATGTTATCGTACTAACTTGGAAGAGTAAGTGAATTTACCCCCCACGGTTTCTACCCAGCATCGCACCGGAACGCTAAATCACTTGGCGGTGCGTCTTTGCTGGTAGGGTGGTAACTAGCCACGGCCAAAGCCTCCCACCAGACCAGACCTGAGCCAATTTAGAAATTATAAAATACCAAAGTGGCCCGTGGCGGGAATCGAACCCGCGACCTCAAACTCGAATCCGAGCGCGCCGCCACTGCGCCAGGGAGGTCGTCAGATCTGTCAGTATCTGCGGGACGGGAATTCAATAAGATTTTTTTAAATTCTGTTTCTTGTGACGAAGAAGTTGAGGCAGCGATGCCTGCCAAATTCAATTATCATATAATTTTGCTTAAAAGTGTAGATTTTAAGAAATTACTCGTTTTGAATGGAAGCAGGCACTATTTTGCGGAAATCCATAATTAGCAGGACAGATTAATTTGTTTTGCTATAATCCGCTACGTATCCATCCAATCCAAGAGTCTAAATATCCATCCAATAGAGGCCTAGCTCTGTCAACAATTTTCATACCTACGTAATCTATTCAAAATTCGTAGGAACCTACAGCAAATCGAACTTTAAATTTTATCGCCCGCACCAGTTATTTATGCATATCGAAACGATGTATTGTTATTTAAAATGTTTCAGATGATAAATCTAAAATGCTGAATGCCGATTCAACAAAGCCTTGCGATCGTGGATGCACGATCTATTTTCAATGACGAATCCGAAATACCAACGTCCATCATTCGAGATGATATTTAATATTTATTCACGAATCACGATGATAATATTTGCAGATGATTGATATTTAAGTATTTGTGTTGCATAGCTAGCTAGCAATATATTATGGTGGCTATTTTTTACACATTAAATAGTAATTAAAAAGATCTAATTGCGATTGAAATGTGCAGTTTTTAATAGATAATGATAACTAGTGTTGCAGTGTGATAAATTAAGTCGATATTAGTTACAGGCAGCACTTACGATGCCTACTCAGCATCAGAAATATTTGTCAACAAACCAACGTTCGATGGATATTGACCAAAACACCAATTCTCACTAGATCCTCTTTTAGACATTTTGCCTAATAAATCAAAACCTCTCAAGCAAAAATAAAAGTAAAAATCTGTTTTAAAATATACAAGAAACGCATTTTCAATATGATTCCCCACTCGATATTGTTAGGTCAATTTGAAATTTCGACGCCCCGGTTTTCCCGCTCTTTTACAAAAAAATAAAAACGATTATCAACGCAATAAGATAGCCGTAACTTGGGGTCACCATTATCTACAACTATTCCCAATTTCATGTAGATAGCTTTAATATAGTTACTGCAATAAAGGGTCATGACCGACCGACGGACTACGAAATTATCCTATAAAGGGTTGCGATTTTTCTTTTTGAAGTACGGAATTCTAAAAACGAATACCTTAGGTACCTATAGTTCTTTTTATAATTGATAGGCTTGCGCTTGACTACAATCAAGTCTGATGAACAGAAATGATGAGGTCTAGGATGGAGCGCGCTTGCCTATAAAATGCCTATTCACTCTTCTCTTGAAGACACCCAGATTATATTTTGCTGGGAACACGGAAGCAGAAAGGGTGTTCCACACCTTAGCGGTTCGCAACAACCACATAAGGATGCCACTTCTCTCGACGTCTCGCCGCGTGGTTCTATGGTAGATACAGTGAAGGAGGCACAAGGTTGTGGAGTTCTTGAGTTAGTCCTTCTTATTGTCAAAGTGAACAACTGTGCAATCATCTCATTGTCGCCGAACAATATTAGTTGGTTAAAGGATTAACTGCCAATAGCTCGTGCTTCAAATGGACAGACGGACGGGAAGACGCGACTTACGAATGATCAGACTGTTGGAGGGCAATTTAGAAGATTAATACAGTTCGGCCAGTTGGTCAGAGCGTGTGATCAAAATCAACAATGTAGCTTGGTAACAATTTATACCATAATACAAAATGTTAACAAAAAAATACGACTTTAACTCAAACTACCCTTGAAGTACATCCTTTCCAATGAACAAAGAATCCTCAAAATTGATTCACCCAGTCGAAAGTTATGAGGTAACAAAGTTCTTGAAATCAAATTGAATATAACAAATATCTATTATTTTAAATGTCTCAATATAAGTAATCAAAAGTAAAGTTGAAATTCTAAAAACAATATTGTTTTTATAAGAAGTATTCTATAGATAAATAATGCTCACTTAAATAAAGGATTTAGCGCAACACCTATGACCTCCGGTAATACTTAATGATGTTCTTAGTTGCTAAATTTATGCAATCTTGAAGGCTTCAATAGAAATAAAGCGTATCTCGGGTACCTAGTACAATATTTTTTACAGTTAAATACAGAAAACTAATAATAACACCTTTGGCTTTAGGACCCCCGTTTATCACTTTCCTAGTAAGTAAACGACAATACCTGCGGCTGAATCTTCAATTACCATCAAAGTACAATATGGACTTGTACTAATTGAGTGAAAAAACTATGATCCCGACCGATTCGGCAAATTTTATCGCTGACAAATTAAATTTCTTACGCTCCGTCCCTTTATCACTTTTCTGTCTCAAACTCGCAATTGAGGAAGCCTACATGCTTGCGAGTTCTCCGTTATGTCCTCAAAGTTGAGTGAAGCCAGCATGCGTCATGGCCAAATTCATTATCAGAACAGAGACCTGCGCCCAGTAAGGTTTAGTAAAAACGCCCTAAAACACGTACAGAAAAAATCATGTCTATCATTCCGCCTCTTAAACAATGCATCGTTGACTGCACTTCGCTGATTAGATTCGCTATCAAATTAAATTTCTTAACCTACTATAACGCTCCATCCCTGTTATCACTTGTCTGTCCCAAACTCGGAATTGAATATCCCGATGAATCCCGATCCCGATGCTTGCGAGTTGTCCATAATTTTCTCAAAGTCAAACCTGTATTATTTGAATAGAATGCCCCAAGGCCAAATACATCACAACAGAGACTTGCAAGTAAGGTATACTAAAAACACGCTAAAACACATACAGAAAAAATCATGTCAATCATTTCGCCTCTTACACAACGCATCATCTTCATGCAATCATTCCATTGTTACCAAACAATATATGTGGGTTACAGGATCAACTGCCAATAGGCCGGGCCCGTCGCCACAGACTGGCTGGCAGGAAGGAGCAATTTACGAAACGCAACAGCGATCGGGTCCGGGGGTCAATTGGACGTCGGGCAGCTCGTTGAGATCGATTTTGACGCTTAGATGATTACTTCATGACGTTAATTTGGGTTTTCCTTGGTAGAGTCTATTAGTGGAATGATTCTTGTTCTCCGGTTAGGACTATACAGAAGGCCATAGGGAAAACCCAATATCCCGCATATGCGAACTACCGCAAAAACTGTGCGATACCGTCTGACAGGAATTAAAAACACAAAAAAAAAATAGAGATTTAGGCGAATTTTAAGTACTGTCTATTTATAAAAGTGAACTTTTTCGATCCCAGTAATTCATATCCTCAATATTAGGCAATTTAATTAGAAAGGCAATTCAGAAAAATGTCTCTTACTGGGCAAAAAATTAAGGCGCCTCTGGGCAATATCTATTACAAAGCCGATAGTAAGTTGGAAAATTTGACGCAGTCATACGTACGATCATACGATGTATAAATAAGATTAAAATGTGCGATTTCAAAATGATGGAATACTGTGAACAAAAACATGAAAACTTTATAGTGCTTAACAAAAATTAGATCAACTAAAAATTGTTCCGTTTGAAAGAATTTTTTGCCGAGCGTAACACCACTCGATAGGTAACGAATCAAAGAATTTATAACACTTATTATTATAGTTAAACATACGGCCGTGGCCACGACAGCCACGCCCCGAATTCTTTTCAAAAACCAAATTCTCACTTGTACTATTTAGAAAGTAGCTTAAAATTCTTTCACAATTTCGCTCCACTTCTGTCTCCGCAATGCATTTAATAGTTGCATTTTGTGTTACGTTAGCTTGCTTTTAAATATGATGAACTTGACCGCTTAACAGACTCAATAGAAACTTGGACACGGCTGCCGTAAAAAACCAGCTTTGCAAAAGAAACGCCTACCTTTACAATCTATCGAGGCAATTTTACTTGGACAAAGGTTGAAGAGTTCATATTCAACTAACCTTAACTCTAATTCCAGTGTGTTACGCATTTCCAATGTGTTATCGTGTGTTACAATTTCCCGTGTGTTATGGTCTATGGTTATGGCACACTTTTTGTGAGCCGCACCCATGACGATATTTAAGCCTATTTCTAAGATGCTATCTAATTTATCTTTTAAATAAATCCACAGAAAACAAATAAAGATTTCAGTCACCTACTGAACTTCTAACGTATTCCTGAATTTCATGGAAGGCTTTAGATAGAATACATTAGATATAATAACAGATTAATGATCTGTCTGCAGGTGCAGAGTCTGTAAACATAAGTATTTAACAAAAAATCTTCCGTCCTTAATACCCTACGTAGGCTTAAAACTAAATAGCAATTACAAGAAATAAATGTATTGTCATTAATTACAATGACAGTCAAATGTTCAAAATTCATAAATAATGTTAACGCAAATTGT
This sequence comes from Coenonympha arcania, assembly GCA_036785405.1. Lineage (NCBI taxonomy): Eukaryota > Metazoa > Arthropoda > Insecta > Lepidoptera > Nymphalidae > Coenonympha > Coenonympha arcania. The sequence goes on along the minus strand of JAWDAA010000030.1, from coordinate 5,415,539 downwards.
AAAGATGGGTAATAAGACGCGAGGTCCAACGCCATATTAAAATTCCCCTAAAGGTCAGCGATTTCGAAATGCTGATCATCTTCGGGTCTGGCATTACAGAAGGGCTATTCACGTAACGTTTTCACTGAGTGATGTGAAACAAAAAATAAAAAAAAATAACATGAGGTCTATTATACTCTTTCCATTCATTTATTTTTTCTTTGACACATGAAACAGATAAAACAATAGCGAGGGACCAGAAAGAGACAACTTTACCTTTATCACTCTCTGGTCCCTCGCAATTGCTATATCAGTTTCATATGATTTTAAGTGTCAAAGAGAAAATAAACGAATGGAAAGAGTATAGTTAAGAGTGTAAAATTGAATGTATAATAAGACAGAGAAAATTGAATGTGTAGAGTTTATGCTCACAAAAAATGTTTTGATTTCAATATTTTCTGCATATATACGTAAATGCCATCACCTTTTAAAACATTTCACTTCACGAAATGCCGATGCGTTACGTGAATAGCCCCTCAGTAATAAATTGCACTTTGTTATTTAACTCAAAAACATGACCTCTGGTGGCCATGACTGTTTCGTTTCGAGTTATAAGTTGCACTTACAATAGGTACTGAAGAAGATTTATTGTGTAGTGAATTTTCAAATTTTGTGTAATTTGATAGTGTCAACTTTGCCCTTGTTACAACTTGCAACTAAATATTTTAAGGAAAACAAGACGGCTTGAGAAGAAAGCAGAAGGAAAACTTTTCATTCTTAGAGGAAACCCGTGTCTATGAGTGGGCTATGTAAAGGGGCTGAAAATAATTTCTTCTTCACTTTAACCTTCATGCAATAGACTCTTAATTTGGGAAATAAAACAAACCAATTAAGCTGATTCTGCAAAGTAATGGGCATAGCTATGGAAGAAATAGATACATATTTCTAAACAATACCTACAGTCTATATTTAGCATTTCGTTAGAGCAAATAAAAATGTCTTGCACACATTAAGATCAATTACCGAGTTACTAGAGCGCAGGCCATAAATGCTGCATAAGTATATGCTTCCAATTTAATGGTTGTTTCCCAAAACCACATTTAATGGAAAATTCGACCTTCAAAATGGAGAAACATTGCATTCAAGTCAAATTTTTAATTCAATTATACGGGTAAGAATGTCGAAGATTATTATAGCAAATTCACATGATCAAAACAATGTCCAGCACATGGAAGGAGAATGCTTTTTTGACAGGGTTTTTAATTTGAACAGCCATTGCGTCCTATCTATTTAGTATTTACCACCCATTGTGAAATTTTGATTACATAATTTATTCCAAGCTTATTTCAAAAAGTCCCCATTATTTTCAAAACTATCCAACACGAACCACGTCTTCTATCGAAGTTCTTGTTGGTCGTTCACTCTTGACAGGCTGATGGTCGTGGTTATAATCGTTATATTTTAAACGACTGTTTCATCTTCTATCTGAGTAATTCATCCGAATTCGTCCGGTTGCCTGTTTAGCGGTTTTTTACAGGATATACTTTGGGGAGTGAACTCCACAATTTAGTACCTCCTTCGCCTTTCTCCCACAGAACTGGAAGACACCAAGAGAAGTGGCATCCTTATGTGGTTGATGTCCAGCGAACTCGAACGAAACGTTTTTCTTCCACGTTTCTGATACGTACCGCTAAGGTGTGAAACATCCTTTCAGCTTCTGTGTTCCCAGCCAAGTACAACCTAGATGCCTTCAAGAGAAGAGTGAATAGGCATTTTCTAGGCAAGCGCGCTCTACCCTAGGCCTCATCATATAGTGTCCATCAGACTTAATTGTAGTCAAGCGCAAGCCTATTTCTAGTAAAAAAAAATCGTCTGAATTGTAGAATTTCAACGAGTAATTTCGCGATTGTCCTTCACAAAATCCAATTAAAATCGAACCTGACCATCCGATTCTCAGTAAAGAATATTAACCTGCCTTGACTTAAGGTTACTTTAGGGTTTCTGAGCAAGCAACCCGTCAGTCGTGTGACATGGCTTAACGTCTTTCCATAATAGGCTTTATCATCATAGCATTACGGTTGTATTCGTTCTATTCAGTACAAACTTACTCACCACTTGCATACCAATCAAGTCTTGCCTTAACTTTTTCGACGTATTTATATTCATACCCATGTTTCACGAGTAATGTTGTACCTTCTAAATAGTAATATCCTATTTTAGTGTTTCCTGCTTTCATTTTAAAGGTGAATGTTGCATAAAACTTTCGTGATTGAGTCTCTACCCTACTAGGAAGTTCCAAAAGCTTGTGCTGCATTATCAACACAACGTTTAGCACCAAGTTCTGTTAGTTGTCCTGTTTTTTAGTTAATACACTCTTGCATTAGATTGTTTTCTTTTGGATTTTTTTTTCATGATTGATTTTCATCATTCTAATTTTTATCATTGAATGGATGCAGGCTTTAATTTGCGGAAATCCTTAATTAGCAGGACAGATAAAATTGTTTTGCTATAATCCGCTGCTTGAAAAGAATCTGTGTGGTCCAATATGCAGGAACACCTTCCACATGAAATACGATACACAATTCTTCCAACAATTTCTTGATGTTTACTTCTCACCGCGAAAATGCACAGTTCTCTACAATTTTGCATTGTGAAGTGAACATCTCCTGAGGATGTCCCAGTGTCGGGACGAAACGTGCGTCGAAGAAAGTGTTGAAATAATTGTGTATGGTGTTTCATGATGGCGGTGTTCCTGCATCTAGGATCATACAGATTCTTTTCAAGTAGCGGATTTGCAAAACAATTTAATCTGTCCTGCTAAATTTTTGTTAGGTTCATTTCAATAAAGACTGGATGTTACTCCAGTCCAGTGCTTCTCTCTGTTATCATGACGATTGTCAGTTGTGTGAAACAGGTTTGACTTGCAAAATCCTTTTTAGAACTCGTCCTTAAGAATTTCTGACAGCAATTATCCAAACTTGGACTAACACATTACGTCTTTTGGTCTCGTATATTCGCATTTATTTGTGAATTCATGTGATTTAGGTATAATATGCTACATAATATGTATTTTTATTTTCCATCCTGATCGCACAAAAGTATCATGGAATCAATCGATGTTTTCTTTTGTACTTTTTTTTTTTTGTTGTATTTTACTCAACCAACCAATTTGACTTTGAATTTTCAATACAAAGTAATCTTAAGTAAACAGTTTTCAAGATTTTGCAATCAAGTAACTAAGATTCAGAGCACGTCAGACATATTTTAATCTTAGTTATCACAACTATGATCTAAACATGTTTGTAGTCTATTTATGTTTAAAATGTGCTTCTAGTTTGTTTGCTGTCTTAAAACCCAAGCTCATAGATATCTCAAAACATGTCCTATGTGAAACAAAATAATTCCATATGTAAAATAAAACGAAATGGAATGAACTCAAAAAAATGTATAGAAATGACATATTAAATCGATCACGTGACTTGTCGAAGGCAATTTATGGGACTTTTTGAATTACGTTCCATATCTATAGGTATGGGGCGATCGATAGGGTAAGCGTATTTCCGTTCTGTACAAAGCCATTGCAAGAGTGTGAAACTAATCGCGTATAGTCTGTAAATCACTTTTAAATCGTATGGCTAAAACCATAAATGATGTCATCCCTAAAATTCTTTGGCGACTTCATCTAAGTAACAGACCTCATGCTCAGATCTGTTACTTAGATAAAGTACGAGTGTCGAGTACATTTCCACATTTCCATTTTTGTTGTTTTGCTCAATAATATGCGTGTCTTGAATATCCTACTTCGCCATAATAATGACATAAGCTATAAGTAATATCGTCAGTATATCGTAAAGACTAAAGCCTCCTAATAAACTAACAATAATGTGCCGAAAATAACCACTGTAGTGATTTTAGATGTTAGGCTTAAAATCTCAGTAAGTGATCTCAAAACCTAGTGTTAGTTTGCCAGACTGGGATGAATGAAAGTCTTTGTAATTGTGACTATTTACTATTTATTTACTTTTTTAACATTTATTAGAGGCATCTTTACCAAGAATTTCCCAAATATTTTATAGATATCGCCATAATAGTTAATGGATAACGTAAATTCAGTTAAAATCTTAAATTTTAAATCGTGGTTTTCATTCTCAATGTTTTTTATGTTGTTGTAAGTTGCAACCAGGTTTCTAAGACAATCGTAGATTGGGTTGGGCATATTATCATGACTAAGGCAGGCAAGCAGGTTTCGAAGGAACAATAAAAAAAATTTTTGCTAAGCGCGCTTTTCATAAATTAACGGAGGAGGTTCTCAAGTCGATGCGTATATTTTTATGTATGAAGCATTACTTTTTACAGAGTAGTCCGATTTTCAAAATTATTTTTTTGTTTGAAAAGGTTTACTTCGAGGTTTTTTTTTAATAATAAAAATCGCTTTATTTGAATCTTATGAAAAGATACAAAAACAAATGGGAAACGATGATCCTGCAGAAGTTATATAAACTGTGTTGCAGTGATCATCGCTCTCCTCGTACAATGACTCAAGTGACGTGTGTGTGTGTGTGTGTGCGAGTGTGTGTGTGTGCGAGTGTGTGTGTGCGAGTGTGTGTGTGTGTGCGAGTGTGTGTGTGTGTGTGTGTGTGTGTGTGTGTGTGTGTGTGTGTGTGTGTGTGAGGTGGTCCCATATAAACGTTGTGATGTAACCTCAGATTACAGAGCTAAATCAAAAAGATTGACATCGGTTGCAAATACTTTGCGGAAAATATTACGAGTATCTAAGTACTTGTTTTAATAATAAATTTCACCATGTTTTTGCGCGCATTATAAGTAAATAATGGTGGCTTTTGATCTAGGTGCGCTTGCGCACTGGTGTGCGAAGCAATCGTCTGCGCAAGCTGTGACGGACGGTATCTAGGTCTGTGTTACGACGAGTAGGGCAAGGTTACACAGGTGCCAGATGATTGGTTCACAGTTGATTGATACAATTTAGAAGTCGATAGGTATGTTATACAATACATAAGCCTCAATCGCTCAATGGTTATGCGGCGGATCGAAAAGCGTAAGACTGCAGGTTGTTATGCTTGCACCTGGCAAACGCTTGACGCTTAGATGTGTTTAGATAACAAGATATTTTTTAACAAAAAAAAACCGACTGCAAAAATTTTAGCTCATAAAGTACATATTTTTTTAAACTCCTAATTTCTTCATTTACCTCCTACACAATAAATTGTGCTTTTAGTAAATGAATCGGATATTAAACTTTTGGTATTATTTACTCTGAGATCACTAAACCTATGTTTACAAAAAATCTTCATTATATAACAAAAAGTATAATATGCTTACGAAAACTCTTACGTCAATCCTCGATCTTGAAGGCACGAAGGTCAAAAAAGTGCTTTTAGAGATTTTTTATCCAAATACAAGATTAAACATTTTCGTCGATTCCGGTTGATGTACACGTAGGTACTTACCTACTCTAATTCCATCACGATTCTCAAATTAGTTCGTGATCATTATTTTTTGTTATAATTTTTAATATTGACTGTTGATGTAGTAACAATGAGAATAATAAATCATCGCTTGATTTGCTTGAAGTAGAAAAAAATCAAATTAAATTATTAAGTTATCTTAACAATAACGCTAGATAAATCATAGAGTCATAAATACATAGATTAAAGGATTAAACTTATCTGCAATCCTTCAAGTGTAAATCATGCAGCGCTAAATGCATTATCGTACAATAAATAAATGTCAACAAAGTAAAAATAATTTAACACATGTTAGAAAAATACTAATTAAAAAAAAGCAAATAACGAGTAGGAACTTCTTAACGGTGCAAACTTTAAAAGAGTTGATTTTAATTATAGAGAAAATTACTTAATTTTGTGTATCTAATTAGGCACTTATACTATATTATTTAGTCACTGGTCTCCATTTCATTTTCTGAAAGATTTTACTGATAGATATCGTCGTCTCAGCCGATGGACGTCCACTGCTGGACATAGGCCTCCTGAAATGACCGCCAAACACCACGATCTTGCGCCGCCTGGCGCCAGCGACTCCCCGCGACCCTCTTAATGTCGTCCGTCCACCTGGTGGGGGGTCGACCGACACTGCGCTTCCCGGTGCGTGGCCGCCATTCCAGCACCTTGGGTCCCCAACGTCCATCGGTCCTGCGAGCTATGTGCCCCGCCCATTGCCACTTCAGCTTTGCGACACGTTGAGCTATGATGTTGTTGATGGGCCTCATAAGAAGGCTCAGGGTCACTCAGCGAGCGATGGAGAGAGCTATGCTTGGAGTATCTTTGCGCGATCGAATCAGAAATGAGGAGATCCGCAAAAGAACCAAAGTAACCGATAGATATCATTAACAACTTAATAGTATTTTTATTCATTTAAGTGCATTTTATGCATAGAGGCAGGTAGTTTTCATTGAGTTACGATAATCTTGCATGCAGTTTTAATTTTTATAGCTGCCCATCTTACTTTTATGACGTCCGAACAAGGTTAGCCACTAAAAAAATTTAACAGATGATAATTTTATACACAAGGCTACAGAGCTACCGAAAACGCATTATTATATTTTTACGGTCAAATTAAGTAATTTCTATAAACCACTCACGTTTGACCACAAAATTAAATTTTATGCTAAAATTGTTTTCACAAAGATTCCGACGAATTGAGAACCTCCTCCTTTTTTTCAAGTCGGTTAAAAAAGGTACCTATATATTTTTAATAGGTCTTAGATCGAGGGTTAACATAGGCATTAGAAGGGTAACTTTAGGGACCTGACGACCTCCCTGGCGCAATGGCTCGCTCTCAGACTTGAGTGGGAGGTCGCGGGTTTGATTCCCGCCACGGGCCACTTTATAATTTCTAATTTGGCTCAGGTCTAGTCTGGTGAGAGGCTTCGGCCGGGGCTGGTTACCATCCTACTAATAAATACGCACCGGCAAGTGATTTAGCGTCCCGGCGCGATGCTTTGTAGAGACCATTAGGGGTTACTTACTCCTTCCAAGTTAGTACGATAACATCTTCGGCTGCATCGTCACTTACTTACCATCAAGTGAGATCATAGTCAAGTATTGACTTATAGATTGCTTGTGGTGGATAAACAGATGCATATTTATGAACACTGTACTGCATATGCTTTGATATAAAGCAGGTACATGGTAAATCTCAGGTAAATGTATGTATGTATGTACCTATTTACTATCTAGTAAGAAATGTTTGTTTTGAACTAGTTGAAACAAGTTTTTCCAGTCGATATGTTGTGAGATAAAACCAGTCTGTGAACGTTACCTAATCCAGCATTGTTCAGTATAGCTAAAGATAATTGGCCAAGTTTCTAATAAGCATATTCTGCTCGCAACAATAGACAAAGTAACGGTTCATATCGGCATTTGTCATGGGGTCCGGGGTTCGATTCTTAGTCACGCATCTCTAATTTTCAGAGTTTTGTAAACACTATTTCTTGTGTGGTAAAGGATTGGTAGCGGCAAACACGCATCGCCAAACGATTTAGTGTTCCGTTGCGATGCTGTGTAGCAACCGTTAGGAGCTTACTAAAATAGTAACCTTTCCAAGTCAGTGCTCAGTACAATAGTCCAGTACTCGTAATCTTCGGCTGCATCATTACTACATCAATAAGTCAACTAACAGTAGTCAGTACCTACTAACTTGTAGTATAAGCAAAAAAGATGCAAGCCTAGAGAAATGAGGATTGGCAGACCTCAGACAATAATTTAAATCGGAATCCATTAGGCGTAGGTGCAGATTTCATCAAATTTGATGATTAAAAATTATGATTTATTAATCTTATTCAAATTTTTTGATTATGATTGATTAATCTTAATCAAATTTTTTGATTATGATTTTTAATCGTTAATCAGATTAACTTTGGGCCAACACAGATGTATAGTGTATACTAACCTTAACTCTAATTCCAGTGTGTTACGTATTTCCAGTGTGTTATCGTGTGTTACATTATCCCCTGTGTTATGGTACACTTTTTGTGAGTCGCACCCAAATATTATATGTATTTACGCATTTTACGGAATCCTAAAAACCCACAAGACCCACGAGACATTTTATTGTGCAAAACAAGAGCCTTGTCCTTCTTTAGAGATGCATGTTTTTGCATCTTAATGTAAATCCTATACGAATGAGGACATAAGGTGCTCATACGTTATGTCACTTTTGTGCCTCGATGGTTCAGTGGTAAACATGTAAGACTGTGATTCAGAAGGTCTTAGATTGGCTTGGTTACTAATGTAGACGAAATGGAACCTTTTTCGGTGGTTCGAAAATCTGTCGACAGATCAAAACAAGTGAAAAAACCAGTCAAGTGCGAGTCGGACTCAATAATTGAGGGTTCCGTACCATCAAACCCAAGCTTAAATGTTGTCATATTACAAGCTGACCTGGCAAACTTTGTCTTGCCATATACATAATTATTTCTCGTAGTCAGGCGTATGAAATATACTTTAACTTTTAAGTACGTTTATAGACCTACCGAATATAATCACAAAAATTTCATAAAATTCGGTTAAGCAGTTTCGGAGTTTCCTTTAATTCATTTAAAGTAACTTTTTACAAGTAAAACAAGTGGAACTTCAGAAAAATTTATAAAGTACAAGGAAGTTCAATAAAATAGGTAAATACAACCCAATAAGGACATTAAGTGCATGACAATAGAATGAACAAATATCGATGTAGATATTTCCCTGAGGACGATAATTATAAAAATCAATTTTCCTAGAAGCCTCCAAGGCTGTATGCTTGTCAAATGTCAAATACGATTAACTGCACATGATCCAACACTTTATTTATTTACGGTATAAGTTACGTCTTCATTACAAAGACATTTTTGACCTTGATTTTAGTGTCTTCTTTTATTCATTTTTATTTTAGTCTAAATAAATTTAAAGCAACCAATAGTAATAAATACCCAGTTTTCGGTTTAGCCATTGATCAAAAAGTTGGCCGTTTTATAAATTTTCAAATATTACCCAAACATTACCGATGCAAGCATTAACCAGTCAGTGCCCAAGATGTAAGTAACTTCGTCGATGCAATAAGTATTTTTGCAGAATCGCACAACTGATATAGGGATCACAGAAAAGAGAAGGCAATGGGATTGACTCTTAACAATATCTGCTTCTAGATTTTTTGAAAAAACATATTCCGATTTTTTTTTAAATCGCCATCATTATCGTTAACAAATTCTGCCCACTGATTGGTTCCCTGATCTACACCAGCCAATCGGTAAGCGGAATTTACTTACGTTTACGATAACGATGAATACGTTTTTCTTACGCAATCAGACCCTATTTTTTGACTTGTACACATTTCTCGTCTTCTGGTGATTGTGTTATTCAATAATTGTGACCATTCAAACAAGCATGTATCTGCATGTATTCACTTTTATTGTGCACCGAAGAAACAATTAACAAAAATAAAAGTAGAAATAAAAAATTGGTTGTCTGTAAAGTCGGTTTACTGACGATAGTTGAACGTGACAACTTTCGCTTGCACTTCAAGCCTTACATGGAACGCCTCAGAGCGAGGTAGCGCGAGCGAGGTAACGCCGGTAACGCCGGATGAGTCATGTTTTTTTGTGCGTGCAGCCGCCTCTATCGATTTATAAGACGTTGTCACGTCAAAAGAAGATACAGGTAACAATGAGGCGGACTTATCGCTAACTAGCGATCTCTTCCATACAGCCTCAGACACCGATTAATTATTGCATGTGCATTGTGCATTATACTGCTTTATATTGTTATTTTGTCCTTAAAAGTAGGTGGGTCGGTAAATACCTCCCGTGTCACCTTAATAGTTGCGATATTATTTTCTCACTGCATTGCACTGATTTTCCATTGTTGCTCGCTAGTTGCTATCGAAGATTTAAAATCGATTTTCCGTATAAAGTCTAGTTTTTCTGCTAAAAGTGGAGATCCAGGGTAGTTGAAAGATAGGTCGAGGAGCACGGCCAGGGTGTTAAAAATATAGACTGCTGTTGCTCAAACAAAAAATACTCCTCATGCAATTGACATTTGGCACAGAGCTGAAAAAAAAGATAAATTGCAGATTCAGGTAGTTGGCTATACTTTCATAGATAGTATTCATTTATCTTATCACGGAAAGTATTAAAGATAACAAAAATGATTAATCTGAAATTAATGGAACCTTGTGGCCACATGTGGCACGATTTCGTGGAGGCCCACGCGCCGGACTAGTCTGTATAAATACAAAAGGAATAGATGAACGACTGACAGATGATCTATCAAAGTATCAACTCAGAGCTCAGACCACTGGATGGATGGTCTTAATCTTGGCACACAAATATATATCATGCATGATGCATCGCTTAGAAAGGATTTTTGAAAATTAATTTTGGTTTTAAGATACAGTCGTCATTAAATATCGGTATGCTACCTTCGTCCCGCAGATTTCGTGATTTTTTCCGACGTAAATAGATACCTATGTCCTATGTGTTATTATAAAAATGATTTGCATGATTATATGGGTAATTCAAAATGCGACACTAAACATAAAGGATTAAAATTAAGTAATTTTACACTAACTAGACATTTTAAAATTTTCCAAACAGCGCTTTACTAACAGCAACAACAAGTAACAGTTTATCAGCAAGCGGTAAATGTTCTTCATAGCATTGAGTTGAGCTATTTACATTTTACCCACGCTCACGGCTTCTGTTGCTAAATACGTACTTAATTTTATCATTCTAGTGAACGAAAAAAGCATGGAAGCCGTCATTTCTTATGATTTGAACAGTATTTCGAAAATAATACCAAAGTCACGCGTAATTTAGTTTATAATTATTTTAGGTATATTAATCAAATATCTTGTTGATCTTTCTTACGGACCTGTCAGCTAGGCGATGGGTTATAATACCTAAGTGTATGTTTTAGTCCAGATTATGATAAAAATTATTAAAAAAAAGCATTGTAACATGAACTCCTATTTATTACAGTTGACATCGTAGTTCAAATTAGGTCAATGTATAGCGGGGTCTTAGACCATAACATATAGTATTTAGAGCGATGGTCTTCCATGTTTTTCCGTTCACTGGTAATCAACTGATGGGAGCGAAAATAGGTATGCCCTAAATCCTAATTTAACTTGATTTCATAGTTTATATCGTTTAATTGTTCACGTTGCAAACTGGTCGGTCCCCTACATGAGCTTCCGTTAACTGCCATCTGGACCATTATTTTGTATCTCAGTGAAAATCACTCAGTTACCTTCAATGAGCTCATTTGACAAATATTTTATATCCATTGAAGGATCGCCACAGAATCTTGTTTTCGTTTTTTCTTATTAAAGCAGCAATGTGTAACAAACCATAGACAACAGTGATCAATGCAGGTATCAATTTTACGGAATGTATGGGCCCTGGATTCAGTGAAGTGAAGAAACTATCAGCGATTTGAAAACCTTTTAGGCCTAGATCACTGATAAGAAAACTCAGGATATGGGCATGCAAACGATTCACGTAAACCTTTTGCGTACAAGCAAGCACCATCTGTTAAAATTCAATAGGTGGCAGCTGAGCGAACTACAGCGTAGCCTTACTGTTGATGGCCAAAACAACCATTTTTGCCACCGATGAACTGGCGACCTTTATTCGCGCCTTCCGCCCTGTCTAGGGTAGGTATAATTATGTCTATTGTCTAGATGTGAATTATAAAGATTTTATTTCAGACTATAGATCTCTTTATGCCTACTACTATTACTGTGCGAGGTTTAAAGAATGGGCCTTTAGTCAACCTAGGTATACCTATACTTCAGCCGGAAAAAGTAAAGGTACATATCTTATCCCAGTTTTCCGTTCTATCCACTTATCCAGTGTAGGTGATCTTAGAAACTCCAGCCCGATCGCAGAGATTGATTTCAAGTTCCTTTCACTTATAATATTTCACAATTTTGATTGCAAGGACATTAAAATTACCTTTTCAATTTGATTTCAATAACAACGCAACGTACGTCATCAAATGTTGCTTGTCCACCTGATCAACATCACACATCAATTTGATGTGCTTTCTTTGACATCTTTTACTTCCGAATCGGATGAAATATGAATCAATTTTGAATAAATTCCTTATTGTATTTATAGTAAAGACTCGAGAGCGTAGTTATGATATAGACGTAAGAGAATTCATCGCGCCGGAACGCTAAATCGCTTGGCGGTGAGTCTTGTGACAAGATGGTAACTACTAACTAGCCATGGCCGAAGCCTCTGACCAGACCAGAACATACGTTGAATAATTAACAATAAAACCAACTTCAACTCTCATCAAACTACTGTTGATTACATCCTTTCCAATTAAAAATTTGAGACTTACATGGTTTTCTCGTGGATACCAGAATCAGAATTAGACTTAAGGCGACTATATCCCAGCACTTTAGGCATTTGTCGCTCACTCCGACCCGCTCGACGATACGATACGAAGCGTCAGCTTTCTAATTAAAAAAAGGATCATCGAAATCGACTTTCTCAGTCAAAAGTTACGAGGTAACAAACATAAAAATGTACACTCAAATTGAGAACCTCCTCCTTTTTTGGAGTCGGTTGAAAATTTGTCTTAAGTGGCCCGTGGCGGGAATCGAACCCGCGACCTCCCACTCGAATACGAGCGAATGTTGTACTACGCTAGGAAGGTTGTCAAAATGGCGAATATAAAGCATCTTGCAAGGATCTGCAAACAATTGCGTCTAACGACTCCACGCGATGACCTTAATGTCATCGGTCCACCTAGTTGGTGGTCTGGTAACGTGCATTTTTCGATATCACTAACGGTATACCTTCATTCCCGTTGGTACCTCGGGTATATGTACTCTGTCCCTCATAGGCGTTATATACTCCACCATGGAATGTATAGGTAAACAGTGCAATTTAATCAAGCATTGCGCCAAATAATGCCCTCGAAAACATTGCATCGATACAGTGAAAGGACAGAACAAATTGGTTTGAAGCCTATATGTACATTGTATATCTACGAGCACAAACATAAATTACATACAGTGGTACATATACGAAGCCATGTGAAATACCTACAGTACATTATGTGTCTTATAGGTATCACGTTATGGTGTGAATTAACCCATAAAGCGTATCGTACCTATAACAATTTCAAAAGGCAAACCAACGGTTCTAATTTTTAAGAATTTTGAAATACTCATCATCGCAGAGGTGTCTTGCCTTGTCTCTTAAGAAGGACAGATACCATAGAATAACATCGAGTAACAGTATTAACAGACCACTCTGTTAAGAGTGAACGACCTAGAAGAAGAAGATTCTCTTTGTTACATTCCAGTAAGTCACGTCAATCCGTAAGGCAGTCTATCCTGGCTCCTAAATTTTGCATAACAGCACCAAAATATTCTCTAAATTGACTACGAAGTTAGGCGAATCACCGATTTCAAAATGAAATTTGGTGATCCGAGATTTCTATTGGAAAAAGCGTCAGTTACAATTGGCATTGCTACATTTCAATGAAATAAGTAAGAAACTAGGTAGTTTGTGTAATTTAACAAGAAATTACAATAATCTCACGTTCCATTTACCTATACCTATAGCAAGTATTTTATTTTAATTTTTGTCAATAAAATTATACGAGTATTTTCACCTATACTTACCTGTTGAAAACGTAGTAAGTGTCGTAGCCCGCGAAGCAATAAAATGGGTAAGCATATTGAGACTTGGCCGTCCGTCCATCTGTCACCAGGCTGTATCTCTTGAAGAGTGTTACACACTTGAAATTTTCACAGATGATGTATTTCCGTTGCCGCTATAACAACAAATACTAAAAAACATAATAAAATGAAGATTAAAGGGGGGCTCCCATACAACGAACGTGATTTTTGGTAAGTAGTTTTTGGTCGACGGTCCAGAATCCCCAATATATTCTACCCCTATAGCTATACCCACTACTACTTGCATAGTAGTAGTAGGGTATAATAGAGTTCTGGCTTCTGTATCATCTCGCTACGTTATATAACTAATGGTACGGAACCATTCCTGCGCGAGTCCGACACGCACTTGACCGATTATTCTAATAGTTGTTAGAGATTGGTCTATGTATTCAGGATATTAGCAACACTTATTTATTCAAACACACACCACAAATATTTGTTCTAACTTACAAGTTAAAACCTTGTCGAGTGTTAAACAAATAACATGGAGGAAGACACGTTCGATTTCCGACCTTGAATGAACGGTTTATAAGTGTTTGTTTGTCACGTGCTATTATGACATAACTCCGGAAGTCGTATGAAAATACTTGCTAACTGCATTTGAGTATTTTTGTTTGTTTCAAATTAGGTACGAGTACCTACGTTATTATAATAAATATTATGTAGATGTTAAGTAAGTAGGTACTTTTGGGTTAACTGTTTACTTTATAAAAATGTCTACAAAAAATACACATATCGAAAATCAAAATTCGAATTTAATGTTTTGAAATTTTCAGCAGATTAAACTAAGATGTGATTTGATCAAAAGGCACTAACTTAAAAGGGTGTTCAAAGTCTATTCCAAACTACTTTTTCCTGCTAAAAGTATATGTCTATTAGAATGTAAAATATGTTTTGCTGCCTTTACTAAAATACTGTTGACATGGTCGTTAGCCCTAAACTATAGCTCCGGTTTAAATATTCTTAATAATATTATGGTCGAAATATTCAGTCAGTGACTTTCACTTTAACTCAAAAGTGTATTAACATAATTTTGCAATAGTTTAATAGTTGCCAGTCTAGATTGTGTCGGGTCTTGTTGCTAGTTACCACCCTACCAATAAAGCGAGCGTTCCGGCGCGAGGCTGTGTAGAAACCGTTAGAAGTTACTCTCAGAACTTCAATCGGTTTTAAGTACTTCAATATAGCTGCTGTAGTTTGAAATAGCTGTATTTTATATAGATGTTACACAGACGTAGCTGTATTTCCAATGACTCTTTAGGAACAATAGCATATAACTCATAGTTCTAATTTACCATTTCCCGTAGTGACTCTGTCACGACAAAACCTAACATTCGTGGCACACGCGACAAACGTGACGGTGTTTGCATATTTGAAACTATTGTCTATGACTCTCCAGTGTAAAGTATGTACCGAGCATTATATCGATGCAATATACCCCATGGAATTGACTTGTCAGGTGTTTATAAGTTATTTCAAGTCTCTACGATTTCGCATTGTGAAGTCATCATCTCCTGAGGATGTCCCGGTGTCGGAAAGAAACGTGCGTCGGAGAAAGTGTTGGAAAATTTTGTGTGGTGTTTCATGTGGGCAGTGTTCCTGCATATTGTACCATACGGAATCTTTTCAAGTAGCAGATTATAGCAAAACCACAAAGCACATAATAAGCAAAACAAATCAATCAAATCTGATTTGTTAAAGCATTATTGCAGTTTACATAAATTTATCAATAGTATTTTTATGTGTAATTGAATCTTACTTACCATAACTTAGCATTTTGCACATTTCGCAAATCGCAGGTAGTAGTGCCTTTGATAGAATTAATATTAGTGTCATGTTTGTCTATCGATGAATAATATTTTTACCCACGACGGAACGGAGTACGGGTATATGCGTTTAGGGTGAGAGACCGTTTGTACATTACTCTATTAATGAGATGTTATATTTGTTTGTATGTTAAATTGTTCACAAAAACCAATAATGCAAAAATATTTTTGTTTGTTTGTTTGTTTGTTGGTTTGTTTGTGTGTGCACATCAATGTTCCCATTTATTTCAAAAACGGCTTGACCGTTTTAGATGCGGTTTTCTGTATAATGTTTGGTGTTCAGCGGCAATGGTTCTTAGATAGTTGTTACGAACATCGAGCACCAGGGGGCGCCATAAAATACATTTATATTGCAAACGAATGTTCCCATTTATTTCAAAAACGGCTTGACCGATTTAGATGCAGTTTTCTATATAATGTTTGGTATTCATTGGCGATGGTTCTTAGATAGTTGTTACGAACATCGATCACCAGGGGGCGCCATAAAAAACATTTACAGTGCAAACGAATGTTCTCAATTATTACAAAAACGACTGAACCGATTTGGATACAGTTTTGTATAAAATATTAGTGAGTCATTGGCAATGGTTGGTAGATAATTGTTTTTGTGATTGAACAGCAGGGGGCGCCACAATAAACGTCTCTTTATGACTTGGAAGGGATGATGCCTTCAAACGCTGCTAGAGGAGCTAATGGCTAGTTTGAAGATTAATTTTCATTTTTTAATAATATTATAATTTAAATTACATTAATATACCTATAAATCGAAAAACTATAAAACAAGTGGAAAATTAAAAAAATTTAAAACACCCACGACTTTTGCAGACTTGTAATTGAAAAAGGATTAAATAATTTTTTTGAAACTCCCCGACTAAAGAAAAGTAAGAACTAAGAACCTATCAGTATAATTACAAATCCAAGAAAATCCGTCGGAGCTGCCATTGCTATTTTATATATTTTCGTTTCCAATATCAATTAATGTAATTAGTAAGTATTGATAAACTGCCGGTACCTATATGAGAAGTATGAAGAAATTGAATTAGTCATCAACTGGTAAACAGCATCATCAACACCGTCATAGGCAAAACACAGCAGCTCCGACGGATTTTCTTGGATTTGTGATTATACTGATAGGTTCTTAGTTCTCACTTTTCTTTAGTCGGGGAGTTTCAAAAAAATTATTTAATCCTTTTTCAATTACAAGTCTGCAAAAGTCGTGGGTGTTTTAAATTTTTTTAATTTTCCACTTGTTATTGAATGTAAAATTAAATATTTATTATTAGCATTATATTGTGTTCTCAGCATAATTATTAATGTTTTATTATAGTGTAACACTGAATGATTTATGAGGTTCATAATTAATCTGTTTATAATGTTAATTGCTAACCAGTTTCATTTTTGAACAAAATACAGGTTAGTATAGAGACTAGAGTAATATATCTTCGTTAACAAAATTATAAAATAAAATTGCGTATCTTCAGTTGCGAGCCGTAAGAATCTGCATCAACAAAATCTTGGTATCGTTTACGCCTCCGCGGGTCTATATTACAGGCTTTATACCTACTGAAATGGAAATAAAGTATCAAATAATCTGCAGTTATTTATATAATTTCAACTCTCTATTCTCTAATCTCTACCCGCTCCTATGGGCTGATTCTGTTCAGTTTGATTTTTGCACAATGGTCAAAGTATTAACCTACTCGTAGGTTGGTATGGTAGGTAGGTATCATACCATAAAAGAATGCAAATATAGCTTTTGCCTCCATTTTCTTGATTAATAACCCAGTGAAGGTTACTAACTATAGTAGTGTTATTATCTCGCTGCAGACTCGGACATAAATCATCCGAATGTTTCGCTTTTGTATTTCACTGCTAAGCTTCACTGCTGCTTTTGTATTTTAGTGAACAACAAAAGCGAAACACGAATGTTTTATGGCCGAGTCTGCAGCGAGATAATAACACTACTAAATATAAGTAAACTGAACGATAAAGAATAAGCCCACTGAACAAAATAGCCGTAAGGGGAGGATTTAATGATAATAAAGCGTCTTTGTTTATTTTGAGGTACCTACGTACCTAACCCTAAAATATTTTTGCTTTACTTATGCAATACGCAGCGGTAAATATAGTCGTAGAACTACGTGGGTTTGTAATGCAATATGTATTATTCTATCAAGTTTCCGACTGGCGAATGGCGATTATCATGCAGATATTTTGTAAACAAGGCAGTTTTATGATAAGCCGGTGCAATGACATATATAGCCTGGATAAGGCGGACGGCGCGAAAACTTGTCACCAGTTTATCGGTGCCAAAAAGCGTGTTTTGCCACCAACTTTGCTGTAGTTCGCTCAGCTGCCACCTATAGAATTTTGAAAGATGGCGCTACAGTTTGCTTGTAAAAAAAAGGTTTACGTAAATGGCTCGGATGCCCACATCCTGAGGTTTCTTGTCGGTGGCCATACAAAGTCATTAGCTCACTACCATCTCGCTACCTACTTGTTCTGATTCACAGATCAAATGGCAAGTGCCAAGACGTGCTTTTTGTGGACTGTGATAACATTAATTAGGTTTCTATTAGGATTTATTTATACCTATATAATATGATATTAATTCGCCTACTAGCCTGATTTGGGGTTTTCAAACCATTTTTTTTTTTTTGTTAACTCTATGTTAGTACTTGACTGCGATCTCACTAGATCGTAAGTGATGATGCAGCCTAAGATGCTATCGTACTAACTTGGAAGAGACCCCCACGGTTTCTACAAGCATCGCACCGGAACGCTAAATCGCTTGGCTAAATTGCTGGTAATTGCTGGTAAATAGTAATTGCTGGTAGGGTGGTAAATAACCACGGCCGAAGCCTCCCACCAGATCAGACCTGAGCCAATTTAGAAATTATAAAATTCCAAAGTGGCCCGTGGCGGGAATCGAACCCGCGACCTCCCACTCTAATGCGCTGCCACTGCGCCAGGTAGGTCGTCAAAAGTCATCGTCAGGGAGGGTTGGTAACCAAACTCCTCCGAAACGGCTGTCAACATTCGGTAGGTCTGAGAAAAGGTCGTTAGCTATTGTTTAAACACTTAAATGGCATATTATTTGGTTGGTCAGTTAGTAGGTAGTCCGTAGTAACTAGTAGGTACCTGTATAAAATGGTAGGTGCCTATTTCTTCTGGATATGCTATTAAATGTAAAGAAATGGTTTTACCGATTTCATTCATCTTTTTAAAATGTTTTCTAATACTCTGCTGAAAAAACCTGACAAGTGCGAGTCGGACTCGCGCACTGAGGGTTCCGTACTACAACCGGAGGAATAAAACCATAAAAACCACTTTTCTTATCGAACCGCAAAACTAACTTTGTTTTTAGAGGTTTTATTGTAAATATCAAAAAACTACTTATTAGATCTCGTTCAAACCAATTTTTGGTGGTAGTTTGCATAGTAATGTACATCATATATTTTTTTTAGTTTTATCATACTCTTATTTTAAAAGTTACAGGGGGGGGACACACATTTTACCACTTTGGAAGTGTCTCTCGCGCAAGCTATTCATTTTAGAAAAAAATGATATTAGAAACCTTATTATCATTTTTGAAGACCTATCCATAGATACCCCACACATATGGGTTTGATGAAAAAAAAATTTTTGAGTTTCAGTTCTAAGTATGGGGCATCCCCAAAATTTATTACTTATTTTAAAATTTTGTGTGAAAACCTTAATGCGGTTCACAGAATACATCTACTTACCAAGTTTCAACAGTATAGCTCTTATAGTTTCGGAAAAAAGTGGCTGTGACATACGGACGGACAGACGGACAGACGGACAGACGGACAGACAGACATGACGAATTTATAAGGGTTCCGTTTTTTGCCATTCGGCTACGGTACCCTAAAAAGACTACAAGAACAAAAAATAATTTGCCAACACAGATTACTTAGGATCGAGAAAAACAACGATTTATTCAACAAAAAAGCTTATGGAACGGATGTCTCCGTTTTAAAATTCAAGCCAAGAAATCCACTTAAGTCAAATATGCGCGACAGAAAAAATACCTTCGAGTGATCGGATTTAACTTTTTGGGGATAAAAAGAATCGATACCTACCCTTAGTTGATTTCTTGGATAGTTTTTTTATTAAATTCAGCTAAACATAAATCATAATATGTACCTATATTTCAATCCTCGACGACACGCCCCACTCTGTCAAACTCTGTACGAATCGAAAGAAACAAGCGATTTTGACTTCGCTTTTCTTGTTTTAATTGTTCCCACATCCAGGGCATCTGGAAGAGATCCTCATTTGAAGCGATAAGATAGGACATCATTATCGCTTCAAATGAGGATCTCTCTGTGCATGTCCTCTCTATGTTTGTGTTTTTATGGGTCTTTATATATGTACAGAATTAATAAATAAATATACCTACTGTAAGAGAAATATGAGACAGTATAGAGACAACTAACGCCTCTGGTAATTATAACTAATTCCGTTGGAATATTATTTCCTCAATAAATTATGAACGACAATAGCAAGATTTTTTTTTTTTTTATGCTATATAGGCTAGCGCTTGACTGTGATCACACCTGATGGAAAGTGATGATACAGTCTAAGGTGGAACGCGCTTGCCTAGAAGATGCCTATTCAAAATGTTTCGGAAAAAAGTGGCTGTGACATACGGACGGACAGACGGACAGACGGACAGACGTACAGACGGACAGACAGACATGACGAATTTATAAGGGTTCCGTTTTTTGCCATTCGGCTACGGAACCCTAAAAAGAAAAAGAAATTTGCTGTTGCGCTTTCACTTTTCACTGCTTATAGGTACATAATTACATACCTACCTCCCAGTAAAATGATGATATTATCTGTAAAAATTACAACAACAACTATTATTACTTCATTGATGCTTTTATCTATAGAGCAATTCGCAATTATTATTTATTTACGCATATGGCACGCGATTGAATTACTATTTAGTATTTAGCGATAAGTACGTCATTTTTGGTAAATTCCCGGTATGTATAATTATTACCGTTATAATATTAAGTAGGTACTCCTATAAATTTAAATACGATTCAAAATTTTTTACTCGCAGCAGGATTTGAACCCACGTCCCCCAGCTTTCGCGGCTGGGTGCTCTCACCGCTGAGCTATACGAGCCATACCCCCCTGCGGTGAAATTTTCGATTCGTATTTAAATTTATAGGAATTATTTCCTAAGTGTGTAAAACACTAATCAAACAGCTGATAATTAGATAAGTAGGTATTGTTCAGTGCTTGTGCACTGAACGCGCCGGGCAGGCCGGGGACGGCGGGGGACGGCATCAGCCACACACATCATCATAGATAATACATATCACATCATTCACGGCACGGCGGGCTTCCGAACTACGCGTGTATACGTTACTACCTCAGGTTACTACAGTCCAGTGAATCTTCAAGATAACACCTCAACAGGTACCTACTTCAACAACTTTAAGCTAGTACCAACCTAATAGATAACTATTTAAAAAGTGGAAAATATTATCTTTCTACGCACCTAGTAGATACCTAAGTGTAGTAACTAGTAGGCACCTAGCTAATAGGGATTAGGGACCCTCCGTACTCTTTATTAACAGACTTCAAAAAAAGGAGGAGGTTGTCAATTCTTCGGAATCTTTTTTTTTATATCATAGACAAAGTTACTTGAACATCTATGGCATGATAAAATATGTATACTTCCACCCGGGTATATAGTACGCGGCAATTAAGTTAACCTTTAAATGTGTCTGCGCAAGGTTCAATTTATACGCCGCCTACTTTACCCCTATTATTATATGCGCAAACAGTGTACCGAACATATTATATAATGCGAATATTTTATATAATAAATAATTATTATAATACATAAAAATATGTACCTAATATTAAAAATAAACAAGTTTGCATTAGTTTTATCCATGTATCTTAGTCAGGCTTTTGATTTACTATGGTCAGCAATAGTTATTTGTTATGCAAAGCCGCAAAATGGATTTTTGGGCCGAGTGTCAAATTTGAATGCTGAGCGGCGAAGGATTCTAGGGTTGAACCCTGAGCGCAGCGAGGGGTTCAAAATATAGAATCCTGAGCAGAGCGAGGCATTCAAAGACACGAGGCCCAAAAAAATTTGCGGCCGTACGTAACACAAAATTTTTCATCTCACCACAGCGAGGAAAATTACTAGAAGATCACTTGGATCGGCATTGCGAGTATGTTAGATGTTGTCTTTAGTAATACTTTGCAATAACTTCACTCACTTAATTAAATCCACTTTAAATCTTCAATCATGTTATTACTAAACAAAAACAAGATATTATTAATATCATTCATCACGATTAGAAAAAAAAATGAGAAATTCTTTTTTCTATTCTACTTTTTTTTTAATGCGTTCAGAAATGTCAATTTCTAAGAACCAACGATAATAGAAAATTAAAAAAAAATAACAATAATTAGATAAACAATGGGTAAATATCATGAATTTAATTAAGTTTCCTTTATTATTCATAAAACTAAATAGGAGTTATTATTTTTATCGATATTCTAAGAAAAATGTAAAAAATAAAAAAGTAATGTAGGTATTTATACAAACTCTAAGTCGAACTTCGTTACTGACCGTATGCGTGATT
Source organism: Coenonympha arcania (assembly GCA_036785405.1). Lineage (NCBI taxonomy): Eukaryota > Metazoa > Arthropoda > Insecta > Lepidoptera > Nymphalidae > Coenonympha > Coenonympha arcania. The sequence continues at coordinate 5,393,374 of JAWDAA010000030.1, read as the reverse complement.
AAAAAAAAGTCTTCATGACATTATAGACGCAATACGAGAGTACGTCATGTTCGTTTTTGGAAATGCTTTGCGGCCCTAGGTCGGGAAAAATTTTAATACTACTTTCCCGCCCTAGGGAGAAAAGAAAATTCTTTTGGGCCCTAGGGAATATAATAGCATTTTCCGCCCGCATTTTGGGCATTAAAAATGTCTTTTCCGAGCGGGTGAGATGAAAAAAAAAATTATAATTTATTGATTAATCAACTAAATACCTATTATATAATAGATATACATACCTACTACTAAACTATAAAGGTTTTATCACTATCACTACATAGTATAAAACAAAGTCGCCTTTTCTGTCCCTATATCCCTATGTGCGCTTAAATCTTTAAAACTACTTAACGGATTTTGATGCGGTTTTTTCCAATAGATAGAGTGATTCAAGAGGAAGGTTTATATGTATAATACACGCATCATATACTAAGGCAACATTGCTAATTTTAGAGGTTTCTAACGTGATGTCGTAAATTAACCTATTTTTTTGGGCTTATTTAGCAATTTAGCAAAAACGCTGCCTAAACCCTACGAGTTAGATCAAATTAATGTACTACAGTATTGTACACCATAAAAAGGTCTACAAAAAAGTCCGCGATGGTATATGTTTATATTTTAGGGATAACCCACATTAACCATTTTTATTGTTTACTTTTTACGTGAAAAAATGGCTTATTTACGAAGCTATTTTAAGCAATACGGCACTAATCCTTATCGAATTAAGTACCTTAAATACAGTGTGCAATTAATATAGATCAATATGGTTCCTTACAGCATGTAAATTAAACAAATATTTTCGGAGATATTACAAATTTAAAATTTGCGTTTGCGGCGGGCGGTACCGGTCGGACGGACGTTGCAGGCTTAGATTTGAGCGTTGACTGTTTTTCACATGGGCAACTGTATGTCGCTCTTTCAAGAGTAACCTCAAGAGAAAACATGTTTGTATTGTCTAATGACAAGAAAGCTGTGAACGTTGTGTATAAAGACATCCTGTAATACAGTGGTTCTCAAACTTTTTTGGTGACGGAACTCTTTTGGGAAGCAAACTATTTGATGGAACCCTACAATAAAACAATAGTTTTTAAAAGTGTATTCTTTATTAACAAGCATAATAAAAGTACAATGTAACAGTTAGGTACTAATTATTACTTACTTTACCACATGGCAAATACAATAATAGAATATATTCTATTAAAAAAGAAAAAATCTAACTAATGGGAGGTATGAAACTGTTTTTTATTTTTCATCAATTGGTTGATATCAGGTTTGATAGAAGACAGTTGAAGTCTCATATCATGTTCGGCGTCCAGTCTATTTCGATATTTTGTTTTCGTGGCTGCATAGGTTGAGAATCCTGTTTCGCACAAATATGTTGTGGGGAACCACAGAAGACTATTACCATTTCTGTGTTGGGAACGTATTAACTTCTAAATGTCGGCGCAATTTGGCAGGTGCCATGGAACTATTAGGAAGCAGTTTACTACATAGTATGCAAAGAGGTGAGCCGTTAGAATCAACAAATCCGAAACTGATATATGATATCATCATACTTTCTTTTTTTCGTCTTTGAAACCGTCGAGCTTGACGTCGTGGCATCATCGTTTGGATCGGTGATTGCTATATTCTCCGCGCGTACTGCTTTTGAACATTCAGCGTCATTAGAAGATGTTGTTGCAACACGTTTAACACCTTTAAGCCAACGTTCCATTCTTCTTTATTTATAATGTTACATGTTAGGATGGTGGGGTCTAAATAATGCACAATCGTTACTGACGTGGTGCGACTTTTTTTTTTTTTTCGGATTGTGTATACTGCTGGCCATAGCGACCGTAACAGCGTCACCGGTTGGGTTGGGCGGGCATAGAAGCACCGCCGGGGTGTGAGAAGAGCCCTAGGGCTCGAAGAGCCCTAGGGATCGCTCGAGAAGATCGGGGGGCAACGTCCACCTAAGGGCGCCTCCTGTGAGGCTCGGACCTAGGCTAAGGCGCTCTGCCCACTGGAGACGCGTCCCGCCGCGGTGCGCGGAGCGACAGATAACGCGCGCGGTGACGGAGGCGCAGATCTGCCTTACTTAGCGGTGTAATCTGCTCCCCCGCGCGGTGATGCTGATTGCGACGGCCTCGCGCTAAATAAACTCGTATGTTCACTGTGTTGTCGATCGACGTGGAGAATGGACGAATTTATTCAATTTCAAGATGTTGCAGTTATATTGTCATTTTAAGGATTTTGTATACAAGAATTAAAAGACACTGCGTCCATAGAAGATTTTGGACAGTATCAAATCACGCCCGGGACTGCGGAGCCGGTGTGTCATACCCCGCGGCACGCCCCGCGCTCCCGCGCAGATTGGCAGAAACTGCGAGCGGCCGCCTTCCCGCGCGGTTTCGCGTCACCAGTGTGTTGTGCTAGGCGTGATTTCTATACAAATTGACATACTTTCATACAAAGTAAAATCTGCCATCCCGCGCTACGCGACGGGGCGCGGTGCAGTGGGCAGAGCGCCTTAGGTCGACGTTGTGACGCTTGTGGTGCGACGCGCGGTCGCCGCTTTTATACTTAGTCCTAGACTCGATCTCGAATATTCTCGAAAATACTCGTGTCGGCGCCTTTGATAAACAAAAAACAAAAATAAAAAGAGATGTAAACAATAATAGTAAACAAAAATAAAAATTGCGTTGTAAACAATATCGACTTTATTTTTTGAAGTTAGAGTCGAAAGTCGCTTGTTGACAACTATAGCGTCTAAATCAGAGGCGGCTTTTATCAAAGGAAATGCGCGCGCCCAAGTATACAAGTATACATGTTGATACCAAACTTATGAGATAGTGTACCAGCTATTCTAGGTAACACATGTTTCTACAAATACAAATAAATAAATAAATATACCTACGCGCGGCCGCGGAGTCAAAACGTTCGACCAGAGAGAGGTGTTTTGATTTTTCTAAATTCTTGCGGAACCCCTACAGAGGTATTGCGGAACCCTAGGGTTCCGCGGAACACACTTTGAGTATAGCTGCTGTAATATATTAATTGTTGTAAAAATAAAATAACTACCTAGGTAAAAATGTAAAAAGTAAATAAGTAAAAATGTGTAATGTAATAAAAATTGTATGAATTTAGATATTCCAAAGATAGCAGGAAATCTTCATAGTAAGTATAGGGAAAGAGGAATTGTTTTACTCCAAATATAATGCGTGCAGGTTGGCCTGCAGGTTGGGCAGTAATGAATGAATCAAAAATACTGGATCGATTTTAATCATGTTTTCATTGAGTGACATAGGCATATATATTTTATGCCCGTGCAAAGTCGGAGCGGGCCGCTATGTTTTTATATACAACGTTCATAGTTTTTAGGGTTCCGTAGCCGAATGGCAAAAAACGGAACCCTTATAAATTCGTCATGTCTGTCTGTCCGTCTGTCCGTCTGTCCGTCTGTCCGTCTGTCCGTCTGTCCGTCTGTCCGTCTGTCCGTCTGTCCGTCTGTCCGTCTGTCCGTCTGTCCGTCTGTCCGTCTGTCCGTCTGTCCGTCTGTCCGTCTGTCCGTCCGTATGTCACAGCCACTTTTTTCCGAAACTATAAGAGCTATACTGTTGAAACTTGGTAAGTAGATGTATTATGTGAACCGCATTAAGGTTTTTATACAAAATTTTAAAAAAAGTAATAAATTTTGGGGGTGCCCCATACTTAGAACTGAAAGTCAAAAATTTTTTTTTCATCAAACCCATATGTGTGGGGTATTTATGGATAGGTCTTCAAAAATGATACTAAGGTTTCTTATATCATTTTTTTCTAAAATGAATAGCTTGCGCGAGAGACACTTCCAAAGTGCTAAAATGTGTCCCCCCCCCCTGTAACTTCTAAAATAAGAGTATGATAAAACTAAAAAAAATATATGATGTACATTACCATGCAAACTTCCACCGATAATTGGTTTGAACGAGATCTAATAAGTAGTTTTTTTTATATTTACATTAAACCTCTAAAAACAAAGTTAGTTTTGCGGTTCGATAAGAAAAGTGGTTTTTATGGTTTTATTCCTCCGGTTGTAGTACGGAACCCTCAGTGCGCGAGTCCGACTCGCACTTGACAGGTTTTTTCTGTAGTGTATTTAATTTAGTATCAGCATTGCACCCGTGCGAAGCCGGGGCGGGTCGCTAGTTATTAATATTATGATATTTATGCGCTGATTGACTTGTATTCCACACTATGCGGAAAGCTTGCCGGCAAGCATACATAAAAGTATTAGTGATTATTTGAATACGCACTCATACATTAATTTATAGACATAGTTATGAATAAAAATTAAATACAATTATCATTATTTTCTAATTTCAAAACTAACGTTAGCTTTAAGTTATATATGTACTAACAAAGAATGTCCTCTTAAACAGTGCATGTTAAGTTTGCCTATAATTAGTGGAGAATACAACATTGCAATAGAATAAGTTATTTCGATTGTTGCATACACGTTGGCTTCCGAATTAAAAAAGATTTTTCTAATCTTCTTCCACGCATCTTCGAGTAAGTAATCGGGGAACATACATAAAAAATAAATTAAATAAAAGATTCCGACGAATTGAGAATCTCAGTTTGTTTGTAAAAAATACACATACCCTCGTTTATATATAGGTTTTCTCGGGACACTGTTTTCGTGAATTTTGTATTACCCCCGGGGTCCTTAGATAGTAAGTATACTTAGGTACTAGGTAGAACAAAGCCTATTTCAGTTATCTAAATGTCAGGTCCATGAGCTAAGCCCTAAGGTGACTATAGGTCTCGAATAGGGATTGTATTCTTGGCCTGTTGTAATTATATTAATCATACGACGCATAGCATAGACCCGTGATTATAGCTCCGGGTACACTTTAAATGTCAAGTGAGTTTTTTTGCACGTGTTGTTAAAACAATGATTATATCTGTGGCAAACAGTTGCTGCCGACGGGGCAATACAATGAGTAAAAATAAGAAAGCACCTGATGCCCGTGCGATAGAGATCGCAACACGACTTTGAATTTGCAATAGACATAATATTATGCCCTGGACAGGGCGGACTGCGCGAAAACATGTCGCCAGTTTATCGGTGCCAAAAATGCTTGTTTTGCCACCAACAGTAAGGCCACGCTGTAGTTCGCTCAGCGGCACCTATAGAATTTTGACAGATGGCCCTACTGTTTGCTTGTACGAAAAAGTTGCAGTGATCATCGCCCTCCTCATGCAATGACTCAAGTGACAAACAATTATTGTAATAAGTTACAAAATATCATTGCAAATGCATGCTGTGAAGTTTATGGTCTTGTGTATGTGTGCGTGTCCGTGTGTGTGTGTGTGCGTGTGTGTGTGTGTGTGCGCGATTTACTTATTTCTGCAGCCTGGACATGTCTCTCGAAAACCGTTTATAAAACTATAAGTGTTTATTATTCGCAAAAACTAAAACCTTCGCATTTTGGTGACGGAGTAGAAGTAGTTCAGGCTCAGAAGAATGAAGACAATTCAGCATATTTGACATAATATAATATAGATATTTCAATCGACACGACACCGCCACACTGTGTAACTTCATACGAATCGAATTAAACAATATAAGCGATTTTGACAGAGTGAGGCGCATCTTCGTGGATTGAAATAGGTATCTATAACACTCTTTTATATTATTTATTTTTATAATTTTATTCTGTGGCGTGCAATAGAGTTTTATCTATCTATCTTATTGCAATGGTCCTATTTCTATAATCTAGATTCTAGTTCAACGTGGCCTGGCTCATAACTGTAGTCAGAGGTCAATGGCCAGCCGCGATAGTCAATATCCTGTATATCGTAGCCCTAATGCGGTGAGCTCAAACTTGTTATACGACTAGGATTACCAGGTAATACCTAGGTACTACCTAGGTACTAGCAGATCCGTTTCTTATTTGTCTTTGGTCTCGATAAAAAACTTTTGAAACTAAGTTTTTTTATAAAGAAAATGTTTTTTTAAGTGCTTTAAAACTAGGGCATGCAGAACCGGTTCCGGTTTTTTTAATAGTTTGACTTTGATTTTTAGGGTTCCGTAACCAAAGGCTAAAAACGGGACCCTATTACTAAGACTTCGCTGTCCGTCCATCCGTCCGTCCGTCTGTCACCAGGCTGTATCTCTTGAACCGTGATAGCTACAGACTTGAAATTTTCACAGATTATGTATTTCTGTAGCCGCTAGAACAACAAATGCGGGCAGGGCGTTTAGGTTAACTTTATTACTATTATGAATTGGTCTTGATAGTACAGAACCCTCCGACCAATTACCAATTCTTAGTGACCAATGTTTATTTTCTCATCCAAAGTAGAGTTTAGATACCCACACAACAAAACAAATATTATTATTATTATGCTTTAAAAAATTCTGAAAAAAATAGTCACATATATTAAGTTCTTACATCGTCCAAAATGTCATCCTCAGCTTTTTTCTACCTATCCTATTAAAATGAACTTGTTCTTGACACAGCCTTGGCCTCACGGAGAGCCGTTAATTATAGTTATAATCTGTGGCTATATTCATCAATTTATATGCTGTATCTATTTTCCACGGCCAAATGGCTTCCAAGACTAAACCGGTCCCACTCACGTGGCAACGATTATAGAACTATGCTCCGAGATTGTGAAACTTATCTTTATTTTATTAGTTAATTAAGTTAGCTGTTGCCCGCGACTTCACCCACGCGAAATTCGGGTTTTCATCAATCATGCGGATTTTTCGGGACAAAAATCTCCATTGCACCTGTCAGCCAAATCTGTCTATTACTTGCCACGTAAAGGGGAATCAATGGGGGAAAACATTTCCACACTTTTCTCCAATATCTCATTATATTGATTGTATGACTAGGTATTAGGTATGTTAGCACCCCCTCCGTACCTATATTATTGTCACAAAATTGACAAAAAAATTTAACTAAACTTCTTCTTGTTCTTTCCCTGTTCTCGTTATTTGGGGTCGGGTCTCATTTTTGCGTCACAACACAAGTCAAAAAAATTTAACTAAACTGTTGTTCTATTTTATGGTTTTATTATGATTTGCTTTTCGAAAGCCTTTAATGGTCCTGTTTAAATAGTGATTTATAAGGCTAGATATTTTCATGAGTAGAACTGAAAACTAGCCAAAGTGTTTAAGATTCTTTGCTGAATTGTCGACTGTCGTCTACGGTCGACGTATCCTTATTCCCAATATTCGATCTATTCAATAATCAGTTTGCCTTACTAGAGATAAAAATTTGACATAACTTTTATGGACCTTATGTCAAATTTCTATCTCTAGTAAGGCAAACCATGGATAGATCGAATATTGGGAACCACCATTAGACTTTTCAAGTGTGATCTATGGGACGGCACCATAATCAACAAATACCGACGATTCGATACGTTATTTAATTCGTGGTAAAGTGAACAAAGACGACCTTTGTAATGACATTTCGCTGCCAAGTATAGATCATATTTTATTCTATTCTATGATATTTTGTATTTGTCTCAGGGTTGAATCCGTTCGTAGGTACACCTTTTTTCATTCGAACAAAACGCGGTTTTGAATTTTAATAAAGGATATAGTAATAATCTTAAATTTATCTTAATATACCTAATAGGTACTTGTATAGATTATAAGTATTCTCTTGGTATATATTTTAATTAGGATCCGTACCGTACGTAAATTGTTGAAATGTAACCCTTATGGTGCGATTTTATCCGTCTGTACTAACTGATAGCCCAATGTCGTTGCAAAATTTTTTTATTAAAAAAGAAATGTGGATTTTAAGCAAAGATTTTTTTTAATTTATGAAAAATCAAAGAGTTTATTACTATACCGAGCTCCCGGGATGAGTACTATTTTAAAGAAAGTTCTAAAACAAATTTATTTTTATAGAAAATACTCGTAGGTACCTATTTATATATTTATCATTTCACTAGTTTTCTTCTAGTAGAACATGTACTAAAATTAGGAGTTTTGTAGGTTAATTAAGGTTATTATTTCAAGCTGGGAAAAGAAGTGTTTACAAACGCTTCAAGTAGACATTACTTAATACTAATGCACCGAGTGCTGGATATTTTGGATTTAATGTACTGCTGACAAAAAATATAATAATAATCTAAAATAAAATAATGAACATGTACTTAATTTTGGTATCATCAATTATAGCACCTCTAAACTTAGATCTCTATACAATGGTAGGTATTAAATTCTTTTTAATATCATTGTTTATAATTAATACAATCCTCGGTCTAGTAAACAGTTTCGACTTAAAATTCAAAAATGTTTAAATGTTATTTTTAAAGTAAAAAAAAATTTTGCGTTGGTTACGTGTAATGATAAAATTAATTTGATTACAAAAGTGTTACCAATTTGTTTATTCAAACCTATTTAAACTAAGCGTTAACAAACTGTTTGTCACAGTGACTTCATACTTCATAGTGTCACAAATCTAGATTCTGAGCCGCTATTGCAGCACTGGCGCTAGTAGTGCAATAGTTGACAGAAACAAAACGTGACTAATTAAACATTTTGTAACCTACACTAAACAGTGCCATCTGAATTAAAACATTTGGTACATGTTTATGGCGGAAAACGGTTACCAAACGAAATTAACGTTGATTGGCTAATTTATTGACGCGTTGTCACTAGGTAGTGAATAGTGATTTTTCCGGGTAGCTACTCCTATGTAAATGTGTCTGCCTAACACACACCAAAATTACCTTTCTCATTATTCTAGCGATTACAAGGTCGGACTCCGGTTAAGAAATTCCTTGATCCGATTTGCAGTACAGTAAATTATTGGGACTTTCCGCCCAAAAAGGCAGACATAATACAGTTTAGGAAGTTTGTGATTTTATTTGAGGCATGTAGATAAATAAGAAATACATGTACCAGATAAATGTACCTACGCTATTTTATCATCTATATATATAAAAGAATGAGGCGTTTTGGTTGTTCCACGGATTCCGCCAAAACTATAGGTCGTAGAGATCTGAAATTTGGTACTTAGGTAGATATTAGGTCATAAATTCGTACTAAGACGGGGATTCCAGAAATTCCATGTTTAAGGGGTAAAAATCATACATTTAAGGGTATTTCCCATACAAAAGTAAAATTTTTTCGTTGTTCCAGGAATTCCCGAAAAACTAAAAGTCGTAGAGACCTGGAACTTTGTACCTAGGTAGATATTAGGTCATGAATTCGTACTAAGACGGGGATTCCAGAAATTCCATGTTTAAGGGGTAGAAATAGTATATTAAAGGGATTTCTTCATACAAAATTGTAATTTTTTTCGTTGTTCCAGGCATTCCAGAAAAACTAAAAGTCGTAGAGATCTCAAATTTGGTACCTAGGAAGATATTAGGTCATGAATTCGTACTAAGACGGGGATTCCCGAAATTTCATGTTTAAGGGGTAAAAATCATACATTTAAGGGTATTTCCCATACAAAAGTAAAATTTTTTCGTTGTTCCAGGAATTCCCGAAAAACTAAAAGTCGTAGAGACCTGGAACTTTGTACCTAGGTAGATATTAGGTCATGAATTCGTACTAAGACGGGGATTCCAGAAATTCCATGTTTAAGGGGTCGAAATAGTACATTAAAGGGATTTCTCCATACAAAATTGTAATTTTTTTCGTTGTTCCAGGCATTCCAGAAAAACTAAAAGTCGTAGAGATCTCAAATTTGGTACCCAGGAAGATATTAGGTCATGAATTCGTACTAAGACGGGGATTCCAGAAATTACATGTTTAAGGGGTAGAAATAGTACATTAAAGGGATTTCTCCATACAAAATTGTAATTTTTTTCGTTGTTCCAGGCATTCCAGAAAAACTAAAAGTCGTAGAGATCTGAAATTTGGTATCTAGGTAGATATTAGGTCATGAATTCGTACTAAGACGGGGATTCCAGAAATTCCATGTGCAAGGGGTAAAAATCTTACATTTAAGGGATTTTCCCATACAAAAGTGTATTTTTTGCATTATTCCAGGGATTCCAGCGAAATCAAAAGTCGTAGAGATCTGGGCCTCAAATTTGATACCTAGGTTGATATTAGGTCAATTCGTACTCTAACGGGATTTTTGGAACTCAAATTTTGAGGAGGAAAAATTTCGAACTATTTTGTTACTGGGCCGATTGCTTTGAAAATCGACGTCTGACTATGGCAGGAAGCATAGAGAAGGAATTTGTGGTCAAATTAAAAAAATGATGAACTTTTTGGCCGCCATTTTGAACTTTTTTGTTACTGGGTCGATTGCTTTGAAAATCGACGTCTGACTATGGCAGCAAGCATAGAGAAGGAATTTGTGGTCAAAATGAAAAAATGGCCGCCATTTTGAACTTTTTTATTACTGGGCCGATCGCTTTGAAAATCGACGTCTGACTATGGCAGCAAGCATAGAGAAGGAATTTGTGGTCAAAATAAAAAAATGATGAACTTTTTGGCCGCCATTTTGAACTTTTTTGTTACTGGGCCGATTGCTTTGATAATCGACGTTTGACTATGGCAGCAAGCATAGAGAAGGAATTTGTGGTCAAAATTAAAAAATGATGAACTTTTTAGCCGCCATTTTGAACTTTTTTGTTACTGGGCCGATTGCTTTGAAAATCGACGTCTGACTATGGCAACAAGCATAGAGAAGGAATTTGTGGTCAAAATTTAAAAAAATTATGAACTGTTTGGCCGCCATTCTGAACTCTTTTGTTACTGGGCCGATTGCTTTAAATACCGACGTCTGACTATGGCAGCAAGCATAGAGAAGGAATTTGTGGTCAAAATAAAAAAATGGCCGCCATTTTGAACTTTTTTGTTACTCGGTCGATTGCTTTAAAAATCGACGTTTGACTATGGCAGCAAGCATAGAGAAGGAATTTGTGGTCCAAATAAAAAATTATGAACGTTTTGGCCGCCATTTTGAACTTTTTTATTACTGGGCCGATTGCTTTGAAAATCGACGTCTGACTATGGCAGCAAGCATAGAGAAGGAATTTGTGGTCAAAATGAAAAAATGGCCGCCATTTTGAACTTTTTTATTACTGGGCCGATCGCTTTGAAAATCGACGTCTGACTATGGCAGCAAGCATAGAGAAGGAATTTGTGGTCAAAATAAAAAAATGATGAACTTTTTGGCCGCCATTTTGAACTTTTTTGTTACTGGGCCGATTGCTTTGATAATCGACGTTTGACTATGGCAGCAAGCATAGAGAAGGAATTTGTGGTCAAAATTAAAAAATGATGAACTTTTTAGCCGCCATTTTGAACTTTTTTGTTACTGGGCCGATTGCTTTGAAAATCGACGTCTGACTATGGCAACAAGCATAGAGAAGGAATTTGTGGTCAAAATTTAAAAAAATTATGAACTGTTTGGCCGCCATTCTGAACTCTTTTGTTACTGGGCCGATTGCTTTAAATACCGACGTCTGACTATGGCAGCAAGCATAGAGAAGGAATTTGTGGTCAAAATAAAAAAATGGCCGCCATTTTGAACTTTTTTGTTACTCGGTCGATTGCTTTAAAAATCGACGTTTGACTATGGCAGCAAGCATAGAGAAGGAATTTGTGGTCCAAATAAAAAAATTATGAACGTTTTGGCCGCCATTTTGAACTTTTTTATTACTGGGCCGATTGCTTTGAAAATCGACGTCTGACTATGGCAGCAAGCATAAAGAAGGAATTTGTAGTCAAAATTAAAAAATTATGAACTTTTTGGCCGCCATTTTGAACTTTTTTTGTTATGGCATAACAATGGTTAGTACAAGAATTTTGGAAACGCCTGAGGGAGTAAAGCAGGAGTTCAACGTGAGCGAAGCCGCGGGCGTTTGCTAGTCTGGTCATATGGCTACAAATAACATCTGACATTCTGTTGCCGAAAATCGAACGGGATTTTTTTATTTTAAAATTATTGTCTCGCGGTCTCACTTACCAGGGGCAACAGTCCAAAAAGATTAAAAAGATCCACAACAGCTGACTTATGCGGTAACTGAAACCCAGTTAAAGTAGGTACTTATAAGAAGAGTCGCTCAATGGAATGACCTTGATTGAGCCACAACCACGCATCCAATCTGCTAATAGTTTAAGGACTGCTCGCAGAAAGATCAAAAATAACAAAAAAAAAAGAAAATATTGACGATTTTTTTTTGTTGCTATCGCTACACTAGATGCGCTTTGTTGACATAGCGAGCTATAAATAACGAGCACGCGTACGCATGTGTATTTACTATTTGCGCTTCAGTTCTACTGGGTTGGGTGATAATTGGAACCACCTTAGTTGAGTTACTATAGGTAAACCGCTATAAACTTGACTCTCTTGATGGACGCGGCACAGACGCGTCCTCAAAAAGAGGAGGGAACTCCCAAACATAAAATGTGGCTTTGTGGAATAACTCTGCAAGTGAAACTTTTCGTCGCTTTGTAGAAGGGATTTACTGATTCATAATAAAAAATTAATTTAGATCGAAGTAAGTTGTTATAACAGCACCATCCCTTGACGCAACAGTTTATTAGGTGTGACAGTAAAAGTATTAGTTGTGGCAGTAAACGCTTGTAAGACAAAATTTAACATCACATAAATTTTGGAGATGACGCTAGAAAATTACCGTCGCACTCTAAAAAACTACTCACATCACATCACAGCCCAACCCGGCTGTAATGCGACATGCGACATGCTTGGGAATACACAATAAAAGTTTCCCTTAAAAAATTAGAGGAGCATGTTTGGCCGGTACTTGAAAAATCTAGAATTAAAGACAAGTCTACCTACTCCACTAAACATCACCACTTCAATACGCTTGCATCTTGCCAGTCCACAATAAGACATTTCTTATTGTAATGTTCTACACAGCAATTATAATTTGAGCATAAAGATACTAATTAATCTCGATATCTCGAGAGCAATCGAGTTTCAACTCAAGCCTCGAACCCGCACTCGACTTGACGTGATGCAATCCGACGCTACCAAAATACCTGTATCAAGTGTTTCAGACAATTACCAGTATTAGTTTCACCGCCATTGTAATTAGATGCATTAAGAGATACATTCGGCATACAGTAGAGTAGGTATATTTTGTCGGGCTAAGAGTAAAATGCGTGCCACGAGAAAATTTTATTGAATTACTAGCTGACCCGGCAAACCACTAGTTGTTTTGCCATATAAATTGTTTCTCACTAAGGGACATAAAATATAGATAACAACCCGCTGCCGGACCCAGAGATCATATACTGAAAGTTTCATAACGATCGGTCCAGCCGTCTCGGAGGAGTTTGGTAACTAAGAAAATCGAGAGAATTTTATATAATAGAGATGTCGATCTCTTTTCTCCGTTTTTTTTATTGAAATGTTACAATGAAACCTATCACTAGCTTATTCTAAGTACCAAACATAGCTTTTGACTACAAAACCAAAGATAATAGGAGAAATAGAATTGAGTATTCATGTGGCTACAGCTGCAGAGTACAGAGCCATTACAGAAATTATGAAATGGCTCGTGTCAAGAATCAAACTTGGGACCTCCGGTTGAATATTTATTACAGCAAACCTAACTGCTTATTATACTGTATCCAGTAACAGGGACTTATTAGAAGTCGGTTGAATAATAACACACGGTACCCACAGATAAGAAATCTGAGGAAATGATGCCCGAACGATTTACGTAACTTTTTCGTGTAAGCAAACAGTAGCGCCATCTGTCAAAATTCTATAGGTGGCTGCTGAGTGAACTACATCCTGGCCTTACTGCTGGCCTTAGCCCCTTATCGGGGCTAATAGAACAACACCAGGCAAGCCTCGTTCCCTATGGAGAAGACCACAACAATGGTGACAAAGCAAGCATTTATCAATTGTGACGTGGTTTTTCTACAGTCACGTGGTTTGTCCATACATTTTTATCTACTGTCGTCAACGCTAAACGACTGTTACTTTGTCTAGCCCCGCTGTTCAGGCTATTTATGTCTATTCACGTATCTAAATATTTATCTTTTTTTTTACTCTATACAAGTTAGTAGGTACTTACTTGACGATCTCACCTGATGATTGGTAAGTGATGATGCATGTTATCGTACTAACTTGGAAGGGTAAGTTACCCCAACGGTTTCTACAAGCATCGCACCCGAACGCTAAATCGCTTGGCGGTGCGTCTTTGCTGGGGTAACTAGTCACGGCCAAAGCCTCCGGACCGGACCAGACCTGATCCAATTTAGAAATTATAAAAGTCCAATGTGGTCCGTGGCGGGAATCGAACCCGCGACCTCCCACTCGAATCCGAGCGCGCCGCCACTGCGCCAGGGAGGTCGTCAAATAAATCTACCGTCATTCGTGCTCGACTAGCGTGTCGTCTTTAGTTACAATTACGGTCAAATGCAATTTGTACAATACAATCATAATACAATTGGCTCAATTTAGCGGGAAGCGGGTCAAGGGTTGCCTAGTTCAACTTCAAGCGTTGATAACGCTCTCTCGCGAATGATCTCGAGATAATTATTGCGCATCTTATGCTAACTGCGGTTTTTTTTTAATTTTGCTCTTCATGCAACCTTAATTTAAAAGCTTAATTTACACGCAATTTTATGTTTTGATTTAAAATTCGAATGAGATGCAGTGCATGATCACTATTTTTAAAACTTATTTATGTATACTTTTTTAATTAACAGTAAGTCAGTATTGCGTTACTTTTATTTCACTTATGTAAATTAGGTACTATCTAAAGTCTAAACTCAAAACCGCCATAAAATCAACACACAAAGCCTTCTCGACTTTTATTATTAGGTAACTACAGTTACTAAATTGATTTTTTTCTGCCTAAGTAGTATCTCTCTTTAATTCTCTCTAATTTATAAAATTCTCGCCAATGTTTGTTACTAACCAAACTCCTCCGAAACGGCTCCACCGATTTTTATGAATGGTCCGAGAATAGGTCGTAAGCCCATATTCTTCAAACTCTTAAATGTCAAAACAACGTTTGCCCGGTCAGCTACGATGGTCGTGTGCCGGTAAAATTGTTAATCGTTTCGTTTGGTTATGAAAATACCACTAACGCCATCTGTTGACATACTCTAAAAAGTTAGTTTCATCTTTTGGTCGCACAAGTTATGCTAAATTGGCGCCAGAGTAGATGAAATACGAAAACTCTCGAGTCTCGAGTTTCTTCTTACTAATCGAGGAGTTCATCAGTTTTTCTAATTATTAAAAAAAATATGAATAATTCAGTGAAAAATTATAAACTTCTTTATCCACATCAGAAATAAACACATTTTTCATAAACTGATCTATAATTTCACCGCTGCTAATGTATCCTCGGTAGTATAGTGGTAAGTATCCCCGCCTGTCACGCGGGAGACCGGGGTTCGATTCCCCGCCGGGGAGGTACTTTTTTTTTCTATTTATTTTTTTTATTTACCTATAATTGTCTGTTGCTGCAGGTGTGAAGAGTCGGTGTGATGCTGCGGGCGGCATCAGCAGTGCTGCTGCTGGCGGCAGCGCTGTGCCGCGCCGCCACACAAGACTCCGAGCTCGGCGTCGGCAAGTCCATCAACATATTCATGAGGTATCAACTATCAACACCATCAACATCAACATCAACTCAATCGCTGCCTGAATTCCTATTTTAACCAACTTCAAAAAATGGAGGAGGTTTTCAATTCGTCGTAATCTTTTTTTTTCTATGTATGTTCCCCGATTACTCGAAGGTGCGTGGACCAATTTAGAAAATTCTTTTTTTGTTTGAATGGGTATAGTTCACAGATGGTCCCATAGTCATCAATTCAGGATCTGATGATGGGATCCTGGAGAAATCGAGGGAACTCTTCAAATTTTATAAGCACACTTGAAGTGATTTGGGTATTGTTTGAAAGAGTAATTTTTTCCAGGTTGTTTTATGGTCATCAGGTCGGGATCTGATGATCGGATCTTGGTAAAATCGAGGGAACTCTTTAAATTTTGCTAGTATACTTGAAGCGATTTAGGTATTTTTTATAGTTACTATTGCATTTCCTTGCATTCATCTAGTAATGACTGTATTCATCAAGTCAGAATATTCTGATGATGGGATCTTGGAGAAAGCATACTTCCAGTGATTTGGGCATTTTTTCCAATGTCTTGCGCATTAGTGGTTTTCCACGAAAAAGTAAAAAATAAAATGGAAAATTCTTTCCAAAAAACTCACTTCACTCTTTGTAGTGGCATTTGAAGTTGGTTTTTTGGAAAGAATTTTCCATTTTATTACTGCATAGAATGTCTCATACCGTAACGATAGGACAAGGCACACGTGCTACTAAGGTGCACTGGAGTGTCGGACCAACGCGACACCTACTTAGGGTCCTCAGCAACACCCCAAGATATCCTGTGTGACCTGGGAGGCCTCTTCGGATTCTGGAGTGAGCTCGGCTGGCTGGAGTGATCCGGGGAGGACCCACATCAACGACTTCACGCGCAACGGGCGAAATATCGCTTACTCGCGGAAAAGTCCTAGGAATAAGAAGAAGAAGAAGAGGTCATAGGACCTCTGAATACCACAGCTTTAACCATAATAATATCCCATCCATTATTTTTTTGAGATCGCTTTTGCATGGTTTTCGAACGAAATTCAAATAATGCATAATTGCATATTATGAATGCACGGAGACCACGTGACGACGTTAGTGATAATTTCCATACATTTTTTTAATTTCGTTCCATTCCCATCTTTTTAACGTTACCTATCACAACATTTCATACTTATGGCTAAAGGTGCCGGTCTTCTCCAGGAAGGCTGACAGGAAATGTAGGAAGAGGCTACAATATATATAATACAACAATACCTTTAAGAACGTTACGTTCGTTTTCCTACTTTAAGAGGGCGCTGAAAGCTAGAAAAAAATCAGATCGTGTCACATTTAGCAACGTTGACTGCCACATAATGTCAACAAAACCGCGAACACTAGGTAAGATAATGAGATAAATTCGGCTAAGTGCATTTCGGACCACCTAGTTGTAGGCAAAAGATTTCTTGAAATTTTATTTGAAAATTGTAAGGGCATTTTTCGGGATTTTAAAATTTACCACAAATTTTTGATGATATCGTAAGATGACCTTATTCAAGAGAATCAACAACTTTGCGGAACATTTATTCTTTTAATCTTATATGATTTTTCAATCGTCAGATAAACGTTAATTGGGGAATAAATATGACGTTTTGACAGATTTTGTATGCCATTATATATTTCAAGTTTATTCCTCAGATCTGACGATTGAAAAATCGGCACTTACAAATGCTCAATATGGATTTGGGAAAAATAAGTCTAACTCAAATGCCATGTTTGAACTTGAAAATAATTTTAGAAATGCTAAATAATGGAAACTCTATAACTGTTCTATTTCTTGACATGTCTAAGGCGGTTGATCTTGTTAACCATAAAAAATATTGGACAGATTAGAATAAGCAGTAATTTTAATATGAAGTTTTTGACAGAAATAGTTGACAATTCAAAGCCTTTATTGCAACAGCAATAAAGCTTGTTTGATTATTATTTACACTTAGTACTGTTAAGGTCCAATTATCTATGAACTATGAATTATAGTCGCCTTCCAAACGTTTTGTCGCCCTTTGGTCCATTTGCATATGTCGGACCTATCCATTTCTATTTCAGCTTCTTGCATACTTTTTCTGCCTCTGTAAATTTAGTTCTACTTTTTATATCACCTTCTTTTTAGGTCACCTTGTTGGATAGGTTGAGTTAGGGTCACCATGAACACCCTAAACAAGCATTGCTTCCCAGATATATTCATGTTCCAAGGAGTCTTAGGCCTTGTTATAATGGAAAAAATGGATAAAAATTTGAAATACGACATAACAATCTATGTGTACATGTAGAATAAAAGAAATGCATGCTTAATCAAAAATTAAAAGAAGACAATACAATACATATTTGCTATATTAATAAACCAATTGACATTGTGCAATATAAGGTTTTTAGGCATTTGTTTTGACGTGGGCTATTAGGTGTGTATTAGCCTAGTCTGATGGGCACTTTTGGCCGGGGAAAAGCTAGGGGGAGTAATTACTCAGCGATAAGAGTACCCAGCCGCGATAGCTGGGGAAAGCGAGTTCAAATCTCGCTGCGAGTAAAATTTTGATTTGTATTTAAATTTATAGGAAATAGGAATTATTGAATGGAAGCAGGTGTTATTTTGCGGAAATCCATAATTTGCAGGACAGATTAATTTGTTTTGCTATAATCCACTACTTGAAAAGATTCTGTCATAGAGTGTACAATTTCGCATCGTAAAGTCAACATTTCCGGAGGATGTCCTGGTGTCGGGACGAAACGTGCGTCGTAGAAAGTGTTGGAAAATTGTATGTGGTTTTCGGATTTACCAGTTTAGGGTTTAGGTTGATCCTAATAAAATACTGTTTAGCGCGAATAAATATTTAATCCCAATTAATGATGTAATACAAGTTACACAGCTAAGAGAATTGGGAGCTAAGGCGACGCGCTAGTGTGTCTCGTGTGAGACGAAAGATGGTACTGTGTTTGGCGCCGAGATAGACGCCAAGCGCCTAGCGGGACGCCAGCTCCTACATTTAAAATTCCCGCGTGAGGGAAATTGTGGGGAACGTTTTGAAGATTGTATGGCAAAGTTGCCAGTGTATGGTACATACACTGGCAACTTTGGTATGCTCTATGACCTCTATGTTAGCCACCGGGTTAGAAGAGTTTTTTATTTTATTTTTAATTAATACATGCAGGATATTTTACACATCGTAATCTAGCCCCAAAGTAAGCGATAGCTTGTGTTATGGGTACTAGATAACTGATAAATATACATACATACTATTATACATAAATATAATATATTGAAAACACCCAGACACTGGAAAACTTTCATGCTCATTACACTAACATTTACGAGTAGTGGGAATCGAACACATGACCTCCGGCGCAGACGGCAGGTTCGCTTCCACTACGCCATTCGGTCATCAAACTCGTCAAGTTTGTGACCCTATTTAGAACTTTTTAGTTAAAGTAGGTATTTCAAATAATACCAGAATCATAAAGTTGTTAGTTGACATGATAAATTTTTGTACCTATGTTGTCATACCCAGATAAAATTCCATTAAAACTAAATTTTAGGAAGTCTACATGTCGGAGAGTGCTCTATAATGTTCTCAAAAGTGTGTGAAGCGTGCTAAGTCGCGCTTGGCCAGCGAGGTGGGATTATACTAAAGCTCTCATATTCTGTTAGAAAACCTCTGCCCAGTAATGAAGTAATAGGCGGGGCGGGGCTTAGATTAGCAATAAAACTTGCAGAAATTGACTTTTGAAAAATAGTCATGCAAGCCACTATGACTAAACAAAGGAGGAATGGCTTTTAGAAGTCAACTTCTGCAAGCTTAATTAATAACAAATGCCACAATGATAAATGTAGCAAAAATTAGCGCCAGTAAACAAAAACTAGGAAACAATAGCACCTATAAGGCTATAGTGACATTTCTGACACGTACAATTTGAACAATGCAATATAATTCATATTTCATAGCAATTACTGTATTACCATATTCGTTTAGTACTTTATAACGTACCTAAATACCGTGTGCCAATTGGATTATGTACACTTGCTTTTGTTGCTGTAAAGGGTTGCCAACTGATAAGAATCATATTATGATTTTTATGCGAATTTGAAAATTTCTTTTTTGGAGGCTGAAATAGAACAGTTTTTGCAGCTTTTCTATACAAGTGCATCATTACTATTTTTTTGTCTTTTGAAAATATTTTTATTACTATTTTATGTATCTCAATTGTCATCCTATCAACATCCCTGTTTTCAGAATAGGAGAGGTTTACTTACACCCTGTATAGGGACAACCCTCCACCACCCATGACCCAATCAACCTCGCGGTTATGGGGGCCGAAACGCGGGAGGGCGCCCGTTCGGTACTTGCTCTTGGCATGTTCCCGGGGCGCCTTCTTGACTCCCTACAAGTTGTTTCCTCTCGCTCCTTGTCCCTATGAACTCACTCTCCCCATTCTGGGGCAGGACGATACACTGACGGACTCGCTGCGCCGTCGCTGTCCGCAGCATAAATTCTGTCACTCCAAGCCGCTTCGCCTCTTATGCCACGCGTGCGCGAACTCCCGTAGCTTTCCGAAGTTGGCCGCCGAGCCCACGAGATCCTGATAATAATAACCCTGTATAAACACCCTGTATAATTAGACCTTGTCTGTTCTCCAGATATGGCTACCTCAGCATATGCATGCGCGTGGTGCCGCGGAACGACACGGACGGCTGGGTGTTTCGCGAGCCCACCGTCAGCGTGTTCCGAGACGTGGAACGCTTCGCCGTGGCGCCCAAGCCGAGGCAGCCCAAGACCCTGTTCGACGGCGACTTCCACATGGAGTTCTGCGATAACTTGAAGCAGCTGCTGCAGGCGTACTTTAGGGACTTTAGCTTCGAAAGGTACGCTTATTGTTTACTACTAGCTCAGCATCGCATGCGCGTGGTGCCGCGCAACGACACGGACGGCTGGGTGTTCCGCGAGCCCACCGTCAGCGTGTTCCGAGACGTGGAACGCTTCGCCGTGGCGCCCAAGCCGAGGCAGCCCAAGACCCTGTTCGACGGCGACTTCCACATGGAGTTCTGCGATAACTTGAAGCAGCTGCTGCAGGCGTACTTTAGGGACTTTAGCTTCGAAAGGTACACTTATTGCTTACTACTAGCTCAGCATTATTTATGTTCCAAATAACGAAGCAAAACGTGCCTGCACCCTCGAATCCGGAAAAGTTTGCAACCACAGTATGGCATAACTCTATATATTACTCTATGACGACCGAATGGCGTAGTGGTAGCGAACCTGCCGTCTGCGCCGGAGGTCATGGGTTCGATTCCCACAACTGGTAAATGTTTGTGTGATGAGCATGAATGTTTTCCAGTGTCTGGGTGTTTATCAATATATTATATTCATGTATATTAGTATGTATGTATATTTATCAGTCATCTAGCACCCATAACACAAGCTATCGCTTACTTTGGGGCTAGATTGCGATGTGTAAAAATGTCCCGTATATAAAAAAAAAAAAAAAAAAAAATATATTACCTACTCTTTCTAACTATTATGATGTCATTTCTATCAATGTTCGTTAAAATGTTCGTAATAGTATATTTGACAGTTAGATCAAAAAAATTACTTAGTCAATGAAGGATCAAAATAAAGGAATGTCTTCAATACTTTCTTCTAAACCTCTACCGTTACAATTTCCAGGTTAGAGCGGCCGTGGCGGGCGTTCACAGCGGGCTGGCCGACGGATATCATGGCGCGCAACCTTGGCATCAACTCTTCCTTCATCAATGGCGACCACTGTTATGTTCTAGTGAGGGTATCTAGGTATGTCACTTTTATCTTTATTTTTTTACCCTATGTGCTACTTCTGTGTCGTTCAGTTTGTTTGTAAATCCTCACTGGGTTACTAACTGATAACTAAACGGAGGCAAAAATCCTATTTTTGTATTCTTTTTGCACAAGTTAGCAACTAGCATGGCAGTGTAACTTGTGCAAAAAGAATGTAAAAATAGGATTTTTGCCTCCGTTTTATTAGTTACCAACCCAGTGAGGGTTAATGCTAACTAACAAACTGAACGATACAGAATTAGCCCTCAATACTTCAATAAACCCAAAATAAATATGGTATAACTGCTGCGCAAGGCATATAAAAGAAATGAAAAAAAATATTTATAATCCTATACCTTTAAACGAGCAATTCTTTTATATATTTCTATATAATCTGAATCTCGGAAACGGCTCGAACGATTTTCATGAAATTTAGTGTACAAGGGGTTTTGGGGGCGATAAATTGATCTAGCTAGGATTCATTTTAAGAAAATGTCGTATATACCAAAAAAAAATATATATAAATCTATACCGCTATGGCGCTAAAGTAAAACTATTACAGTAAACTCCTGCTGCTATCTATTGGTAAGTAGCTTTAATACTACCGAGCAAAGCTCGGTCACTCAACTAGTTATAGTAAAAGTAGTTATTTGGCTTTATATGTGGAAGGATGTATCGTTGTTCACATTCTCGCCGAATAAGGCAAAGACGAAGACGTGAACACAAATATTCATATTGTAGAGCCCCATGCCCGCATTAAAAAAGTTACGTATTCTAATTCCAGGTTCCGAGAGACGGCCAAACTAAAGGAGCTGCCAACGAACATCGCTGTAGAGGACGTGGTGTACGAGGCGATAGACGAAACCACCATCGGCGACACCGTGTCTATTGCCGACTTCGTGCGTAAATACGGCTCACACTACATTGCGTCCTACGTCACCGGTAACTCGCTATACCAGGTGAGGGTAGTTAGGGATTTTATATTATAAATTACTACCCGTTTGCAGAAGCTTCCCTTCCCACTTCATACGACCGCCACCAGCGCGGATTAGTGTTAGTACATGTTATGGAAAGAATTTCGAATCGACTCGCTTCGCACAAACGAATCGAATTCCTCCATACATTTACTGCCAGCGCCATCTATGGACAGTCAACATGCCACTGTCCGATAGATGGCGCAATTGTCCTCGTAAACTTAGCTGTTACAACGCAGAACGTTTGCCGATAAGTTTCCCCTTCCACTTCAGACGACCGCGTCCTGTGCTCGTCTGGGCAGTGCGACAAGCCAGACGAGTGCGAGACAGGTTGTAATTTGTCATAGATCATTAATATGTAAATTGTAGTTATCTATTTAAACTTACTTAGGATATTTAGGATATATTATAATATACGATTACAAACAACGTTAAACAAACACTCATATAGAGGAAAACGTGGTAAGTCACGTGAGAACGTTGTTACCTACTTCATACCTGTATGACCTTGTTTACAATACACGCGGGTAGTTTACAAAACATTTCCGACTTCATTTGACTTCTATTAAAAACTGAATAAAACATTAACACAACTTGAGTTTCACGTAGTTTTATAGTTCTTTTACTTTGTTCTTATGTTCTTTGGTTCTATGTTTGTATTTCCCTCTTAACTTAATTAATTTGAGGCGCCTAAAAAAGCTTCTAAGTTTTTCCATGCAGACCATATTGAAAAGGATAGCACTATTTTTAGACGCGTTTATTAATTTAGTTTCGTGATTTTGTACTACAGAATTAGCACTAAACTGTCCCAGTTTACAATAAATAAAAAGTACTGTTATGAGTTTTATTTTGTTGAGGTGTCGGTTAAAGCGTGTGGTGCTGTCGAGAGTTCAATGGCTTTTACCCATCCGAAAAATAGTTCTGCCTAGGAACTTCAACATTACGAATCTGAATTCGCGGAGGGTCCATATGGCTCGTGTAGCTCTGTGGTAAGAGCACCCAGCCGCGACAGCTGGGTGACGCGGGTTCAAATCCCGCTGCGAGTGAAATTTAATATATCATTTGAAAAATATCCAAAGTGCCTTTACCAGTTTTACTTGAACACTATCCGTGTTACCCAGGTATTTGTGTTCGCCCGGGGCGTGTACTCGCGTATCAAGGAGCGAGTGAAGTCGCGCGGCGTCGCCGACATACCGGCCGGCGACCTAAACAACTACTTCTCGCCTCTCTTCGCGGAGCACGTCGGCGCTGTCAAGGTTTGGATCGATGGTGGATCGCAAGCGCAGACGCTCGTCGCACACGGGGCTATGAAACGTGGTGTATTGCCCTCGCTCGACCTACCTATGTGTGCTAATATTGAGTTCAGGAAGTTCTCTTGCACAACGTGCTAAGATCAAATAGATCAATAGATTCGATCGAAGAAATTGTTGTAAATGTAAGTAATCCAATTTCTTGGACCAAATCTATCGCAACGTGGAATTAACAAATGGGCTAAGTGCAAAAACAAGTCAAAATGATTTTTTTTTTCGTTTAAAATATGCTACTAAGATTCAAGATGCAAACGTTTTGATATTCTAGTCCTAGTGTCATACGTTATTTCTGCTAAACTGTTTACGTTGATCACTCACAAATTTGTATTTTGGCACTTAGACCTATTGTTGTTAATTATTAATTGATCAGTACACTTGTACCGACCTAAATAGATAGATAGGAACGAAGAAATTATTTGGTGGATTTACAAGTCATCCAATTTCTTCATCATTTATTTGATCGAGCACACTAATGCTGATCGAGCGAGAATTGAACATTTTATAGTCCCTACTGCCACGAGCATTAACGTTTACAAATTGGTTCTGTTTGCTTTCGGTGCGTTATTT
The DNA here is from genome assembly GCA_036785405.1 of Coenonympha arcania. Lineage (NCBI taxonomy): Eukaryota > Metazoa > Arthropoda > Insecta > Lepidoptera > Nymphalidae > Coenonympha > Coenonympha arcania. The sequence continues at coordinate 5,369,136 of JAWDAA010000030.1, read as the reverse complement.
TTTTTAAATTTTTTTTGCTCGTACAACTGTTTTTATAAATAAGATATAGTCAGTCGAGCAGTAAATTTGGTTTTTTTTTACTTAAATAAAAATGCAAACAGGATCAAATTCGGTTTAATATGAGCTGCATCCATTTTTTGGTAAATGGGTGTTATTCTCATGAAAGCTTTTAAAAAATTATGAAATAACTCAATTTCATCGTTTGTTTTCTCTATTTGTACATGTGCAGCTACATAAAGTTCATCTTAATCACATGCATGTCTTGTAAATAAAATTTCTAAAAGCTTTCCAATCTCCATCAAATCTTCTTTTCTATTTCTTTTCACGATCATTGACATTTTGACTGCATTTCATTGAGACCAGTTCAGACATTTTTATTCATCTTGTTCATAAAAATCACATCAACACAAATAATCAATAATCTTATTTTGTTTTTCTTTTATTTATTTTAATTTTTAGAAAATCGAATTAATTTTTGTATAAGAAACTCGAAAGGTTGTAGGTTGCAGTTTTTCTAATAAGAAATAGAAAAGAGGTAATTCCATCGATCCAAAATGAAACGCCAAAGGTTCAGAGTGCACGCCCTTAGATTAAAAAAAATATTTAAACATCTAAAAAATAAATTCGTGAATCTTGTCTATGCTCTCACTCCAGGTGTTTGTGTTCTCTAGAACCTCATACTCTATGATCAAAGAAAGGCTTAAAAGCAAGGGCGTAGCTGATATCACTGCTAAGGAGTTGGAAGGTTACTTCTCACCCTGGCAGGCCAAGCATATAGGACAAATTAAGGTAAAAACAACCTCACATTTCTTCAGCATTTAAAAAACGAATTGTTTTTTGACGTGACAACGTCTTATAAATTGGTTTGCCGGGTGACACTTCAAGAAACTGCGTTACGCTCCGCTCACGTTATGCGCTCACAATGAGAGCGAGTGAGAGGCACGCGTCCCTTCCACTCGGGCATGGTTAGCCCGCCTAAGAGCGAGAGAGACAGACATAAAACATTAAAATTATTTTACCACTCAAAGTCGTTGTCACGTAAAACTTTCGCCCGTATACCGACTTTACAGGCAACCAATTTTTTTTAATTGTCTTTGTGAATAGGTTCCATTCCAGCCCTTTTGTGTGTAAACTTTACGTTCACTCTTTAATATTTATGTACCTACGTTATTTTCCGTTTCATTTTTCCAACGATTCTCTATCTTCTCAGTATCATATCATTTGTAATGTTTATACTTAAATACATTTCTTTTCCATAATCATTGATCACTAGAAAGCATTTTGTCAGCTATTTCTTAAGCACGATTTTTATAGCACAACTATTTCTAAAGCAGGTTTCCAGCATAGATTTTTTTTACATCTGTGGTTTTTAGCAAGTTTTTAGACAATGTAAATGCAATGTACCTACTTAAAAATAAAATCTTACCAATAGAAATTATTAAAAAGTATATATTATAGTAATGAAATCTTTTTTTAATAAATAAAAAATGTCCATTCTCTCAATAAAAATGTTCTCTTAAAATTTTTTTTCAACCGACTTCAAAAAAGGAGGTTTCAGTCAATTCGACTGTATGTGTTTTTTTAATATTTGTTACCTCATAATTTTTGACTGGGTGAATCGATTTTGATGATTCTTTTTTTATTAGAAGGCTGAAGCTTCCCGTGTGGTCCCATTTCAATTTAGTCCAGTTCTAATAATGGTATCCATGAGTAAACCATAGTCTTAAATTTTTAATTGGAAAGGATGTATTCAACAGTAGTTAGATGAGAGTTGAAGTCGGTTTTTTTGGTAATTAATTAATGTTTATTATTTTATTTCAGGTGGCGAGCGGTAACAAGACTGTAGAAAGTTGGGCCATGAAACGCCTAAGGGTGCATTACTACATATTCTCGTACCCTAGTCTACTCAAACTACACGGGGAGCCGGCCCTTCTGAGGAACCTGGACTCGCTACTAGGAAACGAAGCTTTATTACAATTAGAATTAAAGACATTATCGCCTGCGTTCAAAGACGTGAAGAAGAAAAAGTGGTTCGAGGAAGTCATAGACAATTATTTGAGGTTATGGGAGAGTAATATGTGATGATAGTTTTAAACCAAACAGCCTGGACTAACTGGTGACTTTATGTTACGTGTAAAATGTTTTCAAACAGAATTTAATCTTTAAACTTTGTTGTTATAAAAAAGAAACAACACTGGCTTCTTTAGAGCATTTGTTTCCGTTAATGTTTAAGTACAGCGACCATGGTTTGGTCTCAGTTTTTCATAAATGAATTTGTGCCTACAATTTAGCTGGTTTTGTTCATATTTCTTAAAACTTATGCACTGAAGCAAAAAGTCATTAGTGTGAGGACAGGCTTATGGGGCCCGGTTGCTTAACTTTAACTGACAAATTACCATTAAACATAGCGGACTCTATGACATGTTGTTTTGTCTCTGTTTTGTAGCGCCATGTTTAGTGACAACGTGTCTTTAAAGATAAGGGCCTATTACACCGTCATAAATTTAGAAGACTAAAATTAGGAAGCATATTAGAAGTCTAACTAATGGGGATCTCTAATGCCAAGTTTATTACATCGTACATTTTAATTTTTATTCGCTTTCGGTATGGTAATATATCTATTACATTATAATTACTAACGATGACCGATAGTTTTTTAACAAAATAGGTAGCAAAAAATTATATGTCAACAAATCGGTTAATAGTCATTGCACCGCTGGCGCCTTTTACGATGAGCTTTGCGTCGCATCCCCTTTGGATGGGATTTTAATTATTAGATAAATGGGATTACATTGCTCTGAATTTAGACTACTTAAAGTCATATAGACTACCTAATTTATGAAGGTGTGATAGGCCCTACAGTTGAAGCAACCAGGCATTAGTTAATTAAAGCGATTATAAAAGTTTTTAAAAGACGATAACGGATGAGCTTTGCCCTAGTGAGGGTAGCGCGAAAAAATCGCAGTCATAAAGACAATAAATTACGATTATGACTGTGACATGTCGTTGGAATTGAGTGATTAGTATGCCAATATATTGCTTAGTCAAAAAATAACAACTAGATGTAGATAGGTATCGCGAAAAAGACGAACTTTTGCATCGACGAAAGAATTTAATAGAATTTTCCTAGTTATTGATTAGTGTATGTAAATTATTTATATTTTTTATTAAAATAAATGTGATATATTTTTAGAACTAGATTTTCTACAAAAACACAAAAAGATTTATTGAGTAAGAGAATATTTTTTAAAATAAGTAGATTTAATCAATTGCGTATTGAAACAGTGAGCATTTTAACACGTATTCGTGCCTCGTAATAAAAAAATATAATTGAATATGTATGTAATTTCGAAAAGAACACATGAGTCACTACTAAAGTTTCTTTTCGGACGGTAGCTTAGATACTAGATAGCCGGCGAAAGAAAATTAATTGAAAAGTCCCCGTCACGAAAATTGCGACATGAAGAAAATCTACAAAAATCCTATAGACATGTAATCAGCTCTAAGATTTAGTATGAGAAACTCGTCAGCGTGTTTTAACGCGAAACAGTGACATCTATCGAGCGGTGGTTGAACTTCGTTTCCACCGAGTGTTCCTTGACTCTCTCGCATTCTTTTTATTTAATTTAAATACTTCACTGCACCTTTTAAAATTAAAAAAATACAATTCTAAATCCAACATGGCAGAACAACCAAAATGGCGGATTTTTAATGCACTCTCAAATGAAAGGGTTTGCTGAGAAGAATACGAATATATTGAAGTACCTAAGCTAGTTTTTGAATATAAATTTAGAATGATAACTTTTAATTTTCTGAACGTTTAACATTCAGAGATATACCTACAGTGCATTTTCGAAATTGCATATTCAATTTAACTTTTTGACATGTAATGTTATTAGACGTGTTATCAAAATAAATAAAAAATATATTTTTGGATATTATACTATCTTTTTTGTTTAAAAAATAATTGAAATCATTCCATGTCCTTGAGAGAGAATTTGATTTTGTTTCCAGAATTACTTAAAAACTACTTCCTGGGCTAATTTTCAATAAAATAAATAAATAATACATAAAAATTCACAACAGTAGATAGGAAGAAGATAATTATGCTTTGAATTGGGCTAAGTCAATAACAATACTGCATAAATCTAGGAAATACGTGCGAAAGTATATTTCAAAATATTCCCAGGCAGCCCATTTTAATACACTGAAAAATAAAACATGTATAGGTACGCCGATTTGTCCTGAATTTTAATTAATTTATGTGCAATAATTTTAGATAAATTTTGATTAAGTATACTACTTACTATGTACAAAAATTAATGCGGGAACAAAAATGTGAATGCATTTATATTTTATAACTTTATGCACTGTCGATATTCTGAGATGTAAATATTTTGGTAAATATGTTAATTATAATGAATAAAATCGATTTGTGACTGAATTTTCGTTTTATTTTAAAATAATATGATCGGTGCTTCCGATCTGTTTCTACATTCTTTTGATCACTTTGAGGGTGAAAAAAATTAAATGAACGAACAGAAAATGTAAGTATTTTTAGTTCACCAAACTTGCTGGCAGGCATGACATCTATCCTCGCCAGTTTATCGGTGCTAAAAATGCTTGTTTTGCCACCAACAGTAAGGCCACGCTGTAGTTCGCTCTGCAGCCACCTTTAGAATTTTGACAGATTTGGCGCTACTGTTTGCTTGTACAAAAAAGGTTTACGTAAATTGTTCGGAGTTTTCTTACCAGCGGGGCTAGTCAAAGTAACAGTCGTTTGGCGTTAACGACAGTAGACAAAAATGTATGAACAAAACAAATGACTGTGGAAAAACCACGTGACCGAATAGAGGAAAACACGCTGTGTTTGAAAATCGACTACGACTATTTGAACGCTCCCTGGCGTTCTCGCAGACGTTGTAGATACCTTTAGCGTACTTCGCATGTCAATTGACAGCCGACAGTGAACAACGCAACGCATAAAGTAGATTCTGCTTTTATTTGTTTTCATTCGTCACGTGGTTTGTCCATATATTTTTATCTACTGTCGTGAACGCTAAACGACTGTTACTTTGTCTAGCCCCGCAGAGCTGCCAGCACTTTTTTTTTATAGTCATCGCAAGCAACCTAGCGGGTGGGTTACCTGATGGTAAGCAATCACCGCCGCCCATGGACATAATTTGCAGCACCAGAGGAACTGCAAATATGTTGCCGGCTCTTTCGTTACTCGTTCCGTACGTTGCCAAAGAATCTCGAAACAAGCATGTTATCTGGCTACCTAAAGTAGGTAGGTAACGAAAAGTTGAAATAATATTGAACGTTACATAAGTGTACCTACTTGATAACGAATAGGTAATCCATATCTACTATTTCAACTTTACACGTCGTACACTTTACTTTACAATCCATACGTTACACGTCGTATAGACCTTAAAATAAGTAGACAAATCATTACGAGTTTTGCTTAGTTTGTCACTTTTGGTAAATTGACGGCCTGTATCTATTTCTAAAGAATTGCTAGGTATATGATTTTTGTTTTAACGTAGGTACTTAAACCCAGGACAGATTAATTTGTACGCTAAGAAAGTGTTGAAAAATTGTGTTTGGTATTTCATGTCAAATACTTTAAGTAGCGGATTATACCAAAACAAATTAATCTGTCCAACTACTTAGTTATGGATTTCCGCAAAATAACGCCTGCTTTCATTCAGTACCTAAAGGCATCTAAAGGTATCTAGGTACCTAATGTAATTACCGTCAAACTTTTCCTCAACAAATTCCCCGTAGGTATAACTTTAATCCTGTGGTGATCTTCGGAGATCACCACAGGATTAAAGTTATACCGATGTTAGCTCGCCCCAAATATTCGCTACATCCGCCTCTTTTGGTGCTTGTGATGAAACCAGGTCATTGGCTGAATGGGGCTTATCACGAGCAAACCCTGATGCCCGATAGCGTGTCGTTCAACTTACGAAAATTCGCTATGTTCTTAAGACTATCGGCTAGTGACAAAGCTCGGCGCGAGTAGGTATTTTCAAAAATTTGTATGTATGACCGTATAGAGATAACATTTTTACCCTAAATACCCCGTTTTATAATGCAACGGTAAGTAGTAAGTAAGTCCAATACTATCTTACTTATGTTTTCTGTTTCTATCCATTGCCTCGCATTTGACTACCAAAAAACTTCTTATGTATAGTCCGCTTCACGAAAGAAGTCCCATAGGTGCGGCGCTAGTAGTCGTATGTCTAGGCAATTATTGTATGTAAAATCTATTAGTTCCACTGATTACCGCGGGACTTCTTTCGTGAAACGGACTATAGTATCTATGACAACTCTGCGCAATTCATATTTAAAATAAATAGTTATTTTTAATAAATCGTCGCGAAAGTTCGCGGGGTTATCGCAAAACGTGGCATCATCTAGCCAACATGGACCTTGATTTTTGTATACTAAGCTCCAAACATCTTTGCGCATGAGTCTATGTGTGGAGGCAAGCAACTACAGTAAGTAAGGTATGACACGTTGATATCGCGTCACACACACATAGGTATCAAAGTTGCATATCTACAAGCTCTCCCACACATGTGGCCGCGCGTAAAGATGGCTCTTGAATTATCAATAGTTTGGCTTTGTGTTTAAATGGGACATGATTCTAATCTTTATTAGATGAGGCTGTGACATAAATTTTTTGATGGCCTCTAACACAATAGCACAGGAGATAGGTAAGCTCCTGTACAGGCCGAGTGCATGGAAAGGACCTTGTTTGCAAATTATATTATGGACTTTTCAAGTTGACAGTACATTAGGATTTGATACGAGTGAAGTCAACATCATATTAATATTATAAATCCACTTTATTACCTTTGTGCTTAGTGGAATGATAACGAATAGAGAGTCCAATTTTACATAACATGATAGACGGCAGATATCTAAACTAGAAATTAATGATCGATTGATTGCTCTTAAATTAGGTGTTACGTATTGCCGTCCGCTTTTTAAAAAAATTGGTTGCCTGTAAAGTCGGTTTACTGACGATAGTTGAACGTGACAACGTCTTCTTTGTCACTCGTTCCGCGCTCGCGAGGTAACGCCGGTAATGCCGCATGAGCGAGGTAACGCCGGTAACGCCGGTAACGCCGGACTCATCCGGCGTTACCTCGCTCATGCGGCGTTACCGGCGTTACCTCGCGAGCGCGGAACGAGCGACAAAGAAGGCGTTGTCACGTTCAACTATCGTCAGTAAACCGACTTTACAGACAAACAATTTTTTTTTTAAATATATAAACAGAAAATGCCTAACTCATACCCCTCGTCGTCAGGGGATACGGAAGGTTTACGTGGGGCTCGCACCCGCTAAAAAGACGGACCTGCTGGCGGGAGTACGGGATCCATTGTCGAATTCATTGTGCTACCACCAAGTGCTTGGTAAAAATAGGTATAATTATCAGCCTATACTGTCCTACACGTACCTATACACTGCTGAAGATAGGCCTTTCCGAGAGCCCGCCACCACACACGGTCCTCCGCCTTCCTCATCCCCCCGGCTGAAATGCGACATTTAACATGGGACGAAACATTAAAAGTTTCACTTTAAAACTGCAAAGTATGACAGTTGTGCGGAAGTCACGTGGTCAATCTAGCGATCATAATATATAGTCCGTCAAAAAAGTCATGAAATAAATTCACGGAAACAATTATTTTTTTCTACCGCATATGACTTATTAACATTCTGTATTAGCATATTTTTTAAACAGAATTATGTATAATTTTTGATTATTTGACTATCCACTACAAATTTTCTATTGTCTGACTTTTACGATTAATTTTCAACTTCATTTTGTTTCATGACTTTTTTGACAGGCTATATGTCACATGGCTACCTTAGAAGTCAGACAGTCATCTGTGAGCCTGCATGGAGGAGGTTGAAACACCGGCACATGTGCTACTAAGGTGCACTGGAGTGTTGGACCAACGCGAGACCTACTTTGGCTCCTCAGCAACACTCCAAGATATCCTGTGCGACCTGGGAGGCTTCCTCGGATTCTGGAGTGAGCTCGGCTGGCTGGAGTGATCCGGCGAGGACCCGAATCGGCGACTTCGCGCGCAACGGGCTTAGCAATCGCCCAATCGCGGAAAAGTCTCAGGAAAAGAAGAAGACGTCATAATATTTACATGCTGAGCATTTAAATAACGCAATAATTTCATTTCCTCAGCTCTAAATAAAAATAAAGTATATGTAACTGGCGCACGCGTCTGACTCTATCTCGATTCAGAGATACGTAACGTATCTCTTGGGTCAAGTTCACACTGTGTTTACTCTTCAACATTAGCGAAATGTGTGAAAAATCTCAGTCTGAACGCCGCCTCTGCGCGGCAAGCGTGTTCATTACTGGAGTATCCTCCACACAATGAGCGTCTCTTAGTTCCTAAACCGTAGATACAAAGTGTTTTCGAAAGATGTTTATGCTCTTTTTGGCGCTGTTCTTCTGTTGTGGAGTTTGCGACAGTGGCGAGGACTTGGGTTATAGCTTGAGTATAGGAAACGCTATCGACGTGTTTGCGAAGTAAGTTTTTTGGATACATAACTTTTTTTACAAACTGCAAAAAAAGTAGGAGGTTCTCGTTTCGAAGTGATTTTTTTTTCGGATTTTTCTGAACGATTATAACTTCAAGACCAAGGTTCTAAGGACCAACGTTCAAGACAAGTGGTTTATAAAATGATCAGACTTAAAATTCGTCTTAATAAAAATAGGTCACACGTATCTCTTTTTAGCGACTTTACTGTAGTCGGGTTTTTCTATTTATCTCTGTACCTAACTGATATTTTATAATAAGCCATCTGGTTTGAGTAAAAACATACAGATGTGTATTCATTTATATGTAATTATTTATCACACACTGTTTTATTCTTCTGAACTGTGACGACCTTAGCATGACGATGGACCATGTAGGTACCTAAGAAGTGGTACCTACATGGTTCATCGACCCTTATGTATATGAGTGGTAGCTACCACCGCTGGCGATTTAGCATTCCAGTCCGATGCCGTGTAACAACTGTCCGGGGCTACTTACCCCTTCCAAGTTAGTATACGACAACATCTGCATCGTCCCTTACCATCAGGTGAGATCGCAGTCAAGTACCTACTAACTTGTACTGTGTGAAAATAGTAGTTTATGTAACGGTTACATAATGGGGGGTATTAAAACACGAGTGTGAGTTTAAAAAACGAGCCGCAGGCGAGTTTTTTAATAGTATCACACGAGTGTTTTAATACCTAATTATGTAGAGTTTCATACACTACTTTATCTACGCTCATATTATTATTTATTATCATAAATCCATACAATAAAATCTTGCTAACGTTTGTCGTAAATCATTGCAACTACTAAAATGTCAGGTGGAGTTAAATTTTCTTTAGTAGATTTCACTGCTAGACATTTTTCAGCGCAAAATTTTGACTAAGTAACAAAAATAACACATTAAAATGTTAAAAATTTGTATGAATGGCGCCAAAATTCTGCAAATGTGGCGCAGAACCATAGACAATACACATTGTTGTTGTTGTCTATGGTCAATCATGGCCCATCCATACTGTCGGCAATGACTACCAACTATATGTTGTCTGTGGATTCACTTAAAAAAATATTACATTAAAAATATTACCCCAGATACAAATACAGGAATCCAGAGCCGTGTATCGTTATGGATATTAAACAACTTTCTTTAAATATTTCCATAGTAGAGCGATGTTATTATGAATAACTTTTTAATAATTATAGAAGTCTGTGAATAAAGTAGGTAATTATTTGACACATTTCGATTTCATAATTCGAACTTTAAGCAATGAGCGTAGATAAAGTACATTTAGAAACAAGCTTTTGTAAGTAATTTTTGCCCTAAATCTACTTGTAATTCTCAACACCATACTCTGGTTACCACCTAGCACCAAAGTACTCTTCAAGACTGATGAAACGAGTCCAAACTTGATGGAGTTATGTAGTTTGACGACTTAGTTCCTATGGCCACCTTTCCATCGCTTATGGTTCCATCATCAAATCAGCTCCATGTCATAATAATTTTGTATTGTCATCCGATTTACAAATTTATAATTTAAGCCAATAATTTTGCATTGTCATCCGATTTACAAATTTATAATCGGTAAACGGGACGGGAAGTTAATCAAAACTTGCCAGATTTGATTACATACAAACAAACAAACAATTTCACCTTTCTCGATGAAACCATAAATTAACAGCTTTTAAATCACTGAAAAGAAAACTCAGGATATGGGCACCCGAACGATTTGCGTAAACCTTTTTCGTACAAGCAAATAGTAGCACCATCCGTCACCAAGCGGCCTTACCTGAACGCTGACCGCACGGAGCGACAAGACTCTTCAGACCAGCAGGCCTCAAGCCATGAAGGCGAGGCCTTAGCTCCTTACCGGGAACTAAAAGAATAACGCCGGGGGAGCGCGGCTCCCCCGCGCGACACATCGCCCGGGTAAGGAGGCAAGCCTCGAGGCCCGTGGGGACTTGCTGAAGACCAAAGAGTTGCCACTGTTGGTGGCAAAACAAGCACTTTTGGCACAGACAAACTGGCGACATTTTTTTCACGCCGTCCGTCCTGTCTAAGGTATATGACTATACCCTAAATTAAAAAAAAAACTCCTTTATCTTTATAGTTACGGTGACCTATCCCAAGTGACCCAAGTGGTGTCAGCGGACTATGAGGATGACTCCGACGCGGTGGAACCATTCCGGGAGAAGAACATCCGGGTATTCGACAATGTCATCAGCATCGAGTCATCTGGAGACCCGATGGTGGCGCTGAACATACAGCTGTGTGAAACCTTCGAGGACCTCCTGGCTGGTTACTTTGGGAACTTCAAAATAGAGGGGTAAACAACAGATTACGTTTCACGCTCCCTTTACTGTACATTTCCACTTACGAAACAAAACATAAAACATGTTAAAACTTCATTTTCTACGTCTTTTACGGTTCCGTACCTCAAAAGGAAAAACAGTCTTTCTGTCTGTCTGTCACGACCCTTTATTTCAGTATTCAGTTCCTAAAGATACTTATTTACTTTACTGTCATAATATACGCTTGGTTCTGTAGGACTTACCTTCTACTCGATCAAAACTTATGTACTTAGACTGTAATTTGCCTAATCATAAAATGAATACCACTCCACATGATGCTTACATCTTAAAGAATAATGTAATGGAGACACGCTAATTTTTTGATTAGACCATCTTTATAAGACTTTTATGTATGTCACAACTAAGTACCTACTATAATTACAAGCAAGTGCACCCCACGCTGCACTTGCTTGTAAGCGGTCTCGATTCGAGGATTCTTATGTGTGATTGACACACAAGGTTTCAGGACATACATAAAATATATCTAATACAAATCAACCACAACTACCTCGTCGACTCAAAGAAATCTTGTACATAACCAATGATCTTGTTTTCAGTACAGAACAACCATGGAAGGCGTTTTTAGGCGACTGGATATACGACGAAATCATGAGGACTTTCGGAATAGAGTTCGACACAAGCGACGACAACTGTTGCTACGTGCTGGTCAAGCTGTCCAAAACTGAGAAGACGGTGAAATTGGACAGCACTAAACCGATCAGAGTGAAGGAGTTTGTGGACAGAGCGATTGACCGACTGGATGTGAACGACACAGCCGCTGTCAGGCGATTCATGAAGAGTTATGGAACTCATTATATCGATTCTTATGTGACTGGAAATTTTATTTATCAGGTGAGACGAGACGCAAACCTCTCTGCTTGCATCTTAGGTCCAGCCTAACCACTCCATTACCACCTACCTACTTCCTTTTGACCAGAACCAAAAGCGGGCAGTTCAACTTGTTATGACGACCAATCTTAGTAACAAACGGGGCCTACCACCAACGCTTAAAGTAATATTATTGTAATATGTATTGTTATGACATTTTCATACAATATCAGTATGAAATTTTTAAAACAATAGGTATTACAATAATATTACTTTAAGCGTTGGTAGGCCCCCTGGAACCTTTGGAACACCGTAGAGACATTAGATCTCTACTTATATGTGTGTTCTATCGGATGTTCAATGGGGAGTGCTCTGAAGAGCTGTTTGAGGATATTACACTTTTCACTTTCTCTGAGCAAACACTTGGGCGCAGAAATGCGTTCCATCGCTTCTACCTGGATGGCTTGCAATCCTCGACCATCCGGTTTTCCAGATCCTTCTTTCCGCGCACGTGCAAACTATGTAACCAGCTACCAGCAGCAGTATTCCCTCTTAGCTATAGCATGGGATTATTCAAGGAGTCGATAAACAAGCTCCTTAAAAGCCGACAACGCTTTTGCAGTTCCCCTGGTGCTGCAAATGTCCATGGGCGGCGGTGATTCCTTTTTACTTGCGTTCATTATATAAAAAATACATATAATTATTGAGCATTCATTTCATACGTGGTAAGGTTTAAAGACGTCTCACGTGATTAATGGACGGTCCCTTTCCCGTTTTACAATCAACGCGGTTTGGGTTTTATGAAAGCCGTAACCAATTAACGGACGGTCTAAATCCAATTCGCTTCATCTCCTTTATGTTCGACCACCTAAGAGACCGTTTAAAGTTTAAGTGAGATATATGTATTTGATGATTAACGAATAGGAGTGCCGCCAATTACTTTCAATTACATTGATTGGCGGGGCTCTATTCTTTATTAAAATGATTAAACGAAATGTACTCAGTAAAAGTGCTCCTCAAGGCCGAAACCGAAAATATCGTTTACGTCATACAACTACTGAACACTGGTCACCATTGCCACCATGGTCACCAACTATTACCCACAGAATACCTACCATAATTATAGTAATAGTAACTTAGGGTACCTACAGAAGATTTACTCTCAAAAATGATTTAAATAAATAGCGACTCTAGCTCTGAAATAATAAAATACAATTGGGTAGATGACTGAAATCATAATATTGATTATTTCCGTTTATTTTTCAAACAAAAATTATTAACAAATAAAATTGTGGGAATCAGCTTTCCCACAATTTAATTTAATAAGGGCCGATTTTTTAATCGCCAGATAAGCTATCTGATATAATAATAAAATAAATTTGAAACATAATATTATGCCATACAAAAGCTGTCAAAACGTCATATTTATTCCCCAGTTAACTTTTATCTGGCGATTGAAAAATCGGCCCTTAATCGATCAAATAACAAAAAAGTTCAATATTTCTGAATAGACAGTGAGAAATTTTCGTTTTGCGAGAAAGGGATGGACGACCCCTACTTACATTAATATATATATAGCTGCTTGTGCTGATTCACTCACTGATTGATCACCTCTCCTGAACAATTTTGTATGAAAAATTTTTTTTTCAATAACCATTTCGTATATAAGGGAAAAATTCGTTCGGAGGAAAAATACGGAGAGAGCTGATGAGTGAGGATTTCGAAGATGGGTGAAGAGCACAGCCAGGGTATCGAGGATAGGTGGGGTGTGCTCCACCAAATGTCATTTGAAACGTCATGCAATTGGCAGTGAGCTGAAAAAAAATTCAAAATGGCGGATTCAAAATGGCCGCCAAACGAATTTTGTCGATATCTCGGAAAGTATAAAAGATGGAAGAACAGTTTCTTGACAAGAGGTGATCAGGACCCGAAGGTCTATTTGATAAACAGAAAAAAAAAATTCAAAATGGCGGAATATATTTTTACCATAGAGAATGTATGGCGAATGTTGAAGAGACTAAAAGTTGTGAAACATGCAGTATTTTGATGCGATTTTTTGGAGGACTACCAGAAAAAAATGGAATGAGATGATGATTGAGGATTTCGGAGACGGGTGAAGAGCACAGCCAGGGAATCTAAGATAGGTGTCGGGTGCCCAAACAAAAAATACTCAGAACTTCATGCAATTTGCAATGAGCTGAAAAATTTTTTAAATGGCGGATTCAAAATGGCCGCCATACGAATTTCGTCGATATCTCGGAAAGTATAAAAGATAGAAGAGTGGTTTCTTAGTAAGAGGTGATCAGGGTCTCAAAGTATACAGAATGGTTAAAAAAAATCAAAATGGCGGGATTTATTTTTCCATGGAAAATTGCCACAGAAAAAGTCGGTATTAGTGATGATTTAGGATTTGAATGATGATCGAAGAGCAAGGTCATGGTTTTAAAGATAGTTAAGGGCTGTTCGAACAAAAACTACGCTGAACCTCATCAGATGAGGTTCAGCGTAGTTTTTGGTCAAACAGCCCTTAACTATCTTTATAACCATGACCGTGCTCCTAGGTAATTTTTTCAGCCCTCAGCCAATCGGATTCCAATTGGCGATGGAGATGACGGCGATAGTTTTATGGGCGGGAAGACAGCACGCGGGCCACATGTGGCCCGCGCCCCCACGCACCCTACTAGTTAATATATATATAGCTGCTTGTGCTGATTCACTCACTGATTGATCACCTCTCCTGAACAATTTTGTATGAAAAAATTTTTTTTTACTATTCGATTCGTATAAAAGGAAAAAAATCATTAAGAACAAAAATATGGAGAGAGCTGATGATTGAGGATTTCGAAGACGGGTGAAGAGCACAGCCAAGGGTATTGCAGACAGGTGGGGGGTGCTCGACCAAATGTCATTCGAAACGTCATGCAATTAGCAGTGAGCTGAAAAAAAATTCAAAATGGCGGATTCAAAATGGCCGCCAAACGCATTTCGTTGATATCTCGGAAAGTATAAAAGATGGAGGAACGGTTTCTTGACAAGAAGTGATCAGGACCCGAAGGTCAATTCGATGGACAGAAAAAAATTTAAAATGGCGGAATTTATTTTTTCATAGAAAATGTATGGCGAATGTTGAAGAGACTAAGAGTTGGAAGGCGAATAGGGGGAAGACAGCACGCGGGCCACATGTGGCCCGCGCCCCCACGCGCCCTACTAGTTACTATATATATAGCTACTCGTGCTGATTCACTGATTGATTGACTGACTGACTCATTGATCACCTCTCCTGAACAATTTTGTTTGAAAAATTTTTTTTTCAATGCCCATTTCGTATAGAAGGGAAAAATTTATTCGGAGGAAAAATACGGAGAGAGCTGATGATTGAGGATTTCGGAGACGGGTGAAGAGCACGGCCAGGGTATCAAAGATAGGTGGGGGGTGCTCGACCAAATGTCATTTGAAACGTCATCCAATTGGCAGTGAGCTGAAAAAATTTTCAAAATGGCGGATTCAAAATGGCCGCCATTCGAATATCGTCGATATCTCGGAAAGTATAAAAGATGAAAGAACGGTTTCCTCACAAGAAGTGATCAGGCCCCGAAGGTCTATTTGATGGGTAGAAAAAAAAATCAAAATGGCGGAATTTAATTTTTTGCCATAGAAAATGTATGGCGAATATGAATTCGAGATGGCGGCGATTCTTTTATAGGCGGGAAGACAGCACGCGGGCCACATGTGGCCCGCGCCCCCACGCACCCTACTGTTAATATATATATAGCTCTTTGTGCTGATTCACTCACTGACTCATTGATCACCTCTCCTGAACAATTTTGTATGAAAAAATTTTTTTTCAATGACCATTTCGTATACTTAGAAGGGAAAAAATGATTAAGAACAAAAATATGGAGAGAGCTGATGATTGAGGATTTCGAAGACGGGTGAAGAGCACAGCCAGGGTATCGAAGATAGGTGGGGGGTGCTCGACTAAATGTCATTCGAAACGGCGTCCAATTGGCAGTGAGCTGAAAAAAATTTCAAAATGGCGGATTCAAAATGGCCGCCAAACGAATTTCGCCAATATCTCGAAGGATATAAAAGATGGAAGAACGGTTTCTTGACAAGAAGTGATCAGGACCCGAAGGTCTATTCGATGGATAGAAAAAAAATACAAAATGGCGGAATTTATTATTTCATAGAATATGTATGTGAAATTTTGAAGAGACTCAAGGATGAAAAACAAATAGGGGCGAGGACAGCACGCGGGCCACATGTGGCCCGCGCCCCCACGCGCCCTACTAGTTAATATATATATAGCTACTCGTGCTGATTCACTGACTGACTGACTAATTGATCACCTCTCCTGAACAATTTTGTATGAAAAAAAATTTTTTCAATGACCATTTCGTATACAAGGGAAAAATTAATTCGGAGGAAAAATACGGAGAGACATGATGATTGAGGATTTCGAAGACGGGTGAAGAGCACAGCCAAGAGTATTGAAGATAGGTGGGGGGTGCTCAACCAAATGTCATTTGAAACGTCATCCAATTGGCAGTGAGCTGAAAAAAATTTCAAAATGGCGAATTCAAAATGGCTGCCATTCGAAATTCGTCGATATCTCGGAATGTATAAAAGATGGAAGAACGGTTTCTTGACAAGAGTTGATCAGGATCCGAAGGTCTATACGATGGATAGAAAAAAAATTCAAAATGGCGGACTTTATTTTTTTCATAGAAAAATGTATGGCGAACTTTGAAGGGATTTCTTATGGGCGGAAAGACAACACGCGGGCCACATGTGGCCCGCGCCCCCACGCAACCTACTAGTTACTATATATATAGCTACTCGTGCTGATTGGCCACTGACTGACTCACTGACTGATTGATCACCTCTCCTGAACAATTTTGTATGAAAAAAATTTTTTTCAAAGATGGTGTCGTATAAAAGAAAAAAATTCATTCGGAGGAAAAATACGAAGAGAGCTGATGAGTGAGGATTTCGAAGACAGGTGAAGAGCCCAGCCAGGGTATCAAAGATAGGTGGGGGGTGCTCGACCAAATGTCATTTGAAACGTCATCCAATTGGCAGTGAGCTGAAAAAAATTTCAAAATGGCGGATTAAAAATGGCCGCCATTCGAATTTCGTCGATATCTCGGAAAGTATAAAAGATGGAGGAACGGTTTCTTGACAAGAAGTGATCAGGACCCTATGGTCTATTTGATGGATAGAAAAAAAAATTCAAAATGGCGGAAATTATTTTTTCATAGAAAATGAAAGGGGAATTTTACAGGGATTTTTTTATAGGCGGGAAGACAGCACGCGGGCCACATGTGGCCCGCGCCCTCACGCAACCTACTAGTTAAAGTTATAATGCCTATAACTTTGTATTTATTTGTTTGATTTTAAATTATAAAATTTAAAATCAAACAAATAAATACTAACAAATAAATTAGACGTCATTATTTATATCCTACTATAGGTATAAAAAATTTAGTTATCTACTCCATTAAATCCGCAACAGCGCAGCGCGCTTATTACTTACGACTAATAAACTCGAAAACGGCTGAACCGATTTTGATGACATATTTTATGTGTACTTATTACAAAATAGTCTAGTAGTGGTTTAGAGTTTTAGGCATTGGGTCCAAGTATTATAGGTATAACGGTCTGCATGTTTCAGGTATTTAAATACAAAAGGTCGGGGTACCGCCTCCTGAAGGCGTACGTCAAACGCGGCCGGAGCACTGACAACTTGAGGTTCTACTTCTCTTCGTACTTCCTCAAGCAAGTCGGAGATATAAGAGTTAGTATCTACCTTAATTATGATAATCTTTCTCTCCTGTAAATAGAATAGAAATAGATCTTTTTGACGACCTCCCTGGCGCAGTGGCGGCGCGCTCGGATTCGAGTGGGAGGTCGCAACGGCCACTTTGGAATTTTATAATTTCTAAATTGGCTCAGGGTCTAGTCTTGGCCGAGGCTAGTTACCACCCTACAAGCAAAGACGCACCGCCAAGCGATTTAGCGTTCCGGTGCGATGCTTGTAGAAACCGTTGGGGTAAATTTACTTACCCTTCAAAGTTAGTACGATAACACCTTAGGCTGCATCATCACTTACCATCCGCTGAGATCTCATCACTTACCATCAGGTGAGATCTCAGTCAAGTACTAACTTGTAAAGAGTAAAAAAAAATAAAAATTCTATTGTTCATATTGTTACTCTCCAGCTAAATGCCGAAGTAACAAGACCAAGTTTTAGCCCATCAACTAGGTGTAGCCACTAGCCGGTTGCACGAGGCTAAACTGGCGTATATCTTATTTTTGTTCTTAGCTTATAATATAAAAGGTACATTAAAAAAAAACAAAAACTGCTAAACAGTAAGGCGGGCCGTCGGCATTTTGGTGGTTACATCCTCTTCTACTTTAGCAACTGCTAGCAGTTATACCAAGTTCTAGTAGGTTATTAGATTCGATATTCAGCCGTTACATAATTAAGTACAAGTGCTAACTTGTAGATTCAACTAAGAGTCTCAAGTAGTAGATTAGACATAGATTATCCATAATATTAGAGTTAACAGTTATCGTCTAGAACTAGGTGTATCTATCTGGTAGCAGCCTATCTAAAGTTCTGGCTAAGTCAAGTCTGGTTAAAATCTATGTAATAAAACTACAGCTGCCATTACTGAACTGAGTTTATTATTTTTCTACCCGCATCATACATGATCATGACATCTTTCCCATAATCAAAAAATAAAAAAAAAACAAAACCACCACCAGACAAAATGACTTAAATATTATTATATTATATTAGGTACAAAACTTAAAAACTAACAATACAATAATACACTTTATTTTTTTCTGAAAAATGAAGCTATTTGTTTACGAGCCCTATTCGCAGCCGTTCGAGCCTGTTTCTCTTGCGGCGGAGAAGGCGAGGCACTCGCTGACCCGGAGCTGCTGCGCTCGCTATCTCCCTCAGTACCGACCGCCTCGTTGTCAGTGATGTGCCCTTCAGCGTCTCCGTACACGCTCATACGATCCGCGTTATCGTCACCATCCTCCTTCTCATTCGAAGAAGCAGGTGGTGACTGGCCACTGCCAGCTGTCGGAGCAGATTCAGCTCGGAGGAGATGACGCCGATTGCGTCTATATTTCCTACCTGAACCGTCTATCACGAAATACGATCGAGGCTGTGGTGCACGCGCGTGCACCGTCATACGACGCCTAATGTTCCCGTCGTCCACGATTACTTTATCCCCTGCCTTTAGTTCTGGCAAATCGCGGGACGTCCTATCGTAATAGTGTTTAGCGCGATTACGATTACGATTTATAGCAAGGAAATCCGAAGTACCATCCCTTTCCGGTAGCAACTTGTGTTTGCTAATGGGGAGTTTAGTGTTCAATCGTCTTCCCATAAGCAACTGCGCTGGTGAACTAACTCCATCACGAGGAGTCGATCGGAAATTCAATAATCCCAGGTAAAAATCGGTGCCGGTCATTATTGACTTTTTAATGATATTTTTCACAGTTTGCACCGCTCTTTCACTTTGGCCGTTTGCCTGTGGATAATTTGGTGATGTAATAATGTGCTTGAAACACCAATCTACACTGAACTGGCGGAATTCTTTAGACTTATACGCTGGACCCCCATCAGTGATCAGTTCCGAAACTAAGCCATGCCTCGCGAACTGTTCTTTGATAGCACTAATTACCGCTCTCGATCCCGCATTAGGTATAGGACTCACTTCTATGAAGTTAGAGAAGTAGTCCACGAGTATCAAAAAATATTTTTTACGGAAGATAAATATATCAGAACCAACTTTGCTCCAGGGTAGATCGGGGACTGCATGAGGAATCATTGATTCTCTAGCTGGCCTAGCTGCGTGCTCGGCGCACGCGGCGCACGAGCGTACCTTTTGCTCCACGTCGCGCGACATGCCGCTCCAAAACATTACGTCGCGCGCACGCCTTTTACACCGGTCGATACCGAGGTGACCCTCGTGTACGCGTTCCAGCATTTCGCTACGCAATTTCCGTGGTATAAACACCAAATTGTCCTAAAATAAAACTCCTTCTATATACTCAAATGACGTTCTGTATGGCCAATGCGCACGAACTAAAGGATCCAAGTCAAATCTGTAACGCGGCCATCCATGTAAAATGTAATCTATCAAAATTCTACATTCTGGATCCGTACCTGTCGCATCCCTAACACTTTGTATTTTACTGTCACTAAATTGTACATTATTTATAACAAAACACGCCTGAGCGTCGATTTCTGCTGAAACTTTATCTTGCATAGGCTCTTTAAGTGCGGCTCGTGACAACGTGTCAGCAAGGTACATGTATTTTCCCGGCTTATAAGTTACGTTAAAGTCATAACATTGAATGCGAAGCATCATTCGTTGTAATCTCGCCGGAACAGAGTCTAAATTTTTTTTAAAAAGCGATTCGAGTGGCTTATGATCCGTTTCTATCGTCACGTCTGTTCTGCCGTACACGTATTGATGAAACCTTTCTAATGCAAAGACTATCGCCATCATTTCCTTCTCTATTTGAGCATATCGGGACTGTACGTGGTTGAGAGTTACCGACGCGAATTCTACCGGGCGGCCAGCTTGCAGAAGCGCCGCGCCGAGTGCGAAGCTACTCGCGTCCACCTGGAGCACCACCTGCTCCGTGCTGGAGTACAGAGCGAGCACGGGCGCGCGGCACAGCGCAGCCTTCAGCGCTGATACCACACTCTCGTGATTGCTGTCCCAGCACCATTCAGTGCCTTTTCTGAGTAAGCTTCTAAGGGGATTGACCATATTAGCATAATCAGGAATGAACTTGGACAAATAATTTGTCATACCTAAAAATCTCTCTAGCGACGCTCTGTCGCTCGGGCTGGGCATGTCTCTGATTGCACGTAATTTACTCGCGTCTATATGCATACCCTTCTCACTAAACGTGTGACCTAAGTACGTGACTTGTCGTACACGAAACGCGCATTTTTCTTTATTAAATTTTATGCCCACTTCACGAGCCCTATCTAGTAACATTTTTAATCGATTGTCGTGTTCTTCTAAGGTACGCCCATGAACTATGATGTCGTCAATGAACGATTCAACTCCCTCCAAGTCTTCTAAGATTTGCCGAATTTTAGCATGGAATACTTCACTAGCACAGTTCACGCCATACGGAAGCCGCAAGAATTGATAACGACCAAATGGAGTCCCAAAAGTGCACAAATCAGCACTTTCATCGTCAAGCTCAACCATCCAAAACCCTGAGCGCGCATCTAACTTGCTAAAGTACTTGGCGCCGTGCAGCGTGGCGGCTATCTCGGTGAGCGTGGGGAGCGGGTAGTGCGCGCGGCGGATGGCGCGGTTGAGCGGCCGCGGGTCGAGGCACACGCGCACACTGCCGTCTTTCTTCGCTGGAAGCACTATGGCGTTTACCCAGGGAGTTGGATGTGATACTTTTCTTATTATTCCCATATTTTCCATTTTTTCAAGTTCACTTTTTAGTTTACTCCTTATACCTATTGGTATTTTTCGAACTGGGCATATCGATGGACAGACATCTTTATCTACTACAATTTTATATTTTCCGGGCAATTTACCTACACCGCGAAATAGGTCATCATAATAATCGATATTTATAGAAAAAATCCGCTTAATTACGCCTATCCTCTCACAAGTATCTTTGCCGAGAATACTTTGACAGTCATCTTTCGATATAACGAAAGTAATAACGTATTTAGTTTGTTTATATAACCAAGACATTTCCAACGATCCCATAATTTGCAGATATTTCCCACAAAACGACTGAGCTTTTACTTCGCATGGATTTAAATCCTGTGCTGTATATCCTAAATTCGTAAGCGTCCTAAACGATAACACGTTCAAGTCCGACCCAGAATCTAATTTAAATATTTCGGACATACCATTTTTACACAAAAACAATGTTTCAAACCACTTACTGTCTTTACTCCTGTTGTTATCGTTTAAGGAAGATACATAGAATAGGTCATCACTGTATTCCTCACTCACTTCAAACACTTTTCTCGCTTTAGCCGGACAAAATTTACGAAAATGCCCTCTGTGATTACACATAAAACACTTAGCCGTTTTTGCGGGGCACTGGTTAATGTCATAGTGGTCAAGGCCACAATAAACACAGCACATCATATCACTTTTCGTTGCCCGAGCATCGAACGGACGACCCGTTCGCGGCGTATCGCTCCGCACGCCGCGCGCGTAACCGGTGCCAGCGGGCCGTGCGCCCGCGCTGCCGCCGCCTGCTCCCCGCGCCCGCGCCCGCGCTCCGAACAATGCATCCACCGCGACCGACGCGCCGCCGCCGCCGCCGCCGCCGCTCGAGCTCGACGATTGTACACCTTCGATCTGTTTACTTTCGGCGAGCGATATCTCGTTTGCGTGACATATCTTCATGGCCTTTTCTAGGGTTAGATCGTCGGTTCTCAGCAGCCTGTCTCGAACTGTACTATCCGAAACGCCGCACACGATGCGATCTCTTATCAGCCCGTCTTCTAGATGTTCGAACTCACAATGTTGGCTCAGTAAACGTAAAGCCGTGACGTATGTATCGATATTCTCTCCAGTTTCTTGATTACGTGTAAAAAATCTAAATCTGGCCATGGTCGTATTGTGTTTCGTTCCAAAATATTCGTTGAATTTCGCCACCAAAATGTCGATGTCATCTTGACTTTCGTCCTTGACGAATTTGAATGTTGAATAAATGTCGTAGCCCTCAGGGCCGATGAGATTAATTAGAAGACTCGCCTGCACATCTTTTGTTTCTTTGTGCACCCCCGACGCCTTCAGAAACACATTGAACTGCTTGTACCATTTGCGCCACGCGTCCGCTCGACTGGCCGGACCGCCTTCCAGCACCAGGTCTGCTGGGGGCCGTGCGTGCTCCATTTCTTGTGATGCACAAATACAAGGCGGACGCCACAATTAACGTATTTTTATCAATTATTTTCCGGCACCGCTGTCACCATGTAATAAAACTACAGCTGCCATTACTGAACTGAGTTTATTATTTTTCTACCCGCATCATACATGATCATGACACTAAACAATTTTAATTTTAATTGTTGATGTTTTAAAATGCTTGTTATTTTCAGATGGCCAGCGGCAACAAGAGAATAGAAGAATGGGCAAGAGACAATCTACGGGACAGCCAGTATTTATTCTCCAGGCCAAGCCTTCTTAGGCTGTACTACAACGCCAAACTTGCGATTATGCTGAACGATATGTTGGATAACGGAGCCCTGTTGGGGCTAGGCCTTAAGATCTTAAGACCGCTATTCAAAGATAAATACAAAAGAGACAAATACGCTGAGATTGTGGAAAACGACATGAAACTTTGGGAAGTTAACGCATGAATTTTTTTAAAGTTTGGTTTAAAAGTAACACAGAGATTGAGAATAAGTGATTTCTTGCTGTGTGTGTTTTGATAACAAATTATTGGTTATAGCAGAATCATGGCTGCCATATTGTTTTCGCTATATTCCGGCCGCTCAAAGAATGCGTTTCTGACACATTTCAATTAGTCATACAAAACAAAAAAAAACAGTTGGCATAACCTTGAAACAGCGCCGTTCGACGTGGTTTGACTTTTAAAAGCTATAGTTTTTATATTTGTTAATTAAGTAATTGTAATAATTTTAGCCAAAAATAAATACATTTATTGTAAGTTAGTATAATTATTCGAATTTTAATGTTATCATTCGTTAATAACGTAAATAAAAGATATTTAAAAAATTTCCGTAAATTGTACGGCAGTTATTTGACACTCAGTTTGGCACAAAATTATAACATTAATTGATTATTGATATAATAATGTTGTTATAATGCTCATCAATTGTTAAAACGGTAAACAACCAGCAATAATATTTTTATCGTAACTGCAACGCCATTACAAAGTTACGTCGTCAGTTCAAAAGCGATGTGTCAGGAACGCATTCTCTGAACGGCCGGATAATAATAGTGCCAATATGGCGTCCTTTTATAAAAAAAGTAAACAGCACATTTCTGTATCACTAAAAATAAATGTAGGAATTAGTTGCAAGAAAAGATGCCAAAGAACTAAAAAACTACTCCTATGACTATTTTTTTTTTGTAAAATACTTCACATTGCTTTTGCCAAGTCTCATGTAAGATGCAGTATTTTTATACAATAAAACTATTTAGCTAAGTGAAAATTATTTTATTTCAATTAGAATTACCATTGACACGTACATTTATTAGTAGGTACTAATATAAAAGTGTGAATTGTTTTACAAACGTTATAGTTATCGCACAAGAAGTACTTAGATATTAGTTGTTGTTTTATACTATTTGTTAGTTAGGACCTTTAGGACAATCTATAAGAAGTTAATTTGGCCTATTATACATTAGTCTCCTCTGTAGTAGTAGTATAAATTACAACTTACCTATCTCGAAAAATAACTGATAACTTTAAAAGTTGTACGGAATTTTTAATCAAGTCGATTACATTCAAATCGTTCTTGTCAATTCCATAGAATTATGAGATCCCAGGGTTTAATATTATTTAACCGACTTCAAAAAAGGAGGAGGTTCTCAATTCGACGGAATCTTTTTTTTCAATAACTAGATACGTTCATTACCCTGTTACCGACTTAATAAAACGGTAATTATTAATAAATACAGAAAGCATGAAACTATTTGTTTCGCTCAAATACGGCATAATAAAAAAAAACAGCCAAGTGAGAGTCGGGCTCGACTTATCAAGACCAATTCTCAATAGTATTAAAGTAAACTAAACACCCCTGCCTACCAAATCCAAAAATGACGTTTGTTGTATGGAAGACCCCCTTGAATATAATCCCATTGGTTGGTTGTGGATTGAAGAAATTGTGAGTCGGCCAATCACAGCCGGGTTGGCAAATAACACTAACCAATCGTGAGGCGGACAGAGCTTTTCGATACCATTCTAACGAAAAAGTTTAAAAACATGGTGAAATGTAAGCTTTTTGTTTGCTGTTTCGAACACCTCCTAGAAGAATAAACTATATTTTCATAGTAAAATACCAATTATTAATACGATTATTTCGATACCATTCATTAAAAATACTTAACATTTACAAATACTGGTCGCCGATTTACGGTTTAGCTTTTTTAATACTATAATACATAACATATCAAGATATTACACACATCGCAATCGCAATCTAGCCCCAAAATTATAGCTTGTATTATGGTACTAGATAACTGATAACACAAATAATACTAGCTGACCGGGCAATCGTTGTTTTGCCATTCAAGGGTATAAAAATAGCTTACGAACTACTCTCAGATCTACCGAACATACACTGAAAATTTCATAACAATTGTTCGAGCCGTTTCGGGGTAGTTCGGTATCAAAAATTGTCACGAGAATTTTATATATCAGAATATTTAACATACATAAATGCCATACTGCAATACCATAAATAGAAAAACACCCAGACATTGGAAAACATTCATGCGCATCATACAAACATTTTCCAGTAGTGGGAATCGAACCCACGACCCAAAGCAGTACTACTAGCACCCGCGCCAATTGGTTGTCATATTTTGTTGTGTATAAAATAGACCTATGCAAAAGGCAGGAATGGATCTTTGCCTTTTCTTTTATGATCTTTACTGCCTTTTTCTTACGCAATGGTCATTTGAAGCTGTCAGTGAATATTATATTATAGTAGTAATATAATATAAATTAGTAGTAGTATAATAATAACTACTATAAAATATTAATTACATATACAGTATACACAACCGTACAAATTCCACACGTTTCCATTTATCAGTCTTATATATTAAAAAATAAGTATAAGTTATAATATTTTTAAATAAAAATCCATCACACACACAAACTTACAATTAATAAGTTACACCTGCGTATTCTTATAAATATTAGTTTACTAATAAAGATTTATAATTTACACACAAGTACCTAATTAAAAAATAATAATCTCATTTAATTAAATAATAATAATACCTATGTATATTATTTAATAATTACATTCTGTTAGATATATATAATTGACGAAATATTATAATATATATACCAATTATCTTTTAGATTAGTGTTTTACACACTTAGGAAATAATTCCTATAAATTTAAATACGAATCAAAATTTTTCATTCGCAGCGGGATTTGAACCCGCGTCTCCCCATCTCTCGCGGCTGGGTGTTCTTACCACTTGAGCTATACGAGCATATCCAACTGCGGTGAAATTTCGATTCGTATTATTAGGTCCTTTAGGCAGGACTAGCGTCATCTATTAGTGAAACGTAACAGTTTCAAACTAATTTCGAAGGCTCATAATTCAAGCTTCGAACGAGAGATGACACATTGCCGTTTTTACCCACGACGGAACGGAGTACGGGTATATGCGTTTAGGGTGAGAGACCGTTTGTACATTACTTTATTATTGAGATGTTATGTTTGTTTGTATGTTAAATTGTTCACAAAAACCAATAATGCAAAAATATTTTTGTTTGTTTGTTTGTTGGTTTGTTTGTTTGTGTGTGCACATCAATGTTCCCATTTATTTCAAAAACGGCTTGACCGATTTAGATGCGGTTTTCTGTATAATAATTGGTGTTCAGCGGCAATGGTTCTTAGATAGTTGTTACGAACATCGATCACCAGGGGGCGCCATAAAATACATTTATATTGCAAACGAATGTTCCCATTTATTTCAAAAACGGCTTGACCGATTTAAATGCAGTTTTCTGCATAATGTTTGGTATTTATTGGCGATGGTTCTTAAATAGTTGTTACGAACATCGATCACCAGGGGGCGCCATAAAAAACATTTACAGTGGAAACGAATGTTCTCAATTATTACAAAAACGACTGAACCGATTTGGATACAGTTTTGTATAAAATATTAGTGAGTCATTGGCAATGGTTCGCAAATAATTGTTCTTGTGATTGAACAGCAGAGGGCGCCACAATAAACGTCTCTTTATGACTTGGAAGGGATGATGCCTTCAAACGCTGCTAGGGGAGCTAATGGCTAGTTTGAAGATTAATTTTCATTTTTTAATAATAATATAATTTAAATTACATTAATATATTAATCGAAAAACTATAAAACAAGTGGAAAATTAAAAAATTTTAAAACACCCACGACTTTTGCAGACTTGTAATTGAAAAAGGATTAAATAATTTTTTTGAAACTCCCCGACTAAAGGAAAGTAAGAACTAAGAACCTATCAGTATAATTACAAATCCAAGAAAATCCGTCGGAGCTGCCATTGCTATTTTCGTTTCCAATATCAATTAATGTAATTAGTAAGTATTGATAAACTGCCGGTATATGAGAAGTATCAAGAAATTGAATCAGTCATCAACTGGTAAACAGCACCATCAACACCGTCATAGGCAAAACACAGCAGCTCCGACGGATTTTCTTGGATTTGTAATTATACTGATAGGTTCTTAGTTCTTACTTTCCTTTAGTCGGGGGGTTTCAAAAAAATTATTTAATCCTTTATCAATTACAAGTCTGCAAAAGTCGTGGGTGTTTTAAAATTTTTTAATTTTCCACTTGTTAACTAATTATCTTTTTGATTAGTGTTTTACACACTTAGGAAATAATTCCTATAAATTTATAGGAATTATTTCGTAAATTATGAGCCTTCGAAATTAGTTTGAAACTGTTACGTTTCACTAATAGATGACGCTAGTCCTGCCTAAAGGACCTAATAATACGAATCGAAATTTCACCGCAGTTGGATATGCTCGTATAGCTCAAGTGGTAAGAGCACCCAGCCGCGAGAGATGGGGAGACGCGGGTTTAAATCCCGCTGCGAGTGAAAAATTTTGATTCGTATTTAAATTTATAGGAATTATATATACCAATCCGAAATTACCAATTAATATTTTTTCTCTAACGTTCTTCAAAATATTGGGCCAAGAAATTCGAAACGATGATTTTTACTAAATGCAAAAGTTTCGCCATTATACTATTTCCATTCGTTTATTTTCTCTTTGACACCACATGAAACAGATATAGCAATAGCGAGGGACCAGAAAGAGATAAAGGTAAAGCGGTCTCTTTCTAGTCCACCGCTATTGCTACATCTGTTTCATGTGTCAAATAGAAAATAAACGAATGGAAAAAAGTATAACTGCTGACACGTTTACACTAATGCACATTATATACATACCTTATGTTACACAAAAATATACCATAACAAGTTAATTATGATAACAAATGACCCCATCATTTGTACCTGCAACGTGCACATATCCACCGATGTGACATTCTAGTTTGAGCGCTACACAGAACACACTACACGTAGCGTCAATGTATCTCGTAGGTGCTAGTAACGCGCGTGCACGCGAACTGGTTGCGACTGACGCCTTTGATTATGATAAAATAGGGGTCATTTGTACCTGTAATGTGCAGATATAAAGCTCATATCCACCGATGTGACATTCTAGTTTGAGCGCTACACAGAACATACTACACGTAGCGTCAATGTATCTCGTAGGTGCTAGTAACGCGCGTGCACGCGAACTGGTTGCGACTGACGCCTTTGATTATGATAAAATAGGGGTTATTTGTACCTGCAATGTGCAGATATAAAGCCGAGATCCACGGATGTGACATTCTAGTTTGAGCGCTACACAGAACACAATACACGTAGCGTCAGTGTATTTAGTAGGTACTGGTGACGCGTGCACGTGAACTGGTTGCGACTGACGCGTTTGATTATGATAAAATAGGGGTTATTTGTACCTGCAATGTGCAGATATAAAGCCCAGATTCACCGATGTGACATTCTAGTTTGAGCGCTACACAGAACACACCACACGTAGCGTCAATGTATCTCGTAGGTACTGGTGACGCGCGTGCACGCGAACTGGTTGCGACTGACGCGTTTCCCGTTCACCAACAGCTGCAGAGGGTTGTTCACGCGGATCGACTTGAAGTCGAATTTCTGGAAAGGATAATTACACGATTAATTAATTCGCTTGTAATAAAGGTACTGATACTTATTACACTATTATTGTGCCGTGAATTTATTGTGCTGTGAAGAATGATAGGCGAAGTTCCACGGTACTAAATTGACATTTG
The DNA here is from genome assembly GCA_036785405.1 of Coenonympha arcania. Lineage (NCBI taxonomy): Eukaryota > Metazoa > Arthropoda > Insecta > Lepidoptera > Nymphalidae > Coenonympha > Coenonympha arcania. The sequence continues at coordinate 5,340,268 of JAWDAA010000030.1, read as the reverse complement.
TTGCTAGTGACCGTCGTTTTGAATGTCATGTTATTTTAGTTTCATGGACGCTCACGCCAGGTTACGCAACGATCTGCGCCAAAATGACGAAAATCAAATGTCTTCATTTTTACGTTGACTGTCTGAGGCCCAGCGTACTAGTATAATAGAGGACAGAACACATGGGTCATTCGTGAGAATATAAACGAAGCGGAACACTCACAGCCAGCTCAGAGTCCATGGCGTGTGCAGCGAGCACCGGCTCGGGCACCGCGACCACGTCGCCTATGATGGTGCCGCGCCCGTCCGCCCAGTTGTACACCGACACGCACACGCACTGCAGGCTCTCGTCTATTATAAACGAAGCGGAACACTCACAGCCAGCTCAGAGTCCATGGCGTGTGCAGCGAGCACCGGCACGGGCACCGCGACCACGTCGCCTATGATGGTGCCGCGCCCGTCCGCCCAGTTGTACACCGACACGCACACGCACTGCAGGCTCTCGTCTATTATAAACGAAGCGGAACACTCACAGCCAGCTCAGAGTCCATGGCGTGTGCAGCGAGCACCGGCTCGGGCACCGCGACCACGTCGCCTATCATGGTGCCGCGCCCGTCCGCCCAGTTGTACACCGACACGCACACGCACTGCAGGCTCTCGTCTATTATAAACGAAGCGGAACACTCACAGCCAGCTCAGAGTCCATGGCGTGTGCAGCGAGCACCGGCTCGGGCACCGCGACCACGTCGCCTATGATGGTGCCGCGCCCGTCCGCCCAGTTGTACACCGACACGCACACGCACTGCAGGCTCTCGTCTATTATAAACGAAGCGGAACACTCACAGCCAGCTCAGAGTCCATGGCGTGTGCAGCGAGCACCGGCTCGGGCACCGCGACCACGTCGCCTATGATGGTGCCGCGCCCGTCCGCCCAGTTGTACACCGACACGCACACGCACTGCAGGCTCTCGTCTATTACAAACGAAGCGGAACACTCACAGCCAGCTCAGAGTCCATGGCGTGTGCAGCGAGCACCGGCTCGGGCACCGCGACCACGTCGCCTATGATGGTGCCGCGCCCGTCCGCCCAGTTGTACACCGACACGCACACGCACTGCAGGCTCTCGTCTATTATAAACGAAGCGGAACACTCACAGCCAGCTCAGAGTCCATGGCGTGTGCAGCGAGCACCGGCTCGGGCACCGCGACCACGTCGCCTATGATGGTGCCGCGCCCGTCCGCCCAGTTGCACACCGACACGCACACGCACTGCAGGCTCTCGTCTATTATAAACGAAGCGGAACACTCACAGCCAGCTCAGAGTCCATGGCGTGTGCAGCGAGCACCGGCTCGGGCACCGCGACCACGTCGCCTATGATGGTGCCGCGCCCGTCCGCCCAGTTGTACACCGACACGCACACGCACTGCAGGCTCTCGTCTATTATAAACGAAGCGGAACACTCACAGCCAGCTCAGAGTCCATGGCGTGTGCAGCGAGCACCGGCTCGGGCACCGCGACCACATCGCCTATGATGGTGCCGCGCCCGTCCGCCCAGTTGTACACCGACACGCACACGCACTGCAGGCTCTCGTCTATTATAAACGAAGCGGAACACTCACAGCCAGCTCAGAGTCCATGGCGTGTGCAGCGAGCACCGGCTCGGGCACCGCGACCACGTCGCCTATGATGGTGCCGCGCCCGTCCGCCCAGTTGTACACCGACACGCACACGCACTGCAGGCTCTCGTCTATTATAAACGAAGCGGAACACTCACAGCCAGCTCAGAGTCCATGGCGTGTGCAGCGAGCACCGGCTCGGGCACCGCGACCACGTCGCCTATGATGGTGCCGCGCCCGTCCGCCTAGTTGTACACCGACACGCACACGCACTGCAGGCTCTCGTCTATTATAAACGAAGCGGAACACTCACAGCCAGCTCAGAGTCCATGGCGTGTGCAGCGAGCACCGGCTCGGGCACCGCGACCACGTCGCCTATGATGGTGCCGCGCCCGTCCGCCCAGTTGTACACCGACACGCACACGCACTGCAGGCTCTCGTCTATTATAAACGAAGCGGAACACTCACAGCCAGCTCAGAGTCCATGGCGTGTGCAGCGAGCACCGGCTCGGGCACCGCGACCACGTCGCCTATGATGGTGCCGCGCCCGTCCGCCCAGTTGTACACCGACACGCACACGCACTGCAGGCTCTCGTCTATTATAAACGAAGCGGAACACTCACAGCCAGCTCAGAGTCCATGGCGTGTGCAGCGAGCACCGGCTCGGGCACCGCGACCACGTCGCCTATGATGGTGCCGCGCCCGTCCGCCCAGTTGTACACCGACACGCACACGCACTGCAGGCTCTCGTCTATTATAAACGAAGCGGAACATTCACAGCCAGCTCAGAGACCATGGCGTGTGCAGCGAGCACCGGCTCGGGCACCGCGACCACGTCGCCTATGATGGTGCCGCGCCCGTCCGCCCAGTTGTACACCGACACGCACACGCACTGCAGGCTCTCGTCTATTATAAACGAAGCGGAACACTCACAGCCAGCTCAGAGTCCATGGCGTGTGCAGCGAGCACCGGCTCGGGCACCGCGACCACGTCGCCTATGATGGTGCCGCGCCCGTCCGCCCAGTTGTACACCGACACGCACACGCACTGCAGGCTCTCGTCTATTATAAACGAAGCGGAACACTCACAGCCAGCTCAGAGTCCATGGCGTGTGCAGCGAGCACCGGCTCGGGCACCGCGACCACGTCGCCTATGATGGTGCCGCGCCCGTCCGCTCAGTTGTACACCGACACGCACACGCACTGCAGGCTCTCGTCTATTATAAACGAAGCGGAACACTCACAGCCAGCTCAGAGTCCATGGCGTGTGCAGCGAGCACCGGCTCGGGCACCGCGACCACGTCGCCTATGATGGTGCCGCGCCCGTCCGCCCAGTTGTACACCGACACGCACACGCACTGCAGGCTCTCGTCTATTATAAACGAAGCGGAACACTCACAGCCAGCTCAGAGTCCATGGCGTGTGCAGCGAGCACCGGCTCGGGCACCGCGACCACGTCGCCTATGATGGTGCCGCGCCCGTCCGCCCAGTTGCACACCGACACGCACACGCACTGCAGGCTCTCGTCTATTATAAACGAAGCGGAACACTCACAGCCAGCTCAGAGTCCATGGCGTGTGCAGCGAGCACCGGCTCGGGCACCGCGACCACGTCGCCTATGATGGTGCCGCGCCCGTCCGCCCAGTTGTACACCGACACGCACACGCACTGCAGGCTCTCGTCTATTATAAACGAAGCGGAACACTCACAGCCAGCTCAGAGTCCATGGCGTGTGCAGCGAGCACCGGCTCGGGCACCGCGACCACATCGCCTATGATGGTGCCGCGCCCGTCCGCCCAGTTGTACACCGACACGCACACGCACTGCAGGCTCTCGTCTATTATAAACGAAGCGGAACACTCACAGCCAGCTCAGAGTCCATGGCGTGTGCAGCGAGCACCGGCTCGGGCACCGCGACCACGTCGCCTATGATGGTGCCGCGCACGTCCGCCCAGTTGTACACCGACACGCACACGCACTGCAGGCTCTCGTCTATTATAAACGAAGCGGAACACTCACAGCCAGCTCAGAGTCCATGGCGTGTGCAGCGAGCACCGGCTCGGGCACCGCGACCACGTCGCCTATGATGGTGCCGCGCCCGTCCGCCCAGTTGTACACCGACACGCACACGCACTGCAGGCTCTCGTCTATTATAAACGAAGCGGAACACTCACAGCCAGCTCAGAGTCCATGGCGTGTGCAGCGAGCACCGGCTCGGGCACCGCGACCACGTCGCCTATGATGGTGCCGCGCCCGTCCGCCCAGTTGTACACCGACACGCACACGCACTGCAGGCTCTCGTCTATTATAAACGAAGCGGAACACTCACAGCCAGCTCAGAGTCCATGGCGTGTGCAGCGAGCACCGGCTCGGGCACCGCGACCACGTCGCCTATGATGGTGCCGCGCCCGTCCGCCCAGTTGTACACCGACACGCACACGCACTGCAGGCTCTCGTCTATTATAAACGAAGCGGAACACTCACAGCCAGCTCAGAGTCCATGGCGTGTGCAGCGAGCACCGGCTCGGGCACCGCGACCACGTCGCCTATGATGGTGCCGCGCCCGTCCGCCCAGTTGTACACCGACACGCACACGCACTGCAGGCTCTCGTCTATTATAAACGAAGCGGAACACTCACAGCCAGCTCAGAGTCCATGGCGTGTGCAGCGAGCACCGGCTCGGGCACCGCGACCACGTCGCCTATGATGGTGCCGCGCCCGTCCGCCCAGTTGTACACCGACACGCACACGCACTGCAGGCTCTCGTCTACTATCGCGAACGTACTGGAAAAAGAGGGAAAAAGATTTTATTACATTGTCAACTTCCGTGGCGCAGTTGCGCGCGTTCGATTCCAAAACGCAATGCTGTAAAGAAACCGTTAGTAGTTATTCCCCCTTCCAAGTTAGTATGATAGCATATCTTCAACTGTCTCGTCCCTTACCATCAGGTGAGATCGAAGTCAAGTTCTAACTTGTAGTGGGTAAAAAGCTGAGTGCGCTTGGGATAATACAACAAGAAATACTTACAAAGGCACGGCGTTCTGGTTATGTATCGAACCCACAACCCTGCCGAGGATGACTTTGCAGTCGTTGCTGCCTTCCTGCAACTCGTCTATCCTGACATGCTGCAGTATCACATCTTTACGCGCCCCCTTCGCTTTGTAGAAACCTGTTGCGTATTCATCCAACATCTTTTTGTCTATGGTCTGAAAAAATATAAACAATTTCTCTATTATTTCTGAATAATTCATTCAACAGGTTTAGTACTGCCATTTAGGTTTAGTATTTTAGTTATTTTCACAACATTTTGTCCCACGGTATCTTCTTTTGGGGTAATGCTGCTGACATTGATGCCATTTTCGTGCTGCAGTAGAAAGCTGTCTGTGCCATTTATTAAGTGGAATTAAGAAACGTTTAAAGATTTTGATATAATGACACACACAGTATATTTTTGACCACTTAGTTTAATATAATGAGCATAAAAATAATTAATTTCTATGGCCTCGCCGTAGCGCTACGAATATTTCAGAACCTGGCCATGAAATACATAATAGTACCTAACGGTACAGAAGGTTCACTCCGCAAGATGATTTAAAGAAATAGCGACTCTGGCGCTGACACAAAAAAGTGCAATTCAGTTCGCAATAGCGCTTGCGCTATGCATCCAAGTTGTGGTCTCTTTTTAACGCATAACTTTATCTCTTTCGACGTACTAGGGCTGCCTCGTAATCAGGCGTACGCAGCGCGTGAAATAGACCGTACAAGAACTAACGCGTGCAACCTAGCCGGCGCGCGGCGGCTATCTGAAATTAGTACGTCGAGGCGGGTATCTGTAGTTTCTTCGATCACATGGTAATTGAACCTGGCCAGCGGGGCTAGACAAAGTAACAGCCGTTTAGCGTTCACGACAGTAGATAAAAATGTATGGGCAAAACAAGTGACTGTAGAAAAACCACGTGACCGTATAGACATAGAGGAACATACGCTTTTTTTGAAAATCGACTACGACAGTTTGTACGTTCTCTGGCGTTCTCGCAGACGTTGTAGATAACTTTAGCGTACTTCGCATGACAATTGACAGCCGACAGTGAACAACGCTAAGCATAAAGTAGATTCTGCTTTCATTTGTTTTCATTCGTCACGTGGTTTGTCCATACATTTTTATCTACTGTCATGAACGCTAAACGACTGTTACTTTGTCTAGCCCCGCTGGCCTGGTGATAACATGCGACTTACTTGCACCATGGCGGCGAGGCGTTTGGCCTTCAGCTTCCCGCGCGTGCGTACGAGCGTCGTGGCCTCAGTGAGGAAGCGAGTCAGCTCGGCTCGCTCGTGCTCGGGCGGCGCCCAGCCCGGGTCGAGGCGGCACGCGTGGTAGAACATCTCTATGGCCTCGCCGTAGCGCTCCGAGTACTTCAGAGCCTGATCACAACATAGATTCATTAAAAACAATTAATTGACCTGAAACAAGTCAAACAGAGCGCAACGATAGTCCAGTAGTTCAAAGTTCTACGTAAAAATCCTTATGAATTTTTTTTTTATATTTTTAAACAATGACCTTATTTTTAAAACCAAAAAAGTGACTTGAGCTGCAGCTAATCACTAAGAATAAAGACGCACCACTGAGCAATTTAACGTTCGGGTGCGATCGTCACTTACCATCAGCTTTCAGGGCACACCGAAGTTTTAATTTCAGCAACAGAAATAAAAAGAGAACAGATGTGTTGGTTTTGGTAACAGTGTGAGGTATCGGTAATGGTGTATTCAATGATTTTATTCCCATCTCGAAAATTCCTAAAGCCCCCGTATCGCTTACGGTAACATTGTGAGATATCAGTAACGATGTCAAGAGCTCATTAGTTTTTTCTTATGCTCAAGAATTTTTCTCTTCAAAAAGGCATTAACTTACCACTCCCTTATTATAGTACAAATCCGGCTGGCCCCTCGCGATTGGATCCGCCCAGGCATGAGTGTATGCGTTCATACACAGCTTCAGCGTTGCTGGATCCTGCGCTATCAGGAAATACTGACACAAGTAGGCGTTCCCCAGCACGGACCACGATATTCCGTCCTTGAAGTCCTGAGCGACCGCCTCCTTGGCGAGCTCGACGCTTTTCAGTATGGCTGGCGTTAATTCATTGTTCTCTAGGTCACCACTTTCCTGCCGCAAGATCATGGATAGACAGCGTAGCGATAGGCGGTTGCGCTCCTGAGAAGGTTGTATTATGGAAAACAGTGGTTATTTAGTCTGATGTCATAAAACTTTGCTTGTAAGTGAATTCAATAATATTGGTCAAGTGCAAGTCAGGTTCCCGCACTGAGGGCTCCGTACTATCAAGATAAATATTAAATACTCAATAGTATTAAAGGAAACTAAACTCCCCTGCACACCAAATTCAAACAGGAGCAAAAACCACGTTTGTTGTAAGGGAGACCCCCTTAAATTTTTGTTTTATTCGGACACTAAAGCCTCCCCCACACAGGCGCGTTATTATCGCGCGATAATATCGCAAGCGTTATTGCGATATCTGTTTTCAGTACATTTTGTATTAGGATGATCAAATAGTTACACACTGCTGCGATAATAACGCCGCAATGGAAGTATATCGGTCGATATTATCGCAAGCGTTATTGCGATATCTGTTTTCAATACATTTTGTATTAGGATGATCAAGTAGTTACACACTGCTGCGATAATAACGACCGATAATAACGCGGGACGCTGCGTCCGTCTGCGCGTTATTATCGCGCGATAAAAACGCAGCTGTGTGCAAGGAATCGGAACGCATTATCGCAATAACGCTTGCGATATTATCGCGCGATAATAACGTGCCTGGGTGGGGGAGGCTTAATAGTTTTTTGTCCATGATTACACAAACACTAATATGGAACACTCTTATGTATGCAGGGTTCAGCATGACATTTTCTTTCACCAATAACCAAGCAAGATATTATTTGTGTTGTGTGACAATATTTACATGCCAGACAAATTAAAATGCTACAATACGTACATGTTTGAGAGCTCCCTCGAAACTAGCCTTTGCCTCCTTAACATTCATATTCTTCAAATAACATTGCCCAAGCTCGTTCCACGCGTTCACCAAATGAGGGTTTAGTTTGACGGCTTTGCTGAGGCATTGCATTGCTCGGGAGTCATATACTGGACTTACATTGTAGCACCTCCCTTTCATGTAGAGGAATTGTGCTCGGAGAGGAAATGGCACTTGAACATCCACTGAAAATATTTTAATTGCCATGTATTCAAAATAAGAATAAGGATTGTGATGGGGGCAGCCTACCTGTGCCTACATTAAGTTAAATCGGCTTCATGGATCTGAGATAAAGCTTGGTTTTACTTCTATAAACTATAATTGTATAAATATTTTTTCGCAAATGTATTAAAAAACATTGTTCAATGAAAATGCAGAATAGCCGTTTTCAATCATCCCTACTGTTGACCCAAGCAAGCTGAAGGCGTTATTTTGTACTTATATCGAAATGTACAATTAAAAAAAAAATTATAGTCCTTAAAACTTAACTTGACCGCTGCGACAGCTGTCATCAAAATCACACCCCTCAAGTTCTAAATTTTGTAACGGTATTTTGTACCTGTGGCAATGTTGTATGACCTGTGCCTACTTGCCTTCAAGTCTGTAAAAACCACAGAATACCATAATAGTATATTTTCAACATAGTCCCATCCCTAATTGTGGCACTTTGACAGCTGTCGCAGCGATCAAGCTAAGTTTTAAGGACTATAGAGCAATTTTGTTTTTTTTTCAATAATGGTCTGATGTGATTTGACAGATTGCAGAACCAATGTGGCTAAGAACTGCAAAAGATTGAAGAAGAGAAGAAGAGATTAGAGGTGGCCTACATAATAGAAGACACACTTATTTACAACCATAAATAAATAAAATAATTAAAAAAAATTATTTATTTTATTTTATTTTTATTTTATTTTTTTTAAATCAGTGTTTTACACACTTAGGATATAATTCCTATAAATTTAAATACGAATCAAAATTTCACTTGCAGCGGGGTTCTGCCTAAATACTACGAATCGAAGTTTCATTGCAGAGGGATATGGCTCGTATAGCTCAGTGGTTTGAGCACCCAGCCGCATACTATATATTGTTTGTGAATTGTATACTTTATCAGAAATAAAGATTTCTCTGTAGTGATGCCACTTTATAAAACTCATGAAATATAGTGATTAAATCTATACTTACCATCAAAGCTTTCAAACTTCTCTACTAATACTTCTTTTTTCTCCTCAACACACTTGTTTTTTTGGGATGCCATGTCTAAAGGATGATTTTCAAAAAATAAATCTCTATACAAGTACAGCTCATTTAGCTCTTTCTGAAAAATAAATTCCATCCATTTGAATTTTTTCTGACATAAGTGCATGACTATGCTCAGGTCTGCCTATTATACTTGGTAGTTTAAAAGCTTGGTAATTTTGAATTTGGCGGGCAGGTGTGTTAAGTGCACCTTAATGCGGACGACATATCGGTGCTATCTAAGTGCTCCAACAATACTGAAAGTGAATACTTAGTAACAGAAAACTTACAAAAAATTCAAAATTACTTAGAGAGAAACAATCTTGAAATAAATCTCAAAAAAACTAAAATAATACAATTCCGGCCACACCAAAAGCTACCTCTTGACCTCAAGACCCTCGCAACCAAAACTAAGATCGAAGAAGTAAACGAATTCACGCTACTAGGCCTAACCATCGACACCCATATGCACTGGATAAACCACGTGGCAAACTTAAGTACCAAACTCTCTCGTTTCCTATATGCACTTAGTATCTTAAAGGCACATACCAACTACGAAACCGCACTTACCGCCTACTACGGGTATGCCTACGCGTGGTTCCGGTACGGCATAATCTTATGGGGTGATAGCACTAACGCAGACGACATTTTTATATTACAAAAAAAGTGTATCCGTATTCTGGTAAACATTACGCCGCGTGAAAGCTGTAGACCGCACTTTTTAAACAGAAAACTCTTAACTCTACCATCAATATATATATTAGAGACGGCCCTCTTTGTGAGGCGACATAACCACCTATACAACGTCGCGAAAAACACAACAACGCACGATAAAAAATTGCGACATCAGGACAAATTATTACTACCACATTATAAGCTTACTTTATCTAGCCGCGGACCTTATTTTAGATCTATTATGATATATAATAAACTTCCTAAAAACATAACAGCAGAGAAGCGTGACCACCTGTTCAAGGACAAACTGAAAAAGTGGCTTATACAAAAATGTTTTTATGACGTAAATGAGCTGTTTTGTACATAACAACAATTACTACTACAAGACCTCAATCACGTGACACCAATCATATTTACTAAACTGACCCAATGACTGTTCAAACTTGTTTAATTAAATAATTGCACTACTAACCTAATTAAATTTGACTTATTCTATGACATTTAACCTCATAATTGCATGTGACATAATATAAAACAATTTATTATTATTACAATTTTGTCTACACTGCAGTCATTTAATTAAACTTTAAAAGGTAATCTTATTTTAAAATTGTAGAATTAGAAACTTAACATTGCAGACAATAAGGATTGTGAATATAGGTATGAAATTGTGATGTATTGTGAATAGGGGATCAAAATCTGTATTGCTGTGCCCTGACAGGGTTTCATGTGCACATATTATGTATAGCATGTGTGCATGATGCAGTGTATGAATAAATGAATAAATGAATAAGAGATAGCTAGTACAGTCAAACTAATAGTCCTCAAATTGCCCAAAAAAAATGCAAGATAATCAATAAAAATCTTCAAACTTGACAATAACTAAAAAATGGTTTTATATCAGCAGTTTCAATGTTTTAACCCAGATATAATGTTCAGCGCATTATAACTTAAATACTCAAACAATGTATCTAAATAATGGGGCAAAATTAAAAATGTGGTCCAGAATTGACTTACAGATAAATCTTCCATAATTTCTGAAATATTTTCTAATAATTCTGCCTGATCTTCTGTATCGCTTGACATGGTGACTTAAGTTTTGGGTGCAGTTTATACAAAAGTGTAAAATTAATCTTAAGTTACTTTTCAATTAGTTGATTATTTTTTATTTTATTTCATAAATCACAACAAATCAAACCAAAACAACTCAAGAAACCACAATGCGATGGTACGTCAATTGTCAAAAGGTCAAAAGTCAGTCAAGGTCATTGATGACAAGTTGTCAAGTGTCAACAAAATCCTCACAAAATCACTCGCCCACAGAGCAATTTATACAATAACCATAGACAACTAAAACAATAAAGGTTCAAGATTGTAACTCAATCAGTGTGACCGTTTGGGGCAGATTCCTGCCATTTGGGCAGATTTGGCTCCTAAATTTTAACTCTGGCAGAATAAGCTAACGATTCAAGAAAGTGGCAGAATCTGGCAGATTTCAAGAAAATCGTTATTATCTTTGAAATAATATGAAAAACTCGTGATTTTATGTCTATTTACTTTTTTTGTATGACTTAGTTAGTCGGAAATGTTACTTACTAAACTGGCACTTTTGTCTTGTGTCGATGGAACGGGGATTTTCTGACGTCAAAAGCACTAGGCAATTACTGCTTGTCCGGTAACTTTACTTGTAGAGTATACCTACAGTTCAGGAATCGAGTTGCCAGTGTTTGGCAGATTCCCCAATTTTGAAACGGTCACACTGAATTCAATATTTCTTGTGAAGTTGTGAGAAAATAGTAAGACATAATCCATTATTCAATATACTCTATGACTTAATCTCTGCTTGGTGGTCTGTGCTTGTGACTACAGGCAATGTATTATCTAAAGCTAAGACCCAATAGTGTTCTGTGTCTATGACTACAGAAATATTCAATGTACCTACTCGCTACAGAAGTTGATTCTTCATCTCGGTAGAGAGTACCTACTACACAGATTACCAGATGCAGCGCACGGAACTTCGGAGTGAGGCACGCAATAGGGATACAAACCAGAAAGTCGTATTCCTTTTGAGTTAGTACGCAGCGAACCGCTGACCGAGTCACTGCTGCGTAACTTGCGTAATGCTCAAAACTGCCAATTAATTAAAATGCCATCTTGTGCTATTAAACAGTGTAAAAGTTGTTCGCAAAAGTCAAGACGAAAAGAAGGAATATCTTTTCACAAGTAAGTTTAAGTGCTATGAAAATAAATTTATTTTATTTTTAAATATTGTGTTAGCTTCACGTTCGAAACGCCAAACCTCAGTGAGAGTCCATCAGTGTGACCAGTCTACATTGAAACTATTTTCCCTAGATGTAAGGTTAAAATTGTATGTTAGTAACAGGGCATTTGAGATTTTAAAAAAACCTTTATGACTGGCCTCTTGTTGAAACAACGTTTCTTTTCGGACGATATCTCATATGGGGCTATGCGGAAAAAGTGTAATAAAATTATAAGATCCAAGATTAATCGGTCAAACTGTCGCGACACGCGAAGTAATAACTTTATGGTAAGAAACACTGATCTGTTATAATGTAGTTACTCTGTGATCTATGGCACAAGAGGTGCAGATAGATCTGTGACCGATGGCGCTTGCTTGATTATCTGTGAACCGGACCGTATTAGTTCATTTATCTTCTTGTCTCTGGATTCAAGTTATAGACATGATGTGGCCTTGAGCTATTTTTACTGACCAATCATGAAGCGAATAGCGAGAGCTATCGTCGCCAGCCAATGGCGGGCGACGCAGTCCATTTCCGGGACGCTACTTACCGACCGTTTCCGCCCAAGTTTAGCTGAAAGGAGAACCGAAAGTTCATTTATTCTTCCTGCGCAGTCGACAGAGTTAAGGCGCTCCTCTTAAGGAGTTAGAGCGCATCGGGTTTAAGTGCTTTACCTGCATATCTCAGTAAGTATGTTTGGCTATGCTTTTATTATCAGTAATTAATGTTAGCTAAGTATCTATGTGTTGTTGGGTACAGAACTGTAAGCTCTATTGAGTATTAGTTATTTGACTATGCATTTAATAGCAGCAGTTAATGTTATCTGAGCGCCTATGCGTGGCTAGGTGCCCAGCTAATGTTCTAGTAAATCCTAATTGAGTTAATTATATCATAATTCCCTTAAACTCATCATATTGGTCCGATAGGCTTATGACGTCATCAGCTATCCACTTTTGCGTCTTAGAGATTGGTCGAATTGTTGGATTCATGGGAACTGATAAGCGGCAGCGGTTCCACGAAGCAGCTGCAGTGTTAATATGTTGTATAACAGGCTTCGTCTCGAGAGGCTACGATGATGGGCTCCTCGGCATGAATAGGTTCTCGGTATTAACACGAGACAGTCAAAGAATTGTATAAACATGTCCAATAGGGTGTCGACCCTTAAAACCACCGCCGAGGGCGGGGTACCAAGAGGGCTCCATGCTGTTAGCATGAGAGGATGGAGCATCCATGCGTGAAGCACGCAGGCTTAACCTTGGTGACACATCTCTAAGAGTTCCTCAGCATAGCCTAACGTATTTGCGGTCGGCGGGGTGGTTGCGAGAGCAACCCCCTCACCGACTGGTTTAACAGTTTCAGAACGCATGATCTGCTGGACGGCCCACGAGGGGACGTGGTCCAGTGGGCAGCAGACGGACGGTATGAGTGGAATCAAGCATGCGCCAGTCACACACACACACGCAGCGGAGAGCAGAGCGGAAAGTTAACCTAGGCAAATTGCGAAGCAGAATACAGGTAAGAGATTACCTATTATTATACTGTTGACGACCTGCCTATACGATTCGAGCTCATCAAAGATAGGGGGTCGTCACAATGGTGGAAGTGTGCTGAGATTTTTTAACGAGAAATGGTGAAGCGTGCGGAGATATTTAACGAGAAATGTTAAAACAAGATGAAGACAGAAACGAGAGTTCATTGTCTAAGCCAAGCTGAAAACTCAATACTTGAACATGAGCTCGCTCAACGCTCCGCTGCTGTGTGTGTCGTACTGAAAGAATTGTTGTATTGGTCTGATATTGTGTATTTCTTGTCATAAGTATGTTAAAAATCAAGTGAAACGTTGATTTAAATCAAGTGAAAATTCAAAGTCAATATGGGTCAGAAAATTGGCAATTGATTCATTGGTGTCTCGATAGATGACGTTGTACAATTATTTTTGCAAATAAATTATGCAATTGTATTCATTTAAACAGTGAAAACTCAAAAAACTAACATAAAACAGAAATTGGCAGTTTTGGTTCAGTACTATCCAAATAGATGGCGTTGGGACATTATTTTTACAAATATATTGCGTAATTACGTTCAGTGAGAATTTCAATTATTCATGGCAAAACGATTCGTAGGTACCTGATAATGCGTGTTAAATAGAATGTGATTCTATTCGTGCAAAGTTAAAAGGTAGTAAACCAACAAAATAACGCTTATCATACGTTGGTTTCGAAGAGGGCGCTGTACTGGGTACGTTTCGAAGAAATCGCTTCTATAAAACGATGATTGTTGAAAATTCGGACGGAAAGTATTTATTTCAGTTAGCAGTGCTTATAAATGTCATTTTTACACTATTTTCCGATGATTTTACGATAAAAATCAATGAATATCTGAAAATGAAAATTTATTTGAAATGTATTAAATTTCTGTGAGATGGGCGGCGGCCATTGTTTTCTAAGTCGCCATCTTGTGGGTCGGTACGGAAGGACGCGAGTTAGTATTATTAAGTATTGTAAAGTGATTCGTGGCTAGATTATCGTGGTAAAACGTTTCTTATAATAGTGTGACGATGCTAAACAAAATGTGTAGTGAAATTACGTGTCGGAACATGCCTCCGAAAGAGTAGGTACCTAGTGTTCTAAAAATAGAATCGCCGAACGACTTAAGAAAATGAACCCCGTAAGTAATTATGTATTTTAAATTCTTAGATTGTTAGTGAGTAGGCTTTATACGGAATTAAACGCAGTGAACTAATTAATAGATGATACTTTGTTATGAAGGTTTCATACTGGCATCTAAATTTCTCTATCAAATCTAGTTGGTATTATTTGACATATTAATGATTAAACATCGAACATAAAAACTCGTTTACTCATCATACTAAAACGTGATATATTATATTACAGTAATAGTGTTGTGATATACTTAACAATTTGCATAGTGAGTGAATAACAAGTCTGGCTAGAGTCATCAAAATAACATCTATGCCAGATACGTTTAAATTCATAGTGAATGAAAATAATAATAGGGAATAATATACCGATATATTTATAATTCAATAAGGTATTATTATTCATGGTAGATAATTAACTTGCTTTGTTGTACGTAATTGATTCATAACAAAACCAATTTAATAGTTGTTTGTTAAAACGAAAATTTGAAATTCGCGCTTTATTTCATACCTATTCTATTCGAGTTATGTCAGAAGACAGAAACGTCATACGTCAACTGACAATTGAAATGTCAAGTGTACTGATTTGAAGTATGTCATTACTTACAGTGACAGTGACAGACAGTGACTTCGATTTCTTATTGCTTACAGTGACAGTTTGATAGATTATATTTTAAATACACGTTGATATTTAAACGAAAGCGTAAATTATAATTCGTTCTTTTAAAATAAAATAAAAACGCGTTACTTAGAAAGTCTATTTATGTAAGTCTATGAAAGCAATCGAATAATTGCCTTAAATTGATTAATTTTATTTTTCTTAATGGTTAGTAATTGAAATCATAGCAGAGCCATCTAGAGTAATTCCGTGACACTACGAGTCTAAGTCGTACTAGGCTCTAGTCTAAGATTTATTTTAGTAAACTTTGATTCGAGCAGCCACCAACAGATGTCGCAAATCGCAATAATAATATTAGAATGCGACTTCTTAATATGCTAAAGGATTCATTTGTAAAATTATTAAACGAAATAACGAAAATGAATTTGCTTAAATTATTTTAAATTTATTTGCGTTCTTTAACTTATTAATTTCTTAATCTGTGGTTATGTTTACTTTTTCTTCCGTGTTAGCTAAAACCGAGAACCTACCTATATTTGTGTATTATCTATGGCAAAAACATTGACGCATTATTTATTATCTATGATTCGCGATTTCACTTAGACGGTTTATATGTTCTACTCTAAGACCAAGAATCTGCTGCTGTAGTAGTCTATGGTGCACGTATTTGACTTTATCTAGTATAATAGTGATCTGTGGTGTAATTATTTGACTTTACTTGTACCTACTTAAATGATTTGTTTTGATTTGTGGATGTTTACGTGAAAACTTTAACAAGATATTTCTAACTTAATGAATAAGTAAATAGATATGAAACACGTATGAATGTTTTACATAAAATAAGTTTAAATTCCTTTTCGTGTTCGTACAAAACAGAATTTGTGTGATATAAAATATCTTGTAACAATAGATTCAATGAAATTTAAAATTCTTTTCAAAAAGACCATTAAATTATTAAGTGAACAATCAATGAAAACCATAATTATAAAATTGAGCGAATAAGCATATATAGGCAGTGATTGGAAGTGACTTTTGGAAAACAATAAAATGAAAAAGTAGTACTTAATGTTTAACCCGAGCTTAAGGTGAGCAAAAATCTAGTAGTTATTTACATAAACCGCTAATTTAAACAAGATATTGAATCTTTTCTAACTTCTGAATAAGATTAGAAGGTAAATTTAGGTATGACTGAATTGATATATTAATAAATGAAATTAAAATCTAAATTAAGGCAGAAAATTTTTAAAAGAGGGGACCGCACAGAGGTCAATAAATAAGAGTGCAGTTTAGTATTCGAGTTTATATTACGGTTAATATTGATTTATCTATTACTTTAGTATATCGTATAAAATATAGGAGTGTGTCTCGAACAAAGTGCTACTTCACTTAGACTAAATAAAATTCTTATGTGCGATAAAGAACAGTTGAAAAGAATCCGTTGTTCAGAGGTCCAGCCATTAATCACCGCACTATGATTCAGTGATGAATTATCTGTTGAGTATATGTTCGTGCTATATTATTAAGCGTATTGTAATACTGTAATTATATTATTTGATACGTTTGGGTGACTGAACTATAAAAGGCAATGGGTATAATAAGGTCGTGTTCAATTGAGACTTCTACTCACAAATCAATATGACGAGGAGATACAATGCTATAAAGTTAATTTAACTGCGGATACGGTTTGACAGCAAGTTCACTTGAGATGATTGTATATTGTATAGTTAATCTATTCACACAAGTAGATTGTATGAATATGTTTAAAATTAATATGAAGAGAAACATTTAAATACAAGTTATCTCGAAGCGAACTGATATTGCTAAAAATTGCTTATAGATAGTAAGACTTACATTCGTGAGAATAACATCATATGGTAATACATGAAATAAGGATTATTAAATACTGTATGCTATAAAATGAAACTATTTGTTTATAGACTTACAAGAGAGCTGACACTCCAGACATTTGCTGAAGACATGTTGGATTGGCTTCAAAGTGGATCAAACGCTTCTACGCTACAGCTACTACAACAGATCAAGATAAGATCACAAGGAGTGATAGTCGAGTCGATAGCTACTCAAATGAACAAAGATCTCGAGGATTCTTCTAGCAGCAACTCAAGAAGCTGAAAGCAGATATGCTAAATTACAATCTACAGTAAGTAGACTAAATATTGATTTGAACAATTATCTTCGAAACAGTCAA
The DNA here is from genome assembly GCA_036785405.1 of Coenonympha arcania. Taxonomy (NCBI): domain Eukaryota; kingdom Metazoa; phylum Arthropoda; class Insecta; order Lepidoptera; family Nymphalidae; genus Coenonympha; species Coenonympha arcania. Next base: position 5,322,969 of record JAWDAA010000030.1, on the reverse strand, counting down.
GAACCGACTATGATGAAATTCTAAAATTACAACGATACAGTTGGAAGCAGAAGATTTACTTTGTAAGATTAATGTGAAGATCAAAGCGAAAGGATTTCTGTTGAAAAGAAACTACAAACTAACAAGGATTTAAATCTTTATTCAAACAGAAAATTACCTAAGCTGTGATTAGCAGAATTTCACGGAGATATCCTGAATTCCATCACATCTATGATCGATTTAATTCAAGCATTAATAACAGAAACTTGTCTAATATTATTATTTATTAACAGCTACAAAGACTATTGAATACGAGGCAGACATATTCAATGACATCGAATGACACTTAAAAGTTTAAAATCATTAAGTGAAGATATAGATTATACTACTTGAGATTCATGATTATGGAGAAATTTCCAGGAGATATAATTTATGAACTTAAAGTGAGGATCAACACCGATGGAATCAATGCATCGAGGAGAGGAGAAACTTTGGATATAATCATAACAGCAAAAGAGGAAGCCGGAAGAGCTACATAAATTAGTCAAGTAGAAAACTACATAACACGAACGATATATGCAAGTACATTCAACAGTAACAACAATAGAAGATTTATACCTAACGACAATTGGAAGAATAGAACATCCTGTACACTACACACCAATGTTGTGATACATTATTTATCAAGAGGAAGACCGAAGCATATTTAAGAAGCTAAAGTAAAGCATACCAAAGTCTGAACGAATGCATTTATCATAGGTTTGCTATGAGGTTAGAAGAATTAACAAGCTTATTGATAAAGTTTAGATATCATCAGATTATACTATCAACAGATGTAGAAAAAGCAATTTTACAAATTGCACTCCATCGCAAAGATTATGATGTCACAAGATTCCAGTGGATAAAGGATTTGTCTAAACCACTCATGGAAGATAACTCTTTGCATATGAGATTCTGTAGAGTAACATTTGGAATTATTAATAGTCAATTTATATTGATCGCAACGATAAAGAAGTATCGGATATTAAAAGAAATAGAGGACACAAATAAACAGAATAGATTCTCAATTCTATTTATTCTGCAAAGGACAACATTACAATAATGAATGTAATATCTTCAAGACAATGAAGGACTGGAAGGCGCAGTTGGAAAAGCGCATACAAAAGGTATGGACAATATTTTTATATTTCTACAAGGATCACTTCAAGAGAAATTGCAAGCGACTAGCAACTTGTCATCACTGCAAGAAGGAGAGGATTCACAATAGTGTTCTTTATCCTACGAAGCTTACGGCAGAGGAAGAAATTACTAATTCTTTAATACAAGAGTAGAGAGATATTTAATGAAATATATGTTGATAACTTAGTTTACAGGTGATGTCAAAGAAGCATTGGATACATTACATTGGACATTACATTGGAGATTATATACATTGAAGAAAATTACATCAGTATATGGATCAAGAAATATCGAGTGGATTCGTATCACCATATCTTTGTCAGCCAAAGTATTCCTACAGGAGTTATGGAAAAATAAGAACAGAGGGGACAGAACAAATGACAAAGGATTGGTCAAGTGTACATACATAACTAGAGGAAGTCATAGAGAAGAGAAGATCATATAGAATAATCATAGAGAAGAAGAGATTATACAACGAGATATTGCATTGTTACAGGACAGACCCAAAGGAAGGTGATTGTCAATTACATTGCTTTACAGATTCATCACTCAAGAACTACGCTGCATTAGCATATGTAATGCAAGGAAGACAAGTAAGCTTTGTCATATGGAAATCAACTTTTACCTGTAAAGGATCAGGAAGAATTGGAAATTCCACGCTCAGTACACCAAGTAATTATACTGGTTAGCAGTTATTATTTTTCAGTTATTAAATTTGCAGCAAACTACTTCCAAGAAGAGTGACACAACAGTTCCTTCGGACTGATAGCCGAATAGTTTTGGATTGGTACAAATATTCTAAACTTCTAACACCATTCGTATCTAGAAGAATACAAGAAATCAGAAGTAACAAAGGATTGGAAATGAAAATGAAAAGGAGAATATTTATTTTCACGTAGGCCTAAATAACAGGTTCTTATGAGAAGTCAAAACTCTACAACCAGGTTCGGAAGGCAGATTGCACCGAGAAGAACTGGCAAGAAAGTGCCGAGCAATTTGTTTGTGATTGATTATTGATTATGGATTGATTATCGATTGATTATGAAATACGTTCCTTCAGAACTAAACTCAGCAGATGTTGCGACGAAACCATCCAAAACCAAAGAAAGTTGGTTGACTGGATCATACTACTTGTTACAGGGACTTCATATTTAATACAAGAAGGAAACCCATATCTTCTACCCGATGGAAGTAGAAAATAGAAAATGAAGAAACAAGTTTGAAGAGGAATTTAGGATTATTTCTCGATATCGAAGATATACTCAGATGCAAAGGAAGGATGAAGAAAGCAAATTGATATTTTGATAAAAAATACCCTATATTACTTCCTACAAAGATAGTGAGTTAACTCATGATATTATAAGGAAGATTATAAGCAAAACTATCACGTAGGTGTGAATCACACACTAAGTTTAATCCAAGAAATGGATTGGATTCCGCAAGGCAAACATCAAGTACAAAAGGTATTGAAGAAATACTCTACATGCGTGAAGCATGGTGGAGGATCATTTAAGCTAACACCAACATCAGCATTACTCCAGAGAGAGTGAATGAAATAAAAGGTGAACTATAACTTTACATTTACCAGATTAGATTAACAACATAAACATGTCCAAGAATGTTTTAGTTAACTACAGAAGTGGCACCGAGAAGAGATGGATTTGCCAAATATCACCTATATTTGGCGGTAAGAGCCATACATTTAGAAGTTGTTTAAAACCTCTCCGCTGAGGAGGGTCTCGAGCTCTGAGAAGGATGACTGCTATGAGAGCAACTCCCAGAGTAATACAGACAATGCATTTTACTTCAAGTTAATGTCAGAAATATTAACACAACCGGACTGCATAGAGAACAAAATTAAATGGAAATTTATCCCAGCTTTAGCACCGTGAGTTGGAAGTTTCTACGAACGTCTAGTGACTATCGTGAAACACTGCATGAGGAGAACACTGCAGAAACATTTATTGAAGGACAGTGAATTATGCACAGTCATGAAACAAATGGAAGCCACCAGATTTCTTAACTCTAGATAGATGTGTAGCGGTCGTCGGTAGCTGACGATAGATGGCGTTACTAATACCCTAGCACACGCTGACGAAGCATTCGATGAACGTGCTATGTATACGAGTTCTGACGTCGCACGCTCCGATCATAAGCGGTCTCCAGGCATAGCATCTGCTTGGAGGGAAATTTTCCTACCAATACCGGTAAAGATGTATAAATGTTTAAAACTGTTTCAGCATATTGTCCAGCTGAAGGGACCAACTGAAGGGACAACTTAGTGGAAAACACCAATAGTTTACTTCAGGGTGATCCTGAACGAGAAGTGTCCGAAGACATTCTCCCAAGTGAAATGGAGATACACCGTGTGGAAAACACTCAAGCTGAACCTGAGGACAGTTTCATACTTGCAGAGACTCTTCAAGTTCCAGAGATGTATGTAACTGTTGCCACGCCTAGAACCAAAAGGAATGCTGCCATCAGAGCTCTCGAAAAAACCATGGAGTGAACGCAAAGTCTTGTTAAACTTTTTGTTTCCCTCGAGTCGGGAGTGTCGCGACACGCGAAGTAATAACTTTATGGTAAGAAACACTGATCTGTTATAATGTAGTTACTCTGTGATCTATGGCACAAGAGGTGCAGATAGATCTGTGACCGATGGCGCTTGCTTGATTATCTGTGAACCGGACCGTATTAGTTCATTTATCTTCTTGTCTCTGGATTCAAGTTATAGACATGATGTGGCCTTGAGCTATTTTTACTGACCAATCATGAAGCGAATAGCGAGAGCTATCGTCGCCAGCCAATGGCGGGCGACGCAGTCCATTTCCGGGACGCTACTTACCGACCGTTTCCGCCCAAGTTTAGCTGAAAGGAGAACCGAAAGTTCATTTATTCTTCCTGCGCAGTCGACAGAGTTAAGGCGCTCCTCTTAAGGAGTTAGAGCGCATCGGGTTTAAGTGCTTTACCTGCATATCTCAGTAAGTACGTTTGGCTATGCTTTTATTATCAGTAATTAATGTTAGCTAAGTATCTATGTGTTGTTGGGTACAGAACTGTAAGCTCTATTGAGTATTAGTTATTTGACTATGCATTTAATAGCAGCAGTTAATGTTATCTGAGCGCCTATGCGTGGCTAGGTGCCCAGCTAATGTTCTAGTAAATCCTAATTGAGTTAATTATATCATAATTCCCTTAAACTCATCATATTGGTCCGATAGGCTTATGACGTCATCAGCTATCCACTTTTGCGTCTTAGAGATTGGTCGAATTGTTGGATTCATGGGAACTGATAAGCGGCAGCGGTTCCACGAAGCAGCTGCAGTGTTAATATGTTGTATAACAGGCTTCGTCTCGAGAGGCTACGATGATGGGCTCCTCGGCATGAATAGGTTCTCGGTATTAACACGAGACAGTCAAAGAATTGTATAAACATGTCCAATAGGGTGTCGACCCTTAAAACCACCGCCGAGGGCGGGGTACCAAGAGGGCTCCATGCTGTTAGCATGAGAGGATGGAGCATCCATGCGTGAAGCACGCAGGCTTAACCTTGGTGACACATCTCTAAGAGTTCCTCAGCATAGCCTAACGTATTTGCGGTCGGCGGGGTGGTTGCGAGAGCAACCCCCTCACCGACTGGTTTAACAGTTTCAGAACGCATGATCTGCTGGACGGCCCACGAGGGGACGTGGTCCAGTGGGCAGCAGACGGACGGTATGAGCGGAATCAAGCATGCGCCAGTCACACACACACACGCAGCGGAGAGCAGAGCGGAAAGTTAACCTAGGCAAATTGCGAAGCAGAATACAGGTAAGAGATTACCTATTATTATACTGTTGACGACCTGCCTATACGATTCGAGCTCATCAAAGATAGGGGGTCGTCACACAAACATCTCGCTGCCCGCTATGAAATAAAATGAGAAACGGCGTCGCCTGTTGCTCTGCATATTGAATACGGTAATTTTCTTTGATGGTGAGTGACGGTCTTTCACTTCATTTGATACCTATAGTATTAAAATTTAAAAATTGGCCGCCATTTTGAACTTTTTTGTTATTGAACGGAATTCTTTCAAAATCGAAATCTGACCGTGGCAGCAAGCATTGAGTAAGAATCTGGTGTCAAAATTGAGAAAAGTGGCCGCCATTTTGAACTTTTTTGTTATTGGACCGAATTCTTTCAAAATCAAAATCTGACCATGGCGGCAAGCATTGAGTAAGAATCTGTGGTCAAAATGTAAAAAAGTGGCCGCCATTTTAAACTTTTTGTTATTGGACCGAATTCTTTCAAAATTGAAATCTGACCGTGGCAGTTAGAGTACAATCAAAAGAAATGACTGTCTTCAATATGTATGATGTAGAATGTAGATAATATTATAAATTCAAATGGAACCGAAGACCGTCACTCACCATCAAAAACAAATACCGTCTTCAATCTGCAGAACAACAGGCGACGCGGTTTCCCCGTTTTATATCATCGCGGGCAGCGAGACGGCGTCGGAGGTTAAAAATATACTTAGGTACTAATCACTCTTTACTAAGGAAATTGTACCTATAATACTATATCGTAGTGGGAGTTTTTTCCATAAGCCACTTAAGCTAGCAACATTATCAGGCTTGCGTTAGACAGCGATCGGACCGATAGCCGTGTGTGTGCACGCACACATACAAAAATACCGTGCGTCACTTGCTGCTTCCGAAGTGTGTATCTGGTAATCTGTGACCTACTAAGCCAATATTAAAGTCATTCCTTGCTCTGTGGTACCTACTACCTAGTATGTACTATGTTCCTTGCTTCAAACCACTTCAAACAAAATAGATTTACTTTATCGTGTATCTTGATTTATGATCTTCTCAGATCATCTATATTTTAATCATATTTTGATTTGTAACAGTTATCAAAATCCACCCAAAAGCCAAGAAAATCTAATTCCAATACCAGTGTAAATAGAAAACTTATTGGTTTACAGAGATTAATTTTAAACTTAGTAGGTATGGCTAATTACGAGGACATCATTAGCAAAGAAGGCAAGATTATGTGTGATCTATGTAAAGTATTATTTCCTAATGATGATATTAAACTTATTAGATATCATTTAAACGGCAAAACTCATATGGGTCTATATCAGCAAAGAATAATGGTTCAAAATAATATTGTTGCTCATCCAAACAGTGAGTTTTGTCGACTTTGTGATGAAAATGTGATTGACCTAACTTTTCATCTAGAAAGCGTTAATCACAGAGAAATCATGTGTTTAATAAATAACATAGTGGAAAAAGATGGAGCATTTTTACAGTTACCATGGGATGAATGTGAAGAAATAACAGTGCATTGTTTAATATGTGATTGTGCAATGGAATTTACTCTAGACAGTATTAAAAAACATATAAATGACCAGACTCATATAAGAGCCCGGGCAATCGCTGTGCAACCATTCAATGGAATTTTCTCTGTGGAAGGAAGCAATGATGATTTATGGTGTAAAATATGTCGAGTTTACTTTCAAAACTATATTGAACTTATATTTGAGCATGTAGATGAAAATAAAGAGCATAATGTGAAATTGTCAAAGATACTGAGATTGATTGAAGGAGAGAATATCTCAATAGATGAATATCTAACAAATCCTATGGAAGACAAGGCAACATGCCATAAGTGTAACACAGGGGTAGCTTGTAATGTTGATAACCTTGAAAGGCATATTAAAGGTAAACAACACAAGCATTCATGAGAAAGACTGTTGTTGCTACTAACTAATGCAATTTCCCATCTAACAAGAGCTTTTTTAATAGTGTAGTGAAGGATAATGACCACAAAGATGTATGGAATCCCCTAGCAAGCTGGTTCAAATCCAAACTTTACTTTTTATAGACTACAGTCTCCACATTAACATCTACATTTTTTTTTATAAAATCCAAATTTAAAGGCAAATAAACAAGTGCACTTCTTAATAAAATCAGTTTCACAGCAAATGTGCATTAAAAACTTTTTGTATGCAAAATTTAATTGCAGATATGAAAAAAAATCCTATAAAACCACTATTTTATTTTCCTTGAATATTTTTGTTTTGGTTATTGTGTTTGGTTGGTGGTGGTTCAGGAGAAAACTTGATACCACCTTGGGTCATTCTTTGGTCAACTGAGCGTTTTGAAAGGGAAATAATCAAAAGTATCAGTCTCTTTAATAATTGGTCCCACTTACTCTTTGAACTCCCAAATAAGGAAAATACGACAAAACTATTTCCACTCTCAACAGCACTCAAATAGTTAGTGGGATCCCAATGGACTGGCCCATGACCATTTGTATTAGTTATGGTGAAGAAGTTCAAAAAATATATGTAGGATATTTCAGAATACACTTTCTTATAACAATGTAAGTTAGGCCTATGTGAAATAAATATATTTTGACTTTGACTTTGTATGGAATCCGCTCAAGAACAATAATAGGAGTTGACTAGGCATGTGTAGAATTAACTTTGAGTCCGGTGTGAAAATTATGTTATTTAGTGACATAAAGACAATGTAAATATTAGTGTATACAATAAATGAATAAATCTTTGTTTACGGAAGTCTTAGATTCAGATTTTGATTATGGCAAATAAAATAAAACAATAATTATTATTTTATATTGTTGTTTTTCTTGCATTTTAAAAATAAATAACTTGTGCTGTACCTATTATATTAGAAACAAAATAATTGCAAGTATAAATATACTCAAAAATATTTACATAATTTCAAATTTTTGCAGTACAATTTCAGGGATGCCCCCAAATTTTTTTTTAATTTGCTGACTCATTTGTAAAGATAACATATAAAGTCATTCCTTGCTCTGTGGTTTCCGGCACCCGGGGTCTATGGTCTTTGGCGAAGCCGTGTGGCAAATGCTCGTATTAAGTTAGGTCTATGGTCTAATTACACTCTACGACATCTACGACCATCCTTGTCTATGGTCAGATGTAAGCAAAGAAGAAGCAAAGGCAAAGAGTCTTTAATCACTGACCTCTATACAGTGTGAGTCTTCATAATGTGCACATATTGAAATGAGGGAAACTATGCTTAATTTTATCGACGGAAAACGTATTTAAAAAAATCTAAAATTTTTTTTAATATTTTTTTGGTATGTTTAAAATTTTTGTTCGCTAGTATGACCCTTGTGTAAACAAAACGGTGTAACTTTTAAACTAAATGATCTATCACGATGAATGAAACTTATTAATGATTGGAAGTAATGGTCCGTCCTCATGAAATGAAAATTGTGGAAAAAAATTACTCTCAATGGAAAATACAAGTGTTTTTAATAAAATTTCTGGGTTTTTTCCACAAATTTTTACAATAATCGTAAAATTTCTCAATAAAATGCCCCCATTGTGTGCCTTTTTTATTACTTTAAATTATTTCTCATCGTATTAGCTGTTCAATGGTAAAAATTGCATGTTTGTAACTTAATCCTAACATTTCTTTTTAACTGTTCAAAAATAGCACTCCAAACGCGCAAGTTATTGTTTTCTTAAGGAGGGTTCTACGTAATATCTACAATCTCAATAATTAGTGCGTAGCCGTGTCCTAGGCCTTTCTTCAACACTTGATAAGAAATTTTAGAATTGAGTTATAAGCATGCAACTTTTACCATTAGGTAGCTAATACGATGAGGAATAATTTAAAGTAATAAAAAAGGCACACAATGGTGGCATTTTATTGAGAAATTTTACGATCATTGTAAAAATTAGTGAAAAAAAAACAGACATTTTATTAAAAACACGTGTATTTTTCATTGAGGGTAATTTTTTTCCACAATTTTCATTTCATAAGGACGGACCATTACTTCCAATCATAAATAAGTTTGATTCATCGTGACAGATCATTAAGTTTAAAGTTACACCGTTTTGTTTGGTTTTGTTTACACAAGGGTCATAGTAGCGAACAAAAATTTTAAACATACCAAAAGATATAAAAAAAAATTTTAGATTTTTTTTAATACGTTTTCCGTCGATAAAATTAAGCATAGTTTCCCTCATTTCAATATGTGCACATTATGAAGACTCACACTGTATAACTCAGACTGTCAACGTAAAAATGAAGACACGATTTTCGCCATTTTGGCGCTGATTGTTGCGTTACGCTGGCGTGAGCGTCCATGGAACTAAAATAAAATGACATTCAGAACGACGGTCACTCCAAGAAGGAACAAAATGAATTTAGTACTGTGGACCTTCGAGGGGAGCGCTTCAAATCAGCATAAAAAATTAACAATCAATTGTATGGAATGTTTAATCCAGCGTATAGTAATAGAGATCGTGATATACATTGCTTATCTCGAATATTTATATTTATTTGTAGTATAGAAATAACATAAGTACAATATAATTTTCTGCGATAATATTTAAAACACTTTTTAAAGTCGTGAAGAGCGCGCAACGAGAGGAATCGGCTGCGATTTTAAAAAGGTATTCGTGGATCTGTGTCATCACAAGTGTCAGCGTCAGACGTTTGTCAGTTGCTATAGTGTTTTATGTCTGTGGTCAGTTGTCAGTGTCACTTTGACGCATCTAGAAATTTTTACATACGTTCACTTCAAGAGAGTATTCAGTATTGTGTTCTGTGGTTCACTTCAAACAAATTATTATTTTGCAATTTACAAAATAATTATTCGAAATTACAAGTAGGTACAAACTATATTAGTCTTTAGTTCTTTACATACTAATTGAATTTTAAAAGAGACTCATACTCAAATCCTCTTTAACAGAAAACAAGGAAGTAAGTACCTAAATAATGAAAACTGGCGTATTGTACGGTATCGTTGCGAGCTCAAAGACGAGGGTGCGTTGCGTTTTCTGCGGAGTCTACATACCGAAGGCGAACAAATGCATTGAAGAGCACACTAACGGTATAAAACACAAGGAGAACATAGATCTGATGGCGGAGAATGGGATGAGTTATAACAACGACGATCTGTACTGCAAGCCTTGCGATGTTTACCTCACGGGTGAAGAGTCGGTCGCTTCGCACCTCGAGAGCGAAGGTCACTCTAATTGGATAGCGGCCGTGGACGATTTGATAGAGGGTGAGTTTATAAATATCGATTCGTACCTGGCCAGCGAAAGCGATGAAGTTCATTGCGAAGTTTGCAACGCGAAAATCACTTGCAGCCTACAGAACATCGAAGCGCACGTAAACGATGTCTTGCATCGCCACAACGTTGCTGAGAAACTCAAACCTTTGAATGGGATATTCCGTGTTGAGAATGACGATGAAGTTTGGTGCAAAGTGTGCGACGAGTACATAGAGAACACAGCGCGAAGCGTTCTGGAGCATATTGATGATGATATAATTCATGTTGAATGGTTCATGGACATCGAAGACTTGATCGAAGGCCAGGAAGTCTCAATACAGGATTACCTTAAAAACGAGCATGAGAAAAATGCCTTCTGCAACAAATGTCAGGTGGAGATACTATGTAATTTGCAGAGTATAACGGAACATGTCCATAGTGATGCTCATCTCAATCAATTTAGTTAATGATATGCATTGATAGTTACAATTGTTCTGAATTCCGATGTTGGTTGCTGTATCCATTATTCCCTATTTATTTGTAGCATCTGTAAGCATATTAATTGTTTTATTTACAAAAAAAAAAGCAAATTCAAAATGTATCATTCAATCTTTGTAATTTGTAGCCATGAATTGCATTTGTTTATGATATTTGAAATTGTAATTTTCTTTTTCATTTAATTCTAATAAAAAAGATAGAACATATTTTTGGGAAGTCTACTGGGTGCTGCAAAAGAAGTTCATAAAGTGAGGAGGTGTACCCTGAACAGACAGCTGCCATTTTGTGTCAACTTAATTATTGCCACATACTATACTCATGTTGACCCTAGCGCAATAATTCCTCAAATCTGCAGTGGCACTTTGAAAATACAGAGTTGACAAAATGAAATAGTAGTGCAAAATTAGTGGTATGATTAGAGAATCATCCTTCTCTAGGACACATTCAGTTTAGAGAAACTGAATGTGTCCTAGAGAAGGATATAACTTTTTAGAACTGTCGATTTTGCAACCAAATATGTTTGAACAAGAAGATTTATTTATACTTAGTATTTAGAGTTTCCTATCAAAATGGTCAAAATGCATTATCAATTATTTTTATGCATGAGGCAAAAAAAAACTTGTTTTGAGTCTTTCTTTCTTGATAGTTTTTAGTAATATCACCATTTTGTGTTCTATGATTTTCAAATTTGTTTTGTCGAAATGCAGTCAAACCTGAGTAAGTGAGAAAATTCCATTAGTGAGAGTATTTGCCATGTCCTGTCGTTATGCCCATCTTACTCTGAAACTTGGGTTAGTTAGAAACCTCTATAAGAGAAAAAGAGATGTCGGTCCCTTGAGCTCTCTCTTATCCAGGTTTGACTATGTTTTTAGATCATTAAGTACTAATAATCCAACAAGCGTGGAAACGCTTGCCTACCCCTCTTGTAATGGCCGAAATTAATAACCTTTCTTATCCAGATTTAAAGATATTAAAGATTGGTATATTATTTCATGGATAACTATACTATTTCCATTTGTTTATTTTCTCTTTGACACATGAAGCAGATATAGCAATAGTGAGGGACCAGAAAGAGACCGCTTTAGCTTTATCTCTCTCTGGTCCCTCGCTATTGCTATATCTGTTTCATGTGATTTCATGTGTCAAAAATAAAATAAACGAATAGAAAGAGTACAGTTATACATGTTATAACTCTGATTGACACTAAAGCAATCATCTTGCAACCTATTGTAGACAGTTTTGCTAAGAACTAAGTGCTAAATTCTTATGCTGACCGAATATTAATGAATTTATTGAAGAAAGAAATAGAGATAATTATTATAATTGTATTACACACACATTCACAAGTAACAAAGACAATGTAACTTGTAAAGACATGAGTGTGACAATAAAGTACTTGATAAGCTTATCTTAAGTATTGCTTACTTAACTTTAAGCACATGGCTTATGTACGTAATGAATTAATCGTATTACTACTTTAATAATGTCAACATATTTTGTAGGTTTGTTACTGATTCATGTAACAACTACTAAACTAATTTGACTTGAAACAGAAATACCTACCAGATTTGTAAAAAAAAATTGTTAAAGGCGTATTTTTTAAATACGTAAAATATTAAAGAGAAAATACGACTTACTATAATATTATTATACAGCAAAAGTTACAAATTAATATTACATAAATATTTAATTAATGTGACAATTAATGAAAATTAAATTAAATGGCCTAAATAGTCTGTAACTTACTGAACTTGATTAAAATAATAATAATAATGATGAACTTGTCTAACGTCTGCAATTTATGTTTGTGTTTTTGTTATAAATTGAATAGGTTTTCGTATTTAGTTTGTTCTCATAGATCTGTAGACCCCAATTTTTTTTAAAGAGGTATGTGACCTATTTTGACTGAGCTTTGCTGTTTTTGCACATAATTTTGTTTACATAACCATTTAAATTTTGAAACGTTATAATAAAACACACCTAAAGCTGTAAGGTTTATAACAGCAGGCTCTGTCAAAAATATAACATACTTACATCTGAATTATCACTGTTTAAACTAATTTAATTTTCGAAATAAAAGTTGAATGCATTCAATAATATTTTTATTTTCATCCAAACATACAAAATATAGGTATCTTAAATGTCGTATCAAATAAAATACTTAATACTTACACGTTTTTGTATCAAAATAATATCAGTTAGCATAATATGGTCAAGCAGTTTATTGAAATCTGCTGTACCGATTTTATTAAAACGAATGCATATTTAAGTAGTTAAGTACCAAAGCGTCAAAAATAAAGTCTAAGGTAAGTTGAGTTCTTGTTGAATTAAGTCTTTAAAAATGATCGCGGACAAAAATACATACATACATTCAAACATACGGGTCGAATACAGGACCTCCTTTTTTTGAAGTTGGTTGAAAAACAATTTATGGTAACATAACATTTGAGCCAAATTAGGAATTCAATCCTCATTACTCATTTTTCAAAATTTGTCTTAAACTAAGAGTCAGCGCGTGCCAGACCTTCGTTATTTTATAAAAGCTGAAAGTTTATCTGCGTATTGTCCTCAACACTGGGAACAGTGTTGAGGACAATACGCAGATAAACTTTCAGCTTTTATAAAATAACGAAGGTCTGGCACGGGCTGGCTCTCTCTCTCTATAGTCACTCTCTCTTTTAAAAACCTGTCAAGTGCGAGTCGGACTCGCGCACTGAGGGTTCCGTACTAGAACCGGAGGAATAAAACCATAAAAACCACTTTTCTTATCGAACCGCAAAACTAACTTTGTTTTTAGAGGTTTTATTGTAATAACAAAAAAACTACTTATTAGATCTCGTTCAAACCAATTTTCGGTGGAAGTTTGCATAGTAATGTACATAATATAATATTTTTTTTTAGTTTTATCATACTCTTATTTTAGAAGTTACAGGGGGGGGGACACACATTTTACCACTTTGGAAGTGTCTCTCGCGCAAGCTATTCATCCTTACCTTAACCTAGAAACCTTACCTTACCTTACTTAGAAACCTTAGTATCATTTTTGAAGACCTATCCATAGATACCCCACACATATGGGTTTGATGAAAAAAAAATTTTTGAGTTTCAGTTCTAAGTATGGGGCACCCCCAAAATTTATTACTTTTTTTTAAATTTTGTGTGAAAACCTTAATGCGGTTCACGGAATACATCTTCTTACCAAGTTTCAACAGTATAGCTCTTATAGTTTCGGAAAAAAGTGGCTGTGACATACGGACGGACAGACGGACAGACGGACAGACAGATATGACGAATTTATAAGGGTTCCGTTTTTTGCCATTCGGCTACGGAACCCTAAAAATCGAATGGATAATCAACGTCGGCATCTTCATTTTCTTCTTGGATCACTGTCAGCTGACCGGAGTGCTGTGAACTTCTAGAAGGTGCTGTAGAACTATTGATAATAGTGGAATTGTCATTTTGCGTTACCTCCCCTAGACGACCACGAACCCTTTCTTCATCCAAACCTATCACTTGCAAGAGGTCTTCAGCAAAACAGTCGATATGCGTTATTGCTTCAGCTATGTTCGTTTGTAATCGCCTGCAACATATTATAACATGTGCTATACCTAAACTTAAGATTAAGAAGTCTCAGTTTTTTTTAGTTTTTTTATTTTTTTTATTGAAGATAGGCTTGCGCTTAACCAATGTTAGGCATGTGTTTACTAAAGACAGGGTCATACAGATCAGGAAGAGAACAGGCGTAACTGACATTGTAAAAAGGGTGGCGCTCTTAAGGCGGTTCATGCGTTAGTATTATGCTTGAGTCAAAATTTCTTTGATTAGGTATATTACGATCTATGCAAAATTTACGATTTCCGAAGGAACATAAAATAGTTATGTGTTGAATTATAGATTAGATAATTGAATTCATATTATTTGGCATTTCATAATCTAGAACTTGTCTCAAAAATATTTTAAAATATGTGTATAACTTTCTCACTAGAACAGTTTTTGTATAGGCTGTTTGCTAAAATAGCGGTCGACGCTCTACGCAGATGCAAGATATTTGCCATGTTTCTTAACACAAACTTATAACAATGACATATTTAGAAAATTAATAACATTTACTAAAAAGTGTCTCAAAAAAACACGATTTTCCTAGATTTTCATTCAAAACCCAAAAACCGAAAAGTGCCATTTTTAGCATTTTTCGATAAATTAAACGTATTATTTTGGGATAAAATCCAAGATATTTTGTTATTTCTGAATTATAGTAATTTAATTCAATTAATATTCAATGTCACTGGTTACTTATTATTTTAATAAGTTGTATATTTATTTTACCATATTTTTTTTGTAATACCATTTTCCGCGCAAAATTGCGTCAGTGGGAACGAATTTCTTTTTTGTATGGAGCGAAACGCGATTCACACCGTGCCGCATGAACGCTGGGTCGATAATTTTTGAAACAAAAAAAAACAGTAAGATGAAACCCATTAGAAAAGGAGGGGAATATGATCAAAATGAAAGGAAAAATAAATTACGGTCGATCCGAGTTCGGATTACGGGGGGAGGGGGGGTTAAGTGTAAAAAATGGTTTTCCTTGATTTCCAGCAAAACTACAAGTCCTATGGAAAAAAATTAAATGGTAAAGTTGTTGGTAATAAAAAGATCTACAACTTTTGTATTTACAATTTTTTCACATAACCTCAAAATTTAGGTGATAAATTAAAAAAACCAAGTTTTTGGTTTTTTATTTATATCTTTTTCAAAAAAAATTTTTTTTCTACGAAATTTGGTGAAAACTTACCTTATTATGTCCCAAATACACTGTAATTTATTTGATTTAAAATATTGATTTTTTTCACCTTATTTTGAATTAATATCGAAAAAGCACCCTAATTTTCAATCGAAAATTCTGACGTCAAAATATCAGCTTTTTTCGATTCGAGTTCGGGAACAGGGGTTCCCGAACTCGAATCGGCCGTAATTTATTTTTCCTTTCATTTTGATCATATTCCCCTCCTTTTCTAATGGGTTTCATCCTACTGTAATTTTTTTTCGTTTTTTATTATTTTAAAGGGGATCTAGTTAAAAGTGGAACTGCGGGCGGGTCACGTCGTAGAAACGAAGGACGTTGGAACTTGGAGCAGGGCGTTACTGGAATGGCAACCGCGATCTTCACAAAGAAGCATCGGCCGACCACCTGCACGATGGCGTGAAGCGGATGGCGTGCAAATGGTGAGGCCTAGTCCAGCAGTGGACTGAAATGGGCTGATGATGATGAAAAATAAAAATTGGTTGTCTGTAAAGCCTTTTTACGGACGATATTTTTACGTGATAGGATCATAAGAAAACATTGCGTCACAACTCACAACTCACAAGCTGAACGCTGTGCCTCTCTATCGCTTGTTTCGCGAGCTCGCTTGCACGCTCAGCTCAGGCAGAACGTGACAATGAGTCATTCTTTTTCGTGCGTGCAGCCGGCATTTATCGATTTATAAGACGTTATCACGTAACTTTTTTGACGTGATAACGTTTAATAAATTGATGAACACCAGCAACGCTCATGAAACATAGTAACGTTCCGCGTAACGTTCCACCTGAGCCTGTGCGTGCAAGCGAGAGCGCGCAACAAGCGATAGAGAGGCACGATAAAACAAACGATAGAGAGGCCAATTATGACGTTATCACGTAAATCTATCGTCCGTAAACCGACTTTACAGACAGCCAATTTTTTTAAAGCCTTATATTTTTAAATTGCCGGAACTATTATTTTATTGATCTCAAGGTCTATCGCTATAATTAATTAATGTAAGCCACTAACTCTTGACATCTTGTCTAACACAGTTACTATGCTGGGTTATCCCAGGGGAAATTTAATTAAGTCCCAGTGTCCAGACCAAATGCTACCTATGGAAGTATCGGAAAATGCAATTTTACGTAATCTCTTCCATATTGTTTCTCAATTCCTTCGAAAATTGTCTCAGTTGATTTTGCTCCTCCCTTAGTTTTCTGTTCACTTCGTCTTTTGTGATTTCTCTGTCTGGTCGCCTAGTGCGGCCGGCAAGCCTGGCAGCTACCATTCGCTCATGATCCATGGTCTCTATGATTGTCTTCTCGGCTATTGTCAACTCTTCTTGTAGTGAATTGTAGTCTCGTAATGCCTTGAATATAATAGCAATGAATGAGACGAGCCAGACGTCGCGTTCACCTAACCACGGAATACATAATAGTACTTAACGGAACAAAAGGTTCACTCCGCAAGATGATTTAAAGAAATAGCGACTGGAAACAAAAAGTGCAATTCAGTTCGCAACAGCGCCTGGCTCCGCCTCCGAAAACAACACCCAACAAACGCACACTTGTGGTTATTTTCTATCGCGTAACTTTATCTCTCACGACGTACTAGGGCTGCGTCCTAAATAGACCGTAGGTACAGAACTAGCGCGTGCAACTTGGCCGGCGCGCGGCAGCCGTCTGAAATATTGCCGTCTTGACGGCTACCTGCAGTGGTCTCGATCACGTGACAAGTGAGCCTGGCCTGTGTACCTATTGTCCGAATGCTGGGCCACAGTGCTTTTCAGGATTTTGCATTGCAGTGTGATTTGACGCCATATTGGGAGAAATTACCCACAATCTAGTAATTTTTCTGGCTTCAGTGCCAAAACAAGTAAATTATGGCTATACCTAATTACAGCTATTAGGGGCTCTCACCCTACCTAGGTACTTGCTTATGACAATATATCGGAACACGGGCTGTAGCTATTAGGCCAAAAAGTCCTAAAACCTAAAAATGCTGAAATTATTCGCGTCGTCGTCGTCTCAGCTGGAGAAGCTGCAACCAGTAAGGTAGATACTGATGTAAGCAATAGTCACTGCGTCCCTTTTACCATCTCTTTAGGAGGTCTACCTCCTAAAGGGATCTCCTGGTGCTCCGATCCATTACCTCTTCTCTTTGCCAACTAAGGTCTTGCAGTTTTAACTTGTTTGTATGAAGCCTTCTCCTTAAAACAGCGTCAACTTTTGCTGCATATGCTTGAGCCGCAATGGATAAGCGTATCCTAGCTCCACGGACCTGTAAAACCCTACCCAATTATTATCACCTAAAGTCCGGTCGCGGAGCACGAACACACAGATGCAATGACCCTGTCCTGTGCGAGCGCGACCGCATTATTTTGACGCGAGAGTGACAGAGACAGGTAGTAACAGGTTAATGTACGAAATTCTTCGTGCTCGCGACCGTGCTTTAGTAATATAACTAGGGGAATATCATCACATCAGTTTTTGTAAACGAAACAAACCTGCTGTCGAGTGATAACCGCGTTGTACAGCGCTTTCAGACCACGTCTCTTTAAAGTTGCGCAACGTTTTTCCCAACGCGAGACGGGATATCCTCTAAGTAAAAGAAAGAATTATAAAAATATACAGGGACAGGTATGGTATATCCAAAGAACTGTGGCTCGTAATTCACGAATTCTTGAACCAACATTACCTAACCAAAAGATAGTTTCATATATATATATAAATATATACTAGCTGACCCGGCAAACGTTGTTTTGCCATGTAAATTTTTTCTCACTTAGGGACATCAAATATAGATAACAACCCGCTCCCGGACCCAGAGATCATACCCTCATAATGATCGGTCCAACCGTCTCGGAGGGGAGAAAATCGAGAGAATTTTATATATTAGATTTTTAATAAGTAAAATTATCATAACGGGGGCAAGTATCTTAACGCATATTGTGGTGGAGTTCGCTATATTGTGGTGAATAGTGGTATCTGTGGTTTACTTATTTGCCAAGTGCTCCAACCAGAGATGCGGGGTCAAATCCAGCCGGATACGAAATTTTGTTTTTGTATAAATAATAATTATGGAACATAAAAATAATGGAATCTATCATAAAAATGAATAAAATGAATACTTTTTCCTCCTCTTCCACTCCCCTACCACTGCATCCGTATAATCTTTACTAGCGCATTTCTCATCTATAGTGAGCGCTTGTCGTTTGTTCAAAATATCTGTTTCTATCTTTTTCTTCGTCTTCTCAAGTTTCGCTGTTTGCTTATCCAGTTCTTCAATAAGGCGCTCGAAATTCTTTTTCTGCTCACGGAGAAACCTAAACTCCTAAAGGTATCAGAGAATTACGCCCCAATGAATGAATTGAATGTTAGTTTCATGAATTTTAGTTTTTTTCAAATCCCGCTGGAATCGTGAATTTTCCCAGGATTAATAGTAGTCCCATTCCATTTCCCTTTTCCAATATTTATAGCTATTTTCATAGAAATTTGATATAATTTATACCTATATCAATAATTATAAATTGCATTAGAGACTTTTTGATTTTTTGAAATCCCACGGGAACCGTTTCATTTTTCGGGATACAATGTATATATGCCTATGTCGTTTCCCAAGCTCTATTCTATCTATGTGTCAAATTTCATCAAGATCGGTACAGTGGTTTAGGCGTGAAAGCGTAACAGACAGAGTTACTTTCGCATTTATAATATTAGTAGGGATAGGGATTGTAGATAGGGTATAACCGAGAAAAAATACCAAGGTATTGGCTTCGCCCACTAAGATTTCGGTTTAACAAATAATCCCGCGGGATTCGGGAACCACGAATTTTTCCAACGTATTTTTGATCCAACTGCTGCCTTAGAGCGGACCTGGTACTTTCCCCGTCGCCTTGAGCTTTCAGCAAGAACGCTCACGACAAGCTCCGGTTCCGATTTAAAGTACCTATCGGTCTAGTATTAACAAGCACCTCTTTAATAGCCTCTTCAACAACATCAGTCAACGGCCGCAAGGCGCCAGGTCGCGAAACTTCGTTGGAGTGACAGTCGATTTCATCCTGTACTCTTTTCACGACTACCCGTAGTGCGTTGTGTTCGTATTTCAACGCATTGATGGATTCATCCAACCGTTTTGTCAGGTCTTCCAGCACCCAATGCCAAGACGCGACGTCTGATATTCTAAAAAGATTAATGATAGCAATAATATAACTGAATTGTTTGTTTGTCTGTCGTACTCAAATCGAAGATATGTTATGGTACAATCTTGGTAGGGGACGCTTACCCCTTATACGCTTAACTGTTGCTACACATCGTTGCACCTCGACGCTAGATCACGTTGTGGTTCGTGATCGCTGGTAGGGTGGTGACCATCCACCGTACCAGATTTCCAATTTTGCTCAGGTCTAGATTGGTGGAAACTGGAAGGCTTCGGCCTAACTGCAAAGATGTACCCCCAAGCGATTAAGCATTCTGGCATGATGCTGTGTAGAAACCTACTACCTATTAGGGGCTACTTACTCCTTAGAGTAAGTACGATAACATCTTCGGCTTTACTTACTGGTGAGATTGCAGTCAAGTATGTCCCTCCAGTTGTAAACGCTTACACGTTGAAAGAATTATAAAGTGCAGGGGCGTTACTTTTTAAAATAAACGATATCTACTATCTTGTAGTGTGTAAAAAAAATCTAAGACAAAATCTAGTAGATACCTGTTTTGTATGCACTTCTTGAATTGATACTCATTAGATTCGCGAGCGAAACCGGTGAGCATCACCAACTCCTGACTCCCGGTCACCTGATCAACTGCCTTCGCGCTCAGGCTGTCGCTTAGAACTCTCAGCCTGTCTATACCCCTACTGCTTCCGAGGCAAACATCTTCGCAGAACATATTGAGGCTATTTTGATATTTTTAGAAGATAAGTTTAGGAATTTTTATCAAGGGTAAGTAGGTATACCCAAGGTATCATTAAAAGTGTAATTAATTCGTTAGGTACTGATTTACTTGAGGTTAATGTTTTCGTTCAAAACATGTCAGATGTAACTCAAAATGAATAATGAAAAAATGAGTTTTGTCTTTGATTTCATAGAGTGCAACCTCTTTTCGATCCCACAAAAATGGCTATAGAAGTTTTTTTTCCTAGTCTAGTTTGTAGTTTGTATTTCATTTCATGATAACGCGCCCCACTCTGTCAAACTCCATAAGAATCGAATGAAACATCCTTGAAACATCTGAGATGAAACAAGCGATTTTGACAAAGTAGGGCGCTTCTACGTGGATTGAAATACTTATAGACCAGGGTACTTAGATAGCTTTAAAAATAATAAAAAAAGAAATTAAATAATAGTAGGATGAAACTCATAATAAAAGAAGGAGAATATTATAAAAATTAAAGGAAAAATAATTTACGGTCGATCCGAGTTCGGGGAACGGGGGGGAGGGGGGGTTAAAGTGTAAAAAATGGTTTTTCTTGATTTCCGGCAAAACTACAAGTCCTATGAAAAAAAGTTAAATGGCAAAGTTGTAGGTAATAAAAAGATCTACAACTTTTGTATTTGCAATTTTGTCACATAACCTCAAAATTTAGGTGAAAAATTCAAAAAACCAAGTTTTTTATTTTTTATTTATATCTTTTACAAAAAAAATTTTTTTTCCACGAAATTTGGTGAAAACTTACCTTTTTATATCCCAAATACGCTGTAATTTATTTCACTAAAAATATTTATTTTTTTCACCTTATTTTGAATTAATATCGAAAAAGCACCCTTATTTTCAATCGAAAATTCACCCGTCAAAATATCAGCTTTTTTCAAAAAGTTGATATGTTTTTTATGCGTTGAAATCTTTACTTTCCGATGGTGAAAAAAAAAATATGTTAATTTAGTAAATCTTCTCAGAAAATGCAAAAAATCTAAAGAAGATTGGACAACTTTCTCCAAATATTGTAGATGTCTTATTAAATAATAATTTTATTAACTTATTTGTTTGTTAATTATTGAAGTATATTTTGATTTGCAATTTTTTTTATCAATGTAACATGTAATCTTACGTTTTTCGAGTAATTAAAGTGTAAATTTTAATAAATAGCTCAAAATTGTTAAAAAAAATTTTCGAATTCGAGTTTTTTTCGAGAAGTTTTACTATAGTAACATATTTTTTTTTTTTCACCATCGGAAAGTAGAGATTTCAACAAATAGAAAACATACCAACTTTTTGAAAAAAGCTGATATTTTGACGGGTGAATTTTCGATTGAAAATGAGGGTGCTTTTTCGATATTAATTCAAAATAAGGTGAAAAAAATAAATATTTTTAGTCAAATAAATTACAGCGTGTTTGAGATATAAAAAGGTAAGTTTTCACCAAATTTCGTGAAAAAAAAAATTTTTTGTAAAAGATAAAAATAAAAAACCAAAAACTTGGTTTTTTGAATTTTTCACATAAATTTTGAGGTTATGTGAAAAAAGTGTAAATACAAAAGTTGTAGATCTTTTTATTACCTACAACTTTGCCATTTAACTTTTTTCATTGGACTTGTAGTTTTGCCGGAAATCAAGGAAAACCATTTTTTACACTTTAACCCCCCCTCCCCCCCTGTTCCCGAACTCGGATCGACCGTAAATTATTTTTCCTTTAATTTTTATAATATTCTCCTCCTTTTGTAATGGGTTTCATCCTACTATTATTTTTTTATGTTTTAAAAATTATCGGCCCTGGTCTATTATATCTAGCTACGTAATTAATTTTTGTAGAAAAGAAAATATTTCAAAAGAAAATTTCATGATTCATGAAAATTACTTTTAATGGAGCTTTAAGAAATATGAATAAAACACTAGACTACTTAGGTGCATTTATTTTTTTCCATAATAGCTGCTCTTAAAAGCTATGTGCACGGGTTTTAACATAACAAAGTACACTAGTTCTGCCACACTGATGATGCTGAATCCCAGAAACAGACTGAGCAAACCGCCAATGGCACCTGGAAAATTTACTGGATATTTAAATTTAAGTCATAAGTTCAACTTACAGGCTATAGATATTTTCACAATATAAAAAGTTATTCCTTGGTCTGTGGATATTTCAATCCACGATGGCGCGCCCCACTCTGTCAAACTCCATACGAATCGAATGAAACATACCTAAGCGATTTTGACAGAGTGGGGCGCGTCTTTCTGGTTTGAAATATCTAGGTAGGTACTTATACCAATTATAATCTTATCACTGTGCAATCGTGTCTTCTTTAAAACTCAACATGTCTTCTTTGTTCTTCTATGTTTTATCGGCTGCTAGAAGGGTTTTACCCTTCTATCAGCCGATAAAACGCTTTGTACCTACCTACCTATCCATTAACACTATCTATCTTCTCCTTATATATACTCTCTTTATTTTTGTCTCTTCGTCCTCTCAGAACAAACACCAAGCTTCCTCTCTTTGGAAACCAGTAAAAACATGTACCTAACCTGCAAAATAGAAGTCATCGTACTGCGCGTGGCGATGCTGTCCCAAGAACATATCGTTGTAGAAATGTACGTTGATGCGTGTCCGTTCTCCCCTAAGATAAAGGAAAAACAGTATAGTGATTAAGAATTCGATAAAATCATTCCTGTAAAATATCCTTTGGATCATAATTATTTTTGATTTTTCGATCGGTAAATTTCGGAGGTATAGTAGTGTTATTATCTCGCTGCAGACTCGGTCATGGGGGGCTGGTCAAGCAACCTCCACGAGTGCCCGATTGCTACGGTGCCTCTCTGTAGCGCACGGGCCGGTGCTCCCTGGTAACGTCGGTTAATAACCGACGGCGAATAGCTTGGCCCGGTGGATAGGTGACGTTTCTTCGCGTGTCCCTCTGAGCCCCAGCAGAGGGCACAGTGTCGAAACGTCTACACCTACCCCGGAGGAGGAAGAAAACATCATTAAAAAATTACAGGCGGGGCGGAAACGCCCACAAGTCCCTTCGGGGCACTACGAGGAAGACAACCTCGTAAAAAAATCACCGAAGTGGGCGGGAACGCTCGTCGAGAGGGACATTACTGTGGCATATCCCTCTCGCAGGAGACGCACCGGTTGCTGGAGGACGAACATCTTTCTTCGGCTTCCGGGTGCGCCGGCCTGCGGGTGACGGACGTAAGGAACTATGGCGTCCGTTACTCGAACTACATCAACAGGCCGAGGAGGTGGCGCGCCCTGTTTAGGACGCGCCTCCCAGGAGGGCCGGCGGCGGTCAGGCTGCCGGCAGCAGCGACGGGACCTGCCGCTCAGGTGGCGGGTCGGGGCCTGGCGGGAGCGCGGTGAATACGCAAGTGAATCCCGTACTCCTGCCAACGAGGTCCGTCGTGGCA
The DNA here is from genome assembly GCA_036785405.1 of Coenonympha arcania. NCBI lineage: Eukaryota > Metazoa > Arthropoda > Insecta > Lepidoptera > Nymphalidae > Coenonympha > Coenonympha arcania. The sequence continues at coordinate 5,299,146 of JAWDAA010000030.1, read as the reverse complement.
AGGGACAGGTTTTAGTGGGTGCAAGCCCCACATAACCCCTCCGTTTCCCCTGACGGAGGGGTATGCGTTAGGCATTTCCTGTCGATAAAAAAAAAAGACTCGGTCATAAATCATTCGAGTGTTTCGCTTTTGTTGTTCTTTGTTGAGTTGTGCATTTCTTGAGTTGTGCATAAATAATATACTATAGTAGTAGAAAATAATATACTACATATTATAGTAGTGCTATTATCTCGCTGCAGACTCGGTCATAAATCATTCGAGTGTCTCGCTTTTGTTGTTCTTTGGTGAGTTGTGCAATAATATACTATAGTTAGTGCATAAATAATATACTATAGTAGTAGAAAATAATATACTACCTACATATAGTAGTGCTATTATCTCGCTGCAGACTCGGTCATAAATTATTTGAGTGTTTCGCTTTTGTTGTTCATTGTTGAGTTGTGCATTTTTGTTGAACAACAAAAGCGAAACACTCGAATGATTTATGACCGAGTCTGCAGCGAGATAATAACACTACTATAGTATATTATTTTCAACATTTTTGAAGCCCCGGCCAGACCAGATTCACTTATCACGTGATCGAAGTGACTACAGGTAGCCGTCTCGACGGAAGTACTAATTTCAGACGGTTACCGCGCACCGGCTAGGTAGCACGCGTTAGTTCTTGTACAGTATATTTCACGGCTGTTTGCGCCCGATTACGAGGCAACCTTAGTACTTCGAAAGAGATAATCAGCATCATAATCAGCCCATTGGAAGAATGGAAGAAAATTGTAGTGACCAATGACAGAAGACTTTCAGCAATGTAGAGTACGTTGACACTTGACATAATCGCTTACTTCTTCGGTCCCCAATCTATATTGGCTTCAACAGGATCCTTCATCAGGTCGGAGTAGTACACCTGCGTGGAGTACAGCACGTCGTTGCAGGCCGGGTAGCAGGAGGTCGCGTCTTCGTGCGGCTTCCTTTGCTCCTCGCTGTCGGCGTAGTACGCGAAAATCAGCTGCTCTCCCACTCTAGCTGTCGACATAACATAGAAATGACCTCCTCTCCTACCTCTACCTACCTACGTCTACCTCTACCTACCTCTACGACACAGAATATAGGTTTACTACAAGGCATATACACAACAACTCTTATCTACTTATTATGCTAACTAACCTTTTACTTGTGAAGCGCACAGAAAATCAGATTTAGTTGAGCATATTGGACTCCAAACATATTTCCCTGCGAAAATAAATCCTCGCTAAATTATAATAATTCAAAATCCTATTGAATACACAAATATAGTTATACCTCAACTATGACCAGACTTAATGACTGACGAAAGATCCTACTGAGCCATTTTGTTGTACACTTTTATACATTGAAAACTTGTTATGTTTTCAATGTATAAAATCAAGTTTTACTCGCTCAAGCAGCAATGTATTATGAACCATATTATGTAGTAATCATCACATCAAGTTTCCAACTTACAGCATACGGGCCCAGACCAGCCTATAAATTCTGTGATTGTAGACAAAACTGCATCGTTTATGGAGAAGCCATTTAGAGAAGAGAGTTTCATGAAGAAGGTGTTCAGAAAGTTAAAAATAATGAAACACGAATTTTGATCAATTGAAGCGAATGTATAGCCCGTTCGCAGAAATTTTACTGCTCGTTTTACTGACCAGACGAGCGTGGAACGCGGTCGTCTGTAGTGGGAGAGGAAACTCATCGGCAAAATGTCTGCGAACTGGTATAGTAATTAGTGGGTGCGACCTTTCGTATTGACTAACTTGGCCAGTTATACATCGAGCATTGACACTGCTTGACGGTTTCCCGAATCCTCAAGTCCAGTTTGCAGTTAGTGTCAGTATAAAACTCGTAATACTGAAGTTTCCTCTCATTCTGGAAGAAGCACTGTCTCTGATCTGGTGAGAGGGACCTCAGAGACGAGTCCGTTTTGTAGGTTATTGGAGAAACTTCCACGGTTGTCATCCTGTCCATGGGCAGCCGAAGAATTGTGCTGGTGTAAACGTGGTCCGTTGGAGAACTAATCAATATCTGGAAAAAATTAGAAGAGAGCATTGATCATTACTAAGGATGAAGAAGGCCTGTTCGAACATTTTGCCAAAGCCTTTTTCATACAAGGAAATTTAGCGCCATCTATCAAACATCCTGCGAAATACTTGTTTAGTTAATTAATAAGATAGTGCGCGTACAATGGGGACATTTCCCCATTGAACTGGCGACATTTTTTCGCGCGGTTCGCCCTGTCTCTATATAGAGGTCAATGGAAGAGAGATATTAATTGCGACCAAGAATTGAGTGTTTAGGTATAAAATTGCTTTGCTATTTAGTTTATCTTGTCACCATAAGTAACAGACGAACCTGAGTAGATTATAGATAAGTGAGAACTGGGTAAGCGAAAAAACTCTATTAATGAGAGTATTTGCCAGGTCCCGTCATTTAACTCGGGTCAGCGAGAAATCTCTATAAGAGAAAAAGACATCTCTCGATCCCTTGAGCTCTCACCTAACGAGGTTTAACTGTATTTTATTTTTCATATGATGTGATTTCATTGCAGTCTCTTCACTGCAGTGTCAGATATTATTAAGCCGCAGTAATTCAGTAAGTAACTGTGTATGAAACACAACAATGCAATAATATTAGTGCAGGCGAAATCAATAAAATTTACAATAAGTAACTTAAAATTTAAATAAAGCGGTGTATGATGCGGTGAATAATGGAAGACAAATTAAAGAACTGTTGCATTACTACTAACATTGAATCCAACGTTGTTTCCATCACATTCATACTGGTGCTCGCTAGTGTTCAAATACAGATCAATCTCGAGTCCATTTACTTCTCCAGACGCCATAACCCTGAACGGCAAGGTGCCAGGAGTCGGTGGAAACTTCTTTGGGTATCCAGTGTCCAGGTCCCACTCAAGTTGCACAGTGTTAACAAATGGATTGAATGATTTCTGCCATTCCAGAGTTTCGTTTGTCCTGAAGAAATTGGCAATTTTATTCGACATGCAAGACTTTTTCAAAGAGTTAGTTATGACCCTTGGGTCTCTCCCTTGGGATAGAGCCTTGTTTTGCATGAGGTTTTCCAGCCCTTTATAATGGTGGGTGATAAAAAACTATAACTGGGTGGGTGTTTAGGGTACAAGAGGGTGAGAGTGAAAATCGTCTCGTAAAATAAGAATGCCTGCTGCCTTTTCTACCATATAATATAGTGACCTAAGAAGTTAAGATCCAAGCAGAGTGTCTTACAGTGCAATACGCTCTAAAACTTTGCATTACAATATTAGATGATAAACCGCTCTGCGATCACCATCCTAAGACTTTTCTATCTCATTTTGCCCAATAATCTCGTTGACTACAGTGCTTTTCAAACCGAAACATAGTCACAACACTATCTACAGCTGTCCTACGATAGAATGAATGACACTGCGGTGGTTCTTACCCGGATGGACTCCGCAAACATAATCCTAGCACCAGTAAGGTATTGTAGTTTTACCTATTTTCTAGTTACAAATTAAAGCTTGTATAGACTATAAGTGAAAGTTTGATAGATACATTACATTCCATTCAGCGGCAGACTATTGAAGGTGTAGCAAAGGCCGTAGTCGGTGAAGACTGGTTTTAGCAGTTTCTCGCAACAGTCGTTCCTGAACCACTCGGTTTCGTATTCAGATCGCCAGTGGCATACTTTTACCAAATCCGAGCAAGTTGGTGAACCCTAAAAAATTAAAACTTTTGGTTATCAACATGGCTGAATGTTCATCGCTCGGCAATAGGTCGTCATACAACGAATTTATAAGGTTCAATTTACATCGCTGCGGAATGGAATGAAAGCGAATTTTGCAATTGGCAACGAAATTGTACACGGCGCAAAGAACTTTATGTCAATTTTATAACATACTGATACAAATTAAATAAGAGCCAAAAGATGCGGTGCCAAGCGTTTTCGAAACAATTCGCTGGAATACTCGAGCGTTCTAGCGGATTCGCGTGCATTCCCGCGTCATAAGGCGAAATTGACGCATACATTCCATTCCGCCGCCGCGGTGTAAATTAGGCCTGAGATGTGTTTAGTGGTGCGATCAAGGTAAAATAGGAATATTGGTGTATGTTTTAGATTCTAAAATTTAGAAAATTATAAGTAAGGTAGGATAAATAGGAAAAAATACGAGTGTAGGTGGCCCGAAGTTTTGGTGGTTGTGACATAGATAGGCATAACTTCATTAAAATTCAATTTAGTAACTGGAGTGAAACAACCACAATACGGATGAGTGATAGGGTGAAACTGAAGAAAAATTGGTTCACGCAAGAATAAACGAATATGTTTCACCTTTAAAATAAAGGCCTGCAGCATTTCGTTTTCTTTGTGGGTAAGCCTTTGTTTCATCGTATATGTTAGTTTCTCTTTATTCATTTCAGGGCACATCACTGACGCAAAGAATTTCTCAATCCTGGAAACCGAGGATCAATCAGAAATTTGTTATACTGAAAACTATCAGTATAATGTGTGGCGTAAAGGAGTGGCTAATATACATAAACACACATAGAAAGCGCCTATATAATATTAGTTGACTGGGAAAACGTTGTTTTGCCATTAGAGATATAAAAATTGCTTACGACCTACTCTACGACTCACAGAAAATTGCAGTGCAATCGGTCACGACATTTCGGAGGAGTTTGGTAACAAAAATTGGCACGAGAATTTTATATATTAGAAAGAAGAAGAGGTTATTTTGTTACTGTAGTCAATAGTAGGTCACTATATTTGGGTCGAAGAGGAGGTCTCTTACCCGTTCAACTGCGAGACGTTAGCGAAGGACAGTTTGACGTGTAAATGCGGGCACAGAACAACGCTGGGGAAGGGAACAGCCCATATGGGCGTGGGCAGGGAGTCGATGACGTTGACGAACGGCGTGGACGTCCACTTGAGGACCAACTGGATGATGTTCATGGCGCAGATGCTGATGCTGAGGACGACTATCAGGATCCACGTGACGCGCTCCTTGCGGCTGAAGGTGGGCTCGAAGATGTACCTGTAGGGTTAGTTGGTTGTACACGTATTAGTACGAGTATAGCACCACGCTCGGGAAGGGAACAGCCCAAATGGGTGTGAGCAGGAAGACTTCAGGGCCAGCTGGATGATGTTCATGGCGCAGATGCTGATGCTGAGGACGACTATCAGGATCCACGTGACGCGCTCCTTGCGGCTGAAGGTGGGCTCGAAGATGTACCTGTAGGGTTAGTTGGTTGTACACGTATTAGTACGAGTATAGCACCACGCTCGGGAAGGGAACAGCCCAAATGGGTGTGAGCAGGAAGACTTCAGGGCCAGCTGGATGATGTTCATGGCGCAGATGCTGATGCTGAGGACGACTATCAGGATCCACGTGACGCGCTCCTTGCGGCTGAAGGTGGGCTCGAAGATGTACCTGTAGGGTTAGTAGGTACACGTATTAGTACGAGTATAGCACCACGCTCGGGAAGGGAACAGCCCAAATGGGTGTGAGCAGGAAGACTTCAGGGCCAGCTGGATGATGTTCATGGCGCAGATGCTGATGATGAGGACGACTATCAGGATCCACGTGACGCGCTCCTTGCGGCTGAAGGTGGGCTCGAAGATGTATCTGTAGGGTTAGTAGGTACACGTATTAGTACGAGTATAGCACCACGCTCGGGAAGGGAACAGCCCAAATGGGTGTGAGCAGGAAGACTTCAGGGCCAGCTGGATGATGTTCATGGCGCAGATGCTGATGCTGAGGACGACTATCAGGATCCACGTGACGCGCTCCTTGCGGCTGAAGGTGGGCTCGAAGATGTATCTGTAGGGTTAGAGTCCATTTACACCGCTGCGGAATGGAATGGCAGCGACTTTTTGCAACGAAATTGTACATAGCATAATGAACTTTATGTCAATTGTATTACATACAAATTAAATAGCTACTATCGGCGCCATATTCTGTGGAAACCGCGGGAAGTGGCGCGAATGGAAATTCGGTTGGGTCAGTCATAGCAGTGCGGTGCCAAGTGTTTGCGAAACAATTCGCTGGAATACTCGAGCGTCATGAGGCGAAATTGACGCTTCCATTCCATTCCGCCGCGGTTTACATTGGTCCTTAGTGTTTAGACCAGTGTTCGACATAATAATACAGAAGTTTTAAGGCCCTTATCATATTCAAGTATGTATGTTACAATATCTAACATCATAGCCCATAAGTTCCACTCCCACATATTATAATAAACATTATCATCTCAAGCAATATTATATTATTAATAGTGAGTTCATACAAACCACCATTATTTAATTATTGAAATTCCTTGCTGTTAGGTGTTAACCATCACGCCTACTATTCATATTTCATTCCACGCTAACCACTCTCCGATGGATTTAATTGTTAAGATTAACCAGTATAACTACAGCAAGTAATTTCACACCTACTGATATTCTGTCCCGCCTTGTGCACACGATCTTCATTCTACAAACCCGCCTTATTTTGTACTTAAATAATTAATTGTTATCTTCTATATATATAAAAGAATGAGGTATTTTGGTTGTTCCACGGATTCCGCCAAAACTATAGGTCGTAGAGATCTGAAATTTGGTACATAGGTAGATATTAGGTCATGAATTCGTACTAAGACGGGGATTCCAGAAATTCCATGTTTAAGGGGTAAAAATCATACATTTAAGGGTATTTCCCATACAAAAGTAAAATTTTTTCGTTGTTCCAGGAATTCCCGAAAAACTAAAAGTCGTAGAGATCTTAAATTTGGTACCTAGGAAGATATTAGGTCATGAATTCGTACTAAGACGGGGATTCCAGAAATTCCATGTTTAAGGGGTAGAAATAGTACATTAAAGAGATTTCTCCATACAAAATTGTAATTTTTTTCGTTGTTCCAGGCATTCCAGAAAAACTAAAAGTCGTAGAGATCTGAAATTTGGTATCTAGGTAGATATTAGGTCATGAATTCGTACTAAGACGGGGATTCCAGAAATTCTATGTTTAAGGGGTAGAAATAGTACATTAAAGGGATTTCTCCATACAAAATTGTAATTTTTTCGTTGTTCCAGGCATTCCAGAAAAACTAAAAGTCGTAGAGATCTGAAATTTGGTATCTAGGTAGATATTAGGTCATGAATTCGTACTAAGACAGGGATTCCAGAAATTCCATGTTTAAGGGGTAAAAATCATACATTTAAGGGTATTTCCCATACAAAAGTAAAATTTTTTCGTTGTTCCAGGAATTCCCGAAAAACTAAAAGTCGTAGAGATCTCAAATTTGTTACCTAGGAAGATATTAGGTCATGAATTCGTACTAAGACGGGGATTCCAGAAATTCCATGTTTAAGGGGTAGAAATAGTGCATTAAAGGGATTTCTCCATACAAAATTGTAATTTTTTTCGTTGTTCCAGGCATTCCAGAAAAACTAAAAGTCGTAGAGATCTGAAATTTGGTACCTACATTGACATTAGGTCATGAATTCGTACTAAGACGGGGATTCCAGAAATTCAAATTGGAAGAGATAAAAATCCTACTTTTAAGGGATTTTCCCATACAAAAGTGTAATTTTTGCGTTGTTCCAGGGATTCCAGCGAAATCAAAAGTCGTAGAGATCTGAAATTTGGTACCTAGGTTGGTATTAGGTATATCATGAATTCGTGTTCAGAAAGGGATTTTCGAGATTCAAATTTTGAGGAAGAAAAATTTTGAATTTTTTGGCCGCCATTTTGAACTTTTTTGTTACTGGGCCGATTGCTTTAAAAATCGATATTTGACTATGGCAGCAAGCATAGAGAAGGAATTTGTGGTCAATATTTAAAAAAGTGGCCGCCATTTTGAACTTTTTTGTTACTGGGCTGATTGCTTTGAAAATCGATATTTGACTATGGCAGCAAGCATAGAGAAGGAATTTGTGGTCAAAATTTAAAAAAATGGCCGCCATTTTGAACTTTTTTGTTACTGGGCCGATTGCTTTGAAAATCGATATTTGACTATGGCAGCAAGCATAGAGAAGGAATTTGTGGTCAAAATTTAAAAAAGTGGCCGCCATTTTGAACTTTTTTGTTACCGGGCCGATTGCTTTGAAAATCGATATTTGACTATGGCAGCAAGCATAGAGAAGGAATTTGTGGTCAAAATTTAAAAAAAGTGGCCGCCATTTTGAACTTTTTTGTTACTAGGCTGATTGCTTTGAAAATCGATATTTGACTATGGCAGCAAGCATAGAGAAGGAATTTGTGGTCAAAATTTAAAAAAAGTGGCCGCCATTTTGAACTTTTTTGTTACTGGGCCGATTGCTTTGAAAATCGATATTTGACTATGGCAGCAAGCATAGAGAAGGAATTTGTGGTCAAAATTAAAAAAAAGTGTCCGCCATTTTGAAATTTTTTGTTACTGGGTCGATTGCTTTGAAAATCGACATCTGATTATTTCACCAATCATCGAGAAGGAATTTGTAGTCAAAATTTAAAAAAATTGGCCGCCATTTTGAACTTTTTTGTTACTGGGCCGATTGCTTTGAAAATCGATATTTGACAATGGCAGCGAGCATAGAGAAAGAATTTGTAGTCAACATTTTAAAAAGTGGCCGCCATTTTGAACTTTTTTGTTACTGGGCCGATTGTTTTCAAAATTGATATCTGATTATCGCAGCGAGCATAGAAAAGGAATTTTTGGTAAAAATTTAAAAGAATTGGCCACAATTTTGTACTTATATGTCTTACCATGGTAGCAAGCAACCACGGCCGGATGGACAAACGGACGGTGGAGTCTTAGTAAGAGCTTTTACCCTTTGGGTACGGAACCCTAAAAATGGCCACCATATTTAACTTTTTTGTGACGATCGAATTTTTCAAAATCAATATGTGACTATTACCAGGAAGCAAGAGAAAATTTTGTGGGCAAAATGTAATGCAGGAATTTTGGAAATTAAACCACCATAGTAAAGCATAACTCAGAAGTTAACGTGAGCGAAGCCGCGGGCGTTTGCTAGTTATTTATAATAATTACTTGGTCAATAGACGATAGCCTTAGCGGGTAAGTTTAAACTCACTTCACTCCGTGCAGAGATCCCTGGTACAGAAACTGTTTGAATCCCTTCATCACTTCCTGTAACCACAGTTTGACGAAGCTGCAACGCTCGCTTCTCTCTAACTTTTTTACGTTTTTCTTAACAACTAGGGCTGCTGGGCTTATATATTTGAAATCTTTTACGTAGTACGGTCCGACATATTGGCTGCTTGATATAAGGTTGTTTCTGAACCCCCTGCTCGCTCTTTTAGTTTTAGCAGAAACTTTTGGCATTTTGATTCGCTTTTATTCGGTCTACATTATGAATTACGTATAAATAGATTTTTATATTTGTTTTGGTTTGATTATTAAATTGGGTACTACAAAGTTTGAGTAAGTTAGCTATATTTACGAAATTTGGTAGTAATTAAGGATTGAAGTGATTACAAAATAATCATCTAAACGTTTTTGTCTTGTGGATATTTTGAGTTGCTGTAGTTTTTAGTTTCGCGTAACACAGTCAACACTTTAACAGTATAGATGAAACTAAGTACTCGAGTATTAGTGTTAATTGGTGTGTACCCTAATTACTTAATTACGCTAATACACTTGATTGCAATGTCGAATGCACTTAATGGTATTGTAGATAGATTAACAAGTGAACGATTAGCCGTTAAATTATAATATCTTCCGTTAATAGAGCTTTTAACTTAATTTAACTGAAGTTAATAACGTTTTCTTACATCAAGTATCAAAACTTGTTGGTTCTTGTATTGTCCTGAAGCCTTAGTAGGCAGGACAACGATCGTATTTCAGGAATAAAGGATTATTCTTATGCACTTTGTGTCGTTAATTTAATTAGCCTTTAAATATACTATGTAAATATCGAGCAACTTAAAAAAAAATGTTTTTGGCTTGGCGTTATCTTGCTTCAATACAATAGAGTCTTGTCTCTTTAATATTTTTGTCATTATTTTAGTTTTTTAACCGATTTCGAAAAACAAGAGAAGGAGGAGAATCTCAGTTCGGCCTGTATGTTTTTTTATTTTGTAGGATAAATTGGTATTTATAACCATTTTAACTCTATTATAAATTCCTTATCACATTGCTTCCTGCGCTAAATAAATGAATTCAATATTAAGTTTTATCAACATATTTTTTTATGTAGCCGGATTAGGTACCTATACGTACACATTCAAAATATTTACTGTCCTAAAATTCCTATGTTATTAAAATACCTTTGTGTTAAAGGCTTACAATAATATTATGCAATGGAGGACCAATGATTGATCACCGATGGAACTTAAAATATGTGTTAGACACATTGTCTTACTATCTATCTATGGTTATACATATATGTATGTTTATAAATAAGTAAATGTACGTCTAATCTATCGATTAATTAGGTGTGTGTCATTTAGGGTCACTGGTCCAAGATAAGGGCTTGAGGTCTATAATATTTACATTTCGGTGGTTTAGTTAGATACTTCAAATAAAAAAAATCTCAAGATATTCAATAATTAAAATAAAAATTCACAATAAAGCTGTATTCATTTTGACTCTATTGAATCATTAAAAAATATTTTAGCGGTGATAGATATTGTGATACGGGTGTTCTAAAACTCCCCTGCACTGAGAAGAACTCACAAAAAACAGTAGTGTTACAGTAAGGGTCCAGCTTAAAAGCTCATTATTACATATTTACAAAAATTAACGTTTCATATTTATTTTATTGAAAAAATAAAAGACTGCAATAATGAATAAGCTTGCTAAAGAACAGATTTTCTGGCCTACCAAACTGGGGCAGTCTCCTAAAATACGATAAATTTTTAAATTTTTTTTGAAAAATATTTCAATCTTACACTTGGTTATTAAAATGTCAAGTATCGAGATAGTTTTGTCGCTCTACACGTAAGTTACTGACCACACCACACCATCCGTACTAATCTATTTACTAGTCAGTTACGACAAATTATTCTATCATTACGGTGCTTTAGTTATTTTTTTAAAGTATTAAGTAAATTAGTTGTAAGTTCAAGTTTTAATTATTATTGGTTGCGTCAGAAACATAATAATAAAACAGTAGATATTTATTGTTATGAAATTATTGTTATAGTTAGTAATTTGTGAATTTTGGCATCTGCAATTATAATTTTAAAAGAAGAAGTGGTCATTTTATCGAGTTTTGCTCTTACAAATAAAGGTGAGAACTTTTGAGCATAAAAACTTTGGTTTTCATTCGCTTCAAATTCAAAATTCTTCAGTCAATTTCTGAAATTGTTATAAATAAGGTGTTTTTATAAGCTAGGATTCATTTTTAGAAAATTAGTCGTATCTACCAAAAAAAAAATACACCGGTCACCCAGATATTATTCGATAAGTTGAGCTAGACTCGAAGTTTATTAGAAACGTTTTAAGAAACGCCTACTTACCTAAATTAATTTTTGTTTATTTCTTTATTTCAGATAAATATGCTGGCCTTAAAAGCAGGATTCTCCTTTGCAGTTTTCTTTTCTTTAATTTATAGATGTGAGCATAGTAATTTTACATTTCCTTTATTAATGGTTTTAGGTATAAAAATATCAACCTATGAATTGAATATTATTTTAATATTCAAAGGTTCATTTCGATATAATTTCCAGTTTCAAATATGAAATTACGCAAAAGCAACTATAATTAGAAGTTTGCGGGTAGATCAGACCACAAACGCCCATCTCTGAAAATCCCTGGACCTTTCAGGCGCAGTGATAAGCGTACGAATTCGAGTAAGAGCTCGCGGGTTCGATTTCCGCCAAAGGCCACAGTTAGTTGGGCCCAGTTGTTTGGTAGCTATTTAGGTAAAACTTCGTATTTTTGTTATATTCTATTCTGTTATAGCAAGATAAAAATAGGTTCAATATATGCTTTTAATATTACTTTCAGCGGAATGCATTCGCTGCTACTACTGCAACAGCGCGAACAACACCGCCTGCCTGGACGTCAACATGTACGACACGGAGATCCGCCCGCGCATAATACCTATCGTGGACTGCAGCAGGGACATCTCTGGCCCCGCGGTGCAAAACTTCTTCTGCAGGAAGATCGTTCAAACTGGTAAGACATTCAACTATAACAATTAAAAGTGGTTGACGTCATCAGGCAAGGTCATATGCAGCTCACTCAGTTGCCGTCATTAGGCAGGGTCATCTGCAATCAGTCAGTTGCCGTCATTAGCCCGAATAACGTCATCAAAGTTTACTGTCTGCAAAGAGGCAGGTAAAGTCATCAGGCTAGTGTATGAATTCAATTAGTTCAAACTGGTAAGACATTCAACTATAACAATTAAAAGTGGCTGACGTCATCAGGCAAGGTCATATGCAGCTCACTCAGTTGCCGTCATTAGGCAGGGTCATCTGCAATCAGTCAGTTGCCGTCATCAGCCTGAATAACGTCATCAAACTTTACTGTCTGCAAAGAGGCAGGTAAAGTCATCAGGCTAGTGTATGAATTCCCTGCTACTACTGCAACAGCGCGAACAGCACCGCCTGCCTCGACGTCAACATGTACGATGCGGAGATCCGTTCGCACATAATACCCATCGTGGACTGCAGCAGGAACATCCCTGGCCCCGCCGTGCAGAACTTCTTCTGCAGGAAGATCGTCCGAACTGGTAAGACATTCAGCTACTACAATAGATTCCGGCACGTGTTGAAGCTGGGAAAGCCCATTATTAGCAGTGGTTGACGTCATCGGGCAAGGTCATGTGCAGCTCATTCAGTTGCCATCATCAGGCAAGGTCATCTGCAGCTCACTCAGTTGCCGTCGTCAGCTTGAATAACGTCATCAAAGTTTAGTTTCTTCATAGAGGCAGGTAACGTCATCAAGCTGGCAGTGGAATGAATTCCCTGATACTACTGCAACAGCGTGAACGACACCGCCTGTCTCGACGTGAACATTATCCACGCGGATATCCGCCTCGCATATCCGCCCTCGCATAAATCTCTGGCCCCGCCGTGCAGAACTTCTTCTGCAGGAAGATCGTCCAAACTGGTAAGACAATCGAATTGCTACAATAGATTCCGGCACGAGTTGAAGCTGGGAAAGCATTATAAGCAGTGTTTGACGTCATCAGGCAAGGTCATATTATGCAGCTCACTCAGTTGCCGTCATCAGGCAAGTTCATCTGCAGCTCAATCAGATGCCGTTAACAACCTGAATAACGTCATCAAAGTTTAATATCTGCATCATGCACGCAGGTCATCATTTTGAGTGGCATCGTAGGGACATTTTGCTGATGGTAGGACTCTTCTTAGGGTCAGGGTGGGTACTTCCGCAGTGTCTGTAAATACTACCGTGAAACTGTGTTTCTGTTTGAAGGGCACTGTATGGCGTACGCCGACGTGATTACTGTGCAAAATGAGACCTAAGAATCTCAGGATGATATTCTTAGGTCGTAATACGGTGTGTTGTATAATATTGCAATGGAAAATTATGAGACACTTCATCTTACATTGGCATGCGTATAACTTAACATCAGGTGAACGTCTTTCTCGTCTCATCATTCATTATAATTTAAAAAAAAATGTTTTTTAGTGTTCCACCCGCACCGTGACTCGGAGTTGCGGGTGACGCGCGGCTGCGGCTGGGTGCCGCACGAGAGGGAGTGCTACAAGGACGACAACAGCGACCACCTCGGCACCTACTGCCAGTGCTTCGAAGACCTCTGCAACAGCGCGGAGACCGCCGACCCCGCCGCCGCAACTGTTCTGTTTCTGATTTTTGCAGCGATAACTTACTTGTGGAGTGGCTTGTAGAGGATTACATTTATTAGTTATTCTTTGACGTTTTATTTGACTACATTTTTTACAATTTTCTATTGGTATAAAGTTATAGTTAGGAGCCAAATAGCTTTTCCATCCGCACCGTGACTCAGAGTTGCCAGTGCTTCAATGACCTCTGCAACCACAGAGCAAGGAATGACTTTATATTGGCTAATCTGCAACAGCGCGGAGACCGCCGACCCCGCCGCCGCAACTGTTCTGTTTCTTATTTTTGCAGCGATAACTTACTTGTGGAGTGGCTTGTAGAGGATTACATTGTTTTGTTATTCCTTGATGTTTTATTTGACTACATTTTTTTTCACCTTTCTACTGGCATAAAGTTATAGGCGCCAAATAGCTTTTCATTCACACCGTGACTCGGAGTTGCGGGTGACGTGCGGCTGCGGCTGGGTGCCGCACGAGAGGTAGTGCTGCAAGGACGACAACAGCGACTACCTCGGCACCACCGGCACTTACTGCCAGTGCTTGTAATGATTGTAGTAATGTGGAGACCGTGGTCTATAAAAAAAAATTTGATACGAAATTCCATACATGCATGGTCATTAATCCTTTGAATTTTCGCGCCCGGATGGTACCCATCCACAACAACATCAATATCTTCTGTAACAACACGTAAATATGATAATGACGTCATCGTCCTACCTTGTAAATAGGTTACCCGCGTCGGGGTGAAAGTCCTAACAAACGTTTCACAACAGGCAGCGGTCACTCAAAGCCCTGTTAGGGTCCCCGATTCACGTCGAATTGTTTGCTCAACACCTGTTTGATTGATCGGGTTGTGGTGATAGTGCAAGCGGGATTATGACTATCAAAATATGTCGTCCGATCATTAAAACCTTATTTTTGGATATGGCCTTTGGATATACATTTTTTTTTATTGTAGAAAGGCTTGCGCTTGACGACAGTCAGGCCTGATGGAAAGCAATGATAAGGTCTAGACTGGAGCGCGCTTGTCTAGAAAATGCCTATACCTTGTACTATTTAGTGTTCTGTGCCTATACACACTTCTCTTGAAGGCACCCAGATTTCATTTGGCTGGGGGGCACGGAGGCTGGAAGGGTGTTTCACACCTTAGTGGTTCATATTAGAATTGTAAAAATGCAGGAAATATTACCATTCTAAGATTAAAAAAATAATTAATTATCTAGTTATGTAAAAGCAGAACTATTTATTTCCGTATTGGTTCCGTACCCAAAGAGTAAATCGGGCCCTGAAATCGGGTCTTTAAGTAGGACTCGGAACCTACTACCCTTCCGGCAAAATTAAATAATCGATCAAGTGCGAGTCGGGCTCGCGCACTGAGAGTTCCGTACTATCAAGACCAATTCCAATTAAAATGCCTCTGCCCACAGATACTCGTAAAAAGACTCCACCCACTAAATTCAAAACGAGCAAAAGTCACGTTTGTTATAATATGGGAGCTCCCTTTAAATATTTTTTAATATTTAATTTTTAGTCAATAAATAACTCAACCTATTGCCGTCAAGAATATGGAGTAAAAACAAGCAAAAAATCACGTTTATTGTATGGGAGCCCCCTTACATGTTTATTTTGTTTATACTATTTCTTAGTATTTTTTGTTATAGCGGTAACAAAAATGCATTATGTGTGAAAATTTCAAGTGTCTAACTATCACGGTTCAAGAAATACAGCCTGGTGACAGACGGACGGACGGACGTACAGCGAAGTCTTAGTAATAGGGTTCCATTTTTACCCTTTGGGTTCGGAACCATAAAAAAAGGCAGAATTGCTAAGAAATAAGTAGGTATGTATGGACGGCCGTACAATGAGACCTATCATGGATCTATTAAATGAAACAATTAGAATATTATTGCATAATTTTATTTTAAAATACAACGTAAACATTATCACTATATCAATTTTAGAATTTGTGACGTAGATAAACATAAATGGAAGAATTATTTCGTGGATTTTAAATTAAAAAACAACATCAAATCCACCCAGCCTGAGAAATAACCCTTCCATTTTCCCAAATATTAATTTAAAATAAAATAATAAATATTAACTACAACACTTGTGACTTATCCACAAAATTCGTAGACTAATAGATACATTGGCGGTAAAATTCTTAGCAAGACAAAGTAATTTAAGTGTGTACAAAAATTGACTGTCATATAAGTATTTTTTTTTTAATTTACAATAAGTGTCTAGGTAAGTTTCGACGGGTGTAACTATTTTATTATTTATTTCTATTAAGTATATCGGAATCAAAATTTTCTTACGGAATTACGTAGGTAAGACGGTACAATGCAAAATTTTAGATTCTATATAACAATTATAGTTGGGCAAACAACTTTAAATGCAGGCTAGGTAATCATGGTACTTAATTGGTATTTTAATTGAACTTTATCAGGTAAGTAGGTACTTACGTCCTAATGCAATGTAACTACCAATTACAGAAAAGAAGAACATTGAAAGTTTTTGATAAAATTTATGTTATACCTACTTAATTTAGGCAATAAAATAATAAAAAAATGGAAATCAAATAGTTTTAGCACGCCCTGTAAATAAATTTAAGTTTAATAAAGTTGATTAAATAAGAGACATTATAATAAAAGAGTTTCAGAAATGGAGAGGGTGTAAAATCTTGGTGGTAATTACGCATGATTGGCTTGCCTTTTCTCGCGTTCCATATTTGTGTTTTCTAATTGCTCGGGCTCTCTCTTTTCGGCTTCACTTTGAGAAATATCTGTGAAAGAAACGGCCATATAATTATTGGAACCGAACTTATAACTGTACCAACGCTTTGGTTCCTTTTATTGGATCCAAATAGTTATTATTGTTCTATACACATACTACTCAGTAATCTCGTTTCAAAAAAATACCGATGATAATTTCTGATTGAAATATCACGATCCAAGAGATACATAGGTAACAAACGGACGGACGGATTACCTACGGTCTTATTTGTATAACGTCTTGTTCTTATAAGGTCCTGCTTTTTACCCTTTGGTTACGGAAACCTAAGAAACCAAGGTTGTAGACAAGTTAAAGCGATACGTTTATTTATAGCCAAGTTGATAAAACAATTTGCGGGAACTAATAATAAGGGGCACTGTAGAATAGGGGTGGTTGTCTACAGCCTACGCCCCCCTTTTAAGCCGGAAGTGTAGGCATAATTTGATAGAGAAGAGGCTTTCAGCGACTCAGTTCAACCACGTGCGACGAGACAGGAAACTATTAATATTGATTAAAGAAGTTTCTAAAGAGAAAAATATTTATAAATTTTGGGTACAAAATATGTGTTTTGCTAAATTTTCTTTAAGCAAAAACATCGGATTCTGACTATCCCGTATTATGCACGTTGTTAATTTTTTAGCATAAAATTTAGAAAGACGATGTATTTGACTGTCCATGATTTTTAGGAAAAAAAATTAGGTGGTATTTTAACTAATTCAACATAAAGGCTCCATTATTTTTTAACATTTTGCTGTCTGTTTCGCTTCCGAACAACCCTGAGTTGTGACTTAGATTATGGGCCTTTTTTTTTACTCACAGAAAATGCCTGACGCATACGCCTCCGACATTCTATGATCTGTCTCAAACGTCAAAACGGGCCTGTTATATTTTTCCAACTATAATTATGGACATTTACAAAAGCTCACCATCGTCTTCAATCGGAAAAGACCTGCCCAGTCGTGGTCCGAACCACATCGCCATATTGTCCTTGCTGTTAATCTGGTCAGCGCTGGTTTCTAAGCTCTGTCGCTTCGTGAAGGGACTCCGGCTGCCAAACAGCAGTTCCTGGAGTTGTGGTGACAGCTGGTACTCAGCGTGAGGTTTATCACTTCGACCAACGCGTGGGAATGCGTAGAGTTGCCGTTTCATTGGTGGTGAATCTGCTTTAAGGGAACAAAAAGGTAATAAGTATCTAAACTTTTTTATATCTAAATGTATAAAAGAAGGAACTGACTGACTGATTGGTGACTGACATACCGACGTACAGCCCAAACTGCTGGTTCTACATACCTACTTCATATTTTAGACAAGCTCAGGCACAAGGCACAGGGGTTCCTCGTGAGATCTAAGGATGTACTAACAGAGGATTTTTCAAAACTCACCCCGTAAGGGTAGAAGTCACAAAGCAAGCGATGAAGGGAGGTGTTATAAATAGCGGTTAATAGTGTTCGGAGTAATCTTTGTGGGATCAAATCAGAAATAAGGAGATGAACTCAAAAGAACCAAAGAGGCTGGCTCAACGTGTCGCAAAACTGGCAACATGTGGCAATGGGTAGGGCACGTAACTCGTGGGAGCGATGGACGTTGGGGACCCAAAGTGCTTGAATGGTGGACGCGCACAGGAAAGCTCAGTGTTGGCAGACCCTCCTACTAGGTGAATGAACAACATACAGAGAGTTGATGGTTATGTCGTGGTATTTGGCGGTGATTTCAGGAGGCCTACGTCCAGCGAAGGATGACCATCAGTTGAAACGACAACTAAATAAACACATGTCTATTTATGTTTATTTGTACTTACTCAAAAGCATATCGTCGATCTGCCAAGAGCGGCTGCCGGCTCGCCCCACCCTCGGGAAGGGGTATAGGTTCAGTACGCCATCACGACGAAGCTTGGTGCTGCTGTCTGTTACAAATACCATCAAAATTAGATAGTCTTCAGCCTTCATCATCACTACCATTTCGGACAACCTTCTTGTCTCAATTGCGAGTCGGACTCGCAAACGAAGGGTTCCATACCTATGTAACGTAGTATGATGCAGAAGCCAGAAGGCTCATTTACGAGTACCTACTTCTACTATTATACAAGTAAAAAAATATTGGCCCTATTAGATCAACGATCAAAAACAAACAAAAAATCACGTTTGTTGGAGTGTGTAGCCCCCTTCTTCATTTTATTCAATTTTTCAATCATAAAGTATTTGTTGTTATAATGGCAATTTTGTTGCCATACATCATCTGTGAAATTTTCAAGTATCACGGTTCAAGAGAGACAGCCAGGTGGCAGACGGACGGACGGAAGGCGAAGTTTTTACCCTTTGGGTACAAAACTCTAATAAGAAGAGGATTTAGGGGTTGATTTGAGCTGATGGTTGTTCCTTACCATGTTAGGACATGACCGAAGTTCACCTAGCAATTAAACCTTAATTGACACATTATTTTGTGTCTCTCCTTTGTTAAAAGCGCATGTGCTACCTACCTGCCAAAAAGGGACAACAGTACAATGTTTACCGAAATAGGATTTAAGTGATTGGTCTTAAGATTTAAGATCTACCACTTAGCTAATGTAGAGCCCACGTCATTAATTTCCGAAAATGAGAATTTAATTAAAAATAATGTTTAGATTTCATTAGAACCTACTGTTAATATACTTATGCAAATCTGAAGTTACGTAGATAAACGAAACTTTGGACAGGCAAGTACCTAATTTAAATTTAACCTCACGGAAAAAATAAAGCTGATGAAATAACAAGAATAAATAAAAAGAAAACAAATTAAATGTAACGCAACTTCTACAACGTTTTTATTAGGTTTACCTGAAACAACCTAACTGTGTGTAAGATGTCAGACGTCGAATTTACTTACTTATTACTACTCCTCCAATCCAACATCCCTCAGTGCCTGAAGACCAAAGTCTTCGAACAGTGCGTGTTGCCAGTGTTAACTTACGGATCAGAGACATGGTCGCTAACTATGGGCCTCATAAGAAGGCTCAGGGTCACTCAGCGAGCGATGGAGAGAGCTATACTCGGAGTATTTTTGCGCGATCGAATCAGAAATGAGGAGATCCACAAAACAACCAAAGTAACCGACATAGCTCAACGTGTCGCAAAACTGAAGTGGCAATGGGCGGGGCACATAGCTCGCAGGACCGATGGACGTTGGGGACCCAAGGTGCTGGAATGGCGGCCACGCACCGGGAAGCGCAGTGTCGGTCGACCCCCCACCAGGTGGACGGACGACATTAAGAGGGTCGCGGGGAGTCGCTGGCGCCAGGCGGCGCAAGATCGTGGTGTTTGGCGGTCATTTCAGGAGGCCTATGTCCAGCAGTGGACGTCCATCGGCTGAAACGACGACGATAACTATTCCTAGTAACGATATTGTACGTACTTTCTATAAATAAGAACAGAAAAATTGCGTTATAAATTAAATACACTAGCTACACATAAACTGCCTTTACATTGAGTGTGACTATGCGTATGCAGAAATTGCTTTCGAATAAGAAGTTACGTAAAACTTAAGTGTGCGGTTGAGGTGATTACTAGGATGAAGTCACGTCTCATCTAAGTTTTCACTTTGAAAGATCGAGAGTGAAAAGTTAGACAGACAAATAGTTGGGAATAAAAACAAAGGCAAACTTATACATTGGCGTCGATTGATATGGATGGGGTGACGTGCGACCTCACCGCTCGTCAGACAATTTGCCAGATAGTGCTGCTTATTTTATAGTTTTGAAAGTTCCACCGATAAGAAACCTCAGGATATGGACATCCGAATGATTTACGGAAACCTTTTTCGTACAAGGAAACAGTAGCGCCAACTGTCAAAATTCTATAGGTGGCTGCTGAGCGAACTATAGCGTGGCCTTACTGTTGGTGGCAAAACCAGCATTTTTGGCACCGATAAACCGGCGACATTTTTTCGCGCTGTCCACCCTGTGCAGGGTTGTGTATTGAAACTTCGCTAACTTTTTCCGTTTTTAAGTGAAAATTTCTTGAGCGTGTCCATTATTTTTGAGATAGGAAAAAGCTATTGAACTCGCGACACAGTTACCACATTACACTTACCGTAAACGATACCGGCGCGATGGAAAAAAGAAGGAAGACTTTTTTTGAACGACTTCACAAAAGGAGGGGGTTCTCAATTTGACGGAATCTTTTTTCATACGATTATCCTGACACCTGGACAGATTTGAAAAATTCTTTTTTGTTTGAAAGGGTATATATCCCAGATGGTTCCATGGTAAAAAAACATGGAACAAATTGCCAGTAGATATTAACTTACCTTATACTTTACACGAAACAATTTCAAATATCATAACGAGATGAGACCTCTTGAGGACGATTGACGAGATGAGAGAACTTTGACAGGTATAACAGAATGTATAACAGAATCACACATTGAGTGATCGTGGAATTTATAAAGTTGGGGAAATCATTCGGCAAACTTAAAATTGATTAACACGTTACCCCGAAACTTGGTATATTAGAATAGTTCAAATGTAACTTTGATATATTTGATGGACCCTTTGATGGGAAACTTAATATAATTTAAAACAAGAATTGCTCGATTCTAATATAATAATTAATATGTATCCACCCACATTATACTCTAAGTTAGTTTCAGGATGAGAAAGGAAAAAAAAAAATTATATATATTTTAATCAATTTTTAGTAGATCATATATCTGTTGTTATAGCGGCAACAGAAATACATCATCTGTGAAACAAGTGTCTAGCTAGCTTCAAGAGATACAGCCTGGTGACAGACGGACGGACGGACGGACAGAGAAGTCCCGTTTTTTCTCTTTGCGTATAATATCATCATCGTGTGCCCTCGTCCTTAAATTGAAGTTTGGCGGTCAACAATCGAAAAGCCTTCCTATTAAGTGCTGCTTTCTTTATATCTGGGTAAGTAAGTCCGGTCCACCTCTTTACATCGTCCGACCGTTTGCGTCTTTGGCGCCCTGGAGATCTCTTCCAAACAATTTTTCCCTCTAACACAAGTCTCGGAAGGGAAAACTGCTCTCCTTTTTGCAGGTGGCCAAAAAAGCAACTTTTCTGCACATAATGGTGGACATCAGTTCTCGGTCTTTCCCTACTAATTCTAGTACTTTTTAGGGTTCCGTAGCCGAATGGCAAAAAACGGAACCCTTATAAATTCGTCATGTCTGTCTGTCCGTCTGTCCGTCTGTCCGTCCGTATGTCACAGCCATTTTTTTCCGAAACTATAAGAGCTATACTATTGAACCGCATTAAGGTTTTCACACAAAATTTAAAAAAAAGTAATAAATTTTGGGGGTGCCCCATACTTAGAACTGAAACTCAAAATTTTTTTTTTTCATCAAACCCATATCTGTGGGGTATCAATGGGTGGGTGCGGCTCACAAAAAATGTACCATAACACACTGGAAATTGTAACACACGATAACACACTAGAAATGCGTAACACACTGGAATTAATGTAAAGGTTAGTATCTATAATGGTAAACCCTTCGTGCGCGAGTCCCATTCGCACTTGGCTGGTTTCTCGACAAATTATATATTACTATTTTTTATTTCTAAATATATAAAGTTAGAATAAGCATTCTTGTAATGAATACTAAGCTTTATATTTTTCACGTGTGTTACGTCACACAACTTTGTAACACACATAACGCACGTGAAAACACACACATGGAAAAGTAACCTCAAAGTCATGTAGCAACTTCAAATGCAATATAATTTACTAAACAACTACATTATTCAGTCGTATCAAGTATTAACTTTATGTCTCTAGACTCCAAAAAAACTATATCATTATTTACCATGAAAAATTAATTCCAAAAAGTCAAGAAAATCCAATGACGGACTCGTGACACACACTGAGTAGCATTTTTAAAGCAAACTAAGATGGCTGTCAGATCACTGACTTTACTATTTGATGGATGAAATGTTACCAGACAAAAAAAAAAAGTGAAGTGTTTCTATTCATAATAAAAAAAAACTTACATGTATCAAACTGACTAATAACACACGTGAAATAAAATAGGGACATTTTTTAAATCCAACGTTTTTATTATTTTATCTGTATTAATATCGGTTTTTTGACGCATTATATGTAGATTCATTCCAATGCCATTGTTTAATAATGCGATGGGCCTCTAACTACAGGTTAAATGATGAAAAATAATTTTTAATGATTTTTAGTCGGGGCTGGGACATTTGTTTTTTCTATGGAACTAAAAATTATTCCTACTGATTGCAAATGTTTTTGTTGTTATTATTAATGTTTTAACTGCTACATTGGCCTGATACTATTATAAGTGAATTGGAGCGTGTACAGATAACAGAAAATCTTTTCCTTGAATGAAAAAAAATACTTATTTCTTTTTTCAAAGTTAGGGTCACGAAAAATTTGGAAAAGGTACATTTTTTGTGAGCCGCACCCGGGTAGGTCTTCAAAAATGATACTAAGGTTTCTAACATCATTTTTTTCTAAAATCTTCACACTTCCAAAGTGGTAAAATGTGTCCCCCCCCTGTAACTTCTAAAATAAGAGTATGATAAAACTAAAAAAAATATATGATGTACATTACCATGCAAACTTTCACCGAAAATTGGTTTGAACGAGATCTAGTGAGTAGTTTTTTTAATACGTGTTGAATTGGTATTCAACAAGTCTAATATTTTGTTTAACTTTGATGACGACAGATGGCGTTGCATGTATTTAACTCGCGGTGAAGTTGTTTAATGTTGAATAAGTTGGTTATGCGGTTCAAGAAAAGTGGTTTTTATGGTTTTATTCCTCCGGTAGTAGTAGGTACGGAACCCTCAGTGCGCGAGTCCGACTCGCACTTGTCCGGTTATTATTAGATGTGAAACCTAATAAAAAATCAACTCACGGTATGTGGTGGAGACGACCGAAGACAACAAGATGATGGATAGTGCGTACCGCGTTGTTGACTGCATGGTTCCTGCGAACATTTAATAATAATATAATGTCATAATTAAGCAAAATATAATCATCGTGAAAAAATCTAAATAAAAAGTCCAGTTTCCGTCATTATTATAATGTTGCCTAGATGAAATAGCTATGCAGCGATAAAGCCGCCAAATTGTATACCTAAGTTCATACAATGGCGTGTGAGGAATCGTTTAAAAAACATTTTAACAAAAAAAAAAGCAAGACTTAAAATATTAATTGACGATTTGGGGAATTCCCAAGTAGTGACTAAATCCACCACTGTTTTAGTTTTGAGTAGGATAAAATGTTTTAGTAAAGGTGGAACCGAATTACCGAACACTTAGAATTTAGATATTTTGTCAAACACAATAAACACCGACGTGTAATTAATTAGATTGTGGCGCAGAAGTAAAGAAAGAAACGCGATTTAATATGTACTACGTTTGCGTAATGAATATTTCTGAGAGTGCGAGCTGCGGCCCAAGTCCCATATCATAGCTGTCAAGAAAAAAGTGCGATGGTCTTAATTTTTATTTAAAATTTTATACCTCATATGGAATGCATTTGAAATATCCTATTTATTTCTGTAATATCAATAAATAACTTCACGATTTAGACCATCAGTTTAATATTTTTCATCAGTTCTTAGATTCAGTGGGGTGCAATTTAAGGCACTATGATAGAGATTTAGCGATGGACTTTTGGAAATCTAGAATCCACTACACATTATTTTTATTTGATTTTGGAAAAATCAAGCGTTATTACGGCATTTATGATACACGCGGACAATGCTACTCTGTTAATTTGTAGCTATGAACAATATAGAACAATTAATTTTTAACTATGTTTAATACATACAGGTAGAGCATTGAAGCGTCAGCTCTAACAGTTTGTTTGAAAATTCATCCCCTAATTAGTAAGGGGATGAAAATTATAGATTTTTTGAATAGATGCTTAGTTGTTAATTACAAAAGCAAATTTGCAAATTTAAAAAAAAATCATCCCTTCAATTTTCATCCCAATGATTAGGGGGATGAAAGTTCACAACAGCTTGAAAATTTAGCGAAATTCATCTTTAAAATTCACCTTTTTGCCTTCACCTTAATAAAAAGAAAATTATTTAGGGGATGGAAGTTCACCAGTTTGTTTCGTACACAATTTAAGAAGCTGGCCAGCGATCTTTTTACGTAACGCGACATTTGGAAGCTGGGGCCGGTAATCCTCATCCCGCCCGAGGACAGGACGTCAGTAAATTAACAACTGTGATGAAATCTTGTAAAAAATAATAAAACGTTACTAAGCTCTGACACGCTCATCCATATCTAAATCGATTTTTTTTTAATTGAAGATAGGCTTGCGCTTGACGACAATCATGCCTGATGGAAAGCAATGATGAGGTCTAGGATGGAGCGCGCTTGCCTAGAAAATGCCTATTCACTCTTCTCTTGAAGGCACCTAGATTGTACTTGGCTGGAAACACGGAGGCTGGAAGGGCGTTCCACACCTCAGCGGTTCGTATCAGAAACGTGGAGGAAAAACGTTTCGTGCGAGTTTGTTGGACGTCAACCTCATATGGATGCCACCGCTCTCGGCGTCTTGCAGTCCTATGGTAGAAAGGTGAAGGAATTTATGTTCTTCCTTCACACTCATACGAATACGTTGGTGGGTGCGATATGCAACGTTGCGGAAGAATTTAACAGAAAAACGACGTTAAACGTAATTACTAAAAAACTAAGCCAAACCAAATTTTTTTTCTGAGCGTTTTTGAATATTATTACTACCGATATATTAAAACATTTACCATTTTGGTATAGAACCCTAAAAATTGCAATTACATCAATTGTGGTTTTCGATAAAAATTAGAAAAATGGAGATTTTGGAGTAATGTTTCTATCGAGAAAATTTTTATCTAATCGTGTTCCTGTTTCACAGCGGTTTTAGATTAAAGATCCAAAATACATGACGTGATTGTCTTTATAGTTTTTAAACTGCAGGCACTAAAAATCACTTAAATACGGACGGACAGATTTTTCATACGAAAAACTCAAAAAGTTCCATTAACTATAGCCAAATGTCACTTTATGTTAGCATATCGGATATCCGATATAAGCACGTTTCAAAATTACACTTGTTTTGAAAGTTTATACCATTAGAAAATCTCAATTTAACTTCGAGTGTAGATAAGTACCTAAACCATCAAGCAGTGAAGCAAATAAGGTTCAGACGTTTAATTTGCCATAATTTCAAAAAGGTAACTTCTTTAAAATATACTTAATAATAATTTTGCAATAATTATGCTTATGTAACTCTTATAATTTATTAATAACATAATTATCTTTTAAGACGCGTTCAAGAAGGTTTCATTTTTATTCAAAAGAAGGTTTTCATTCATTATTGTTTCTGTTTAACAACACACAATTAATTATTTAATCTACTAAAAACACTTTTAAAAATTATTTTGCCAAAATCTACACGATTTTTTTTAAATCCACATAAATATGCACTTTTTGACATTTTAAGTATTTTGTATTTTTTTTTAATTCGGTTTAAAAAAATTGGTAAAAAATTTAATCACTCTTGAAATTTCAATATTTTACGTGATTTTATCCAAATTGCAAAAAGATTACTGAAGAACTATCTTTAGGTACGTATGTCTAAGACTTACCTTCGAGTCCACCACCTGTTGCCGGAATGCTGCGAAAATCCTGAAAACCAGCTTATATAGGACGCGCCGCCCGCGCCCCACAGGCTCTCAAACTTTGCAGGCGCATGAATTTAAATTTTCATTTAGTTTATATTTGTTCGTTATGAAGCCTCAAAATCCTACGGAAGGCCAATAGTCAAGAAGGAGAAGAAATTAAACTTGACATAATTAAAGAAAAACTAATTTTCCACATTCAATAAACAAAATTAAGTTTAATTTTAGTGCAGAGTCTGCGCTCGTTCACAATATGTGTATAATGTAGGTACAAACCTTACGATCTTTTTCATCTTGGATAGTTAGCAACATTTTTCATTTAACACCTAATTAACTAATAATTATGCACACATATTAAGACAATAAATAAATTATTATTAAAAAAAAGAAGTCACATATAAAATAAACTAGCGTTTGCCCGCGGCTCCACTCGCGTGAATTTAGGTTTTTCACTACTTCTGCGGGAACCATCGCTTTTTCCGGGATAAAAAGTACCTCGGCATCGCCCGCGTGAAATTCGGCTTCTTCATGCGCGTGAGATTCAGTGCTAATGCCGAGTTTCACGACTCTTTAAACTTCAAAAACACGGGACTTTCATACAAACTCCCAACCCCTATTTCACCCCCTTAGGGAAGGATTTTCTCAAAACCGTTTCTTAACTGACAACTACCCATTAGAAAGAACCTACTTTCCAAATTTCAAGTCAACAGTAACAATATTAAAATTTTCACATAAAAACTTTCATCCCCTATTTTACCACCCTTAAAGGGGAATTTTCCAAAACGACTTACACAAATTTTTAATATCTGAAGCTGATAACCTAAATGACGATTTTCACGTCTCTAACTTCAAAATCACGGGACTTTCATATAAACTTCCAACTCCTATTTCACCCCCTTAGAGGGGTAGTTTCTCAAAATCGTTTCTTAGCTGACACCTACCCATTACAAAGAACCTACCTTTCAAATTTCAAGTTTGTAGGCTTTATACTTCCTGAGATATTGTGATGAGTGAGTGAGTGGTAACTCTCTTTTATATAATATATAGACTAGCTGACGCTGCAAACGTTGTTTTGCCATATAGGGGAATGAAAAAAGCTTACGACCTACCGAATGTGACTCTGAGCCTTCTTATGAGGCCACGTAGGTAACACGCACTGTTCGAAGACCTTAGTCTTCAGGCACTGAGGGATATTGGACGAGAAGACATCACGAAGCTTCCCGAACGCTGCCCAACCGTTCAAATCGCTGCTCAGCGAGCGATGGAGAGAGCTATGGTCGGAGTTTTTCTGCGTAATCGAATCAGAAATGAGGAGATCCGTAGACGAACCAGAGTTACTGACATAGCTCAACGTATCGCGAAGCTGAAGTGGCAATGGGCGGGGCACATAGCTCGTAGAACCGACGGACGTTGGGGACCCAAACTGCTGGAATGGCGACCCCGCACGGGAAAGCGCAGTGTTGGCAGATCTCCGACCAGATGATCTGACGACATTAAAAGAGTCGCGGGAAGGCGCTGGATACAAATGGCGCAGGACCCTGTGGGCTGGAAAGCATTGCAGGAGGCCTTTGTCCAGCAGTGGACGTCCGTCGGCTGAAACGAACTACCGAATGTAGACAATTTTTTATAAACATCGGTCAAGACGTTTCGGAGGAATTTGGTTACAAACACTATGACACGAGGATTTTATATATTAGAAAATGAAAGCATGTCGCGTTTTAAAGTTTGAGCAGCGGCGTGGTGTGCGGTGTGGAATCACGTCGCAGCGCTTACAGATAATTCATTTACATCCACCGGCTCTATTTTCAGGTGGACGCTGACCCACTGTGACCCGTGGCCCATTCGAGATCCACCCATAGCCCACCCGTGGGCCGTCGACCACAGGCCATCACTGGACCATCAGTTTTGTATCACATATGTAGTAGTTTTGATATCGAACCGATTTTTAGGGTTCCGTAGCCGAATGGCAAAAAACGGAACCCTTATAGATTCGTCATGTCTGTCTGTCCGTCAGTCCGTCTGTCCGTCTGTCCGTCTGTCCGTCTGTCCGTCTGTCCGTCTGTCCGTCCGTATGTCACAGCCACTTTTTTCCGAAACTATAAGAGCTATACTGTTGAAACTTGGTAAGTAGATGTATTCTGTGAACCGCATTAAGGTTTTCACACAAAATTAAAAAAAAAGTAATAAATTTTGGGGGTGCCCCATACTTTGTACTGAAACTCAAAAATTTTTTTTTCATCAAACCCATATGTGTTGGGTATCTATGGATAGGTCTTCAAAAATGATACTAAGCTTTCTTATATCATTTTTTTCTAAAATGAATAGCTTGCGCGAGAGACACTTCCAAAGTGGTAAAATGTGTGTCCCCCCCCCTGTAACTTCTAAAATAAGAGCATGATAAAACTAAAAAAAATACATGATGTACATTACCATGCAAACTTCCACCGAAAATTGGTTTGAACGAGATCTAATAAGTAGTTTTTTGATACTTACAATAAAACCTCTAAAAACAAAGTTAGTTTTGCGGTTCGATAAGAAAAGTGGTTTTTATGGTTTTATTCCTCCGGTTGTAGTACGGAACCCTCAGTGCGCGAGTCCGACTCGCACTTGACAGGTTATTGAATAACCTTATGTGATATTTGAAGGAACATTGGACCTGGTAGATGGTTCCATAGTTTGTACGTGGGCGGAAAGAAGGATCTAGCAAACCAGGTGGTAGGAATGGAACGCATTTCTGCGCCGAAGTGTACATACAGACAAAGTGGAAGGTCGAAACTCCACAAACAGTTCCTCAGAGCACTCTCCATTGAAAAACCGATAGAACACACATAGATAGCTAGTTACGTCACTCTCTCTCTCTGCGTCGTATTCCTCATTACTGAGGGTCGTGACCCCTTCCACCGACGACTTTCTTTAATACGATGTCGCGCCATGTTGCCCTGTCCGCTGCGACGTGTAGAGCATCGTGGACGTTCGTGTCGAGTGCGGTGCGTATTTGATCCGACCAACGCATCAGGCTCCATCCTCGAGGTCTCTTTCCTTCCACTTTGCCGGTGACAACCAACTTCTCCAGGTTACCACCTTCCCTTCGGGCAATGTAACCGAATACTCCAGATTCTTCTGTAGGCAGGTGGTTGATAGCCTTTTTGTTATTGACGTCACTACAAGGTCCCAAAAGTTCCAGTTTGTTACTGAGGCTGGGGTCGTCAACAAGTCGAACTGCCCGCTTTTGGATCCGGTTGAAGGGGAATAGTTGATATCTAGGTGCTCCAGCCCAAAGGTGGAAGCAGTAGTCCTTAAGAGGCCGTACATGCGCTTTATAAGTTGAAGCTTTACCTTCGAAATAACTATACGGAACTGGACATCGCTGGAAATGTTGACGCCAAGGATTTCAATACTATGCTAACATATAGGGGCGGCGTTCTAAAAGTTGATGGGTGTGGTGAAAGACGTTTTGAGCAGAAAAATACCATTTACCAACGTCAGTAGTACTTGCGAACAACTTTTAACTAGATACAGGTATCGAACCCAGAACTTTATAGAAAAATATTTTCGTCGCAGTCGATAACCGAAAGCCTCGAGGAGTACCTAAAGCCTATTATTTTAATTTCATTTCATGCGTGACTTAAAACTTTTAAACTTTTGGTTCGACCCGGGAATGATCCCGGGACCTCGACTAAAACATTCTAGCTATTAGGTCCTAGTTAATTCAAGAGATCCAGTTAACAGTTTACACTTAAAAAAAAGTATTAATATTTACAATTTTATTAAAATTTTGCTTAAAATGGTCACTTAGTTATTCGAAATTGTTTATTCGTTTCATTTATGCTCAAATTTAGTTCAATTTTAAGTTTCGAACAAACAAATAGACCAAACTGACATACATAATATGAACTATACAGCAGTTCCCTCGGGGCCTCGATTAAAAGTCCTCAACTTCAATCGGTCAACAAAGTTACGAAATCCTAAGTCCTTTAGTACGGTGTAGACTGTAGAAAATACCCAATTAAATGCTATTTTCCACTAAAGCTCAAACCACTCCAGCGCTGGCCACTCTGCAGTTAATGCAATCACGAGAATTGTTAAGCTAACGGTAAATCAAGTTTCCCACAATTTAGTCGGATATTACTCAATGATTTCCCAGTTTATTTTATTAACAAAATTGGTTGACTCTCAATCTTAATTAAAAAAAATCAGAATCTTTTTACCAACACCGGAACATCCTCAGAAGATGGTGACTCAACAATTTTGCTAAAATATGATATGTCATTTTATAGTTGCTACGCACCGCTACGAAATTGCTACAGATTTGCTACGGGCTTATATTATTTTATTGTACACTTTGTATTAAAAACAAAAACTTACGCTAAAGACTCATCGAAGCCGATGCAGCGAGGCATAGTACCACCCAAAATGCTGGCAACGTTGGCCAAACTTAACTTTTGGCCACTGTAGCTGCCAGTTCTTGGATTCCCGGTAGACTCAATTACCCTTTTCGATATATCAGCGAAAAGGGAACGAGCCCCCGAGCCCCACGGTCCTAGGGTCTCAACTCCAAAACTCTTGGTTTGTTCAGCAGTTTTTATTTTGTATTTTTTGTTGACTTTAATCTTCCAGCTATTGGGGCTACAGCTGAATCTTCGTTAACCTCCTCTACCGCATCATATAATCATAATTATAGCACCTTGGATACACTGGATGAAAATTGTGTGAACTCAATAATGGAATGTTGTGTTAATCAATCACGCCGAAAGGACAGGAGTGTGCTGATTGATATCAGTATTAATCGAAATATTCCCCTAATATTATGCCGAAGTCTTTGTGAAGCCGAAAGGTACCTTAAACCAGCATAGACTTATATACAGTGTTTTATCATGAAACCTTATACAGAGTGTTTTTCAACGGGGACAGTTTGTCAATATAAGCTTATTCTTTTCTCTGCTCTGTGGGGGACAGTATGGGAAAGTGTTAAATCATTGTGATACAGGGAAGCTCTCATGGGAACAATGGAACCTTTTTTTGAAAACAATAGTGGCATATTTAGTTTTTTGGTCAAGTTTTAACAAAATTGACTGAAATTTTTCATTCAAATTGATTCAGAAAAACTTTCACATAATAAAGTACCAAATTGTTACTTTGTACTCCAAGCTATTTTTCCTAGAGCATAACAAACAGGAAACTTGTATTTTCTCATTTCTAAAGTCGTGATTTAGAAATTTTGCCCCATTCGTAAACAAATACGTATGTACTCGTACCAACATCACAATATCCTTTGATCATATTATTAAAGCATCTTCGTCAGCAAACAGTATTCCTATATCATAGCCTTTATAATTATATTTATCTTCAATTTGTAAGTGTACTTATTCTATTCTTATCATGCTAAATTAAATTTTATTTCCCTTCTAATTTACCTACGTACGTGGGTATCTATCCCTTGTAAATGAAATTAAAAAAAACTTGTTTTATTTTTATCGCTGACGTATGACTTACGACATAGCCACATTTTTAAAAATGCTTTAATTATTTATGGTAGTCAGCCTAGGCTTCAGGGGGGTAAGTCGGTGGCACCCGCTACGGGTGGCGGTTTAAGGGGGGTGCCAAAATCATTAAAATAGTATGATTCTTCGTCTTTTCTCCGTTTTTTCCCACATTATTAGGGGTTGCCACAACACGTCCTCTTTTTCCATTCACTCCTATCAGGTGTCAACGTGCAATCCACTCCTTTCACATGCTTATCTTCTTTCACGCAATTATAGACGTATACACCGGACCCGGTGGACAGCGCGAAAAAGTTTCGCCAGTTTACTGGCGTCAAATATGTTTGTCATTACACCAATAGCGTCAGTTGTAAGCCAACCGCAGTATTGTCTATGGACCGAGATCCACGTCACATAACTATATCCGTTATTAATCCGCAGTTCCGATTTTCCACAGAGCGACTGCCGCCATGTTGCGGCGTATTAGCGGGAATTTTGACAAACTGCTAACTTATTCTTGAATGAAGAAGGCTGACGTAAAGTGTTCCGATAGGCACATCCTCAGGTTCATATCGGTGCTCGCAATTCATCCATCTCGTCTTTCATCTTCCATTACTTCTCCGTCACTCCTCATGCATACTCATCATTCTGTTACAGACAAAGTACCTGACCAGATAATAAGTACTTGAGTGCGATCTCACCTGATGGTAAGTGCAGACGATGCAGCCAACGATGTGATCGTGCTAACTTGGAAGAAGTAAGTAAACCCCTTACGGTTTCTACATGGCATCGCGCCGGAAAGCTAAATCGCTTGGCGTTCACTGTCCTACCAGACCTGAGAGAAACAACACGATTTTAATTTTTAAGTGGCCCGTAGCGGGAATCGAACGCGCAACTTTCCTAACAAATCCGAGCGCGCACCACTGCGCCAGGGAGGTCGCCAAAATACTCCACTTTCTACCCCGATTCGAATAAATCTTAGATCCTGGGGAGCTATGGACAGGTTCAATGGCACATGGCGTTATTTGTCTTGTTAACAGACTTCCAAAAAAGGAGGTCCTCAATTCGTTGGAATCTTTTTATATTCACTACAACCCTTACTCACTATTGAGCCACAAACACTTGAATTTGGTAACACAGTGTAGACTCCTACGATTTCGCATTGTGAAGTCAACACAATTTTCCAACACTTTCTTCGACGCACGTTTCGTCCCGACACCGGGACATCCTCAGGAGATGTTGCGAAATCGTAAACTCGCATTGTGAAGTCAACATCCCCTGAGAATGTCCCGGTGGCGGGACGAAACGTGCGTCGAAAAAAGTGTTGGAAAATTTTGTGTGGTGTTTCATGTGGGCAGTGTTCCTGCATATTGTACCATACAAAATCTTTTCAAGTAGTGGATTATAGCAAAACAAATTAATCTGTCTTGAGATATTATGTTGTTGCATATAGGTAGATACCTATAGGTAGGTGAAGGATGTAAAGTCAGAGAATGTGTTCGTTAAGTTTTGTCACGTATAGACAAATTGAAACTGAGTAGGTAGCTGAGAGCGTCATGCGTGACCATATTATTATTTGGAGACTCTATTTTAGGTCTGCTAACTTTTGTTCGCGACTTTGTCTGCTTTTCGTAGGAACCATTTATTTTTAGTGTAAATACAGCGTATACCTACCACCATATTTAACGTCAAATATTACTTGAGAGAAAATTATAAATTTCTCAAGAAAACACTGTGTTGCTTACTTACGTCTTTCTTTGAAAACGCCTACGGATAAACGATATTGTAATGACTTGAGTTTCATCATGAGACAAATCTAGATAGTAGATGTATTAAAATACAAACAAACAAACAAATCTAGATAGTAGATGTATTAAAATACATCTACTATCTAGATTTGTCTAATTTGAGAAATCTAGATAGTAGATGTATTAAAATATATCTACTATCTAGATTTGTTGAAACGAGATGGGTCATGAAAATTTATCTGAATTTCTAAAATCAATAAGTTAACATGTCACGTACCCTCAAATCAAGACTGAGTGGCTGTATGCGTGAACACATTAGGTAGGTATTATACATACAGGGCGAACTTCCCAGCCAAGGCTTTAGACTAGTGAATAATAAAGTCTAGGTATTTTAAATCTATTCGTATTCATATTATTTTGCTGTAGTAGTTTTTAAAATAATCTAAGCTTGGAACAGATTTTTTAATTTAGCTCATCACGCCATAGCAATGTCGTAGGCGAGTATTTAATAAGTGTAAATGTATGCAGGTAAGCAGCAACTAAGCTTTATTAGAACCCCCATGGCGCCTTGCAAATGGGCTTATAACGCTTGTACTTACCTACTACTGAGATTGAATCTCTGAACTGAATTGAAAAATAGTAGTAGTGTTACATTTTTTATGAGTGCGGAAAGTACCTATTTCATTTCTTGAGGAAACCGGTTTGTAGAGAATTGGCAGCAATAGAGATGACCTGATATAATATGATAATTCCGCACGGAAATTAAATGTTTCATTTTCATTCTCAAAACTAAAGGAAATCTATGAAAATAAATCAATTTATTTTAAAAGGGAAGGTAACTAATATTATTTATATTCGATTTTTACGCTATTAAAAAGTCTTACAAAACTTGATTTTTTTATTTAATTTTCAAATTAAGCCAAAACACAAATATCAATATGTATCTTGCCATCCTCTTAAATTCAAAAAGTTTATGTGAGGATGGCGATGTTTATGGAGGTTTCATAAAAGTTTTATGGATTTGGATGCTAAATGCAGGAGGAAAATAAAAAAGCTCGCACGTTAAATGCACATATTTATCTTCATAGAGTGCCACTACCAGAATTTTATAATTATAACAGCGCCCTCTATTACATGAACTTCGAACTATATCATAAAACAACCAGCTATTACGTACGTATTACTATGACGTACGTCGAGGCGCGTAAACTCGGAGGTAAAGTTTCCTCTAGAGACCACACACCAGAAACCAGCCTACACCTATCGGCAACTGTAGGTACTAGCTCGTGGACACAAATGGAATTCGCGCCCTCTATCGCAGGGTAGTAGATGCCTAGTTTTTTCATATCTAACAGAGATGACAGTAGTATTTCCATTTAGGGTGTAACGAAGAGCATTTTTAACCGACGTCAAAAAAGGGAGAAAGTTATCGACACGTATATTATTTTATACAATATTTTTTTATATAATATGATCACAATACCCTGTCATTTTGTCATGCACGCGTGACTAAATATCAACAGTTTATCGGTGCCAATAATACCAACAGTAAAGGCCACGCTCTAGTTCACTCAGCGGTTACCTATGGAATTTTGACAGATCGCGCTACTGTTTGCTGCGAAAAAGGTTGACGTAAATCGTTCCGATGCCCATATCCTGAGGTTTCCTATCATTGATGATTACGCATAACTTTTTACAGAGTAGTCCGATTTAAAAAATTCTATGTTTTGTTTGAAAGGGTACTCCCGACTTCCCGAGGTAGTTCCTACAAATTTGGCCATGATGTGACCTAAGATTACACAGTGAAGTCAAAAAGATTGACGACGGTTGCAATTTTTTAGCGGAAAATATTAGTTGAGCGGGGAGAAGGAGTGCAGAGAGCAGCACGGCCGGTTGCACTTTGCAGCGCTGCATTGTTGTATAGGTATTCTTGATGAGAATAGACTACAGTAAGATATGTAGTAATTAAGGCCGTAGATTTTTTAATTAATAAAACTAAGTGTACGCAGGTAAATATACCTACATACTTGTATTTTCAAATGTTCAAGCACTGTTAAAACCTAGATGACGCTAGATAATAATTCACATAATAGATAGACCAATTAGGTGTCCTAATATATCTCGGTGCATCAGTAACGGAAGAACAATGTAATCGTATGCAATGAAACCTTCGAGCGCACTTCCTACACTACGCGGTCTATACAATTTTATTATAAATTACTAGCTGACCGGGCAAACTTCGTTTTGCCGTTTAGGGATATAAAAAAAAAGATAATAACCTGCTCTCAGACATAGTGATCATACACTGAAAGTTTTATAAAGATCGATCGTGCCGTTTCGGAGGAGTTTGGTGACAAATAATGGCGAAAGAATTTTAAATATTCATTCGAGAGCTTTCCCCGCGTTTAATAACCTCAACTGGTGACAGAAGGGCTGGCTCATTTTTTACGCAACGTATCAGCCTGGCTGTTCAACGCGGAAATGCAGCCAGTATTCTTGCCACCATTCCACGCGGGCAAGACTTGTATAGTAATGAGAATATGCTAGTGATTGGTTTTATTGTAAATAAAAAAAAAATACCTTAGAAAGAAGATAAATTAAAAGTAGTGATGGTTCAGTGGTTCTGTCTTCTGCTTCCTAACTGAGATCAACATTCAAATCCAGGCACGACTACCCAAAAAAAGGAGTGTAATGTTTTCAGGGTTCATGTATGTATGTAGGTATGTATCTATGTATGTGGGTTTATTTATTACATTATAACTTCTAAACGACTGAAGAGATTTGAACATATAGGGTATCGTTAGAATCACACATGGCAACCAAATAGGTTACTTATCAAAGATTATGTTTAAATTTCAGACCGACTTGCAAATACATAGCTGTTTATTGAAAAAAATCAAATGGACACTAACTAGGAAAAACTATTGTTATTCGTGATTGATTTTGTAAGTTTCTGCCTAGAAGATGCCTGTGTAGAAGATGCCTAGGTACTAATTAGTTTAAATTTCCACTAATGGTTTGAGAAAAGTTTACAAGCCTTGTCCACAACTAGGCATTGATGGAATCACGTAAGTGTGCATCGGCGATGCCTCGGGCCACATTTACACGTCCATCAATGACTCTTTTGCTGGCCGCTGCAGTAAAGTATGATAAAGGGGATTTAATGAATTTATTTTTGTCTTTCTCACTCTCACAGATACGTTGGTAGGTGCGGCATGCAGCGTCGCGGAAGAATATAAGCCTGTGCTAAAATCTGTTTTAAGCGTTATTTAAAATTACAATTACATACATTGTAGTTTCCGATAAAAATTAGAAAAAACTGAGAATTTGGACCAACTTTTGGAAGAACTTTCTATCAAGAAAATTTTTTCCAATCGTGTTTCTGCTTCTAAGTGATAAATTTTATCCAATCGTGTTTCTGCTTCTAAGTGAAATACTGCATGACGTTTAATTTTGACAGTAATAGTTTTTATAGTTTTTAAATAAAATTTCATTCAAAATCGCTTAAATGCGGCTTCTACGCCGTTAATCAATATATAGAGTTTTGCTTAGAAACCCACTTCTCTATTCTCTCATGTATAATATTTTAAAAGTGAAAAATAAGTAGAGCAGATGTAGGTATTGTAGTTTAGTAAAATACGAAACGTCATGTTACTGCATCGAATTAAAAGTTGAAGTATCTTACTCATTAAAATATATCTCACTATTATAGTATTTGAAGTTGAAGTACTTACTTAGTAGTTTAAGTATTAATAGTTGAGTAGTCTTACTCGTAATACTTAGGTCAACAAAAACCCCTTAGTTAGCGATAAAGGAAAACATCTTGAGGAAATCTTCGTGCTTGATGTAATGTATTGCTGTAATGCTCCCGAGGCATGTGAACCCTGCCAACAGGTATGGCAAAAATAATAATTCTTAGAAGATTTACTTATAATTTTCGTATAGAATTTCTTGATAGGTCATAATATATAGTACCTATAACTATATGTTTTGTCGTTATTATCAGAAATCTGCCCCAATCGTGTAATTTTGTACCGATCATTGAAGAACTATATCAACGTTAAAACACATTCAGTTATTTTCAAATCGAGGGCTGACTTTTGAAAGAACTAAGAAGACAGTAATAACGTCTACAAGATCTAAGGGATGTTCGTGTCAAACTATGTTGAATTGCCAAAAATGTCTCTATGATGACTTGCATAAAGTTAACCAGCTATTTGGTACAAGCGGGTCTAAGAAAGTATTGTTTACAAATAAATTGTTATTGTAAGTTTACCGGTGCCAAAATTGTATTTAGTTTCCCGGGTACTCATAATTATTGGTCCTTCACAATATTAATTTACTTTTTATAAACCCAAAAAACAATACAAAAGTACCAATTTTGAAACTTTGTAATTGCAGGGATTACCTACGTAGAAGATGCGTAGCGCGTAGCACTTTGCTACGCGCATCTTTAAGAACAGTCTTGACTTTCCTTTACTATTATTATTATATTCCACAACAAAATTAAGTTAAATCTTAATTTTGTTGTGGAATATAATAAATAAATAAGGTAGGTGACTACTGTCCACTGTAGGTTTGTTGCAAGTGCCCTCATGTTTTTTTTTATTTAACGTTTAGTGACCTGCAGTTTAAAAAGTATAAAGACAATTACTTTCAAATTTAGACGTTACGTATGTATTTTAAAATTTTTCGACAATAAGTTCTCTCAAAAATTGCTCCAATATCTTTATTTTTCTAATTTTGATCGGAAACTACAATAGCTGGCTTAGTTTTTTTAGTAATTAGGTAAATGTCAATGTCAGTTATAGATAGATATCTGTCACTATGTGGCTAATAAATGCTTATGCATTCAGCTTAAAGCTTAGTAGAATACAGCATCACGCTAAAAAAAATCTCCAGAAGGTGCTTAAAGCTGTGTGAAGCCTGCGAATCCACACTTGGCTAGCGTGGGGGCGAGATTAGGGCCAAAGATTTTCATTCTGAGAGACAAACTTGTGCCCAATATGTAGTGCGCCATTAATATATGCTGAGCTAGCCTACTAACAATCTTTCCACATCATCCGTAGCCTAAATACTTTCTTATTTAAAAATACAACGCGATAAACATTAAACACCCATTACAAAAAAACAAAAAAATCAAATCGAGACAAAAAGCAAAAACGTTCCATTTTAAAACAAAGCACGACACCAAAAAAGAGCGCGCGACGAAAATATTTGGAGCGCTTGATTGGCTGAAAATGGCTGACGCTTACGTGCTATTGGTCAAAGATAATGTTTGGGAGACTATCACTTTTGCGGGGGAGATAAACCAAAACTTAACCGCAAATGTTGACAGAAGCTTTGTGAACGAAAAGTAATTAAATATAAACTATAGATAACTAATCATAGAGTTTAATTTTCTATGAGCGATTGTTTTTACCCGGTCGTCATCAGGATGTTTGCGAAAGAGGGATAGAAAATGTGCCAGACTTGTTTATGGGTATGAGAAAGAGATAGGTGACTGTGTAAAGGGTTACATTACAGTCTTTAAAAAGTAAAATGTTATGTTAATGTTTGCATATATTAAGCCTCCGTTATGATAATGAATATGGATTCTCTTGACATATTTTTATTGAAATTCTCTGGTAAAGTTGTCGTTTCAGTATGTAAGTCTTAGTAAGGGATAAAAATGTTTTGTTAGTAGGTACCTAGTGGTTATCGAGTAAAAACACATGCCAACCTGCAAAAAAAACCTGAGTGACGTACATAAATGCTGATTGGACATTGCTTTTAAATCGTGAAAATTATTTTTCAAATTTTTCAGGTTTACCCAAGTTCATACCTGCTGAAGAAAAAATTGATTAAAATGATAAATAAAAATTACCGATTTTGTAAAATTATAATTAGATTTTTGTATTTACCAACTACGTAAATCAAACGATGTCATGATTCTAAATACTTAAAATCGATAGTAACCGTAGCCCCCTAACTTATTATTTTAGCTAACTTATTATTTTTAATACACAAAGACCTACCTACTTAAGCTTTTGATTTCCTGATCGTCCAACCCTTAACATAATTTTAATGTTATTAATTAATTGCCGAAATCGTACGTTTTTATCGATTCCAAAATTGATTTTGATCAAAAGTCGCAACTTTTGTGAGAGCTAATTTAGGTATTTACGATTGTACCTAGGTATTGGTGCAGGTCTATGAAAAGTAAGTAGGTGATGTGATCTCTTTCCATTTTCCATCTCTAGCTGTACCAAAGTAGAGTCAAACAACTTTTGATAAAAAACCTAAGCTAGCTTTAGCTATAAAAACCCAAGTTTGTATCGCCAAGGTAATAATATCTAGTCACCTTAAAACATCTCGCGAATGAAACACGTCATTACCAAAACCAACTCCTTATTTCGCGAAATAATTTTATTACAATAGATAATTTAAAACTGTCCAACTCCCCCCACCACTGGGCGAACCGGGTAAAAAGAGGAGGGGGCGGGGCGCAAATTAAAACGGGAACACGGATGAAAAGAAAGGCGTCTCTTTCCCGCAAATGAACAGTCCTAAGTAGGTACGGTAAGCGGCTTACAATGGGAGTTGACACTCCGTGTTTTCTGTCTCTGTCTAGCTTCAGACTGTTGGATAAAGCCGTCTCGGAAACAGCCCTTTATAACTATAAAGGTATAAGCGGCCAGTACAGACACAGTTCCACGTGAGATTGTGTTTTGTAATCAGTGAAGTGGCGCCTTTATTCTGAAGCACAATGTTCGCGCGCTTGTCGATTTGACATTTCG
Source organism: Coenonympha arcania (assembly GCA_036785405.1). Classification (NCBI taxonomy): domain Eukaryota; kingdom Metazoa; phylum Arthropoda; class Insecta; order Lepidoptera; family Nymphalidae; genus Coenonympha; species Coenonympha arcania. The sequence goes on along the minus strand of JAWDAA010000030.1, from coordinate 5,258,954 downwards.
TTTGGCGGGAACTGTTTTTTTTTTATTTTCATAGCTCGAAGGTCCAAACCCGGACAGCATATCAAGTGAACTTTATTCAGAAAAAAAAGTTACAAAAATAGTGATGGTTAAAGTTCGTAGTTGAAAGTTATTACAGTTATTGCTCTGGCAATAACTTGGATTCTGTAGTTTACTAAGCAAAATAAGGTAAGGAAGTCTGATTAGAAAAACACTGAAAAATTATAATTGATGTGTATTCATTTGTTCTTTATTACATGCCCATGAAAACTAGCGGTCTCTGAAAAGAATGAATAAATTTAAAAAAAATCATGTGGTAAAAAAGTTAACGAAGAAACTAACTAGAATGGATTAGGTTATTCCCCGCATATAGAGATTGATGGCAAAACCGACCCGTGATTTGAATTAAAAATCCAAAAACTTGTAGATACTAATTACTAACCCCACACAATTTTTTGACGTGACAACGTCTTATAAATCGATAGAGCCTGTTGCACGCACGAAAAAACATGACTCACCCGGCGTTACCTCGCCCATGCGGCGTTACCGGCGTTACCTCGCGAGCGCGGAACGAGCGACAAAGAAGACGTTGTCACGTTCAACTATCGTCAGTAAACCGACTTTACAGGCAACCAATTTTTTCTCTTCGTTGTGAGGGATTACCTACAGCTTTCCTTAGATAACTTCTTAAGAGCGTTTATGCAGCACGGTATGAATCGCGTGTCGCTCCATACAAAAAGGAATTCCGTTCCCACTGACGCAATTATGCGCGGAAAATGGTATTACAAAAAAAATTATAGTAAAATAAATATACAACTTATTAAAATAGTAAATAACCAGTGACATTGAATATTAATTGAATTAAATTACTATAATTCAGAAATAACAAAATATCTTGGATTTTATCCTATAAAATAATACGTTTAATTTATCGAAAAATGCTAAAAATGACACTTTTCGGTTTATGGTTTTTGAATGAAAATATAGGAAAATCGTGACTTTTTTGAGATATTTTTTAGTAAATGTTATTAATTTTCTAAATTTGTCATTGTTATAAGTTTGTGTTATGAAACATGGCAAATATCTTGCATCAAAATAGAGTTTCCACCGCTAAGTGAGTAATTAGCCTTTATATTAAACTTTCTAATGAGAAAGTTATACACATATTTTCAAATATTTTTGAGACAAAAACTAGATTATGAAATGCCAAATAATTTGATAGCAATTATCTAATCAATAATTGAACACATGTCTTATGTTCCGTCGAAAATTGTCAATTTTGACTCAAGCATAATTTCAACGCATGAATGGTCTTAAAAAGATTCATTAAAATCAGACGAAGTTTTAGACCTGGAATAAAAATAGTTAGATACCTACCATCCTTAGGCGCCTTGTTAAAAACTAAAAAGATTCATTGAAATTAATCGAAGTTTTGAATATGGAGTACCATATTCAAAACTTCGAATAATAAGGTATTGCTAGATTCCATCCTTAGACTCCTTGTAAAAAGATTCAACGAAAGCAAACGAAGTTAGAGACCTGGAGTTAGTAAAGTTAGGTAGATCTTATCCTTAGACACCTTATTAAAAAGATTCATCGAAATCCAACGAAGTTTTAAACTTTGACACTAAAGTTAGTAGGTATAGTTACATTAAATCCTTAGAAACCTTGTTAAAAAGATTCATCGAAATCAGACGAAGATTCAGTCAGAATAGTTAGATAAGTACATGGATAAAAAATCGAAAAGATTTTTAATCGTTCATCATGACATTAAAATTGATGCAAAAAAAAATTATATGACGATGCTCTCCATTTTCTTTTGATAAACCATGTACCGGTCTTAGAACCGCATGAACTTTCTCCTTGAGCCGGCAAATAGGGATACTAAGCATGGTAAAATTTCAAAAAATGCTTAGGTACTATCGCTATTTTTTGAACGCACTACGCATCAGTCACGTGATCAATTAGCGTCAAAATAGCGATAGTTCACTTCGCATGTATTTTGTTTGAATTTCGTTCCATTTCTATACCACGCATAGTACCTATCTACTGAGTAAGAAGAGCATTTGTGGCTTAAAAGCCTTCTAGAAGTAGGTTCCTTATCTTCCTTATATTTCATATTTTAATACCTATAAATAAAACTGCTATACTTACACTCAACGTACTTCTCTTTTTATTTCCTTTGGTGTTCTTAGGTGAAGTACCAAAAGAAACTTTTTGTATCGTCGTTCTTTTTGGTTTGTACTTTTTTCTTGTAACTTCTACGGTACTGATTTTTATCTCAGTTTGAGTTGGTTTTTCAGTTACATTTGTTGTATATTCGGAAGTAGTCTTAGAACTAGACTCGGTACTGGTAGCTATTATTGTTTCAGTATTGAATTCTTTGGTTACTTCGGAATTGAAAAACGAACTGATGTTGGAGTCTGGTTGTTTTTCTGTGTTATTCACTAAATCAATCAATAAATTAGTATTTGAAACCAATTCAAAATCATTTGAAGTTCTGAATATTTCTGTCTCTGCTTCGTAACTATTCAAGTTTGTTATATTTTCTATTATTAATAATTTAGTTGGTTCGGTTGTCGGCTCTGTGTAATTATTTATTGTTAAGTTAACTCCTTCACTTCCACTTGTACTTTTTGACACGATTTCCTTCAACGATTTCGTGCTTTTTGTTTCCATAGTAGCATTTTCGGTCTTTACCTCAGTTTTTTCAGTATTACCAGTTGCAATAACTATCTTCGATGTTCGAAGTAATTTAGGAGTTTTACTTGTAACATCAATTCTAAACTCTACAGTGATATTTTTTGAAGTTGTTGTGTCACTAGGTTCAGTATTCAAAGTAGGTTTTTTTGTTTCTTCAACAGGCTTTCTTAAATTTTTTATTGGTTTCTTTTCGTTACCAATGCTGGTTGTTGGTTTTAAATTTTGAAATAGGATATTTAAGTGTTTTCCCGTCGTCAATTCATTTCTTTGTAGTAATATTCTGTTAGTTAAAACTTCTTTGAATTCCTCTAGAGTCAGAAAGGCATTTGGTATTTTTGATTCGACGGGATTATTAATATAAATCAAAGGGTTATGGTTGCCATCACTAGAACGTAAGTTTTCCTTTATCATAAGATTATGTTTCTTAAACCCATTAACCTCTTTAAGTTTTTTTACGTGTATTTCAAAGTGTTTGTCGGTTGTCAATAAACGTCGTGATGTTGCGTTTAAATCTGCAAGTTTTTGAAGTATTTTTTTTTATTCATCTGCTCCTTATCCTAGGTATTTTAATTAGATTACCTTCACTCATTTATTTTTATTTCATGGTGAATAATTCAATTTATGTCAAACAAAAAAACCTATCAAAACATGTCCAAAAACCTCCGTTTATTTACTGTACTGATTACTTACCTAAGATGATTTATAAAAATATCGACAGCTGGCTGGTCTGACTTGTAACAGTAATCAAAGTGCAGTTTTTGTATTAAAAGCTGCTTTCAACGGGATGTTTCGTAAGCTACAAGTATTTTACGATAACCTAGCCTTTTTGCATCTCCATTGTCCATATACCTTACCTACATAATTTAAAGTTCGCGGCATTTAAGTTGACCTAAAGTGGCAGCCATCTCGCATGCTTCTTTGCCTTGCACGGCTCATGCTGCACTTGCTGTTGATACCCGAGAATGTGTTCCGCGTAGGGCTCAACTTATAAGCCACGTACTATTCCGTATTTACATCCCATTAATCTAACTACGAAAATAATAAAATACCATCTAAAACAGCTTCCTTATACTTCGAATACAAATCTGCTACAATTTCATCAGGCACCATCAAATTTTCTACGGCATATTTTTCGGCGAAAGAAAAAACGAAAAATAATTGCAAAATTGAAAAAAATTCCCAAATATTGTCACGAAAAACCATTTTCGATTTTCACTTGCGCATGTTTCTAAATTGTAAATTGGAATGGTATTAGCGATTTTGCGCTTGAACGGTTCAATGCGATTTAATTTAAACAATTGCGTTATAATGCAGTCCGGATAAAATGATTGTTTTGGCGCTATTTTTGGAGTTCCGTACCAAAAAAACCCGTCGTCTTTTGTAGTACGGAACTTGTCACTTTGTTGTCTATTTTTAAGGTCTTTTATCTTGAGAACGCGTTGAGGAAGAGAGTTGAAATTTAAACCGTACCTAAATAAGAGACAGAGAGTCGAAGAGACAAAGCAAGCTCTACAACATTAATCACTTATAATTCCGAGTTTTCTTTTGGTTTTTATAGATTTTGGTTCTTTTGGTTTTGGTTACATTTTTGCGTGCGGAAATTGTTGCGACAAATAGACGCAAGTTAGGCAAAGGCCAATCTGAAAATATTGTTGTAACAAACTGTTATAAAGTAACCGTTCGCAGATTCAACCGCTTTAAAAAAAGCTGTGAATGCATTTTAATTTGTTTTTGGAATTAAAATTAAGTCTTCGTTCAGCAAAATACTCTCTCCTCTCCATGTGGCACTCCTAACACTTGTCCAGTTTTTTTATTTCACCTTGCTCCTATACCGTAGGTAACTTTGAATCCCACAAAATTTCATTCAATTCCGATTAGTTATTTCAGCGTGATGCGCGGCAAGATAGACAGAAAATCAAAAATTTTAATACTCGGTTTTAATTTTCCTCTAAATCAGCGTTTCAGTGGGTTGATTCTGTATCGTTAGTTAGCAACTCACGCTGGGTTATTAACTAAGAAAAATGAAAATGGTGACAAAAATCCTATTTTGCACAAGTTGCATGGTATGTTGACATGATACCATACTAGCCTAAGTAGGTACCTTGTGCAAAAAGTCATTGCAAACAAGTCAAGTCAAGCCTTGTGCAAAGTTCTGTTTTTGCCTCCGTTTTATTAGTTAATAACCCAGTGTGAGTTGCTAACTAACGATATAGAATCAGGCCACTAAAATTTTGGAACATTATTAGAGTTACCTGAGATTAGATTGACCAAATCTCAGAATTGGCCACCTCACGAAATAGCCAACTGTTACCTATTAGCAAAGATGATTAATGAAGTTATATTAATTACTCTATACTATTCGTGTTAAACTAGAACAAATACTAGATATTATATTCCAAAAATGTTCTAGGAGACTAGAGTTACGTAAGACATGAATTTGCGCACATACTAAGAATCACTTCGGTTTTGCTCTGAAATCAAAAACTCCACATATCATGAAATGGTCGATTTTATGTAACTCCTAATATAATATATCTTATTATAAGTATAAATAAGTTTAATGGCCTAAACGGTTCTTACAAGAATTTTTAGTGAACTGCAGGTTAAAAACTATAAAAAAACGCACCCACCAATGTGTTCGTAAAATAAAAATCACCTTAAAGGCCGTAAGGGCATGCGTAATAAGGTGAAATGTAGCTGTGTCAATTGTAAAACCAGTAAGCCATAATAATAGGCTGTAGGGAGCTGGGCGGTTCAGTGACCAGCAGGAACTTATTTTAGTCCAAGATCCCAGAACGTTCTGACATAACTTATTTTCACATGGATGAAACCTTCACGACCTAGTAGCGTCTAGTATACTTTAAATACCTGCCTACTTGTGGAGCTTGGCCTGTGACACATGGGCAGGTACCAGGTGAGAAAGGTGACTAAAAATATGACTTATCTAACTTAAATTTGTATGGCTGATTTTTATATATATTTTGTAGAATATTATTCTAAACTAGAATTATAAAGTGTCAGACACTTTTCATGGACCGGAGCTTTTGTCAGACGCTTTAAAGCTCGACAAAAAATTAATGAACTTTACTTATTTTTTCATGTCTGACTTTTAAATATGTTATTCAAGTAACTATTACAAAGTTATATTTCATCAGTCAGACAAATTCGAGTGACCAAACATCCCCTAAACACAAAATTATTCAGCCGGGAGTGCGAGCGCGAGAGCACTATGCGCATGCGTCTCAGAGTAAAAAATTGAAATGTCTTGAAAATACTTTCTAATTTCAATCCAAGATTTTTGCATCCTTATTTCAATAAGATCCCTTATTAAAAATAATTCAATATTAAGTTGTGAATTAATAAATATTAAAGTGAATTTATTTATTGCATGTATTTAGGATACTGAATTTAATATGAGGAGCCATTTTGTTTTATAAGGAATTATCTTTATGTCATTGTAAAAAAGATACCAGTTAGAAAATTTTTAAGAAAAAATTACTTTACCAAAAAATATATAACTATGATTGATTACAGCAAATATTTGTTTATCTTTTAATCATCGCAATTATCGACATAGTCATTAGAATTTTCATCGTTCATCCTATCATGATATTGTCCATTCAAGTCATCCTCGTCGTCATCAGTGATGTTGACGTTGCTGGCAGCGTCTGCTGTAAAAAACAGTTTAAAGCCAAAACAAAAATTATAAATACAATAAATTTAAAACTTAAGTCAAAGTATAGTACCTGAATTTTTAAGGAATTCACTAATGTCTCCGGGTAATTGGTCACCATCAAACCAATGAAGGTGATATTGGTTTTCTTCTAGCCTCCACCCATTGTGTTCAGGAGTTAAAATGGTTGGTAGTTTTTCATTTGCGTTATTCCATATACTAGAAATGTAATTCGCTCGGAGAAATTGTTGAAATAGTTCAGTTTTACATGGTGTTATAACCATGTAAAACTGAACTATTGCTACTGCTTGCATCAAAATTTTTCAAATTTTTTCGATTGAATTCTTCGATACTACTATTTACGCTGTTTTATTTACAAATAGCTGAAGTCGGGCAGCATTAACATCGAGTACACCAGGAACACTTTAAATTTCGCAGATGAATTTCAGAATTTTGTGGAAAATGTATTTTTGTATATGCTCATCAGTACACAACTCTGGATCTCCAAACTGCATAAAAGCTTGTTGATATTCATGTTTTTTCATTAATAAATTTAATGTTTTTTTCCCTTTCTTAAAAGGGGTGGGATTGAAGTCATATCCAGTCAATGTATGAAATCCTGGCAAACTAATTTTGTGTTTAGGGGATGTTTGGTCACTCGGATTTGTCTGACTGATGAAATATAACTTTGTAATAGTTACTTGAATAACATATTTAAAAGTCAGACATGAAAAAATAAGTAAAGTTCATTAATTTTTTGTCGAGCTTTAAAGCATCTGACAGAAGCTCCGGTTCATGAAAAGTGTCTGACACTTTATAATTCTAGTTTAGAATAATATTCTACAAAATATATATAAAAATCAGTCATACAAATTTAAGTTAGATAAGTCATATTTTTAGTCACCTTTCTCACCTGGTACCTGCCCATGTGTCACAGGGCAAGCTCCACAAGTAGGCAGGTATTTAAAGTATACTAGACGCTACTAGGTCGTGAAGGTTTCATCCATGTGAAAATAAGTTATGTCAGAACGCACTGGGATCTTGGACTATTTGTCCACAAACGCGTTTGTCTTTCCACTTTAGTAGTGGAGACGTCAACAAAAAATTTTTATGAGTTTTTGCTGATTACCCTCAGCATTCGATGTTTCTTAAATTGTTTACTGATTACTTCTAAAATAATTATGGTGTGTATGTTATGAAATGTCTTGTTGTGTGTATTGTGTATCGTGTATTGTAAATACTAACTAATTGTCTCAACGACTGGGTGCACGGAAAAACTCATAAGAGTTTATGTTTGCACCTTTTACACATATTATTGTATTTTTTGTCATTTGTGTTGAGTTTAATAATTTAAAAAACTTACGAATTGAATCCGCGCAAATCTGACATTTCTAACACCCTTTTGTTAGCTTGGTCTGTATCTATTTCTACTGTAACGGAATCTTTAAACGCGAATTGAATACACATGTTCAAAATTTGCTCAGTTTATATCTACATTGGCTCAGGTCTGGTCTCGTGAGAGGCTTTTGGCCGTGGCTAGTTACCACCCTACCAGCAAAGACACACCGCCAAGCGATTTAGCGTTCCGGTGCGATGCTTGTAGAAACCGTTGTGGTAAATTTACTTACCCTTCCAAGTTAGTAATCATCACTTACCATTAGGTGAGATCGCAGTCAAGTACTAACTTGTACAGAGTTAAAATAAAACAAAGAAAACTTTAAAGCGACGGAAGTTCGCACACTCATCAAGGACCGATGACAATACACAATTATTATATTAATATTAATTTGAATATTTGAAAGTATGGATGTTTGTTACTCAATCACAACACAACCACTCTGTACCTATTTATTATTGCTGATAATATAAACCACTTATAGCTTGTACTAACATATAAGCTTCCTACTTCTTATTCCGGAAAATCCTACGGTTTTCATGGGATTTGCCAAAGTCAAGGTCAAAATATCTTTATTTCACATAGGCCTAACGTAAAACACAGGTCACAAAGCTCTTGTAAAACGTCAATATATTTGTCGCATATGTATGGTAATAACTACAAGTCGACTTTAAACTATGTTTACGAGAGTTCAAACGCGCCCTGCACTGAGAAGAAGCCCATAACAAACTCAGCCAGGTTTTGTTTTCTGTTATCACCACTTCACAAAGGCTCTTAAAAACTAAATGAGCTAGTAGTTAGTTTTAGTTTTTAACGCTATTATGATTTGGCACTGAAGCTTCAAGCTTCTCACAAGACCAGACCTGAGCCAATTTATAAATTATACTTAAAACTCCAAAGTAGCCCGTCGCGGAAATCGAACCTGCGACCTCCCACTCGAATCTGAGCGCACGCCATTGCGCCAGGAAGTCGTCAAAAATATTGCGTACATCCGATTTTCAGAAAACTAAATAAAATTTGAATTCTACCCATCTACCCGCGTCTCGTACTATTTATGGGATTTACTTTTTACTAAATGTGGGGCGTTGCCATGCGTCCGGATAAGGAAGGACATAGTTAGGCTTTTTGATTATGTGTCCGGCAAAAATATACAGCGCATAGCTTGTCGGACTTTTGTGAGGCTTTTCATATTTCAAATGTTGATACTTAAATGGTTATTTAGAATTTAATTTTGATTGATTGATAAAATAATAGAGCCTGCAAAGTACTTAGATTGATTTTGCATTAAATTTTAATTATATTTTTATTACAATGTAACTTGATTTATGTCAATAAAAAAACTTGATTTTTCATAGTTATAATTTTGTCGTAACTATTAATACTGACACAAAATCCTTAAATATGTACAGGTGTACAGCCTTTTCACCCAAATGTCCGGCCAAAATAGTTGATCCGCACACTTTTGTGGATTTTTAAACGACTGCCCAAAAAAGGAGTCTTTAGGGTAACTTATGCACGACTGAAGAGATTTGGACATATTATTTTGGACATATTATAGGGTATCGTTGGAATCTTGACCATTTTTTAGGGTTCCGAAGCCAAATCGCAAAAAACTAGTGTTGCCCAAATGCAAGAACAGGACCAGACTCAGCCAGTCATCAGGTCTTGGTCTTGGTCTTGTTCCTGCACTCCCAGTCTTGGACTTGACTGCGATCTCACCTGATGGTAAGTGACGATGCAGCCGAAGATGTTATCGTACTAACTTGGTCTTGCTAAAATTAGGCAGTCTTGGTCTTGGTCTTGGTCTTGCAAAAATGCAAGAACAAGACCAAGACTGCAAGACCAAGACTAATTTTGGGCAACACTACAAAAAACGGAACCCTTATAGATTCGTCATGTCTGTCTGTCTGTCTGTCTGTCCGTCCGTATGTCACAGCGACTTTTTTTATTGATGTCCATGGTTCCCAGGGCGCCACCATAGAAGATTACGGGGTGTACACCATGCTGCCGGCGCAGCAGCTGGCGCCCATCAGCCCCTGGCCCCCCGACTCCATGCTGGACCGCATGGACGACCTGGCGCACAAAGGTAAAGGTAATGGTGACCGCCATGTTTGTTACATGACCTAGCTACCAACATACTCCCCCCGCCGCTTGGCCCGACGTATATATACCTACTACCAGTTCGCAGAAGCTTTGCCGATGACTTTATACTACCGCGGCTCGAATTCGTCTGATAACGGACGAGCACTCGCGGCAGACCAGTCTCACTTATCACGTGGCCGTCCCGGCTACAAGTACGGGTCCGGACCTCATGGTTGCCGCTCGCGGGCCGAGTTGTACGCGAGTTCTGTACGGTCTATTTTACGCGCCGTCTGACTACGACAGCCCTAGTACGTCGTAAGAGATAAAGTTAGACGATAGAAAGAGACCACAACATTGCGTTTGTTGCGTGTCGATTTTGAGGGCGGGGCCAGGCGCTATAGCGAACTGAATTGCACTTTTTGTGTCAGCGCTAGAGTCGCTATTTCTTTATATAATCGTTTGGAGTGAACCTTCTGGTCCTATTTAGTGTTCTGTGGTCGCGGTAGTATGAAGTGCGAGGGGAAGTCATCGGCAAAGCTTCTTCGAACTGGTTATACGTGTACTAGCTGACCTGGCAAACGTTGTTTTGCCGTATATAAGGGTTTTCATGAAAAAAAAGTACCTACTGTGATTTGTTCTGACTTACATCAAACAGATCCAAATAAATCGTCTGGTTTTCTCACCCCTAAAAAAACAGATCCAAATAAATCGTCTGGTTTTCTCACCCCTAAAATATTATCTTCTTTTTTTGGGATTAGGTATCTTAGCTATTTTACGTATGTCTTCCAGCATACCGTAAGTTATTCTAATGAATGTGACCAAAATAGCGGAACAGTTTACTTCTTAAAATATTAAATTGGAAACCTGTACCACAAGTCTTGTTCAAAGTATTCCTCAAAACCACTGTGGCGTTTCACCCATAATGCAGGGCCGTCGAAAAAGAATACCAGGATCTCGCAACCTTGTCACGTATCACGACGAAATCCTAAATAAAAAGTAGTTTTAGGTATAGTAGAACAATATAAGTCTAGACTAAATTTCCGCCAACCATTATTGGAATTTGGAGCATGATTTTAAGCTCCATATTTGTCTAAACCACGAAAAAAATTAAAAAATCTTTAGTCCTCGTGATAATCTCATAATAGTAAACCATACAACATAAAAGCTTATTTAACTTATTGTGAAAGCACTGTGTCTTACAATGGAAAGAAGCCACTGGTAAAGTGCTAATTGGCAGGCTTCACACACCCTTGCAACATGCAAAGTGTGATCACAAGTTTAAAAATTTTCTTGGGATCTATTTATCGCCGTTAGCAAGTTAATATAGTGCCAGAACTCTAAATATATTAGTTAAAACCTACCACTTGATTCTGCAAAATACTTATTGCAGCGACGAGCTTACATCTATCGCTGATTGGTTAATGCTTGCATCAGTTATGCAGCCAAGATGATTGGCTGCTGATGGCTGCGTTGCTATGGCTACCGTCGATGGTTGGCCGATGTACAATTTATATTTTCGAGAATCACACCCCTGGCTCGAACTTCGGACTTCAATAGGCTTCACTGCGACTTGATAAAACACAAGTTTGCGAGATCCCGCCATCCTCTTCCGACGACCGTGCAGAGGTCCGTTCGTAAAACTTTAAACGTGATTAATTGGAGTAAGCAGGCTTGTGGTGAACAGGTCACAGCGGTGTTAACCAGCTCGGCGGGGTGTTTGTAGGAGGCCGACCGCTGCCAGACTCCACGCGGCAGAAGATCGTGGAGCTCGCGCACTCCGGGGCGCGGCCGTGCGACATCAGCAGGATCCTACAGGTCTCCAACGGCTGCGTCTCCAAGATATTAGGAAGGTCAGTACACGAAATATGTTATTTTATAACCAGTCTACCTTGCTACCATAGAACCGCGAGACGTCGAGAGAAGTGGCATCTTTATGTGGTTGATGTCCTGCGTACTCGAACGAAACGTTTTTCTTATACGTTTCTGATACAAACCGCTAAGGTGTGGAACACCCTTCGAGCTTCCGTGTTCCAAAGTACAATCTGAAGAGTGAATGGGCATTTTCTAGGCAAGCGTGCTCCATCCTAAGACCTCATAATTTCTGTACATTAGACATGATTGTAGTCAAGCGCAAGCCTATCAATTATAAAAAAAAGTTGCATGACTTCACGAGGCAGTAGTTTATGATGATGACGAATACAGGCGTAAGACTGCGTTTTCAGCAGGTTCCTGCATTTCTCCAAGATATTAGGAAAGTCAGTGGAACTTCTTTTTATTGCCAACCGTAGCATGAACTTCAGACGGAAATTGACATATTCAGGAACAAGGTTATGTACGCACAAAGTGATCCGCTTGTTCATTTTTAGTATGCATGGCTAAGGTTTGGAATGTTCTCCCGAAATCTGTGTTTCCCGCATTTTACAACCTGGGTACCTTTAAAAAAAGAATGAATAGGCATATTCCAGGTCTCGCTCCATCTTCGACCACATTGTCACTCTCCCATCAGGTTAGATTGTGGTCATGCGTAAACCTATATAGAATAAAAATATCTGACATCAGGGATCCTACAGGTCTCAAATGTCTCCTTGTCCAAAATTTTAGGAAGGTCAGTTCTAAGAAGACAGTTTACACGGGGCAATAGTTTGTGATTATGACAATACAGGTCCTAGACTACGTTTTCAGCAGGATCCTGGAGGTCACCAACGGCTGTGTCTCCAAGATATTAGGAAGGTCAGTCCACGAACTATGCTATTTTATAACCAGTTGCATGATTTCACGAGGCATTTGTTTGTGATGATGCCGAATACAGGCGCAAGGCTGCGTTTGCGGCAGGATCCTGCAAGTCTCCAGCGGTTGCGTCTCCAAGATATTAGGAAGGTCAGTCAACGGAGTTCTTAAACTATTTTTGCTGTCAAACATTGCATGAAATTCATGGGGAAACTGACATATTCAGGAGCAAGGATTTACGACGTCAGTAGGATCCTAACTCCTATAGTTCTCGAATGTCTTATAGTCCAAAATTTTAGGCAGGTCAGTTCTAAGAAGATTACCTACTGCACGGGGCAATAGTTTGTGATGATGACTTATATAATACAGGCCCAAGACTAAGTTATCAAAAGGATACTGCAAGTCTCCAACGGCAGTACCCTGCAAGTCATTTTAGCAAGGTAAGCTCATATTATATCCGTTTTTTATTGCGAACAATATAATAACTACAATTGTCGTTGACAGTCATTGCATGCCTAAACTAGACAGTAAGTAGTTTCCAAAGCTGCCTCAAAGGGTTATTTATGTGCTCAACATGTGACCACATTAGGGGCTAATATTCCTTGAGCCATGTTATTTTAGGTATTGCAAACAACAGATGCTGATGTATTCAGTAGTACGGCAAGATCCTGCAGGTCTCTAACCGCTGTGCGCCCAAGATATTGGGAAGGTCAGTTAATTGATTCTGGTGTCCTTTGCTTTTTCCTATCACCTTCCATTAGCATCAGGAATTACGACCTTCACTAGACAGCAATTTGTGATGCAAACATATCCAGGAAGAAGGCTGTGCGTCCGTTAATGCAACGAATGCACCATTGCATGACTTAATGAGACAGTAACTAGCTCATGATGCTCATGTACATATTCAGGAACCAAATCCACAGGTACATATTTCAGTGTCCAGTTTCTCGATTGATAAAATAATTCAATGAAACTTACCGCAAATCTTTGTTTTGTATCGATTGACATCCAAGTTATCATATTATGCACTAAAATAGATGTATATCTCAATACATAGTTACTAATCCTAGTGTTACCCCAACCAACCTTCATATTCACCTTGGCGGTATAACCCCAGCAATTTAAAAAGCACACATTTTGTTAACCGCATAACATCTAATCCTGTATCGATTACTTTGTCAGGGTTGGACAGTGATCTAGGTGTGGTTACAAGTACATTTCTGTGGTCACAGCCAGTTAGGCGGAGTGTCGGTTTTCTACGGCATATTTGGAATGTTTGGGTGTAATATTAGACTAGGGTTGGGTGTATATTATGACAATTGCGGTTTCGGCCTGGCTATGCGCTGTTGGAGTTGCATGAACCATGAAATCGAGTGATAAAGGCGTTTTCGAATGTGGATGTTTGCTCATATTGAGACCATAAATAAGATGTTTATGAAGGTCATTCTAGCCTGTCTAGTTGACTATGTTAGTTGTTAAGGTTTTAAGTACACGGACGTTTGTAGGAATAATAAGATCTGATACCGGGCTTTATTATACGGATGCTCTATATAGGTACTCTATTTTTTATCTCGAAAAACTGGCTATATTCCTATTGTCAGAGTATTTAGTCCCCTAAACTTCTTTCGTAAGTTCTTTAAGTTTGCAGCTGATATACTCGTATTAGCTAACTCAGGGTCCATAAAGTTTCGCGTATATTTATATTAATAATTAGTAATAGTTAGTAATATTTTATGGCCTAAGCCATACGGGCATACTGAAATATTTAAAAGAAGAGGAAGAAAAAAATAGATATAGGTTTATTTTATCACTAAGCTTTTTCTTCTTTCGACTGTATTAGAATAAATTATGAAATATGTAAGAGTTTCAGTAAATAAAGGCTGTTATTATTATTATTGTAATATTTTATAGGTATTCGGTAGTAATAGTAAGGATAAGTAAAATTATAACCAAACTTTGTCAGTACCGAGCGTTTTGATGTTTCGATATTTAAATATATTTAAATAAGGTACCAACAACGGGTTTTACAAGTTTCCACAGGGATTTTAGTATGGCATTACCTATACATTACAGTCAACTATAAGTTTAGTTTAAACTAAACCAATATCCAGTATATATCCAGTTTTCCGCCTCAATAGTTAGAGCATGACACCTGAATTGTAGCGGTTGGGTGTTAGACACAATTTCTAACTCATTAGGTAAAAGTAGTTTAAAATGACCGACAGTTGGCAGGCAAGACGAAAATAATCGGTTAAGTGCGAGTCGGGCTCGCGCACTGAGGGTTCTGTACTGTCAAGACCAATTCCAACCAAAACACCTCTGCCCACTAAATTCAAAGAACGAACAAAAAATCATGTTTGTTGTATGGGATCCCCCCTTAAATATGTTTATTTTAAAGAATATAATTAACTAAATATTCTGCGAATATTTGAATCATCTACCTGTTGCCGTTATCAATATCGAGCTAAAACGACCAAAAAATCGCGTTTGGTATATTTACGTTGTCCCTTAAATATTTATCTTAATCAATTTTTAGTAGGTATCTGTTGTTAAAGCAGCAACAGAAATACGTCATCTGTGAAAATTTCTGACGTCTAACTATCACAGTTCAAGAGATATAGCCTGGTGACAGACGGATGGACTGGTCACAGAAGTCTTATAGGGTTATATTTAGGTCCTGTTTTTACCGTTTGGGTACGGAACCCTAAAAAGTACAAAACTAGAACCTGACACCGACATACCGTGCCGTGGCCCGGTGGGTAACTCGACACCACGTGCCATGCGGCCACCGCCGCGATGGTATCACCAAGTCGCAGTGACAGTCCGTACGCCATTAGGGTTCGCTGGCTTTTAATTAAACCAAAACAAATAAAAAAATTGATCTGGTTTTTTGAGCAGAAAAAATATACAAGTAGAGATTTTGGTAACAAGTTTTATAGGGTTCTGTAATCTGTACCAAAGGGTGAAAATCGATATTACAGTCGATTAATCGCGAATAGGTGTTTTCAAAAATGTTATAAGTAAGTATATTATGCTCATATACCAAATTGGACAAATCTGGTTTCATTAGATCCAGTACACCTTAATCTAGGTTCGTTCGTTTTCTTATTTTAGTATTTTACTTTATTTTATTCTTAAATGAAATTAAAAAAATAAAAATACCACAGGAAGTTTTTAGGTCAAAATATGGATTTTTAGATAGTAATAATTTAAGCAATATAATTCTTTAAAAGTAAAAAGGTACGAGCTGTTTAGTTCTTCATTGTATCTGCAACATTTCTAAAACTTATGAACATTGGACTAGACTTAAGGGTAGGAAAACGTTATCGCTTTTAGTATGAAAGCTAACATCTAGACGATCCACTTAGCCCGTTTTCCGATTCTGTTAATTCATTTTTAGTTAGAAAGAAGGTACAGAGGTACTTCATAGATCGTCGTAGATTTAGGTAAGGGTCATCAGTGTTGTAGTTCAGAAATTTTAGACCTCCAAACCCTCAGTGTCAAGTCTTGAAACCCCGAATCTAAAAAGAACACTTAAACGTAGGGCTCAACTCGGCCGTCCGTCTGTCCAGCCGTCTATCTGTTTGTCAACAGGCTGTATCTTTTGAACCGTGATAGTTAGAAACTTGCATTTTTCACAGATGATGGCAGAGATATGTAATTTACTTTAATTATGTTGAGAATTGGTCTTGATAGTAAGGAACCCTCAGTGCGCGAGCCCGACTCTCACCTAACCAATTACACCTACCTACTATACCTACACCTACAATACCTACCTACAATAATCTCACTTTATAGTACCTAATGTAGGCGAAGATGTAAGTACTATTTGTAGTAGTATTATACGTAGCAATATTTGGAAATTGTAAATACCTAACCCTTATGATACCTAAGTACCTTTTGGAGCAAAATCTACGGGATATGGATAAGATATACAATCCCTTTTTACTATCTTCGATTTAGGTTAGGCCCACTAACAACAAACAGTGAGTTAAATATTTACATTTTTTTTAACCAGAGTTAACGTCCATAATTGAACATTGTAACAATTTAAGCCCGAATTATTACGTAAGTAATTAAGAGTTAACTTAGCGGACGCATGCAGCCTGAATTTCGGTTTTCCACAAATCCCGTTGGAAATGTTTTCGGGATAAAAAGTGACCTATGCTAATATATAGCCTATGTTAATACCGGGTGTAATCTGTCTCCAATAAGTTTTTATAACTATTAACTTTTTAATAACCCAGGTACTACGAAACGGGGTCGATTCGACCTCGAGTCATCAGCGGGTCTAAGCCCCGCGTAAAGACCGTGGAGATGGTGGTAATCCAATCGGAACCTTGGTTTTTTGGATAAAAAGTGAGCTATGCTAATATATAGCCTATGTTAATACCGAGTATAATCTGTCTCCAATAAGTATTATAACTATTAACATTTCTATAACCCAGGTACTACGAAACGGGGTCGATTCGACCTCGAGTCATCAGCGGGTCTAAGCCCCGCGTAAAGACCGTGGAGATGGTGGTAATCCAATCGGAACCTTGGTTTTTTGGATAAAAAGTGACCTATGCTAATATATAGCCTATGTTAATACCGGGTGTAATCTGTCTCCAATAAGTTTTTATAACTATTAACTTTTTAATAACCCAGGTACTACGAAACGGGGTCGATTCGACCTCGAGTCATCAGCGGGTCTAAGCCCCGCGTAAAGACCGTGGAGATGGTGGTAATCCAATCGGAACCTTGGTTTTTTGGATAAAAAGTGACCTATGCTAATATATAGCCTATGTTAATACCGGGTGTAATCTGTCTCCAATAAGTTTTTATAACTATTAAATTTTTAATAACCCAGGTACTACGAAACGGGGTCGATTCGACCTCGAGTCATCAGCGGGTCTAAGCCCCGCGTAAAGACCGTGGAGATGGTGGTAATCCAATCGGAACCTTGGTTTTTTGGATAAAAAGTGACCTATGCTAATATATAGCCTATGTTAATACCGAGTACAATCTGTCTCCAATAAGTATTATTACCTATAACTATTAACATTTCTATAACCCAGGTACTACGAAACGGGGTCGATTCGACCTCGAGTCATAGGCGGGTATAAGCCCCGCGTAAAACCCGCGGAGATGGTGGTAATCCAATCGGAACCTTGGATTGTTTTGGGATAAAAAGTAGCCTATGCTTAAATATAACTTATGTTAATACCGAGTGTAATCTGTATCCAATATTTTTTTTTCTCATAGTGCCAAAAAATTCATTCGAGAGCTTTCCCCGCGTTTAATAACCTCAACTGGTGACAGAAGGGCTGGCTCATTTTTTGCGCAACGTATCAGCCTAGCTGTTCAACGCGGAAATGCAGCCAGTATTCTTGCCACCATTCCACGCGGGCAAGACTTGTATAGTATTTAGAGCTAGTGATAAGTTTTATTGTAACATTTATAATGATAAAAAAATTGGTTTACGGACGATAGATCTACGTGATAACGTCATAATTGGCCTCTCTATCGTTTGTTTTATCGTGCCTCTCTATCGCTTGTTGCGTGCTCTGGCTTGCACGCACAGGCTCAGGTGGAACGTTGCGCGGAACGTTACTATTTTTCATGTGCGTTGCTGGTGTTCATCAATTTATTAAACGTTATCACGTCAAAAATTGGTTGTCTGTAAAGTCGGTTTACGGACGATAGATTTACGTAATAACGTCATTATCGTGCCTCTCTATCGCTTGTTGCGCGCTCTCGCTTGCACGCACAGGCTCAGGTGGAACGTTACGCGGAACGTTACTATTTTTCATGTGCGTTGCTGGTGTTCACCAATTTATTAAACGTTATCACGTCAAAAATTGGTCGTCTGTAAAGTCGGTTTACGGACGATAGATTTACGTGATAACGTCATTATCGTGCCTCTCTATCGCTTGTTGCGCGCTCTCGCTTGCACGCACAGGCTCAGGTAGAACGTTGTGCGGAACGTTACTATTTTTCATATGCGTTGCTGGTGTTCATCAATTTATCAAAAAATGTTTTATAACTATGAATATGTTTTTAACCCAGGTACTACGAAACGGGGTCGATTCGGCCTCGAGCCATCGGTGGGTCTAAGCCCCGCGTGGCGACGGCGGAGGTGGTGAGCAAGATCGCGCAGTACAAGAGGGAGTGCCCTTCCATCTTCGCGTGGGAGATCCGGGACCGCCTGCTGAGTGAAGGGGTCTGCACCTCCGACAACATTCCTAGCGTGAGTTTCTTTATATTTTCGCTATAAAAATGTATGGTAAAAAATTCTAGTCCTCAACCTGTACGCCATTCCGCGATTCGTACACCATAACCGTGAGGTATATTGGGCCATTGGTGTTGGAGGGTTGGCACTCTATCGTCCGTTCCTTATTTGGAACTACGGCACCTCAAGCGATATGGCATTTTGCGATATACAAAAAAGATGGAAATGGAACGAAATTCAAAAATGTATGAAAGTGATCGCTAAAGTGGTCACGTGAATCCATACATTCTCATGCATTTTTGAATTTCTTTCGAAAGCGGTGCAAAAGTAAAACGAATGGATGGGAACATAATATCGCTATAGACCTGCTGAATCTTTTTAGTTCTCACGAGAAACAGAATCGATTTACATGAAATAAATTCTTTATGAAAAGGCTTATTTTTAAGCCGACCGTAGGTGCTTACTTTTCGTTAATACCTGTCAATGCAAGTTAAAATTTCAAAAAAAAAATTATAGTCAGTGTGGGGATTTGATAGAAATGATAAGAGTTTGATATGCAAATGGACTGTAATCTTGATACTGATAACTGATAACTGATAATTGATATTGATAATGATAACCGACGCGACGCGACCGTATCGTGCCGATGATATGTCCGTACTGATTGAAAGCCGTTTAGGGCACTCGTTGTGACGACACTGGAGTAAGTTGCTGACGGAGTGTACCGAACAGTCAGTGCTTTGAGGGTGTTTTGCTGTTGTTATGAGGGTTAAGTGTCCTCAAGTAATCAGTCATTCCGTATCGCGTGAGTGGACTCAATGATTTTCAGTCATTGGAATCTGAATGATTGCTTAGCAAAACCTTCAAGAATAATCTCAAGAAGAAGAAGAAGCTCAATCGTAAAACTTTTGGATAGAATTTTAAGAAAATATCTTAGGTTTGTTCAAAGACATTTTAATGTCTTTGAACAAACCTAAGATAACCAAGGCTCTCCACTTTATAGCGACGTCATTTTCAAGCACTAAGGACGAAAGCGCACCAAAAAATACAATGGTCGTCGTACACGGGTAGCTATAGTTCGATTATATACAGGGTGCTACGCCTTATCTTCCCCGGCACTATACAGGGCTCCCCTCGCAGCCCACTCCCTCCGCGGCAAAACAATATGACGTTATAACTTTTTTCTTCATCTTTTCCTTTTTTGAATACGGGGCCGCTCCCTACTGGGACACCCTTTAGACGAGTCGTATCGGTTATAAAGGATGCTTCGAATTAATTCGAAATATGGATTTTAAAATAGTGTTAGAGCGAACGTATAAAAGACGCAGGCAATATAAAATATAAATTTTTGAAGGATATATTTTGGAGAGTGTGCTCAAGAACTCCACAACCTTGTGCCTCCTTCATCTTTCTACCATAGAACCGCGAGACGTCGAGAGAAGTGGCATCCTTATGTGGTTGATGTCCAGCGTACTCGGACGATACGCTCTTCTTCTACGTTTCTGATACGAACCGCTAAGGTGTGGAACACCTTTCCAGCTCCCGTGTTCCCAGCCAAATACGATATGGGTGCCTTCAAGAGAAGAGTGAATAGGCATTTTCTAGGCAAGCGCGCTCCATCCTAGACCTCATCATTTCTGTTCATCAGACTTGATTGTAGTCAAGCGCAAGCCTATCAATTATAAAAAAAAATAGAAACTGTAAGGCGTATCTTCCATTTAACAAAATGTAAATGATTGTATTTTATTAATATAAGGTTACTTAATTTATTTGCTTATTTGTATAATAGTATCGGATTTTGATGACCCCTCTGGCGCAGTGGCAGCGCGCTCGGATTCGAGTGGGAGGTCGCGAGTTTGATTCCCGCCACGGGCCACTTTGGAATTTTATAATTTCTAAATTGGCTCAGGTCTGGTCTGGCAGGAGGCTTTGGCCGTGGCTTGTTACCATCCTACCAGCAAAGACGCACCGCAAAGCGATTTAGCGATCCGGTGTGATGCTATGTAGAAACCGTTAGGGGTTGCTTACCTCTTCCAAGATAGTACGAATAATAAAACTGTGAAGATGATACTCTTATTTTCGCAAAATTATTCCATAAGCCTACTTCGTTGGATTAATTAAATAATTGGGGTAAATTTACTTACCCTTCCAAGTTAGTACGATAACATCTTAGGCTGCATCATCACTTACCATCAGGTGAGATCGCAGTCAAGTACTAACTTGTATAGAATAAAAAAAATGTCTAAATATATAATTCGTACCTAATAATAACAGGTAACATTAATAATGGTGATAAATTGCTAAGTAGTTATATTGTGTGAATTAATAAAAAATACCTAACACAAAGCCATAATGTTCACGTTCGTATTTTATTGAAAGCTCTATCTGACAATAAGTACATGTTAAACAGTGCCAATTTAAAAAAATCTCAAGTATAAGTTGTGCATAACTCCCTTACAGTAAACAATATGTGTATAATAACCTCATCATAACTGGCGTCACTGACATCCCGCACTGTTAATTGTAATAAAATCACAATAACCTACTTTATGACTGTATATTCCGTGCGCATGCCTTCCCTACTTAAAGCTGAGTAACGAGTATTTTTCATAGCACCTATTCCGTTTTTATAGCTCAACTCTTCACCGTAATGTGTAACGGAGCGAAAAAATCTCCTAAAACGCTATGAATACTAAAATAACAGTGATAACGTTACTATAACGACTGCTAAGCGCTTAAGCGTTCTTAACAAAAAATTTCGTCGGTGCTTAACATAAATTAATTGAAGAATCTGCGCAATCATCCTGTAGGTACGATTTCAGAAGAGGCCTTAAATACCTCCAAGATTGAGAAAAACATAACCGTTATATTCGGTGTACCGAAAAAAGGGATGGAGATACGGCTTTTTAATGAGCGCGAAAGAGTTGGCTATCTCTTTTTTCCGCGTCTGAGAGGGAGCGATTTTGACACGGCGTGAATAAAGAAAATATGAAGGCTTTTGTTATAAAAATTCCAGTACAGGGGATAAAGTCTTTAAGTTATCAGGGAGGAAACCGTTAAGGGTGTATTCCGTGTAGATATAGACAGGTAGATTTAGATATGACAGGAAAAGTATTCTATTTATTTTAAGCAAAGCTCTCTTAAATATAAAAATGTTTGGCCTAGATATTTTTTCAACAAATTATGTGACCTACGTGTAAGTGCTATATATTTATATTGATTCGTTTTTTTACGACGAAGACTCTAGATTTTATAAATTCAAAAACGACGTTTTCGATGTCATTCGAACATTCTATTCAGTAGTAAGAGAAACTTCTATTCTAGATTTTCGAAGATTTTTGTTAAATTTTCTTGATGGTGGGAGATTTTCTTTCGCCTAGCCCCCTACGTGATACCCTACGAAAAGAAACATTGTTTCAAAATGTTTGTCTTTGTTTGTTTCGTAGCAATTTACTATTTGTTGCTGTTTTCTTATGACGGTACCAGATACTAATTCTAACCACTATTATAAGAGTAAGTTTTTTTTTTATGATTCTATGGTAGAAAGGTGAAGGAGGCACAAGGTTATGTAGTTCTTGAGCACACTCTCCAAAATATATCCTGTAAAAAACCGCTAAACAGGCAACACTGCGTCGGTGTTCTAAACTGAGCAGTTTCGCCCGTGTTAGCGATTTCTTGCCGATTATTCTGCGTGCGCAGCGATCAACCGAGTCCAATGCACCGAGTCCAATTTGGCAGATCCATCCCATCCCATCCCAGTAGTAGAGCTTAGCTTTCACTGCTTCTTTGCGAAAATACTCACTAATTATTTTTGTTTCCTGACGTTACGTATAGTAAGCATGAGTACTTCAAATGGTAAACATCGAGTAATACAGTGTTTACGCTGTCGGGGGATGCTGAATATATTAATATTAAGATCGGTCTTAACTCGCGAGGCGTGCGCTCACGTCGAGTTTGATTTCATCTCAAGTGGAGGTGAGGTTGTTTTCATTGAATTTCATTATGAAAATAGGTCACGTGTTTGTAAATATACTTCAGCTTTGCGATAATAGATCATGTTTACCAGTTATGAGAATGATCTTTGACGTGACAACGTCTTATAATTCGATAGAGCCGGCTGCACGCACAAAAAAACATGACTCGTTGGCCGTTACCTCGCTCTGAGGCGTTCCATGTAAGGCTTGAAGTGCAAGCGAGAGTTGTCACGTTCAACTATCGTCAGTAAACCGACTTTACAGACAACCAATTTTTGACCATTATTTGGCTATGAAAGGGTAAAATGACCATGGATGTATGGAACCCCATATACCAAGCTGATCCAAATCCAAACTTTATTTTTTATGGACTACGGTCTCCATATTAACTACTACAATGATTTTTTTTATTTACATACGGATTCCAAAGTCATAGGCAAATAAACAAGTTGTGCTTCTTAATAAAATCTGTAAACAATGGGCATTGAGAGTAGGTTAACTTTTTGTAATTTCAGATATGAAAAAAACCTAGTGCCAAAAAAAATAATTTATTTTCCTAGAATACTCATATAGGTAGGTATTGGCTCATGAGAAAACTTGACCACTTTAGGTCATGCTTCTTTTTAAATAGATTCTAGATGTTTACCCCAGTGCAACACTGCTACACTAGATAAATTAATGTTTTTTATAATTCCTTAAACAAAACAGTCAGTTTACAGTTATCCCAGAAAAGCTACTCAATCTCAAATCTGACATACACAACTTGACGAATACTTACTGATTTATTTTTTTTAAAAATTACGAAAAAATTATAAATATCGGAAAAAACTTCTCTTCAAATAAATCCAAATTAAGAGCCCTCATTCGAAGCTTAACTACAAACAAGATATGACTAAGCCTTTACTCTAACGATGTCGAAAAAAAATTGACCCCAAATATTGACCGCTATTGAAAAATATGACTAATCACGTCAATGACAGGGTTCAATTTCAGTTGTGGGTGCATTAAAGATACAAAGCTAGGGTTGTCACATGGCATAGCATGTTCCCGTAGCAAATCATTTCCGGCCCACTAAATACAGGCCAAATTAATGCGTTTAGCACGCTCCCGGCCATGGGGATGACAACTTTATTTTATTATATCGCGATATTTTCTTGTCACTTTAGCGACAGCCGTTGCGACTTTTTTTGTAAGTTACAACTTGTAGGGAGACTGTTGTCCGTGTACAATATACCTATTTATTATAAATCATAGGGAAGATATTTCATTCTTGCGTTTTCATGGCATTTGATTTGACTTTAGTCAGTTTGAAGATATAAGATTCAGAGACTTCAAATAAGCATCCATCTAATCTATTAGGCTGAGGTTCATTCGTCATATTGTTAATACGAGATCATGATATTTTTGTTCGTTACTAGAAGACTCAAACTGTGTTAACCATTATGTATTATCTTAAAGGATGCTATAATTACCAAAGAGGTATTAGTTGTCTCTGTACTATCTCATAATTCTTTTGCTTAATATGTACCAATAACTAATGATACTTTGCCTATACAGTATATAAAATAGATATTACCTACCTAAGTATTTTCTTAAAATGAGTCCCAACATGTTAAATTACCTTCCCCGTATAGGGATTTTCCGGCCAAACATCTTACATAGTTATTTGTTTTTGTCTTTCTCAAAAGTTTTCTTGAGTTAATAATTTACTCGTACTTTTATCCCCAAATACAGAATCAGGTGATACTGCAGTCGAAGCCATATGATATATTATTTCGATTCATACAAATTTAAAAGGTGTAATTATATCCAATCGTATTATATAATATCTAAATATCTAAATTGGTCACGTGACCTCAGCATTCTCAAACGTTTTGTGCATTGCATTCCATTTGAGCAATCAATAGCTTTCTGTAACGATCGTAAATATGTCATATAGCTATGGCTTCTGGAGTCACTGACGTAGCTCAACGTATCACGTCACGTAGCAATGGACCGTAGCATCAACGCGTAGCTTCGTAGAGCCCTTGAATGTCGGGAAGCAAAGGTGCTGCGGTGGCCCTGCATCGGAAGACCCTGATGATTGTGATTGGATGATTTGACGATTCGAGGTCGCGGGTTAGATTCCTGCCACGGGCCTCTTAAGAATTTTACAATTTCTAAACTGGCTCAGGTCTGGTCTGTTTGGGGGCTTTAGCTGTGGCTAGTTACCATAAACTTCCTAAAAGCCTAGCGATGTAGTGTACCGGCGCGATGCTGCGTAAATACCAACCGTTAGGGGTGAGTTTACTTACCCTTTCCAAGTTAATACGATAACACCTTCGGATGCATCATCACTTACCATCAGCTGAGATCGCAGTCAAGTGCTAACTTGTAGAGTTTAAAAAAAACCTGTCAAGTGCGAGTCGGACTCGCGCACTGAGGGTTCCGTACTACAACCGGAGGAATAAAACCATAAAAACCACTTTTCTTATCGAACCGCAAAACTAACTTTGTTTTTAGAGGTTTTATTGTAAATATCAAAAAACTACTTATTAGATCTCGTTCAAACCAATTTTCGGTGGAAATTTGCATGGTAATGTACATCATGTATTTTTTTTTAGTTTTATCATACTCTTATTTTAGAAGTTACAGGGGGGGGGGACACACATTTTACCACTTTGGAAGTGTCTCTCGCGCAAGCTATTCATTTTAGAAAAAAATGATATTAGAAACCTTAGTATCATTTTTGAAGACCTATCCATAGATACCCCACACATATGGGTTTGATGAAAAAAAAAATTTTTGAGTTTCAGTTCTAAGTATGGGGCACCCCCAAAATTTATTACTTTTTTTTTAATTTTGTGTCAAAACCTTAATGCGGTTCACAGAATACATCTACTTACCAAGTTTCAACAGTATAGCTCTTATAGTTTCGGAAAAAAGTGGCTGTGACATACGGACGGACAGACGGACAGACGGACAGACGGACAGACGGACAGACGGACAGACGGACAGACGGACAGACGGACAGACAGACATGACGAATTTATAAGGGTTCCGTTTTTTGCCATTCGGCTACGGAACCCTAAAAAGACCCCCGATGAAAGAGATGTACCCAGCCCCTAGACTGTGTAACAAAAACGTATTCATCGTAATCGTAATCGGAAACCAGTTTTGCCCGCTGATTGGTTCGCTGATTCAGGTTAGCCAATCACGTTTTTCTTATACAATCAGAATTCAGACCCTTGGATAGGGCAGACGGCACGAAAAAATGATGCCAGTTTATCGATACCAAAAATGCTTCGTTTGCCACCAACTAGGGGGGTCTTCTACGACAACCGAAGTCCGTCGGCGGTACGGGCCTCGAGGCTTGGCCTCCTTGCCCGGGCATGTCCTCACAGGCAGCTCCACTGCCTGGATATCCTTGTTTCAGCCCTTCTAAACCGGGCTGGGGCCGCGTCTGTCTGGCGTCGGCCTTTGAGGTATGGGTGTCGGGTTTGGTTGCTGGGGCATCACATCGCACGCGTCGTCCTCTTCGTCATCAGCGTAGAAGCCACTTTTGGGAGGCACCGTTGATTGAGGGAGTAGGAGCTCGCGTGGCAAGGGACGCCCGTTGGATGGTCTCTCTTGCAGCGGGGCTATTCCATGGAGGTGTGCACATGCACTTTTGTCCGCCCGAGCAAACATAGTGCGTGCTAGGTGACGAATAAACTCCTCCACGGTTGGAGTGCGGGTGTCCCTGTGAATAACGTCATTGCGGACGTATCGTGGAGCTCCTACGATGAGGCGCAGGCATCTGTTCTGCTGGACCTGGAGTCGTTTCTTCTGATACGCTGGGCAGAGGGCGTACCAGGCTGGTGCCGCGTACGTCAGGCGCGAACGGACGTAGGCTTCGTAGACTCGCAGATTAGTTCTGGTGGTAAGGTTGGATGTGAAGAGCGAGTGGAGCATCCAGTTGCCACCAACAATAAGGCCACGCTGTAGTTCGATCAGCAGCCACCTACAGAATGTTGACAGATAGCGCTACTGTTTGCTAGTACGAAAAATGCATACCTACGTAAATCGTACTGATACCCATATCTTGAGGTTTCTTATCGGTGCCCCTGATCATGTTCTAAGGGGTGCAGAGGTACAGATTGGAGACCCTAGGCTGAAGCGTACGGTGACGCTATAATATTGCATTCATATCAAAAACGCATAACGCTATAATCTAATATCCTCGCGTTATTGGCTAACGCTCGACTGATTTTTCGGTGCACTGATTTAAAATATCATTAGAACATATCTGAGACTGCGATCTCACGGGGCGGACTATCGGCGAATTGTAACAAAGCTCGCAAAGAAGATTACCGAGCGAGCACGTGGCCTGCACGCGGCCGCCGAACGTCCGTGTATACCCTACTTTACCCTTACCACACACGACAATACGAAATTAAACTTTACTACCCTCACATATAGTTCTTTTTCACGTGTCCAAGAGATAAACGCTTAACAAAATAGGTTACACGCAAAAGTAAGTTCTGGTTATTTGAAAATAGAGTTAGTTCTACATTGTAAGTGCTCACGGAAAAGTTGGTTAAAAACCAAGAAGTGTTCGAGGGAAATTAATACCACAATTCGTTGGATTTAAAGCTTATAGTGGAGTTGAGTGGGTAATGACATGAACAAATAAATATGCGAGTAAAGTATGTATTGCAACTTTGTGTCTCTGTGTTTATTTGTTGGGATGTCACACGCAAAGGTCGCTTCGGGGCGAAAGGGATTGTTTATTGACGTGACAACGTCTTATAAATCGATAGAGCCGGTTGCACGCACGAAAAAACATGACTCATCCGGCGTTACCTCGCTCATGCGGCGTCACCGGCGTTCCTCGCGAGCGCGGAACGAGCAACAAAGAAGACGTTGTCACATTCAACTATCGTCAGTAAACCGACTTTACAGGCAACCAATTTTTTTTTTGACGTGACAACGTCTTATAAATCGATAGAGCCGGCTGCACGCACAAAAAAACATGACTCATCCGGCGTTACCGGCGTTACCTCGCTCATACGGCGTTACCTCGCTCGCGGCGAAGTGCAAGCGAGAGCGCGGCACGAGCTTGTCGCTCACACAATGAATTGAAGCACAATCGTGACGTTGTCACGTTCAACTATCGTCAGTAAACCGACTTTACAGACAACCAATTTTTTTTTTTGGAATGAATCTGAGGAAAGATAGCTGTGTCCTCTTGGAATGAAAGAGGGAAGGTTTTATATACCTATTGCGAATATTGTGGAAACATGGTGAGAGGCTTCAGCCTCTACTGGTCACCACCTTACTAGAAAAGGCGCACCGCCAAGCGAATTAGAGTTCCGGCGTGATGCTGTGTAAGGAATTTCAATAGTGGTTAGTAACCCCTTCCAAAGTCAAACTCAAACTCATTTTGAAACTCAAACTCAAAATATCTTTATTACACATAGGCCTAAAGTACAGGCTCTTGTAAAACCTGTCAAGTGCGAGTCGGACTCGCGCACTGAGGGTTCCGTACTACAACCGGAGGAATAAAACCATAAAAACCACTTTTCTTATCGAACCGCAAAACTAACTTTGTTTTTAGAGGTTTTATTGTAAATATCAAAAAACTACTTATTAGATCTCGTTCAAACCAATTTTCGGTGGAAGTTTGCATGGTAATGTACATCATGTATTTTTTTTAGTTTTATCATACTCTTATTTTAGAAGTTACAGGGGGGGGGGACACACATTTTACCACTTTGGAAGTGTCTCTCGCGCAAGCTATTCATTTTAGAAAAAAATGATATTAGAAACCTTAGTATCATTTTTGAAGACCTATCCATAGATACCCCACACATATGGGTTTGATGAAAAAAAATTTTTTGAGTTTCAGTTCTAAGTATGGGGCACCCCCAAAATTTATTACTTTTTTTTTAATTTTGTGTGAAAACCTTAATGCGGTTCACAGAATACATCTACTTACCAAGTTTCAACAGTATAGCTCTTATAGTTTCGGAAAAAAGTGGCTGTGACATACGGACGGACAGACGGACAGACGGACAGACGGACAGACGGACAGACGGACAGACAGACATGACGAATCTATAAGGGTTCCGTTTTTTGCCATTCGGCTACGGAACCCTAAAAAGTCAATGTGATATTTATCGCATGTGTATGGTGATAACTACAGGTCGACTTAGAGCTAAGTTTACGGGGGTTCGAACGCGCCCTGCACTGAGAAGAAGCCCACAACAAGCTCCGCAAGGTTTTGTTTTCTGTTATCACCACTTTACAACTCTT
The DNA here is from genome assembly GCA_036785405.1 of Coenonympha arcania. Taxonomy (NCBI): domain Eukaryota; kingdom Metazoa; phylum Arthropoda; class Insecta; order Lepidoptera; family Nymphalidae; genus Coenonympha; species Coenonympha arcania. The sequence goes on along the minus strand of JAWDAA010000030.1, from coordinate 5,229,912 downwards.
AAAAACTAATTGGGCTAGTATAATTACAGCAGTTCATTCCCTGCTAAGGATTTGATTTATGTAAAAAAATCTTTAATACGTGGTAAGCTTCAATCATGAACTTTCGTTTCACAGCCACTTTGAACTTTCAAGTTAGTATGATAACATCTTCAGCAGCGTCGTCATTTACCATCAGGTGAGATAGCAATTATGTACTAACTTGAAGAGTTGAAAAAACATCTGGCTTGCAGGTTTCCTTGTGATGTGATGTTATTCATCATTCGTCAATTAGTTGCCACAAACCTCAACACCAAAAAGTCAGTAGGTAACCAAGTTCCGACCCAAAGGTTGCGGTAAGTGCAGGCCAGTAAGCCAAGTTCAAACCGCAAATGACTCGGTCCTATTGACCCCTGTACGTGTAGTCGGAGGTTTACCTGTTACTTCTATACTCGAATTTCTTTAAGTAAGAAATTGTTTTTTAATATAATTTGCTCAAAAAGTTGACATTTCCAAGTGTGTTTAGCGTGCGCAAAGTTATAAAATTAAAAAGGTAGTTTTTTCGTCTTTGGGACGTTAGGCTAATAGTGATAATGATGACAAGCTATGTCTGTATGTATGTGCGTGTCAATTACACCTACTCGTATCGCAATCACCGTCCGGGCAAGCCCCGGACACGTGCGCGCACGGCTCAATGCTCCGCCCACAATAGATAACTGGACTTATTGAATTCACGGTGTATAGCACTTTGTGTTATAACCATGTTTACAACGAGCAAGAATCGGAGAGATATCAAGGAAGTTCCTATAAGAAGCAAGCAAGGATCGGAGAGACATCACGGAATTTCTTACGCAAGTATAGTCGTCGTCGTCGTCGTCGTTTCAGCCGATGGACGTCCACTGCTGGACATAGGCCTCCTGAAATGACCGCCAAACACCACGATCTTGCGCCGCCTGGCGCCAGCGACTCCCCGCGACCCTCTTAATGTCGTCCGTCCACCTGGTGGGGGGTCGACCGACAATGCGCTTCCCGGTGCGTGGCCGCCATTCCAGCACCTTGGGTCCCCAATGTCCATCGGTCCTGCGAACTATGTGCCCCGCCCATTGCCACTTCAGCTTTGCGACACGTTGAGCTATGTCGGTGACTTTGGTTCTTTTGCGGATCTCCTCATTTCTGATTCGATCGCGCAAAGACACTCCGAGCATAGCTCTCTCCATCGCTCGCTGAGTGCGAGCTGAGGCGAGAAGACATCGCGGAGTTTCCCGAACGCTGCCCAGCCGAGTTGGATTCGGCGGTTCACCTCTTTCAAGTATAGTATTTTACTTTGCAAGTATACTTAGTATTAAGGATTATTAACATAAATCGAATCCGTGTGAATGAATGAACTGCTGTAATTATACTAGCTCAAATAGTTTTTAAGAGCTATTGTGAAGTGGTGATGAACAGAAAACGAAACCCGGCTGAGTTTGTTGTGGGCTTCTTCTCAGTGCAGGGCGCGTTGGAAATTGGAACCCTCGTAAACTTAGTTTTAAGTCGTCTTGTAGTTATGACCATACATATGCGACAAATATCATATTGACGTTGTACAAGAGCCTTTACATTAGGCCTCTGTGAAATAAAGATGTTTTGATTTTGAGAAAATTTTAATTTTCATACCGGCAGATTAAGAAACCTCCTCGACATAATTGTCAGATTATGAGCTCAGGACAATAATGCTTGTCGTCCTGACCTCATTATCTAGAATCTAGTATCCTGTATAAAAAAAATTGGTTGTCTGTAAAGTCGGTTTACTGACGATAGTTGAACGTGACAACTCTCGCTTGCACTTCAAGCCTTACATGGAACGCCTCAGAGCGAGGTAACGCGAGCGAGGTAGCGCTGGTAACGCCGGATGACGGTAACGTCATGTTTTTTTGTGCGTGCAGCCGGCTCTATCGATTTATATGACGTTGTCACGTCAAAATCTGACCCGCTCGATTATTGTCAAGGGCAGGATTTTTTTTAACTAAACAGCAGGGCTAGACTGTCACTTAAGCGTTTGGCGTTAACGCTAGTCGCTAGTCGACAAAAATGTATGGACAAAACAAATGACTGTAGAAAAACCACGACATTAATTAACTAAACACGCTGTGTTTGAATAATTAACTACGCTAACTTCAACGCTCGCTGGCGTTCTCGCGAAGCTTGTAGATAACTTTAGCGAACTTCGCTTGACAATTGACAGCCGACAGTATCAAACACAGCGTGTTTAGTTAATTAATGTGGTGGTTTTTCTACAGTCATTTGTTTTGTCCATACATTTTTGTCGACTAGCGACTAGCGTTAACGCCAAACGCTTAAGTGACATTGTCTAGCCCTGCAGGTTTATTTATTTGGTTTAAGATTACGTTATATTACATACCAAATAATATAACCCTGTAAATAGCAACAATTTTTCAATTTTAGTACACAAACTTCATAAAAAATTATATATTAAAGCAAAATAATCTTTATGTCCTCTTCAAGAACTATTACTTTCCATCAACTTTCCATTATATAACCAACTATTAAAAGTTAAATCCTCACGCAATAAGGGTAAAAATGCGATGCAGTTGGACGTTACAGAGTGAGCAAGGGGATGAAACGATGCGAGATAAGTACAGAAAAGGCACGTGCGGGAGAGAGCTTGCAATTTTTTGTGCGTAACTACCCCTCTTTATTGACTTATACGTGTTTTTAACGTTTCTGAAGTGTTTTATTGTCAGTTATTTTAATATTTCAAATTTTATTTAATACTAGCTGACCCGGCAAACGTTGTTTTGCCATATACATTTTTTTCTCACTTAGGGACATTAAATATAGATAACAACCCGTTCCCGGACCCAGAGATCATACCCTGAAAGTTTCACAACGATCGGTCGAGCCATTTCGGAGGAGATTGGTTACAAAGAAAATCGAGAGAATTTTATATATTAGATAGGTAGATACTCCAAGCTTTAAGTCTTCAGCTTTGTTTGCGTGGATGTATAATTTTAACTCTGAAGGGAATCTTCGTTTTAACGAGATAAAAAATACATGACGATATACCTACTCGAGGTCTTTCAAAAAAGTCCGTTCAATTAATTACTCCAGCTTATACTTATTGATAGAAGAACGATTAAAGTACAAGTCATCTCCATAAAAAGTTAAAATTATTAAATATTAAAATCCAGGTACGAAAAATCCCCGTTCAACTGTTCCGTGTAAACGTGATTGTTGCATAGTTGAAGCGTGATTGAAGAATGAATAAACCAACAAATAACCACCATTTTGCTCGAATTATAATAAAGTAAGCTTACCATTATGCAAGTGTAAGGTACGATATTATGATCATGTTTACCCATTATGAATATTTACATAGTAACTCTAGTTTATTAGATGCTTTTTTACAGTGATTTTAAACCTGTGCCAAGGTAGGTCCAAGACAAACTTCGGGATCACATAGTAGAAACTTACACTCAACCCCATAAATGACTTCTGTACCTTACGCAAACCGTGTGGCACTAGTGAAAGATATTACACCTCTGCTCATTTATTTAAATGACTTGTTTTCCTGAAATATCAATTATACAATTAGACAGCAATTGTAGAGCGCATATTTTATTCTCATAGACAATACTCATGGAGATACCCCGTCGTGCCTCGGTCTCGTTCGGGAAGGGATTGCGTATATCAACGCTAATCCCATCGTCCTGCCCACTCCACTACATGACGCCACTCGGTGCCGATCCCACATGTACAGATAGCATAAATAATAACTATAAATAAAAAAATCAAAAAACCCCCTACGCTTGTCATTTAACGATTATACTGGCTCGCACGAAGCACTTCTTCGAGTAATCAAGTATGTAATTATATATTAAAAAAAAATTGGTTGTCTGTAAAGTCGGTTTACGGACCATAGATTTACGTGATAACGTCATAATCTTTATCTCTCTATCGTTTGTTTTATCGTGCCTCTCTATCGCTTGTTGCGCGCTCTCGCTTGCACGCACAGGCTCAGGTGGAACGTTACGCGGAACGTTACTATTTTTGATGTGTGTTGCTGGTGTTCATCAATTTATAAGACGTTATCACGTCAAAAAACCAATAATATCGAGCAAATAATGACAAAGTAATAAGCAATTTAATAATCCTCTTTAGACAGAGATAGCTATATCGGATAGTGACGTCACTATCACTTAATATGTCGTAGTAACTCCATAAAAAAATTCTTTTGGTGAGAAAGGGAAACGAAAAAACATTCAAATGCTTGTAACTTGTAATTTCCTTGTCGGATAAGAATTTTATTTTCAATGGATGCCATTATTTCTAAGTTGGCTCACAATAAAGCAATTAAAAGTGGCTGTGACATACGGATAGACAGACAGACAGATATGACGAATAAGTGTTCCGTTATTATAGTCAAGTGTATAATAATAAGTGTGTGTGTGTAAGACTCTACGATTTCGCATTGTGTAGTCAACATCTCCTGAGGATGTCCCGGTATCGGGACGAAACGTACGTCGAAGAAAGTGTTGGATAATTGTGTATTCCATGTGGGCAGTGTTCCTGCATATTGTACCATACAGAATCTTTTCAAGAAGCGGATTATAGCAAAATAAATTAGTTTCCTACTAATAAGTGTTCCGTTTTTTGCCATTTGGCTACGGAACCCTAAAAAAGAGTAAAATACCGTATTAATAAATTTTTTTGTGCACCGTACTCTAGGTGGCGTAGAACGATACAGCATCAAGAGATACTCCACGAGATAAAATACGCGATTACAATCAACTCGCAACATATTGGGGAAGGCAAAATTAAACGGATTTGCTTAGGGGACGGTTTATATGTATAGCAAATAATGTACGTCCTGAATGCTTGCAAACTTAATTACAACTCTACAATTATTGCAGTATTTATTGGATAATAATTTATGGTAATATACTTGATGAAGAAAAATGAAAAATTAAATTAAAAATATACGTGTTGTGTTTTGGACACGGCCAATGAACTCTTTAATCCTTTAGCTATAACTACTTAGTGGTTGCAATTTTAAATATAATCTAGCTGACCTAGCAAACAGTAAACTAGCTGACCTGGCAAACACTATTTTGGAGTATGAATAATAGCATTCGATGTATTCTCAAACCTGCCAAATGTATACAAAAAAATCATAAAAATCAATCAAGCCGTTTCGGAAGAGTTTAGTTACAAACACTGTGATACAAGAATTTTATAGATATACTAGCTGACCCGGCATCCGTTATTTTGCCATATATAAATTTTTTTCTCACTTAGGAACATAAAAAATAGATAACAACCTGCTCCCCGACCCAGAGAATATACACTTAAAATTTCATAATGATCGGTCCAGCCGTTTTTGAGGAGTTTATGTATTAGAGATATATTAGAAAACTAGATTAGTATTATGTTTATTCACGTCAAATGGACAGGTGATTTTAAGCAAACGCCTAAAGAATTGATGCCAAAAGCTGAACATTCCTGAAATTAATCAGCACAGATAAGCTCTGCATGGTATGTGCTAGATATCAAAGCTCGCAATTTCGGCATCCAGCGACTAATACCCCTAATGCCACTAGCGCCACTAATACGTTAGTGGCCAAACTATTCATTAGGCAATCAGGATTAGCGGAACGCGCATTCCATTGTTGCTCGCGTTGTTTGTTTAGCTACAATCACCAAACGCCTATGATTTCCTAGTACCTATAATGCAATCGCATTTACTAATCTGTACATCAGCATCATCTCAAACTATTTTTTTGAATTAATATCTGCGGATATTATGTGTGTCTAAGCGTGTAAATCAATGCAAAAATTCAAGAATTGCGGAAGCTACTACTAATATTTCTCAGATCCGCAAAAGTTCCGCATTGAGTATTACGGATGCGGAAGTGTATGTATACCTACAAAAACTACTTATGTAATTTCCGCAACAGAACAATTAAAATACCGACGTTTAGAAAAAGTAGCAATAACATTTTCGGACCATGGTCTACGATGCCTACGCCGTAGCTGATGCTACGTAACAACTCAACTAGAAATTAATAAATCTCCATCTTTATTTTCCTTTTCTTTTTTCGAAAGAAATAGGCAACATACGTAATTTTGAAAAACCAGAGGTGTTCTCCCGGGAATCGATATTCAGAATCCCTACACGCTGATGATAGTTTGGCTGATGTTTTAATCACTATCACTACTTAAAAAATCATAAATATATTATTACATATATTTTTTAAATCCTATTCAGTGTAGGCTGGGGCGAGTCCCCTAGTCTCAAGCTCAGTGCCGTGTTCAGATATCGACATATGCTGCATGTTTTACGCGAGTTTAATTTTAATCCTCCATGCCGCGTCGCTCGCGGAAGCAATTTATTACTAACTAGAGTCACCTTGATAAAAGTATAATAAGTAAAAAAATATTTATTTTAACAAAAATATACTTAAGTGAAATTGAATTGTATGGCTGCAATGTGCTATACGTATGGGAAACAATTAATTATTTATGTATTTTATTTCAATTATTCTCTTTGAAAACCTATACCAAATAAAGTTGTCTTTTTAATTTTAAGGAAATAACGTGTTACAAGATTTTAGTATTTTTAATAATTTTGAACTCCAAAATTGTTGGTATTAAGACAATCCAGCTAAAGGATTTCACTATAAAAGAACTTAAAGAGTTCTGATCTGAGTTCTGATTGTATCGTTATCGTAATAGTTAGCAAAATCTGCCTAACGATTGACTGACATAAATTAGGGAACCAATTAGCGGGCAGAATTTGTAAACGATTACGATACGATGAACACGTTTTTCTTACACAATCTAGGAGCTGAAACTGAACTTTTTAAAACGTTCCCGTCTTTAGCTTGGTAGAGTCAGTTGTTTTCAAAAAGTCTGATACAAAATCGCAGGACAAGACTAGTTTATTAGTATAATCTATTCACCTCAAGCGTGTTCCCATGCGAGTTTCAGACAGCCAGGCAGTGCTCTGAGGGCGGGCGCCGCCCAGGGGGACCTCAAGGCATTCTCAGGGCTCTCTCGCGCGGCTGCACATCAAACGACCGGGCTCCCACTCATAATCAGCGTTTAGGCCTTCTTTGAAACAACATTAGCCTCTTTGGGAATTTAATTTGCGTTCACCTTCACTCGTCTTCATCTTGTAGGCGGTTACCGAAACATCTGGAAGTTCAAACTCAGAGCCAGTCGTGCCCCAATTTAAGTGGGAGGTCATAGGTTCGATTCCCGGTTCGTGCCACTTTATCATTTCTAAATTGACTCAGGTTTGGTCTGATGGGACGCTAGTTACCACCCTGCCAGTAAAGACGCACCGCAAAACGATTTAGCGATCCGGTGCGATACAGAGTATAGAAATCATTAAATGGTACTTACGTTTCATGGTAACTTACCATCATCCCCAAAATATATTTTAGAACTTTGTTCCTTATCACCACTTCACTATGAATGTCGGTGGCCAATCATAATATTATTAATTATTATAACTCGAGTTAATTACTGCTCTATAAATTTATTTATTTATTTTGAAACTGTAACGTTTCACAAATAGGTGGCGCTAGTTCCGCCTCAGCGGTGCTGAGATACTAGGGCTAAGAGAGGCATTGGTAGATCGCGTTAACTTGACTCTAAAAGAAGTGTCTGAGTGGGGTGACGCTAATCTAGTCAAGTTTAACGCTACCAAAACGCAAGCGTGCTTATTCACCGCAAAAAAGAGCCCCTTCACCTTGGCTCCCACTTTTCAAAATGTATCCGTTCCGATTAGCGATCATATCGACCTCCTGGGTATTAACATCTCACCCAATCTCAATTTTGGGAAATGCATCGAGGAAAAGGCAAAAACAGCGGCCAAAAAACTTGGCATCCTGAACAAGGTTAAGCGGTACTTCAAGCCCGAACAGCTTTTGACGCTGTATGAAGCCCAAGTTCGTCCCGGCATGGAGTACTGCAGTCACCTATGGGATGGATCTGCCAAATACCAGCTCGATGCATTGGACTCGGTTGATCGCCGCGCACGCAGAATAATCGGCAAGGAATCGCTAACACGGGCGAAACTGCTCAGTTTAGAACACCGACGCAGTGTTGCCTGTTTAGCGGTTTTTTACAGGATATATTTTGGAGAGTGTGCTCAAGAACTCCACAACCTTGTGCCTCCTTCACCTTTCTACCATAGAACCGCGAGACGTCGAGAGAATTGGCATCCTTATGTGGTTGATGTCCAGCGTACTCGGACGAAACGCTTTTCTTCTACGTTTCTGATACGAACCGCTAAGGTGTGGAGCACCCTTCCAGCTTCCGTGTTCCCAGCCAAATACAATCTGGGTGCCTTCAAGAGAAGAGTGAATAGGCATTTTCTAGGCAAGCGCGCTCCATCCTAGACCTCATCATTTCTGTTCATCAGACTTGATTGTAGTCAAGTGCAAGCCTATCAATATAAAAAAAAAAAAAAAAGAACCTAATATTACGAATCGAAATTTCATCGCAGGGGGATATGGCTCGTAGGGGGGTATGGCTCAGCGGTTAGAGCACCCAGCCGCGATAGTTTGGGGGACGCGGGTTCAAATCCCGCTGCGAGTGAAATTTTGATTCGTATTTAAATTTATAGGAATTATATCCTAAGTGTGTAAAACACTAATCAAAAAGATAATTAGTTAATTACTGTTCTTCCTGTAGTCATAGTCTACAGGAAGAGCAGTAATTAATTCGAAACATGAACATTTTGTAACTACCCTCTACCTACCTACGTTCATGAAAAAGAACCGCTCTTGACTCTTGATACGTAAGAACAATACAAACATATAGCTTGGCAAACTGTCTGAGTAATGAGGGTGATAACCCGAAGCAATACAAAGATAAATAATCGAACTTAGACAAAGTTATAATTTGACTACTTGTTCGTGTATAGGAGCAGAGCGTGTTCGTGTATTGGAAAATTCTAATGACCTATGGAAATGGGCATAATCGATAAGGTAAACGAAGTATTATCGCATGGCAATATTCATTCAATGATGTAGAGATACATGGTTTTCACCATATGCGTGCAGTCGATCAAGATCGCCGCGCGACTAATATGAGGGGACGCGGGTCGCCGAGAGCGCCTGTGTCCCGAGATGGTATGAGCGAAAGACATAAAGACTTCTGATGGCTAGTGTGTCATGTTGGTGGTCATGACGAATCTTATGAATAATAAATATAAATATGAATATGAATATTAGCAGAGTCTAGTAAGACCCTTCTGAGATGGCTAACACAGCGAATGCCCGTACTATGGTACTATGGGAAGACGTCCTAAGTGGCGCATATTGTCTGTTATGACGTCGAGTGTATTGAAGTGTCGCAGCTGGCTGTTATACTTTAAGTTAATACGGTAGGCTGCGCCTTCAGGCCTCGATGTTTGCAGATTGTCTCTTGGTCTCTAGTATGCGTAACACCACGCTTAACGTGCTGATCTCTTATCCTCACCGGGATAAGAATATAACACATATCTGGGGCGGTACAACCGTTAGGGGCGCTCTTGTAAGAGAGTGCCCCACCTTATCACATAGGTGTAACCTCCACCTTAATGAGGCTCTTTATCTCATATCCTTACGGGGATGTGAACATAGGTGAAAACCGCCACCTTAATGCGGCCGGACTTAAATCTCTTATGAGAGATGAGGGGGAGAGCTCACCCTTCGGGGCGCCTTTGGGTTCGGGGCGGATGCGGGAGCTCACCATCCTGGGCGAGTGCGGGGCTCTGGATCATCTTTTTCATAAAGATGCCACTATCGAACGCTTACCGAACGCAGTGCTTGGTGTATGGAAGCTTATAATAGTTGAAGTACGCCGGGCTGCTAGTAGGGCCATACATCATGATAACATTATTATAAAGCAAGAACCTGTTATAAGGATCAGACATTGCGTCTGGTCCTATTTTTATCACTTAACAAATTATGGTCTTGGGTTTGGCAGTAGCCGGGTCCAGGACCTATTTTTATCACTTAATAAATTATGATGGCTTTGGGACTAGTGGACTCATGACTTCTGACGCTCTAAAAGGATTTGGGATACTACTATGAACACAACGTATAAAAGGGTCCTACCGTTGGATAATCACGTGCCAACCTGAGAAAGATCAATATTTAGATGAATTAAGGAAGTATAGGGTATTTTATAAGTAAGACCTAGTTGAAACAGTTACAATTTGGTGCCGTGACCAGGATACTGGTCAAACGGCAAGTTAGAGGTTAGGAAAGTAGGCGAAAGCCTACAATTTGTTGTCCGTGAAATGGAAAGAGACTGAAGAGGTCTACGAGTTCATGATGTCCCGAAAGTCATACTGTCAGGGGGTTGAAGGAAGAAATAGTGATATCAAAGCGTTGGATACCAAGTGTGGTTTGGAGTTGTTGAAGGAGAGAAATCGTTATCATAGTAAGGCTTAGGCCTGAAATGAATAACGAGTAGTGGAAAGAGAGAAATCTTTATCATAGTAAGGCTTGCAAATGCTTGAATTGAATAACGAAATTATGTGAATTATACATATAAAAGTTGACGTATTGCGTTAACTTATAAAGTGCAATATTGCAACACCTGTTGAGCGCAATCGAAGTAATTGGAAAGACATTTTTATACAGGCTTTTGCCTGACGGCTCATTTTGGATGTGAAGGCAGATTATACTATGAGCCTATTCTTGATGATACATTTGCTTTTACTCATATATGCGTAAAGCATAAGTACATATTTAAATGACTTGTAAAATACTCCAAATTTAAAGGCAACAAGTCGAACTTGTCTTAAATATTTATTAATGGCATGAAATGGCGAATGTGATGCATTCATGGTGAAATATAAAAGGTTTGGGTATGGCCTTAAGATGTGAGATATATGCAATCAGTATGTGACCGAAAAGTGGTCAAGTTTTTAATGATGTAAATAAATGAGATATGAAATTGCAAATATAAGTAAGTTGTACAACCCTTGAGGTCTGGGGGTTGTTATAAATACAAAAGATAACAATGTTGAGAGGTGGATGGTTATTAATGTTTTATAGTTATGTGCAAGAAATACAACCTTTGAGGTCTGGGGGTTGTATTAAACTTCATCATCTGATGTCAAAACATGTTTAACTAATTGTCTTCTATCTGTAGAGGCGTGATCTCTACTCGAGACATAAAGTAGAAGTGGAAGGAAGGTGATTACGACTTGTATAAAGTTGTAGAAATTAAGAAACCCTTAAGGTCTGGGGGTTGCTATGGTTATAAATGGACATTGAATCTTAATAATGCTTAACGCCTGGTGACTAGAGGAGATGGAGTTTGATGGTGTGTACATTCTTTAACATTGAATACGTCAATAAGGCAGCATTGACGTATGATACGAATAACTAATGTGATGATGCGAAGCGTGTGGGAGACGAGGTCCGAAGGTAAACTGAAGTTGTGGTATTCGGACCGAGGTTGTTGAATACCACACAAAGTTGATAATGACATGTAATATTATTACATGATTTACAAAAATGAGTTGTGTTGATCGCACGCAAAGACCGTAAAGAGCGATGCCCAAGAGGGCGGTGCGCTGAAGCGGCTTAGATGTATAAGTATCCTCATTTTAAGGTGATGCTAAGGATAGGAGGATGTGTAAAGATATAGATGTGTTGACTGTGTCTTGGGTCGCAAAAAGTGATGCTCCAGGGAGCGGTGCGCTGAAGCGGTTATAGTTGACTTACTGATAAAACAAGTTATTTGACACAGCAACACAAGGTTGTAAAATAGAGTTGAGAGGTGGTGATGAGACAGCACATTGTGCTAAGACGTGATGTAATGAGTATGGTTCGCTAAGAGTGATGCCCAAGAGGGCGGTGCACTAAAGCGACTAAGTGATAAAGAAGTAATGTGGAGATACATGGAGAGCACATGATGGTTGTGTAATTTTGTCACTAAGATGGCTCGCTAAGAGTGATGCCCAAGAGGGTGGTGCACTAAAGCGACTATTGGTGAAAAAGTTGTGTCGAGATCGTCACATCACACACATTGTGGTAGTATATTGAGTCACAAATAGTGATGCTCGAGAGAGCGGGGCACTGAAGTGACTATTTGGAAATGCAATTGGTTATCTTTTGTTGCTTGGTGATGCTACATCAAACAGAAATAAGCGATTAAGGAGAGTGAAGGTGTATGTAATAAGATGGATCGCCGGTGGCGATGCTCAATGCGCAGAGCGCCAGAGCGATTGATATATTAAAATATTGATGAGTGGCGAGTGGAGATTACTTGTAAGACAAGTAAAGAAACGCTCAGAGCGCTGTTCAAGCGAGCGGTGCGCTAGAGCGATTGAAATATTACAATATTGATTAATAGGGAATACTTGCAAAACAAGCAAAGGAACACTCGGAGCAATGCTCAAGCGAGTATTGCACTTAAGCGGCTGTTTATGGCAGCTTTATAGAATGAAGACAAATTGTGTGTGGAGGAGAAACGTAATAATAGTATTATCGATGCAATCGGAGAATTATGTGTAACTTGTCATGACAATATTTAATATCGTCGTCTTAAAAATGAAATTGTTTATTAAGTGTGTGGAGAGTTGAGCAGTACTAACAGTACTCGAATTTCCCATATGGAATATGTGTAAAAACATTAAAAAAAAAAAAAAAAAAAAACTTGCATAATTTTATGCAAAGACTTACACAGCGCCGACCGATGGGACTTTGATCTCATTAGTGTTCCTAAGGGAACCAAGCGGTCGTACCAAAAATCTTGTATTTATTGGCAAAGTATCACAATGGTGCAACGCCTGAGTCTGACTCTCTAGTTCCAATGACCTATGAAAAACATATACAAGTTATTGTATGGGTCTCACACACATGGTATTAATAGATAATGATTCACGGAGCGAAACAAATTAAAACTATTGAAGGAGTATAGCTCAAGTAGTGTTTGAGCAAGCACTATAAATTACGTGAAGGAACAACACGTAGTCATGATTTCAAGTGAAATAACAAATATTATTAATAAATAGGTCGCTTTTGAAAGCACCTTAATAAACGGAGGATACCAGACCAAGGTATAATGTTATAATGCATAAGAGTTTTCGAACTCAAAAGAAATGATTAATAGGGACACCTGAGGGCATTCGTATTGCGACGGTAGAGGTGAAATTCTTGGATCGTTGCAAGATGTATGACAGCGAAAGCATTTGCCCAAAGGTGTTTCCATCAACCAAAAATATATGAGAAATGGTAAATAGGGACATTTGGGGGCATTCGTATTGCGACGGCAGAGGTGAAATTCTTGGATCGTTGCAAGACGAACAACAGCGAAAGCATTTGCCAAAAATGTTTTCATTAATCAAAATATAAGCTTCATCTCTTAACTGAGATTTTGATGAACACAGTATCGAAAGCAGTTCCACTGTGAGTAGAATGTTTTCATTAATCAAAATATAAGCTTCATCTCTTAACTGAGATTTTGATGAACACAGTATCGAAAGCAGTTCCACTGTGAGTAGATCAGTAAACACTTATGTATCTTGGCTCTCGCAAGAGGGTACAGTATCGAAAGCAGTTTAACTGCGAGTAGATCAGTAAACAATTATGTATAAAGCCGATAAGCCGAAGGTGCAAAGATGAGTTGAATAAGCGAAAGGTTTATATCCCTAGAGTAAATTCTATTCCACAGGTTACATAGAATTTAGGGGGTTGGATGTAACTACCCTCTACCTACCTACGTTCATGAAAAAGAACCGCTCTTGACTCTTGATACGTAAGAACAATACAAACATATAGCTTGGCAAACTGTCTGAGTAATGAGGGTGATAACCCGAAGCAATACAAAGATAAATAATCGAACTTAGACAAAGTTATAATTTGACTACTTGTTCGTGTATAGGAGCAGAGCGTGTTCGTGTATTGGAAAATTCTAATGACCTATGGAAATGGGCATAATCGATAAGGTAAACGAAGTATTATCGCATGGCAATATTCATTCAATGATGTAGAGATACATGGTTTTCACCATATGCGTGCAGTCGATCAAGATCGCCGCGCGACTAATATGAGGGGACGCGGGTCGCCGAGAGCGCCTGTGTCCCGAGATGGTATGAGCGAAAGACATAAAGACTTCTGATGGCTAGTGCGTCATGTTGGTGGTCATGACGAATCTTATGAATAATAAATATAAATATGAATATGAATATTAGCAGAGTCTAGTAAGACCCTTCTGAGATGGCTAACACAGCGAATGCCCGTACTATGGTACTATGGGAAGACGTCCTAAGTGGCGCATATTGTCTGTTATGACGTCGAGTGTATTGAAGTGTCGCAGCTGGCTGTTATACTTTAAGTTAATACGGTAGGCTGCGCCTTCAGGCCTCGATGTTTGCAGATTGTCTCTTGGTCTCTAGTATGCGTAACACCACGCTTAACGTGCTGATCTCTTATCCTCACCGGGATAAGAATATAACACATATCTGGGGCGGTACAACCGTTAGGGGCGCTCTTGTAAGAGAGTGCCCCACCTTATCACATAGGTGTAACCTCCACCTTAATGAGGCTCTTTATCTCATATCCTTACGGGGATGTGAACATAGGTGAAAACCGCCACCTTAATGCGGCCGGACTTAAATCTCTTATGAGAGATGAGGGGGAGAGCTCACCCTTCGGGGCGCCTTTGGGTTCGGGGCGGATGCGGGAGCTCACCATCCTGGGCGAGTGCGGGGCTCTGGATCATCTTTTTCATAAAGATGCCACTATCGAACGCTTACCGAACGCAGTGCTTGGTGTATGGAAGCTTATAATAGTTGAAGTACGCCGGGCTGCTAGTAGGGCCATACATCATGATAACATTATTATAAAGCAAGAACCTGTTATAAGGATCAGACATTGCGTCTGGTCCTATTTTTATCACTTAACAAATTATGGTCTTGGGTTTGGCAGTAGCCGGGTCCAGGACCTATTTTTATCACTTAATAAATTATGATGGCTTTGGGACTAGTGGACTCATGACTTCTGACGCTCTAAAAGGATTTGGGATACTACTATGAACACAACGTATAATAAATAAAAGGGTCCTACCGTTGGATAATCACGTGCCAACCTGAGAAAGATCAATATTTAGATGAATTAAGGAAGTATAGGGTATTTTATAAGTAAGACCTAGTTGAAACAGTTACAATTTGACAACAAATCTTGGCACTCATCATGGCGCCGCATGTCACGCAAGTCATAATAGGGCATCTCCTTAGTTTTGTTATCTCTGTTTCCAGCTGACTCAGACATCGAACCTAGGACCTCGATCTACTATTATGCTGTCAACCATAGCTACTAGTCACCAGGCCTTTACGCAGTTACTAGTGCCCCATATAAACGAAATTTAAAGAAATTTTACAATGATTTCACAGTTGGCTCTTCCCCCAGAAAACGGCCCGTGCTGACAGCGAAATCAGTACAATAATAGGTTTCGATCAAACCGGCGTCGGTTCATACTTCACAGTCATTATGAGCCCTTCAAGTTAACATGAGTTATTACTTATTACCGCCATCCCCTCGCCAGTCGGTGCCGGCCGGAGCCAAATGACATGTCACTGTATTGTCACCTAGTGAATTTACGAATGTGGTAACACTGAACTAGGGATGACGTTAGGGTTGCCAGCTTACTTACAAACTTTTACTGTTACAGTTTTCGACTGTTCACTACTCACTGAGATATATTGATTAATTAGTAAGATATGGTGATATTGTATGAGGGAATTTATCATCAGTAAATATATGATGCCAACTTAAAACTTTTTCATAACGCTCCCTGCACTGAGTATTGAGACCTTCCTAAGTCAAGTAAACAGGTATCTTTTTTCGTCTCATATGCCCCAAAAAAATTTCTAAAACTCTATTGTGAAAATAGTGTTTTAGTAATTTTTAGGATTCACTCTGATTTTAACTTTATTTTAAAAATGATATGAATTTTGATGAATTATTGCTATCTAATTAACTAAGTCCACTTTTGCGAAACGGGGGTTAAATATTTACATTTTTAATCCTAGAGGCAACGTCTCTCATAAGACTTTCTCAGGACTAGCGTGCTATCTCTGAGTTTATTTTAGTTCATTTTATTTTAGTGACCTTATTAATATTTGACAATTAACTCTGATTAAAACACTAACCCGGATTGGTGCAAGTGGTGCTTACTGAGCCTAAAAGTTCAGTTGACAACCCTAGATGACCTATGCAGCGCCTATCTTTGTCTATTTATTATAATTTTATTCGGCGTGCAGTGTCTCTTTTGTGCTTAAACGATGTCCTCTCTGGCTGTTTGATGTTCAAGGGTGGGTATTAAATGTAATAACAGAACTATCGCAACGCGTTGAATATTTATGAGGTTTTTTTTCGCCTCTCGCCGATCGCACGCGAGATTTAATTCGGTGATTACGGAGTGTCAGTTGTCCGTAATTATAGGAGATTATGCCGCAAGTGCGGTGTCGATTTTGATGGCTTGAATATTTTAGCAGCATTAAATGGGTACTTGATTTTGTTCGTGGTTTCCCAATATGATTAGTTGGATGCTACGTGTTAGTATATTTACCTAATTAGGTAGTACCTGAGTTAGTAGTGTGCGTAACTTTGAATTGGGTTCACTGTAGCCCACTTATGATCTTACTCCAAAGAAAAATAGACCATAAAGTATTTGATATCAATTTTAAATGCTACCGTCCCTTTACTCACTTGTGAGGAAAGGCCAAGAAACCATAAGCGGTGGACATAGGGACAACAAAGTGATCCTATACTTAAGGCTGTTTGTCCACAGCAGCCTTCACTATTTACAGTTAAAGTTTAAGCTAAATGGTGTTCTGTAGTTTAAGTAAGGAAGGTTCCGTTTGTTTCATTTGAGATAGTTACATATCCCTAAAAATAATGTCACAGTTAGACAGTCAAAAAAAGTAACTCGCATATGAAAGCACGCGTCAGTCCGAAAAGATTTTTTTTCATCGAACAAAAGTAACGAATATTTTAACAGCGCTCAACGCGGCGGGGCTAAAATAAAAAGCCGTTGAATCATTCCGATTCAGTCGAGCGTTCATCCCCGTACGAAACTTAATAATACACTATTATACGATTGTGTTATTAATAATAATAATAATGGCGATTATTATTGTCATTAAAATAAAATCATTATTGAGTGCCGGTTCGCGAAGTAAACACAATCGACTCTTGCCATTTGGCTGGCTCTGAAAGATGGCAGCGTTTAATTGTGTTGACCCTTCGCTCTTACTTCATTGTGAGTATTTTAAGAAGTACCTAGTAAATAATAAATATTATGAATAGCTCGTTTAAATTCTATAGTTTTTATAAAAATAATCTTATACTAAAAATTTTAACGCTGTAGACGGATTTTATTTTTAACCGACTTAAAAAAAAAGGAGGTTCTGTATTCGACCCGTATGTTTGTATGTATGTATGTATGTATGTATGTTTGTCCGCGATTATTTCGCGTTTGGCTGAACCGATTTTGATGCGGTTTTCGGGAAAGTGTTTGTTACATTCTGGAGAAGGTTTTAGTATATTAACCGACTTAAAAAAACAAGAGGTTCTTAGTTTGATAGATATATTTGTATTTAAGTTTGTTCGTGATTATCTCGAGTTCGGCGAAACCGATTTTGATGATTCTTTTTTCAATAGGTAGGCCATACATCACAGGTAGACACATTTTAATTTGGTTGAGATCTAATGAATATCTTCGGAGATGGAGAGCGGAACTCCTCAACGGAAAATCGCTTGCGATCGGTATAATTAGTTTACAGTGTAGATTTTAACAGACTTCAAAAGAGATAGTGATTCTCAAGTTGACTAAAAAATATGTTTTTAATTGACCGACTTCAAAAAAAAAGGTTCTCTCTTTAACCCCTATATTGGTATTTAGGTTTGTCCGTGATTATCTCACGTTTGGCTGGACCGATCTATTTGATCTATCGCGAAACAACATTCCTTGTCATTAGGCATACAGCATATTAAAATATATAATAGTAGATACGTCAAAGTCAGTATTACATATGATAGGATATATTTTTAGTGATAAGAATAATTATCACTAAAAAACCTATCACTAGAATAAATTGATAAGGTAGTACTAATTAGCCCAAAACCTACTTATCACTAAAAAGTATGAAATAAAAAATAATAATAAAAAAAATCCCATTTAAAACACATGATAATTCTTTCTTTTTAAAAAAAAGGGAACCGCCTTCAAAAAACCAACCCACTGAAAAGCAAAAAAATAATTTTCTAATAAATCTGGGTTAACTTACCTACCTACTTAGTTTATGAAGTCGGTGCCAAATCAAAATTCGCAATTCATTTTGAGTATGGCTAATGGCACCGACTTCAAAAACTAAGTAGGTAGGTAAGTAAACCCAGATTTATTAGAAAATTATTTTTTTGCTTTTCAGTGGGTTGGTTTTTTGAAGGCGGTTCCCTTTTTTTTTAAAAGAAAGAATTATCATGTGTTTTAAATGGGGTTTTTTTTATTATTATTTTTTATTTCCTCCACACTTTTACGTTGGTGTACCTACGTGCGACAGGCAGAAATACGGGAAAATATCACAGAAACATCAAACATTTTAGACGTTTTAACTAATTTCTGAAAAACTAAGCCAGTTTTTTTATTGTTACCGACGCAAATTAATAAAAATTACATAAACATCGGATGTACTTTCCGATAAAACTTAAAAAATGAAGATTTTGAAGTAACTTTTGGGAAAACTCGTATATCGTTATAAATAACAATCTGAAGGCTGATTCTGTATCGTTCAGTTTCTTTGTTAGCAACCCTCACTGGGTTGTTAGGTAACAAAACGGAGGCAAATATTCTATTTTTAACCGACTTCAAAAAAAAAAGTAGGTTCTGTATTCGACCCGTATGTTTGTATGTATGTATGTATGTATGTATGTATGTTTGTCCGCGATTATCTCGAGTTCGGCGAAACCGATTTTGATGATTCTATTTTTATTAGGTAGGCCATACATCACAGGTAGACTCATTTCAATTTGGCCGAGATCTAATTAATATCTTCGGAGATGGAGAGCGGAACTCCTCAACAGAAAATCGCTTGCGATCGGTATAGTTAGTTTACAGTGTAGATTTTAACGGACTTCAAAAGAGATAGTGATTCTCAAGTTGACTAAAAAATATGTTTTTAATTGACCGACTTCAAAAAAAGAGGCTCTCTGTTTAACTCCTATATTGGTATTTAGGTTTGTCCGTGATTATCTCGCGTTTAGCTGGACCGATCTATTAGATCTATCGCGAAACAACATTCCTCGTCATTAGGCATACCGCATACAGCATAATAAATATAATAGTAGTTATGTCAAAGTCAGTATTACATATTATGATATGATATGTTTTCAGTGGTAAGTATAATTATCACTAAAAAACCTATCACTAGAATAAATTGATAAAGTAGTATTAATTAGCCCAAAACCTACTTATCACTAAAAAGTATGAAATAAAAAAAATCCCATTTAAAACACATGATAATTCTATTTCTTTTTTTAAAAAAAGGGAACCGCCTTCAAAAAACCAACCCACTGAAAAGCAAAAAAATAATTTTCTAATAAATCTGGGTATACTTACCTACCTACTTAGTTTTTGAAGTCGGTGCCAAATCAAAATTCGCAATTCATTTTGAGTATGGCTAATGGCACCGACTTCAAAAACTAAGTAGGTAGGTAAGTATAACCAGATTTATTAGAAAATTATTTTTTTGCTTTTCAGTGGGTTGGTTTTTTGAAGGCGGTTCCCTTTTTTTTAAAAAGAAATAGAATTATCATGTGTTTTAAATGGGATTTTTTTTTTGCATTCTTTTTGCACAAGTTACCAATCTAAATTCGTATGATTTCATGTCATATGATTTCATAAAATAAATGTATTCATAAGAATGTAGGCACAATTAAGGTCTAATACTAACAGTTATGGTTCTTATACATTCTACCATATTATTATTATGGTGTATGAATATTTACTGTACATAATATAAAAAAATACGATAATCTGCAAATTATGTAAGTCAAAACAATAAAACCGTTACAAATGTCAAGAGAAAAGAAATTATTGTAAATGTCAGTTTATGATTAATTATTATTAATAATGTTTGTTCATACATGGTCATACATTGTTATTTGAAATTATCTGCTAAATATTCCGAGACAGCATAGTATCATACAACATACCATGCTAGTTGCTAACAATAATACAAAAATAGGATTTTTACCTTTGTTTTCTTAGTTAACAACCCACTGACGGTTGCTAACATAGTAAACAGTAGAGAATCACCCACCTGTACACTTTCCAGCCCGACCCATCGTGCGGTTTGAATTAAACTTTATTAGATCAGTCAGTCGGCCACCTTTTCCTCTTACTCATCCACAGATACGGTCATGAACTACCCAATTTCCATCAAAACGAGCTCACGCAGTGTCACACATCCGGAACGATTACTCCGTCACGCGCCCGATTATCCATCGACCCTTATCCACGTCATAAAATAATATAAAACAAATCAATAATCAATTTTCCGCCAGCCCGGCCGTGCGTTATTTTTGCCGGGATTTTATTATTCTGGCAACACTCGGCTGGCGGAAAATCGCCCGGGAACGACTTGAATCTCAAAAATAAGTAGCGGAATATACACCTTTTTTACGGTGGATAATTTCAAAATACGCGAGGCCTTAGGTTCGATTTCTTCCTGTTAGACTTATTTATTTTATTTATTTATTTTGTACCAGTAACGATATTTAAAATAGGTAAGATTGGTGTATGCACAGTCACGGAATGAAAAGGTTCGTCGATGTTCAAATTGATTCATTCAACGTATCGCGAGCACATATTACTTTTTGAAACTGTTACATATGTTGTTATGTTGGCATAATAAACTCTTGCACAGTACTAGTGCAAGTGAAAACCGGCACTAAGGTGACGAACCTTTTCATTCCGTGACTATAGATATACAAGGGATACACATAAGTCTATCAGAGATTTCTAATAGGAAGGAAAAGTTGCTAGTGTTTCAGTCAGATTTTTTATACCTACTCATTACGGTCGGGCTACCATCGGTTAGTAAGATCCCCTTTCCAGGTTAGTAAGGTAAAATTTTCTGCTGCATCGTCAATTAAAATCAGGTGAGTTGCAGTAAAATAATTACTTCATTTGTTTGTGTATAAAAAGAAGTGAAAAGAAACGAACAAAAAGAAGTAAACACATTATATTTATAAGGAAATTTTCAATAACTAATACCTAACACAAAAAGTAACTTTTAATACCTAACACAAAAAAGGAAGCTCTAAAAATACAGCGCTTCATACCTACTAGAAATATAGCCCATAACTGCCATTATCAAATTATTAACACATAAATACAACGCGTACAAGGCACAAGCACCTAAAATCTTACAGCAGACAATATTAATTCTTAATTAAATTAATATCCAACCCGATGTGAGTTAATTAAATCCAAACCCACAATACGTCAACACACCACCCGCCTATGAGAAAGCACCTAATAAACGGTTGCATATCATTGAAACGATCCGACCATGCGACTATAAAGAACCTAAACACCTTAGACGAATACACGCCACTCAATATGGGCCCTTCGCGCCCCGTCGCGCGACAATACTTGTAATGCAGTCGACGTATTGACAAACTGCCTATAACCTATGAAGTCCCAATCAAACAATGGAATTTATGGGCTTTATTGACCCGTTTCTTTGATTCATTCATCTTTGATTGCGTACAATACTCGGACAATTAAATTTAAATTTGGAATCGTGGGAACGGCGCGAATTAAGTGTTGATTCTCGCTGTCTTAAGTTGAAGTTGGGCGTTTTTTTTTGGTAGGCGTCTAGCATAGGGCGTTACGCGTTTGTATTATTCTCAATTATGTGAAGAGGTTTCACGCTTTGTAGGCTTATTGTGTCTATGGGAACATTTAAATAAATTAAATTAGGTTTTGCTGAAACCTAAAATTAAAACAAGGGGTAATTAGACGCAGAGTCTCAGAGACTATGGACTATGGGTATAGGTAGACCGTATACGTATGGCATTTTTAAAAACATTTCAGGAAGATGGAGTGAGTCTCCAATAAATGGATATTATTATTAATGAATGATTCTCTTATTAATAAAAGTAAAAAAGTGGTAAAAACGTGCAAGTAGGATATTGTCCTTGTTAAAAAGAGCACGGAATACTTAATCACTTTTTTCACCGTCCTTCCTTTCTAGGAAAACAGATGAGGTCTAAACTAACTCCCTAACATCACACGTATTTTTTTAGCTTACTTTTATTATTTTTTTATGATAATACATTTAATATTTTCTGCAAAAAAAACGTTTGATACAAAGATTGAATGTATTTTGTATGTTTGATAGATATTGAATGTTTAATACGACGGCTGACAAAACGCATTCTCAGGAATGGCAGTCTTAATTGCTACACAGCGTCGCACCGGATTGGAAAAGCACTTGGCATCGGTAAATGCGTTTATCTTTGCCGGTAAGATAACTAACTGCGATCAAAGCCTCCCGCCAAAAGCCAATCTAGAATTTATAAATCCTGAACTGGCTCATGCTGGGAATCAAATCCGGGACATCTCGCTTAAAAACCCAAGCACCGGCATCTACCCAAAAAAAAGTACAACACAAAGAGCCATACACTCAAATCAATTTCGCGATTGAGTTCGAAATTCAAAACATTAATAAAACAAAACAAAAGCGTAATGAATGCAACGCAAAGAGTTCGGAAAGGTGCGCAGTTGTTCGCCTACGTGGCAGAGGTTGAAAACATCTGAAGAGAGTAAAAGTCACCCAAAATATTGAGTCGCAAAGTGCCGACTTGGCTCACAATACGCACAGCAGGTTGCCCATTGTTGCCGACCCCTGCTCACGACAATGTGGAGTAATGCCCCGTAATGCACTGCTTTTTTATATTTGCGACGATTTTATACTTTCGTGGATATAGGCACTATGCGCCAATTTTAATGCATAGGTAAATGATATTGTATATTGTGATATATCTAGCACGCCTTAAACCAGAACACTGCATGAAGTTAGAAAAGCATAGAGATATTATGAAGTTGGCATTCCTTAAGAAAGGATTTTTGAAAGTTCACTAAGGTGTTAAAAGTTGCGTCTTCCAGTAAATTATTATAATTAGAAGGTAAAGATATTTCAATCCACGAAGACGCGCCCACTCTGTCAATCGTATATGTATTATTCGATTCGCATGGAGTTTGGCGCGTCATCGTGGATTGAAATGTCTAGATATACCTTCGATTCATTTTATATTCAACATTTTGGGAAAGGTAACTCAATAAAGTGGGATTAGTTCCCACTTCATTGAGTTAATAATTAAGGCAGGGGGAAAATAACCAGAAATCATTAGTTTTCAATCCAGAAATTAGTAGTTTACTGTACATTCTGTTTTAGATTTCAACTACATTTTCGTGACAAAACTTGTCAAAATGATATGAACGAGTTGTTATTCTGAAAACAGCGAGAATGTATAAAGTCAGTTCGTCATTATCATCATCCGTAGCCTGTTGCAGTCCTCTGCATGGCTAAGGCTTCCTCAATCCTCATTGGGATTGGTATGCCATTTCCCTCTATCGTTGGTTACATCCATATCATTAAGGTGATTCGATACATGCAGACTCGAAAATTTAAATTTTATCTAGTTTTTCGAAAATAGTTCGCTAATTATACATTTTAGGATTTTGGATATGATTTTTGCAGCCATTTATTGCATGTGCATAATTTTAATAAAACATTGGTCGGAAATCAAACAATATTTTCAACTATTAACAATTTTAAAAAATATCGTTAATTTATTTAATTAACGAACGAATAGCATAGTAGTAGCGATCTTGCCGTCTGCGCCGGAGGTCGTGGATTCAATTCCCACGACTGGAAAATGTTTCTGTGATAAGCATTAAATATTATGTATATTTATCAGCTATCTAGTACCCATAATACAAGCTATCGCTTAGTTTGGGGCTGCATTGCGATGTGTGTATAATGTCCTGAATATAAACGAAGATTGTTGAATTTACTCTGTCTATCCCGGAATTTTTAAATTCCTTGTTACGAATGAACATAAAAATTGTATTATTAATTAAGAAATCAGGAGTAGGTAACGCTCGTGTCAAAAAATTAAATATCGGAATAATCGAATCGATCAATAGACACCCTCTATTTGCGCGTTCCGTTCTACAAAATGCTCTTTACAAGATGGGTCTCGCAAAAATAAAAAAAATCGCTCTCTAAGCTTATTGAAAAGTATTCTCGCCCCAGCGTTCACGGAGTCTGAGCAAATATAAGATAATTTTCGCGCTTCACCTCACTCGGTATTTAGGGGGCACCTTTCATACTTTTTACCGTGCCGTTTGAAGGTAGGTGCACGTTTAATGTAATTTATTTTGTATTTGGAACACGTCTTGGTGCCGTTGCTTAGTATTTATTAGGGCAGGGAGCATTGTTTTGTTTGTGACAAACTAGAAAATTCTGCCAAACGTTAAAACGTTTCACTTTCACTTTTTTGCAGCTGCTCTATAGCTTGGCAAAAACATCTTGAAATAAATCTCTTTTGCTCTTGTCTCTGGTATTACTATTTAATTGAAATTATTCATGCTCATCACACAAACATTTACCAGCAGTGGGAATCGAACCCACGATATCCGACACAGACGGCAGGTTCGCTACCGCGACGCTATTCGGTGGTCATACTTGTAGTTTATACTTAAAACAGCGTTCAGTTTTCTCACGAAACAGGTTCGCGTACATACTTAATCCTTTCCTTAATTCACCAAAACTAAAAAGGACCTGTAGATCCTTTCAATCCTTGCTTTTCGCTATCGGCTAATCGCTACCGGTATTTAGAACTTAATTTTTTTTTCAACCGTACCTAATGCTCCGTACACACTTAAATACCATAAAACACGCATAAAAACTCATTTGAGTGCAATGGTTTAAAAACTGCCCATTGTTGAAATAAAAAAAAATAAGTGCACCAAGATTTAAACACTAAAGAAATTAAGTCACGTGTAACCGTACGTGCAAATAAAGTATAAACAGATTTAAATAAAAGGGTCATTTACTAATTGGTGAATTGGACAAGTACAATCGTGGAAACCAAGTCAATGAGCGTGTAAATCGAATTATGGTACGTTTACAGATCTCTGTGGAGTGTGGACATATTTTTTTTTATAACGACCACTGTACACAGAGGTTTTTCACACATGGCCACACAACACGGGTCGCTTGTCTATGGATGTAGTACCTATAAGCTAGTAATGAATTTTTGTGCTTTGTGCTGCATTTTAAAAGCCTTGTTTGCATAAAATGTATTAAGTAATCCCATTTGCGGCTTATAATTATGTAAATAAGTTTCTTTGTTATGCTTATGTGCACAAAAAATTTCTTTTCAGATTTAACTTCTATTTAATATTTCTACTAAACTCTCATAAATGTTCAATAAATTAAACTTTGTTACTAAATTGGCTAATAAACACGTAAAAATTAGCTTGTAGCCATAAATAAATAAACCTAAAAAATTAACCTAAGCCTGCTAAGTTCGGGTGATCAAGTGGAAATTCTTGCTTCTCCCTTGTCTACGTTATAAAGAAGACTTATTTTAAACTTCTTAGTGCTAAGAGTTTGGGCTGTGCGATGGTTTCTTAACTTTCTTTTTCTTTAAATAGATTTTTTTGAATGAAATAAATTAAGAATTCTCTATTTACAAAACTTTGAAGTGAAAAAGCAAAGGCAAAACAAAATTAATTGCCCATTCTATTTTAACATAATGAAGCGTGAGAAAATAATTACAATAATATTTAATTACCTCGACTCATTGGCTTTCAACGACGCATTTGCAAAAGGTAGCTTGTTAAAAATTTCCATTTGATTTTGTTGAAAAATGGCAACCCTTCCAAAGATCGTTCAACACTTTGTAGGCGAATAACAAATAATCGAACTTAGATCAGACTTTTAATTTGATGGCTTGTTATAATTTTCTCTTTGAAGAATTTTATCATTTCTTACCTGATTTCCTGATTTATTCGCAAGTTTTTATTGGTTTTTCAATAAATGGCTATTGGAATTGTATCGGATACGTAGTTCGTTAAACTCAGGCTTTTCCATTGCTAACATCGCAATGGAAAAGCCTGAACATACTTACATTTTCTTCTGATCCTTTTTTAACTTATTATAAGTACCTAAGTTTACATTACATTACACTTGTACTGGACGTAAATTACCCCAATGGTTTGCTACACAGCATCGTAACGGGACCGCTAAATAGTTTGGAGCATTTTCCGGTCACTTTTTAATCGCAAGATAAATATTATCAATGCACCTTCCTATTTTCCCTATAATACCTTACCTGTGCTTTTCTTTATTATCTTTGGTGTGAAAAAAATCCGCAGATGTTCTCATAAAACAAATTAAAAGTACTCAACTCTACAATAACGATAACGTTGGTACAAGAACTACTCTCGTTATTAGAACACGAAATAGAGTCCCAAAAGATCATGCAAGAGTTAACAATAATTTAAAAAAGACATCGAAACCGTCTTTATCTCTGTTATCTGTGGTATAAGACTGTCAACTATCAAAGTCAATCATAGACTAAGAATGTTTTTGTTTTAAAAAAAAGAGTTCGTTTTTCGAACGTGCCGCGCTTTCGCGGTCCATCGGGCATCGCGTCAGCTGCCAGTTAGCGAGCGGGCCGGACCACCGCGCGGCGTTGGATCGGGTTACCATCACAGACTATACGAGAATCTATCGTCTTACCTCGCCTTCCTGCCCTCCGTCTAAGTTACGCGCTATGTCCGATTGGCCTTGTACAAACGTTCCAACCAAATTCTTTCTTGAGTCAGCGTAGTGCAATGCATGCACATTTTTTTATACCTACATTACAAGATCTCACCTCAGTGATTTCACCTGATGGTAAGAGACGATGAAGTCAAAGATGTTATCGTACTTACTAAATTGGAAAAGGGAAGCAACCCTTACACAGCATCGCGCCAGAACGTTAATTCACTTAGTACTGCGTCTCTGCTGGTAGGCTGGTAACTACTAACTAGCCACGGCATTGCATGTGTAATATGTTTGTCGAGGTTCTAAGGCAGAATCTCTGTTATGTATGCAATATTATATGAAGTTAGATCTTCTAACGGCCTATAAAATTGTAATTAAGTCGGACAGAATGTGATACAACAGAACAAACAGACACGATAGGGAGCGCAATGTGATTTCTTATGCCCTTTAAGCATGGATGATGGACCCTACTGAAAGCAGTCAATGTGTACGATAAAAATACCAAGACACTCCCTTAATGCCGGTTCCCATTATTCTACCTCTCTTCTATTGGCCCTACTAGAGATATCAATGTGACATAAGCTCCATACAAGTTATGTCAAATTTTTATCTATTGGGAACCGTACTAAATCTATTTTCTATTCACAGTCATTCTAAAAGAGCCGTAGTAAGTAGTTCAAAGTATACGGAGAAAGAAAACTGAAAACTAAAATCATTGAATTATGTTAGAATTTCATAAAAACGCAACCGCAACTTGAATAAAATGAGTTTAGAGTATCGTTTTACTAGCTGGAAAGTTGGCACATCTGTAGGCGGCTTATGTTACGTTATACGTCCGTTTGGCGCGCTGTCGCACGGCGGTGACAGTTGGTAGGCTCGCAGACATTTTCGGTTTTCCTCCGGCGCAGACAGCACTGGGTGGGCGATCGGTTAACACTCAATTTTGAGACATATTACGTTACATACAATACCTATTTACCGACCGTTATGAGTATTACCTAACTTCCTATACTACCAATTCCTTATCATCAGTCTTTTATTAAGTCCCACTGCTGGGCAAGGCTCTATTGTTATACGAGAGAGGGCTATATAGTGTACAGTCACGGAATGAAAAGTTCGTCGATTTTCAAATTGATTCGTTTGCACTGGTCGATTGCACTGGTGTGTCTACATAATGGATTCTTGCAGTACCTACTAGTGCAAGCGAAAACCAACATTAAGGTGACGAACTCTTTCATTCTGTGATTATATATTAACTCTGTACAATCTACAGTTAAAATAGCTTAACAGCAAGTTAAACTAGGTACGGGATGAAAGCAGGTGTTACTTAACGGAAGACGTGTATGGCCTACTCTACTAATAGTCGATGAATCAATTATTTTGCTGTACATACCTACTCCACAATTTCGGATAAACATGAATGCAGCTCACAGACCACAGTATCTACCACAAATCTTTCAAAAAAATTCTCCAAGTTGAAAACATTTTTTCCTTTCACAAAGGCCTAACTTACGGGATCTAATGAAAAGTCGAAACACCGGCAAGTTCTATTTGCACCAAGAAGAACTGGCAAGTAACTCGGCACTTATTTCAAAATGTCATCGCATACAATTTTTCTTACTTAATAGGGGTCAAACAAATTTCATACCTTATGAGTTATATCTGGCGTCATTTAAAAATAAAAAAAAATATTTTATTTCCGCGCATTATTTGAGAAAACTACTACAATATAAGTATACAAGCCATGACGACAACTAGGCATTGATGGATTTACGTATGTGTACCTAGGCTACGCCTCGGCCTGTATTTGCAAGTTCGTCTATCAATATCTCTTGTGCTGGCCCCAGAAGTAATGTACTCATAACACGTCTCTCTTATCACACAGGTATCCTCCATCAACCGAGTCCTACGCAACCTGGCAGCCCAAAAGGAGAAATCCAGCAATCAGCAGTCACCAACGGACTGTTCCACGCCGGTGTACGAGAGGCTACGGTTGCTGGGCACGCCGGGGTCTGCCGCCCCGTGGCCCCGGGCCCCGTGGCCCACGCAGATAGAGACCAGGACCCCGCCCTACCAGCTGCACAGCCTGAGTCCGGGACCCCAGGCCATTGCCTGCAACGGGACGGAGCTGCCGATACTGAAGAAGAGTAAGTTGAAAGTCGTATTAGTAACTGTGAGTTCCCACTAACATCCATATTCTCCCTGGCCACGGTCAATATCTGACGAGATTTTTCAACCACGCGGGAGATATTTTAGTGCAGAAGTGTGCGCGCAAACTCAGGTGTACTCTCTATTTCCTCTCTCTCATAATCCGATGGAACGACAGCTACGACATACGAACGGAGAGAGATCAGGGCCGATAGCTTAGCATGCTTTCCGAAATAGAAAAAAAAGATTCCAACCTGGTAGAAAATGATTCAATATTAATTATGTACCTATATTGTAATAGCCCGACCCAGGCATCAAACCCACATGCAGTCGAACATGTTCACCACTAAACATGAAACACGTTGAACCCTGTTTTCTGTGAATGTGTAAATGCAAAGACGTAGAAAACACTGTTTTTAACTCAGTATAAAGTTATTTCTCTGTCTGTGGTTTTGAACAGTTACAGTCAGCTGGTGTCAGAAGCTCACGGTTACAGAGAGGTTATGGAGACTTTTAGGAGGGCTTTTTTTATAAAATTGCCAACCGGAAAATTTGATATTTACAGAATTTCTTGTTATTATTGTTATCCAGCGATTACAGACACGGTTTTCAAATAAAATCCTTATTTTTTTTAATAGTAGGTAATACATAAAAATTATCTAAGAAGTTTTTTATCGAAGAATTCATAGAAGTGACAGGTAATTAGGTATATCAGCATTGTCAAATCATTAATGGAATCATTACGATGTTATTATTGCAATCTGAGATGTTCTACCGATGCAAGAAATATTCATTTATGAGCATCCCCCCAAAACATGTCCCCCAAAAAAAAAGCACGTCCGACGTACTAACAAAAATTCATAACCACGACAGAGTGTCCGCAGACGGGAATAATAAAAAAAAACACCAAAAAGGGCAGACAATCCGCAACAGCCGGTCACACTGTCTGGGTAAAACACAACTTTTTTTCCCGGCATTTTGATAGTCGATTTGCGGCACCCTTCCCCCCTCCCTCAGGGGGGGGGAGGTCGGGTATCCCGCCTCCGGTACCGTCAAAAACATTACTCTGCTCATCCGCTTGGAAGATTTAATTTTCATTTTTATCTCAAACATCCCCTTTGTAGTGGTCGGCTGTAGTCTGTATCCAATTAGGTGCCTTTGAACGTTTTTCTGGAAGTCCGTAAAGATGGAGTTATGGAATTTTTAATTTCGATACTTTACCAACCATTACTTGTTGTTATTGGAATCCATGTATAACCAAGTATGCGTAATTTTATGTCCCAAAGTCGGATTATGTCCGTGCCTGCTATAATCAACTCTTTGTCCTGCAATTAGGAAAATGACGTCTGCACTATTGGACTATCATATCACTATATATTTCAGATACTCAAATTATATATACATAAAATAACCTTATAAAGTTTGCTATATAAATACGGTAAGTATAGGTACCATATCTTTGACGATCTCCAAATTCCGTTTTAGCATTTTAATTTTCAATGAGCAGCTCTAATCATAATAAATAAGATAGATATAACTTATTTATGACATTTCTAGGCGTAAAACGCTCATGGAACGACATAAAAATAGGATAAGAGTGACAGTTGTCTGTGCGGAAGTCACGTGATCTATAATCCTATCAGAGCTGTCATTCTCCTAAATTTAATGAATTTCATTCGATTACCGTACCAAAAACAATCTTATAAATTGAATAATAGATAAGTCCTGTAACTAACAGCTGCTGTTCTTTTATAGATAGGTACTCCAGTTATCGAAAGCTGCTTTCCGCAGCACCTATTTAACTTCAAAACACTTTAAACCGCACCTCAAGTGTTCAAGTGCGTTATATGTAAAGTAAAGACTTTCAGACATAATGCCACTCTAATAGGACGGAACCTGCTGCGGTGCCTCGAGCCGTGCAAGCTGCCGGCAAATCGGTAACCCGACACCTAGCCACTAGATTAGATGTCTTAGAACGCTATACATAATATTTTATTGACACAAAAAACATATTATTTTGCATAACAACATTGCGGCAACCTCCGGTGTATCTATATTTATCGCTAAGCTAGTTTATGCCCTGACTTCGCCCGATGAATTTTAGTGTTTCCACGTTGTTCAATTTTTCCGGGATAATTAGTTGCATGTGTTTATATATCTTCATGCCGAATTTTAGCCAAATCATTTCTGTAGTTGCGACGTAAAGAAGAAACAAATATACACGCACATAAAAACATTCCCCTCTGAGGTTCGGTTGCTTGACTTGACTTTAACTGAAACGTTATAGTTACATATGGCGGTCTGACCCTTATTTCGAAAGACATAAGCACGGGACATATTAAGAGTCAGAATCAAGGCTAAGTATATCGTTACCAGGCGTCCGGATAAAGTCACACAGAGCTTTATACCCGGCTTTTTCATTGCGTCCGGCCAAAACAAAAGGTGTCCGCCTTGTCCGGCTTTTGTCAGGTTTCTTACAATTCGCAAACGAGCCGGGCAAGATTTATGATTCTTAAAAATCAAGAAATGCTTTATTTTATTTTACAGAGGTACCTAACATTTTTCTGTCGCATCTATTAGTACTGATTACTGAGACACAAAATCCATAATAATATAGGTTGTCCGGCCTTTTTGCGCAAATGTCCGGCAAAACTGGCTAGTCTGTCCAGCTATTAGGTTTGGTGACCTGACAACCCTATATTAGTGTGATGCTCATGTGTAGGAAGTTCCGAATTGAATTCCACGCTCGGTCATCGACGGAACTTCACAGAAGGACATCGGCCTCCTGAGGTTATTCGCTAACTTAGTAAATGAAACTTCATTTCACGGAGTTAATTTATTGTAAATGAAATTTACAAAGTTTATTTAATTGATATACCTAGGCTTGATGAACCCTGCTACACTGCCAGATGATACATAATATTATTTCGTAGCAAATCTGCAAAAGACAAAAAACAAATGAGCTCCAACCAAAAAAGACAAATAAATCCACTCTTGCTCAGACTTGTTTTTCAAAAATCTAAATGTCATGTTGAACCATAGATTTCAGTATTTGGTATGAATTTCAACATAATCAAAATTTAATAGCCCTACTCCTTCCTGAAGAAAACGGCCATAATAGAGAAGACTAATGTACAGATGGAAAACGAATTCATTGTACAAGGATTCGTTTCTCCCATTTGAGGTACGGAACCAGAAAAGAAAATAAACTTATTCTCTGATTTGTGTACAGAACCCTAAATTCTTGCTGGAGGCATCTGAATCTAGCTTAGACTTAGGCATTCAATTGATATGGGTAAAACTACCTGAAGTATGGAACAAGATCGTTTGTTTAGAGTTGGTTTAGACGTTAAAGCATTACATAAAGGGCCTGACAACAAAGTACAAAGCGTGCCCCGAGGAAGGTGAATGTATCTTTGAACTCTATAGTCCTGCCTAGTAAAGTTAAATTAAAAATATCTTCGATGTAATAATAACCTAGATTTTTTTTCTGTGAAAGGAAATATACCATGGATGTATTGAATCCCGTATCTAGCTGCTTCAAATCCAAACTATATTTTTATAGACTGCGGCCTCCACATTAAGTTCCAAAGTTATTATTTTTTAAATAAACATCCAGATTCCAAAGTAATAGGCAAATAAAGAAGTTGTACTTCTTAACAAAATCTGTAAGGCAGGAAATGTGTAACTAGAAACACAACACTGTATGGCAGGGAATGTGTGTGTGTGTAAATAGAAAGTAACTTGTTGTAGTGCCAATGGGTCTCAAAAAATACTGTTTTATTTTAATAGAATATTTTGTTTTTGCTTCGTTATGAAAATTTAAGCAGTTTTTAGTTACTAACAAAACAGACCACTAAACATTGTTTAAAAAACGCCTCTATGCTGTTACATCCAAAAGGCCGATTTTAACCACCCAAAAGAAAATAGAAATAAAACTCTATATTTTCTCGATTTAATTTTTTTTTAATTATAATATATAATTCAATGGTGTTCTGCGTATTAAGCTATAAGCTACCTACCCAAGGTCAAATCAATACGAGATTTCTTCAAGCAGACGAACAGACAAGGTCATTGAACGCGGAGTTAACGATAAATCCGTTTTGGAAAACTAAATAAACCCACCGAATAAAGGGAGCCAGAGCCGTGATAAATACCGAGCAAAAGAGACCGAATATACGCGAAAATATACAAGTAAGAGAGAGATAGAAACACGTCTGCTCTCTTAAGATAAGGCGAAGAAAAATGTCGCACGATATTTATTCCCAGGGTTCCGTAACAAATGGTTATTATACGGTTCCGTATAGTAAATTAGTGAGATGTATCGTTGTTGAATATTTATCCGGCGGTTGACCACAGGGGTCGACAAATGGGCCACCGTGAGTTATGGGCCACTTGGATTTTCAGGTGGCGATAATGTAATTTATTTGAAGTCAATGTGTCTATTACCATCAGCGTACATGCTGAAATAGTTAATAAAATAGGCTGGACATGCAACGCGGGCTAATTTTTTACACGACTGCCCAAAAAAGGGAGTGTAATGTAATGTTGTAAGATGTGTTATGTTTTAGGGTTCATGTATGTGTGTACAGAGTTTCTTTATTCCACCATAACTTCTGAATTACTGAAGAGATTTGAACATACAGGGGTATTGTTAGAATCCTTGCATCATTCCGAGTAACATAGGCTATATTTTTTTGGGAAAAGTCGTTTTATCACGGGCAGTCGTGTTTTTTATATTTTTAAATAAATATTTTCTAGTTCAATTTATAGTCGTGTGGATTCTTATAATATGAACGACAATAAACAAGAGCCTTATGGACTATGTTCTTTAGTCAATAGTTAAAATTTTGTCTTGTTCTACTTTCCTAGCAAAAACGTTTTGAGACTTGATCTCTAATCATTATTATTAGGTTGAAAATTTTAATCTCTAATATATAAAATTCTCATGTCCCACAGTGTTTTTAACCAAACTCCTTTGAAACGGCTTGACCGATTTTTACGAAATTTGTCCTCTTTGTTCGGTAGGTTTGAGAGTTCGTAAAACTCGTAGGTAAACTATTTTCGTACTCTTTAAGTGGCAAAACAATATTTACCCCTAGGCTAGTTCCTTACTTGATTTATTATGATGGACTGTAGGTAGTTTCAAGGCCTGTTTTTCACGTGGATGAAACCGAAAGAAAAACTTTGTTCGTCGGAACTCTTAAGCATTCATTGAGAGATGTAGATGTGTTAAGTGACACTTTATATTCAAGTGGGTGTCGGAACTGAGTTACGGAGTTGCGAGCGAATATTTTTTGTTTTTTCTGGAACGGCTGCCAAGACTCAAGAGACTATTCCAATATGAAGATTTGATTCGATTTGTCAGAAAACAACTCTGATAAGAAAACTCAGGATATGGGCATCCAAACGATTTACGCAAACCTTTTTCGTACAAGCAAACAGTAGCGCCATCTGTCAAAATTCTATAGGTGGCTACTGAGCGAACTACATTGTGGCCTTAATGTTGGTTGCAAAACAAGCATTTTTAGCACCATTAAACTGGCTAAATTTTTTCGCTACGTCCGTCCTGTTTATGGTATATGTCTATTGAAAACAAACACACTTTATAATAGTAACTGATCTGTAGGCATATTCCTAAAAGGAATAAGTAACTGCGACTAACTGATCTATCGATGCACAGATACATATATCTTAATCTGATAATCTTGACATAACCTGCATCCTTTACTAGAAAGGATGAAAATTCAACCCGGTAAATAAGCGATCAAGTATAAATATTTAAGGAACACCGCCCACATGAATACCCAATTTTTCCAACACTTTCTTCGTTACTCGTTTCGTCCTGACACCGAGAAAACCTCAGGAGATGTTGACTTCACAATGCGAAATCGTAGAAGACTTCCTATTTCCCTTAGTCAAGCCATAACTTGAGAATTTCCTAACCAATTTCATAATTTTCCAATACTATGTAGGAGGTTACATTACAGCCATTTTGAACCCGCGGGTTTATAATACATAACATGTTATAAATACGTGGTTATATCCAAATAGCGGCAGACTTGTACCTTGTACATACGCGGCGGGTTCAAAGTGCGCGCCGGCCCTTTGATCTGCCGCACGGATAGGGTTAGGTATATTAGGTATATGGAGCATATATACCTATCGCAAACAGCCCTTCTATTTCGGTGTACCGTCTTAGTATTTGTTTGAAGTATTCAGTATCCATGACATGCTTTATAGGATTAAAACGTTTGCTCGTATGAAATCCTTCCAATAGGTATTAGTCATGCCTAACTAAACCTAAATCATTTTTCGTTGATGGGTGGGTGTGTCATAATATGTATGGTTGTCCATAAAGGCTTCTTTTTTAACTATGTAGCTGTTAAACCTCGGTCTCGCGATCATAACGCACAACGCTGCGGTACGCGGCATGCGACGTCGGACACATTAAGGATCCCCTACACAGGCGCGTTATTATCGGTCGATAATATCGCAAGCGTTATTGCGATATCTGTTTTCAGTACATTTTGTATTAGGATGATCATGTAGTTACACACTGCTGCGATAATAACGACGCAATGGAAGTATATCGGTCGATAATATTGCAAGCGTTATTGCGATATCTGTTTTCAGTACATTTTGTATTAGGATGATCAAGTAGTTACACACTGCTGCGATAATAACGCCGCAATGGAAGTAGGACGCTGCGTCCGTCGTGCGATATTCTCGTAAGAAATATCGCACGATATAAACGCAACTGTGTGCAATGAATCAGGACGCATTATCGCAATAACGCTTGCGATATTATCGACCGATAATAACGCGCCTGTGTGGGGGAGCCTTTATCCTATGAAAAACGTCGATAGTCTCCCGTTCCGTCGTAGTTTGCGTGACGTTTTTCATGAGATTTGTGTCCAAGGCCGCAAGCCGCGTACCGCAGCGTTGTGCGTTATGATCGCAAGACCAAGGCTTTACGCGGGGCTTCTCCCGCATAAATTACGGTTTTTAATATTACACAATATCCCGTGACAATGAGTAACCCTTTAAAGATAGGCTTAGGAATACAATTCCGTCATACATGATAATTGCGTAACTTTAACCGATTAAGCAGCGTACGGAACAGAAGCTGTCCAAAAGGAACCATTTTTCATTGATGCTCCGCTCCTATTGGTCATAGCGTGATGTTATATAAGCCTTCCTCGATAAATGGACTATCAAACACAAAAAGATTTTTTCAATTCGGACCTGAGATAAGCGAGTTCAAGGAAACAAACTACAGTTTCATAATATCAATTACAGATTACAGATTAGTGCTTTGGGTATAAAAAATAATCGCTTTCTTTAATAGATTCTATGCCTTTTACAAGTGGTAGATTTCTGGAAAATTGCTCTATATACAGAGGTATAGGGTAAACGTAGAGGTAGGTATTGGGTTCGCACTCATACGGCTAACATATGTTACATGTTAGCTTAAGAGTGCGAATATTTATGATATACGGTTCGGTAAGAAAAACTAAAATAATTAGGGCTGCAATCATGAGAGTTTTACCTATCCTACCTATATTCTAGTTACCGAATATACACTTACCGAATTTACCGATTACCGACTGATTACAGCGCTAATAAAATCGCGATACAATACCTACCTATGTGGAAAGCGCCATCGAGAACAAAGCACCGGAAGTACAAGCAGATCTACAAGTACCTAACTACCTAAACCTTACACGTATACAATCGCAAACGGGCCGTCCGACCCCCAATCCGGCAAACCTCGCCAAACACACGCAAAATAGCAATTAAATCTGCCTTCATTACATAATATCACCCTTTCAGCCGTTAAAGATACGTTCCACCAAACAGGGTGCGGAAAGGACGCGTTTCTGTAAGCTTCCATAGAAGAAAAATTTACAAGAAACATGAAAACTCAGTTTCGTACGAAACAGAGTAACTAACTATTAAGTTACACAAAAAAATTGATTTCGGCATGTTTCATATCCGTATTTCGTCACTGGAAAATCAGGGTTATAAAAAATCTATCTATAAGTAGGTACATTAGTAATGTAATAAAAATGTTACTAATTCTAGGAAAAATGTCGACAGATTTAAAATTTAAATTACATTTTTACAACATGGCGTGTGATAATTGCGACTCACGAAACATAAATATGATACAGGTCGAAAACTCATCGATGTCTTTTCATTTTAACTGAAAACAGAGTTTTCCGTTAAAACGAAATTTTCCACAAACGCAAAGTTAACTTTTACAAAAACTCATCATTATTAGAGGCGGAATAGAATCTGTCCGGAATTCCCGATAATAAATTACGTACTTTAGGCACAAAACCGCATCAGTCTTACACTAACGACGGATCAATAACAAAGCTAATACCGCAGAAATACCTAAATTACTCATTTGAATAATCAAACAAATAAACAATGTACGGACGCACCGCGCGCGCGCGAACGGCCCGCAAAGGGTTGGCGGGCAATAACGCATGAAACAGGATTATAAAACATGAAAATGTTCGTTAAAGGGCGGTTTCGGCCCCTCGGCTACGCTGGGTGTAATTATAGCTATTAATTTGACGATACGAGGCCTTTACGAGGTAGATATTCCAGGTCCAAATCTTCACAGCACAGGTCACGAATAAAATAAATATACTCGTATAAGTAGGACCCTAAAAAAAATTACGTACTTTACAACTTAGTAGGCAATGGGATGTGCAACGATGCAGCCAAAGATATTATAGTGTAGTATCAACTCGGGAACCCCTAACAGTTTCTACGGAGAATCGCGGTGGAACGTTATATCAACAAACAAAGTAATGTTTACTTCAATTTAAGTTTTAACAGACTGTAAGTATTATGAGCTGAAAGCCTTAGTTAATATGTCCCTTCCTTGGCAGTCGAGTAGGTACCTACGGACTGCACTACATTAACATCGGAACGCTATATAAACAAACAAAGTAGGTAATGTTTACTTCAATTTAAGTTTTAACAGACTGTAAGTATTATGAGCTGAAAGCCTTAGTTAAATACTGACATTACGTCCATTCCTTGGCAGTCAAATTGGCAGTCGAGTACCTAAGGACTGCACTACATTAACATCCTAAGGCATGAGTTCTTACAAGATTTCATGCCTCATGCCTATTCTATGCCTTTACTCAGTAGCTTGCTGGTTAAACCGAAAACACGGTAACGCAATAAATCAGCATCTCTAGACATATGACATTTTGCGATACGTTTTTGATTTTCGATCGGAAGCGATGAAATAGCAATCTTGAAAAACGCGTGGAATATGGCTAGAATTTCAACAACTAAGAGATGACTTATCATAATTTTGACGCAACTGGTGCGATCGCTAACCATAGACAATTATGTTTTATTTCTGCCCAAGCTATAGAATGAGCGATAGGTATAACTAGAGCTGCATATTTCCATCGACGATACTACTATACTACTCTACCTAAAGCATCAGTTCAGCGTTTTTTGCTAGTACCTATATACGTATGACGTATGTCCCTGCTAACCAGGTCTCCACATGTGTAGTTGTACAGTGAGCATCGCGTATAATTACTACACTCGTAACACACACTGTTTGCGCGCCGCGCGCACCGGGGCGTCACTAACGCGGCCCCGCCCAGCGCTTTTTACCGCATTATTTTACCGCGTACCCTCATATCTACACCCGTGTCTACCGTGCCCGACTGATATCGCAGCGCTGCCGGATGTTTCTACGTCGTCGTTATGGAATATTAATTTTATAGTAGGTACCTACCTACTCTACAAACATACTAGCTCCAACATACTCACGTATTTTTCAACCGACTTGAAAAAGGAGGAGGTTCTCAATGGACTGTATGGTTTTTGGGGTTTCATACCAAAATGGTAAAAATGGAACCTCTATATTAAGACTTTCTCCGTCCGTCCGTCCGTCTGTCACACTCGATTATTTCAGTAATTATTAAAGCTATCGAGTTGAAATTTGGAATAGATTTAGGAAATACTGACCTAACGTGGTTGCAATCATAAATATTTGAAAATCGTTTTTATTTCTAATCAAAGGGGGGGGGGGGGAGGGTATCATAAGAAAGGGCGTTACTTGTATATTCTAAAACAGTTTTTTTTTATTTTAGTACTTGATAGTTTTTGTATTATTGGGCAAACTGGCAAAAAATACCTTTGCCCCCCCCTTATCTCCGAAGTTTATCGTTCGAAAAATCGAGTATAGGGTTAGGTTTGCGGTTTGCCATCATACCTACGTGTAAATTATACTCGTAAATTCATGTGATTCTGTGTGTGATTCTTTAAGTGATTCTTTTAACATTTTACTTCTTTAATAGTATGGAACCCTCGGTGCGCGAGTCAGATTCGCTCTTGGCCGGTTTTTTTATGTTTGTTACCTCATAACCTTTGACTAGGTGAACCGATTTTGTTGATTCTTTTTTTATTAGAAAGCTGACGCTTCCCGTGTGGTCTCATATCAATTTAGTCCAGTTCTGATAATGGTATCCATCACAAAACCATATAATATTATGAGAGTTGAAGTCGGTTTTTTGTTAATAAATTAACATATATAATTAAAACTTAACTGGCTAGTGATTGACTGATATCAGACCAGCGCTTCTAGCCATATTATGGCATTTAAAAAAAATATAAAAATAAATCGAAATTCAAAAATATATGAAAATGATCGCTAAATGGCTATATGGAACATAATTATGTGGCTCGAGCTGCCGATAGAAAGCGATGATACATCCGCAGGTTTTTGACGACTGTTTGGCACAGTAGCGTGCGCTCGGATTTGAGTAAGACGTTGAGAGTTCGATTCCACGGTCCACTTTAGAACTTTATGATTTCTAAATTGGCTCAGGTATGTATGGTCTGATGGGAGCCTTCAGCCGAGGCAATCAAATGCATCTTTGCTGGTAAGATGGTAACTAGGCACAGCCAAAGCCAGATCTGCCTCTAAATTGTGTAAGAAAAACGTATTCCTCGTAATCGTAAACAAATTTTGCCCGCTGTCTGGTTTGCTGATTTACGTCAGCCAATCGTAGGGCAGAATTTGCTAACGATTACCATAATGATGAATTTGTTTTTCTTACGCTGTCAGACCCCAGACCTGAGCAAAATTAGAAATCGAAAAGTGGCCGGTAGCAAGAATCGAACCTGCGACGGTGCGACCTCCCACTCGCGCTCGCGCTACTGCGCTAGGGAGGTCGTCAAAAAATTTAAATGGGGTACCTACATACCAAACTAAAAGAACTTATAATAATTAGCTTCTTTAATAATTTGCATGAAAATTCTCATGCAAATTTTTGTTATCAAACTCCTCTGAAACGGCTGAACCGATTGTTATGAAATTTTCTGTGTATGATCGGTAGGTCTGAGAGCAGGTTGTTATATTTTTTTAATTTCCCTAATGGCAAAACAATGTTTGCCGGGTCAGCTAGTATCTAGATAAAATAAACCTTCATACGCTTTTATCACGAAGCCATGAAAATTCATTGAAATATAACATCCGCATATTAAAAATGCTGACCTCGTCGCTACCCGGGTAGGGGTATCCGTTAGTACCTACGCTACAACGCGATCGCGCCCGCGTTCGAGCGCCGCTTTTCCCGCGCTTTCCCCAAAATGGCCGACGCGTGACTGAACTTTTAATGTCTTCCGTTGTTATTCATAATCCTTTAGCTTTGATTTTTATGAATGGTTCCATTACAAGACAGTAAAAAATGTTAAGCAATATATGTTTTGATACTCAATATGTCGACCAGCATAAATACATATTTCGATGTGACTACTTAGTTAATTGTTAGTACATAATAATTGCGGTAGCCTCAGAATCCTAGAATGCATAACCTCCATAATATACATAAAGCGATGTCGTTTTAACCCATTGACTTACTATCTAAGTCAATGGGTCCACACCCCGGGTGTAATACAAAATTCACGAAAAAAGTGTCCCGAGAAAACCTACCTATGTATAAACGAGGGTATGTGTATTTTTATAAACAAACTAAAACATTGTAATTTATGTCTTAAACCACTATTAAACAGCCTAATTTTACTACACTACATATACAGTATGTAGTGTGATTGTCTACCTTTTCGCGTTTTTTATCTCTTTCGGTTCGTACACTTTTTAACGCTGGCCCGTCATCCTTAGTATTTATTATATATATATTTATGTTTTAACCACAGAAATAGGAAGTTTTAACCCAATTTTATATGGTTCAGCATTTTGTCTTATCTAGCCTCGAGAATGCGCTGGCTGTTACGCTATATAGATTGGTACAAGTTTCTTACATCAAGCAATTATGGAAAACTCTCACAGTCATTTGCTAAAGCTGTTTTCCTTCGCCTTTACTCATGCTTGTATTCAAGATATATCAAGTTGCCTAAAACGCAAAAAACCCCAAAAAGTTTTTTTTTATAATTAATAGGCTTGCGCTTGACTACAATCATATCTGATGGACAGCAATGTAAGGTCTCGGTTGGAGCACGCTTGCCTAAAAAATGCCTAAAGATTGTACATACTTGGTTGGGAAAACGGAAGCTGCAAGGGTGATCCACACCTTAGCGGTTCGTATCAGAAACGTGAAAGAAAAACATTTCGTTCAAGTACGCTGGACATCAACCACATAAGGACATGCCATTTCTCTCGGAGTCTTGCGTTTCTGATGGTAGAAAGGTGAAGGAGGTACTAGGTTGTGGAATTCCTGAGCAATATAAGTCGAGGCAAGCCATGGATAGGTGATCTTGGCCCTGCGAATATAAATGCATGAGATTGAACCACTAGAGTAAATGCCACTGCTGATACGTAAGGAAGCAGGCATAGACCATATAGAATAGGTTCTTAATTCGTTTTCATTACTAAAGAATTGAATGTAGAACGTCAAATTTTTCACTCTGTAATCAGCAGAACTTTTCAAAAGTTGGTACTTCTAAGTATCTGTGGATAATATCTTGATGTTCTCCATTAATATATGGATCTATCTATCGGATGTCGTAACGGGAACAAAACATAACTCCCTACATCCCGAAGGGAAGACTCGGGGGAATCGATGAATGAAATAGACGTAGATACCTCCGCAACTACCTACGCGAAGATATTTTTCGATAAGGCAACACCATAATAGTCTATTACTTTGTAGCTATATTTCTTGCTTTAGCAGGAAATTAGGAAAAGTTAAAAATAGAAAATACCTACCTACACAATCAACTGATCACCTTTGTTCTTTGTTTCAGTTTCGGTCCCTTACCTCCCCGATATTTTAATTTACCTATCTGTATCGTTAACTTGTTACTTCGTCTAACCGGTCATGATATATGGAGAAAAAAACGTAGAAAACGGATAAACGGACACTCACGGTACTTAATAGGCCTTGCCCACAAGTTCAAAGTCGCTCAGCGTGCTATGAAGAGGGCTATGTAGATATGGTGTTTCTCTGAGGGATAGATATCAATGATGATGTAGCGGGATAGACTCCACAATGAGGATATCCATAAAAGAAACAAATTATAGATATTTTAGTCCACGAAGGTGCGCCCCACTCTGTCAAACTCCGTACGAATCGAAAG
This sequence comes from Coenonympha arcania, assembly GCA_036785405.1. Taxonomy (NCBI): domain Eukaryota; kingdom Metazoa; phylum Arthropoda; class Insecta; order Lepidoptera; family Nymphalidae; genus Coenonympha; species Coenonympha arcania. Next base: position 5,187,335 of record JAWDAA010000030.1, on the reverse strand, counting down.
AAACTTAAGCGATTTTGACGGAGTGGGCTGTAACGTCGTGGATTAAAATATCTGTACCGATATAGTCCAACGGATTAATACGCTGAAGTGGCAGCCATATCTGCCATATCCATGGGCGGGCCATATCTATCGCAGAACTGACGGCCGTTGGGTCAGATTGGGTCACAGACGTGTTCTAGACAACGTATAAAAGACGGCCCGAACGCCTGCAGAACCGACGACTGTGGACAGCGTGTGGTGGCGCAGAGCCCTCTCGGAAAGCCTATGTCCAGCAGTGGACGTCCATAGGTTGATTAAGTTAAGTCGCCAGTAAAGCTACAAAAAGAACCAGACCGTTATTTTGTGTTGTATGAAAAACTGTTATCAGCTGAGCCCGATTCGAAATTAACTCACCTCTTTACTCCTAATCTCCTAAGTAATAATAATTAGCAATTGAATTTTCAAAAATCTTACGTCACTGCCAGGTATATCAAGTGGCTTGAGCTGAATGAGTCAGTCAGGTAGTCTGACACCTTTTCCTTTTAAAATATATACAAATTATACAATCAAACAGTATTAAGTACTAACCGATGCATGAGCGGTAGACGGAAATAGTCATTATTTACCCTGTTAAAAATAAATTGTTCCTGCGGGATTTGTGAAAGAAAAACATAAATTCACAGGACAACCGCGGGCAACGGCTAGTATTTAACAACTCGCGAAGAAAAAAAATATTTTTCACAAATGCCATCGCGCGTGTATTTTCCACCCCGCCCCGACTAATTTTGAGTGCCGTCAAATGTAGACACATCTATTATCTGATACGGATCTCAGTACATGCCTTCATGAAACATTAATGTTTTCCCGGAGCGTCTGACAGATGGGCTCCTGATACACCGGATGCCGTTTTGCCACCACCATACTGAGTGTCGAGCGAAAAAGGGTCTTATACCGTGGGGATAACGGTGTGATAATTTTTGTGACTAGTGTTTAGGAGATGAGGGTTTTGTTTGGAGGTGTCATTTTCGGTCGCGATGAGAAATGGGTGGGATTGTAATTAAGAAATGAATCTATGTCCGCGTGTAACGTTGTCTGTGCCAATTTTTTTTTGAAGTGAAGTCTGTTTTAGGCGCTTTGGTCATTTTTACGTGGAAAAAAAACATTGAAATCGCGACACTGTTACTGTTAACGGTAAACCGCACCTCCGTCGGCTAATTCTCTCTGTTCATCTTTTTAATAAATAAAATTTTCGTACTCAAATTGTAACAAAAGTCCTCCGAAACCGTTTGACCTATTTATTTTGTGTATAATTATTTTTCATACCCCAAAGTGAGAAAATATAAACTATATGGCAAATCAACGTTTTCCGGGTCATAAAATACTCATTTCTATTTTTCAACTAAAAACCAGAGATACGGAAATTCATAGAGTTCTACAGCTACTTCCTGATAAGTGTCCGGGAAAAACTCAGGCTAGTTATTATTCCTTTTACGTCACAGTTCTCGAGGATAAAGTAAACTCTTCAGTCGTTGAGAAATGACAGCTCTGTAGAGCCACTAGACGCCGACGCTACTACGGAAACTCTACGCTCCCAAGAAAATAGGAATTATAGGAAAAATATTGTTTTTATTCTACTCACAAGAAATATTTAAAAAAATGTTCCTTATTAGAAAATTGTAGTGAAATAGCAACATGTTGATAGTTTATTAATTTTATTATGTAGGTAGAATTAAATAAAAAATTGGAAATGGTGGAAACCTGCAAATACCTAAGATTAACCTCTTTGTTTAGTTTCTATAAAACTATTTTAAAAAAACATATTTATTGTAAACAACAAATAAACATATGTATCGTATGTTGCTGCTTGTACGTAAACAAGGCGTAGATATAATTTACTTTAATCTGTACCTTGACGCTACAAAAATTGTGTCGCAAATTGAAAACTGATTAAGGACAAAACTGTCCCTTAAAAACGAACTCTCAAAACCATTATTGGGCATACATTTTTAAGCGATAACGCTATCGTAGGCAGGGTTACGTGGTAGGCCGGGCCGTTATCGTCTCCTTCCGCATGAACGCCCGCAACGCTCCCGCGCCGCCCGCGCCCTCGCCCTGAGCGCCCCCACCCTCCGACGACGCAGCTTGACACTTGAATTAAATTTATTCACAAGAGATAGTTTACTTGACATGTTGACTAACCTACTATCACAACGACTATCTTACGAGCAAACTATGCGTAGGAATTTATACCTAGAAAGCTAAAATAAAAACCGCCGCGAACTTCATAATCGTCGCCTTTCTTCGCGTTGCTTGTTGGAAAATTACTCATGACATAACTTGAGCAAAACTGGAGCGGATTTAAGAATTAAAAATTTGTTAAAAGTGTGATGTGGGTCTGTTACGAGTTGTTGGATTTTCAACTCAAATCTTGGTTCAGACACACAAGAATGCAGGAAAAGCCGAAAACATCCAACGATATCGAATTCTTAGCATTATTGTATCTTGTAATTAGCCTAGCCCTCCACTGTAGTTACAGACTACAAAGTACCAAAATTACATTATACAAACACATATAGTGCCATTGTTATGATTAAAATTTGCAAAATAATGATTTCTAAAAATAAGAAAACACGCAAGAAAAATTAAATAAAGTAAGCATCGCGAGTGTTCGCGCGCAGTATATTTCCCGTCTGCATCTCGCGAGTCCTCGGCGGATTACGTAAGCCAACACGCCGCAAAATAACTCGCTAAAAGTTAAAAATACCTAACTTTATTACCTAAGTACTTACATTATGTACCTAACGTACGTACCTGTCTTAAGGGGATTTATTGAATTTATTTTTGTCTTTCTCACTCTCACGGAGCTTTGGTAGGTGCGATATGCAGCGTCGCGGAAGAATATAACAGAAAAACGACCTTTTACATAATTACTCAAAAACTAAGCTGGTTATCAAAAATCTGTTTCTTAGCGTTTTTGGATGTTATTATTACCGACACTTTAAAACAAAAGTTACAATTACATCCAATGTAGTGTCCGATAAAAACTCGAAAAACTGAGATTTTGGAGCAACTTTTGGGAGAACTTTCTATCGAGAAAATTTTATCCTATCGTGTTTCTGCTTCTAAGCGATGTTAGATTAAAGACCATACATGACGTGTAAATTTGAAAGTAATTGTCTTTATAGTTTTTGCAAAAAACTTCATTCAAAATCGCTTAAATACGGCTTCTACACCGTTAAATATGAAAAGAATGATAATCAACCCATCCAAAATACTCGTAGACGATTCGTAACCACATTACCGTAGCGTCTACGCCATCAGGCCTACGTAGCTCGTAGCTCTGTTTTGTAGATGCCTATAACGGCTAAGTTTTGACGACCTCCCTTGCGCAGTGGACCGCGCACAGATTCGAGTGAGAGGTCGTGGATTCGATTCCCACCACGAGCCTCTTTAGCATTTTATAATTTCTAAATTAGCTCAGGTCTGGTCTAGTCTCGGCTATAGCTAGTTGGCACCTTAGGTAACGTCTTTGCTGGTAAGAAACCAGCAAAGACGTTCCGCCAAGCGATGTAGCGTTCTGGTGCGATACTGTCTCAAAACCGTCAAGGGTACTTAACCCTGCCAAGTTACGTGCTAACTTGAAAGGGTACCTAAGGGTATCCTAATTGTAGATGGTGGGAAAGACAGTGCCTGGGAGGATATTCGAGACCTTTGCAATGCGAATCAGGAACGAGGAATCAAACCGCTTCGTACGTGTCTTTGTTACTTACCTACGTCAACTATGTAGGAGTTTATAATGCCTTGCATTTTTATGCTAAAAAAGTGACAGGGAAACCAAATTAAATGGTTCTAAGAGCACACTCTCCGTAATATATCCTATGTGGTATTCTTACCGACAGACATGCAACCTTATATTTAGCAGGAATGACTAAAATACTTCACGAAGCTAACAAAGCAAAGCTACGATTCAAATCGCAACTCAAATAAATCCTACGTATTTGAGTGCCTACACTTCTTCACTCCGGCCTTATCGACACTGTTTTGAGAATTAATTATTACTTTGTTCGCGCCGCCGCCGCCAAGTTTCCCCGAGCCGCAACTGTTGCAAATTCTTAGACATTACAAAGTAGATAAACCCGCTACGCCACCAAATTGGATTATAGATTTCTGTACTCTAAAATGTAAGATTAATATTTGAGTGAATAGATTAATTTTCTAAAGAATGCGTTGCCAATGGTACCTGGTGGGAATTGTAATTAATTATAAGTATTTTCGTGGACTTTTCTCTGTTACCTACATAGTAACAGCCTTAGATATGTTTATAATTACCTTTGACGTTTTGAGCTGGTACCCCATAGACAAAAAAAGAAGACCCGGCCGGCCACAAATGCGCTGGAGTGATGACATCACGAAGGTGGCAGGCAAAGCATGGAACAGAGTCGCTCAAAACAGAGACAACTGGTCAAGATTAGAGGAGGCTTTCACCGCAGACAGCTGTGGCCCTTCTGCTTCTAAATTATAATGTAAACTTTAAAAGTATGTGCAAAAAGAAAATCTAGAAAAAGTTACATAGATTAATAATACTAAATATTAGGATTTGAATGTTAAACTAACACACCTGCTTGTAACCTGTATAACTAACTCAGTTTATGTAAACCAAATGCAGAAGGAAAATAAAGCTATTTTTATTTTTATTTTTATTTATTTTTATTTGACGTTTTGAAGTACAGGCTAATCCTCTATCTATCACTATGTTTGAGTAACGTTGTCCCACCTCCTGTGGCCAGGTGAAGAGCAGCTGGAGGGTCTGGAGGGCCTGCACTCGGACGAGACGGGGTCCGGAGACAACTCCAACGCGGGCTCCAGCGGCGCCGACGAGGACGCAGCCAGGATGCGGCTCAAGCGGAAGCTGCAGCGGAACCGCACCAGCTTCACTAACGACCAGATCGACAGCCTCGAGAGAGGTACGAAACATTTCCATGATTCTTTATGAATAGACATCGGATTGTATGCGGGACGCCGCCAGGATGCGGCTCAAGCGGAAGCTGCAGCGGTACCGCACCAGCTTCACCAACGACCAGATCGACAGCCTCGAGAGAGGTACGAAACATTTCCATGATTCCTTATGACTAGACATCGGATTATAGGCAGGACGCCGCCAGGATGCGGCTCAAGCGGAATCTGCAGCGGAACCGCACCAGCTTCATCAACGACCAGATCGACAGCCTCGAGAGAGGTACGAAACATTTCCATGATTCCTTATGACTAGACATCGGATTATAGGCAGGACGCCGCCAGGATGCGGCTCAAGCGGAATCTGCAGCGGAACCGCACCAGCTTCATCAACGACCAGATCGACAGCCTCGAGAGAGGTACGAAACATTTCCATGATTCCTTATGACTAGACATCGGATTATAGGCAGGACGCCGCCAGGATGCGGCTCAAGCGGAAGCTGCAGCGGAACCGCACCAGCTTCACTAACGACCAGATCGACAGCCTCGAGAGAGGTACGAAACATTTCCATGATTCTTTATGAATAGACATCGGATTGTATGCAGGACGCCGCCAGGATGCGGCTCAAGCGGAAGCTGCAGCGGAACCGCACCAGCTTCACCAACGACCAGATCGACAGCCTCGAGAGAGGTACGAAACATTTCCATGATTCTTTATGAATAGACATCGGATTGTATGCAGGACGCCGCCAGGATGCGGCTCAAGCGGAAGCTGCAGCGGAACCGCACCAGCTTCACCAACGACCAGATCGACAGCCTCGAGAGAGGTACGAAACATTTCCATAATTCCTTATGACTAGACATCGGATTATAGGCAGGACGCCGCCAGGATGCGGCTCAAGCGGAAGCTGCAGCGGAACCGCACCAGTTTCACCAACGACCGCTTGACAGCCTCGAGAGAGGTACGAAACATTTCCATGATTCTTTATGACTAGACATCGGATTATAGGCAAACGCCGCCAGGATGCGGCTCAAGCGGAAGCTGCAGCGGAACCGCACCAACTTCACCAACGACCAGATCGACAGCCTCGAGAGAGGTACGAAACTGCTCCATAATTCCTTATGACTAGACATCGGATTATATGCAGGACGCCGCCAGGATGCGGCTCAAGCGGAAGCTGCAGCGGAACTGCACCAGCTTCACCAACGACCAGATCGACAGCCTCGAGAGAGGTACGAAACTGTTCCATAATTCCTTATGACTAGACATCGGATTATATGCAGGACGCCGCCAGGATGCGGCTCAAGCGGAAGCTGCAGCGGAACCGCACCAGCTTCACCAACGACAACTTGACAGCCTCGAGAGAGGTACGAAACATTTCCATAATTCCTTATGACTAGACATCGGATTATATGCAGGACGCCGCCAGGATGCGGCTCAAGCGGAAGCTGCAGCGGAACCGCACCAGCTTCACCAACGACAACTTGACAGCCTCGAGAGAGGTACGAAACATTTCCATAATTCCTTATGACTAGACATCGGATTATATGCAGGACGCCGCCAGGATGCGGCTCAAGTGGAAGCTGCAGCGGAACCGCACCAGCTTCACCAACGACCAGATCGACAGCCTCGAGAGAGGTACGAAACTGTTCCATAATTCCTTATGACTAGACATCGGATTATAGGCAGGACGCCGCCAGGATGCGGCTCAAGCGGAAGCTGCAGCGGAACCGCACCAGCTTCACCAACGACCAGATTGATAGCCTCGAGAGAGGTACGAAACTTTTCCATAAACATAAACCGACAAGATAACGACCAACCCGGACAACCTGGGTGCCTTTTGTTCGACTTGACAACGTCTTATAAATCGATGGAGCCGGCTGCACGCACAAAAAAACATGACTCAAGTGCCGTTACCTCGTTGCCGTTACCTCGCTGCCGTTACCTACCTAGCTCTGAGGCGTTCCATGCAAGGCTTGAAGTGCAAGCGAGAGTTGTCACGTTCAACTATCGTCAGTAAACCGACTTTACAGACAACCAATTTTTTTGTTCGGGTTACAAACCTGGTTACAATCTAAGGCCCGGTTCACACCGAAGCGGAGCGGAGCTGTGTTTGAGTCAGATATTGTCATTTCGACATCTCCTCTCCCCTCAGTTTCGGAGATGTCAAAATGTCGAAATCTGATTGGTTACTTGAGTATCTGATTGGTTACTTTGGTGGAAACAGGGCCTTACAGTGGTAACTTACAGGGCTTATGACTTATTTGAATATCGAGACTGCAACCCACTCGAAGTAACCACAACATGCGTTACAGATTATTGAAGTTTACAGTAGGTACCAATGAATATGGATATAAATATAAACCTGCAGTTTACAGAAAATAGCTACAGAAGTACAGAATACATCGCACTATTTCTGTGAAAATAATTAGAGAACATAACCTTTAAGCAAAGGTGCCTTTTCAACGGACTACAAAAAAGGAGGAGGTTCTCAATTCGACCGTATTTTTTTTTAATGTTTGTTACGTCATAACTTTTGACTGGGTGAATCAATTTTGACGATCCTTTTTAGGGTTCCGTAGCCGAATGGCAAAAAACGGAACCCTTATAAATTCGTCATGTCTGTCTGTCCGTCTGTCCGTCTGTCCGTCCGTATGTCACAGCCACTTTTTTCCGAAACTATAAGAGCTATACTGTTGAAACTTGGAAGTAAATGTATTCTGTGAACCGCATTAAGGTTTTCACACAAAATTTTAAAAAAAGTAATAAATTTTGGGGGTGCCCCATACTTAGAACTGAAACTCAAAAAATTTTTTTTCATCAAACCCATATGTGTGGGGTATCTATGGATAGGTCTTCAAAAATGATACTAAGGTTTCTAATATCATTTTTTTCTAAAATGAATAGCTTGCGCGAGAGACACTTCCAAAGTGGTAAAATGTGTGCCCCCCCCCTGTAACTTCTAAAATAAGAGTATGATAAAACTAAAAAAAATATATGATGTACATTACCATGCAAACTTCCACCGAAAATTGGTTTGAACGAGATCTAATAAGTAGTTTTTTGATATTTACAATAAAACCTCTAAAAACAAAGTTAGTTTTGCGGTTCGATAAGAAAAGTGGTTTTTATGGTTTTATTCCTCCGGTTGAAGTACGGAACCCTCAGTGCGCGAGTCCGACTCGCACTTGACAGGTTATTTTATTAGAAAGCTGACGCTTCCCGTGTGGTCTCTTTTCAATTTAGTCCAGTTCTGAAAATGGTATCCATGAGAGAACCTTAATATGTCTTAAATTTTTAATTGGAAAGGATGTATTCAACAGTAGTTTGGTGAGAGTTGAATATACATAATAATAAATTAAATTAGGTCCTTTGTTGGTTACAGAATTCGAGCGGACTCATTACCCCGACGTATTCGCCAGGGAGCGGCTGGCCGCTAAAATAGGCCTCCCCGAAGCCAGGATACAGGTAACATGAATTATTATTTGTTTCTTACTAGCTATCACACTAATAACTCAATTTATTTTACTTACATAGGCATATCTACCTATCGCTTAGATAGATACATAACAATCACAGATCAGGGAAAGAGCAACAATCAATGCTTAATTTGTTTACTATAAATTAAACTAACTAGATGGTCTACAAAATTTGAAGTGACTTCACGCCTAATAAAATAATCTTGTTTTAATTGTTCCCACATCCAGGGCATCTGGAAGAGATCCTCATTTGTAGCGATAAGATGTCCTTGTGCAATGTGCATGTCCTCTCTATGTTTGTTTTTTTATGTGTCTTTATATATATATGCACAGAATAAATAAATAAAATAAATAAATAAAATAGTAATCCTTACCTAGGTCGATATTTTTTTATATCAAATCTGCATTTTGGTATTTTTGTACTTACCAAGCTGTTCAACTCTATCGACGACCTCCCTGGCGCAGTAGCGCGCGTTCGGATTCGAGTGGGAGGTCGCGGGTTCGATTCCCGCTACGGGCACTTTGGAATTTTATAATTTCTAAATTGGCTCAGGTCTGGTCTGGTGGGAGGCTTCGGCCGTGGCTAGTTACCACCCTACCAGCAAAGACGCACCGCCAAGCGATTTAGCGTTCCGGTGCGATGCTTGTAGAAACCGCGTTGGGGTATATTAACTTACCCTTCCAAGTTAGTACGATAACATCTTAGGCTGCACCAACACTTGCCATCAGGTGAGGTCGCAGTTAAGTTCTACCTTGTATAGAAAAAAAAAATGTATTTTGACCTAAAGATCTATAATTAGGGATGGACCGAACATCGTTTAACCGAATTTCGGCAGGTTGACTCCAATGGCGGCATTGCCGAACTATCTTCTTATTCGGTTCTTACCATGTCCATATTCGTCCCATCACTACTATCTATAGGTACTTTATACTATACGATACCTATAAGTGTTCAGTAGTATAATGCAATGACGCTAAAAGCGTGCGCGTCGTGTTAACCTGACCCGACCTTAAGGTGTGGTTCTCGAATCGGCGCGCGAAGTGGCGGCGCGAGGAGAAGATCCGCAGCCAGCGACGCAGCCCCGACTGCTTCGGGAGCACGCAGCCCGCGCACGCGCACGCCGTGCACGCGCACGCCGCGCACGCGCACGGCCACGCGCACGCACCGCCCGCACTACCCGCGCCGCCGCCGCCGCCGCAGCACACGCAACACGCCCCCTACCAGCCGCCGCTCAATGTCGACACGTACAGGTACCTACCTACGTATACTTCATCTGTATTCTGTAGCCTATAGTACTAAGTACAGTAGGGTTAGTACAAGTTTATCAATGAGTTGACTTCCTTAAAAAAAAATTGGTTAAATGACGCCAGCTAATTGGTTAATGACGTTATCACGTAAATCTATAGAGATTTACGTGATAACGTCATAATTCGCCTCTCTATCGTTTGTTTTATCGTGCCTCGCTATCGCTTGTTGCGCGCTCTCGCTTGCACGCACAGGCTCAGGTTACGCGGAACGTTACGCGGAACGTTACTATTTTGTGCGTTGCTGGTGTTCATCAATTTATTAAACGTTATCACGTCAAAAACTGAACGAATCTCTCTTCTTTTCTTCTTTCGTTCTTGGGGCTTTTCCGCGATTGGGCGATTATTTCGTCCGTTGCGCGTGGAGTCGCCGATGCGGATCCTCTTCGGATCACTCCAGCCAGCCGAGCGCACTCCAGAATCCAAAGAGGCCTCTCAGGTCGCACAGGATATTTTGGAGAGTTGCTGAGGATCCCAAGTAGGTCTCGCGTTGGTGCGACATTCCAGTGCATCTTAGTAGTATATATAGTGTCGGTGTTTCATCCTCCTCCATGCAGACGGCACGCTTTCTCCATACGAAGGCCGAATGACAGTTTACAGGGGGACGGAGCAGCCGCGTTCACACACTGATTTACTTAAATTTCGGGGAAATTATTACTTTCACGATTGTTAGAAGGCCTAAGAATAAAACTGTCAATCAAAGTTGTTGTAGTTTTTATGTAATTTTTTGTGTGCAAGAATTTATAGTACATTGTTACCCTAGGGATGAAAGTAACTTATTTAGTCCCGAGACGGGGTTTGGCGCCCGAGCGTAGCGAGGGGGCCTATAGTTCGAGGGACTAAATAAGTCTTTATCCCGAGGTAAACAGTGTGCTTTTCATTACGAATATAAGGAAAGTCAAAATAAAAATAGAAATTAGCTAAAGAAAATTGAATAATTGTGTCAATAAAAATCACTGTTAAACAGAAGCCTAAACAAAACTCTACAACTCGAAAAACAAATGAAGATCGGATTGCCGCTTGCCACTTTCCCGCCTTTTTTTTTCTTTGGCCTAGCCGGCGGGCTATGCATTTAGCTTTTTAATAGTCAAGTATTGTCTATGATTGTCTATGAATCAGTTGTCTTTACTTTATGAATAAAGTCTATCTTTCTTCTTGTCTATGGATGCACTCGGGTATGTCGGGTTTCATTTGAACTCCAATAAAAATGTGACAACTAGTTATTTTTAATTATTTGACAGCTGTCAGTTGAAAACGATTCTCCCTAGGGCTGCAAAGTATTACTTTCAACCCGCTTCTCAGGCAACTTCAGACCTACTTTCCGTGTATGAGTGATGAAAAATAACTTGTGCCGTTTTACGGACAATTTTCAAAGTATGACAAAATTACATGCTTTTTGGGTTTTTTTTTGAAACAGGGTTTGAGAAATTTTTTTTTTTTGTCAATACCGATTGTTCATAAAACCCTAATTTTCCGTTACATATTTTTTCTGTAAGGATTCGATGATCGGTTCTTTAAACAAAATGCCTTAAACATCGTAAAAAAGAGCCAGTTTGCCAACTCTTAAAGCCTTAAGCCAGCGCCCAGCGAATAATCTAGCTGGCTGTAGATATATTATGGAGAAATCTGTTCCGTTTATTCGAACTGAGTCGAGTCGTTTGTACAAAAATCTATACTAACCCTACTTAATAACTTTCATAGAGAGGTACCTACTACAGGTACTAGAGATACCTAGACTTTTTATCCTAATCTAGTGGCAAAGTTTTATACCTACAACACAAAGGCCGGCTTGACAACAAAGTATATAAGTATCAAGCTTGCGTTCTACTTTAGATTTTAAAACTGATCGACTTAAATCATCCTGTTCAAGGCCAGTTCATAGTGTACAGATGTTACACATCATAGGTAATGCGCCTATCGTAAAGCGAGGTTTAGATTACCAACAGAACTTGAAAAAGTTGAGGGTGCCAATCCACCGGAGCGGAGCGAGGCAGTGCAGCGGAGAAACGGAGAAATATTAACATATTGCACAAAGTCTCCGCTCCTCTGATTTTGTGCAATCCCATTGGTAATATTTCTTAATTTCTCCACTCCGCTGCCTCGCTCCACTCCGGTGGATGGCAGCCAGGTTCGTGGTTCACCTCGCGGCGTTGTTCGCAGCCCCCTGACGCCGATGGGCTACGCGGGCGGCATGGTGGGCGACACGGCGTGCGAGGGCGGCGAGGAGCTCTGCAAGGGCGGCTTCCTGGGCTACCCGCGCTACGAGCTGCCCTACCGCCAGCCGCACCCCTACGCCAACCACGGCTACCAGCACGAGCCCGCGTCTCCTCCGCCAGGTATACCTACGTTTACCTCTTCCTGGGCTACCCGCGCTACGAGCTGCCCTACCGCCAGCCGCACCCCTACGCCAACCACGGCTACCAGCACGAGCCCGCGTCTCCTCCGCCAGGTATACCTACGTTTACCTCTTCCTGGGCTACCCGCGCTACGAGCTGCCCTACCGCCAGACGCACCCCTACGCCAACCACGGCTACCAGCACGAGCCCGCGTCTCCTCCGCCAGGTATACCTACGTTTACCTCTTCCTGGGCTACCCGCGCTACGAGCTGCCCTACCGCCCGCCGCACCCCTACGCCAACCACGGCTACCAGCACGAGCCCGCGTCTCCTCCGCCAGGTATACCTACGTTTACCTCTTCCTGGGCTACCCGCGCTACGAGCTGCCCTACCGCCAGCCGCACCCCTACGCCAACCACGGCTACCAGCACGAGCCCGCGTCTCCTCCGCCAGGTATACCTCTTCCTCATAGTTGCCGAGTAGTACTTCTTAATTCAAAAAGTGAGCCCGAAAACACGAAAATGTACGTCACATCCACGGTCAGCCCTCTATTTTACTGCACTCCTCGTGTTTTTTGCCACAGATTCAGAAATAATTTATTTAATTGATTAAGTATTAAGTATCTTTTAAATTACAGGTAACGAATATAATAATGCCACTTTGTAAGAGAATGAGGAGAATATAGACATAAGCTTTCTATTTAAAAAAAATTATGAACCTTTACTACTAACTAAAACTTTCACGAACTTTTCCTTTATAATATAGACAAGAGGGATTAAGGAAGCTGGTTTACCACTCTAACACTTTTACAGTGCAGTTCAGTAAGGTACCTACTCAGCACGTCATATACTTATTCAGTTATCGTTTTATAATAATCTGTCTACAACTTGATATAATAATCGTTTTTTCTTGCACTTCCAGAACTCGGCGGTCTGCTGGGAGCAGGAGTGTCGGTCCCGCTAGCGGTGCCCGGGCAGGACTCGCAGCAGTACTGGTCGCGCCTGCAGTGACCCTGGTGGCACTAGGCGCCGCACCACACACCGAACCCCCTCAACCCCCGCAACTGTAGCCGTAATTAGGACGTATCTGTCCCATTTATAAGATTGCCTTTTGCACGCTTGTGGAAGAGAATAGAAAAAACGGGCAAACGGGGTGAACTCACAGATGAAGGGTTATGTAACAATTATCTTCGTATCAGTCCTTTATATGCGAGTCCTTCAAATATTAATTTTATTGTTTTTCTGAGGTTTTTTTAGTAGGTTTTTGTTGTTATAGCGGCAATAGTCTAATACATCATCTGTGAAAATTTCAACTGTCGATCACGGTCCAAGAGATGATTTATAAAATGGAAAATTCTTTCCAAAAAACCAACTTCAAATGCCACTACAAAGAGTGAAATAATTTTTAATGTACACCAATTCGAAGTCGGGCAATGTTTTGTTCAATCATTAATAGTCCTTCGTATTATTAAACTTAATGTGCAAAGAAACGACAAAATTATCGTCAATACGGAGGACTATTAGTGAATGAACGAAACATTGCCCGACTTCGAATTGGTGTACATTAAAAATTATTTCACTCTTTGTAGTGGCATTTGAAGTTGGTTTTTTGGAAAGAATTTTCCATTTTATTTTTTACTTTTTAGTGGAAAACAAGTAATGCGCAAGGTATTGGAAAAAATGCCCAAATCGCTGGAAGTATGCTTCTAAAATCTGAAGAGTTCCCTCAATTTCTCCAAGATCCCATCATCAGATTCTGACTTGATGAATACAGTCATTACTTGATGACTGCTAGGAAATGCAATAGTAACTATAAAAAATACCTAAATCGCTTCAAGTATACTAGCAAAATTTGAAGAGTTCCCTCGATTTTACCAAGATCCCATCATCAGATCCCGACCTGATGACCATAATACAACCTGGAAAAAATTACTCTTTTAAACAATACCCAAATTACTTCAAGTGTGCTAATAAAATTTGAAGAGTTCCCTCGATTTCTCCAGGATCCCATCATCAGATCCTGACTTGGTGACAATGGGACCATCTGTGAACTATACCCTTTCAAACAAAAAAAGAATTTTCTAAATTGGTCCACGCATCTTCGAGTAATCGGGGAACATACATAAAAAAAAATAAAAAAAAAAAAAAAAAAAAAAAAGATTCCGACGAATTGAGAACCTCCTCCTTTTTTTTGAAGTCGGTTAAAAAGAGATACCTACAGTTTTGTGACGGACGGACAGATGGACGACGGAGTTTTAGTAATAAGGTCCCGTTTCATATGTTCCAATTCTCAATAAATATGAGAATGACATTTGTCTGCACGGAAGTCACGTTCAATTTTACGATGAGATGTCATTCGTTCTCATACTTACATTTGTTTGAATTTCGTTTCATAAACTTACCGAAAGCAATCTTACATATGGAATGGATGTGCCATATGGCTACAGCTGCGACCTCTAAGTCCTGGTTTTCAAAAAGCCCACAAATAATGGTGATAATTCTATTATACGAAAAGGTAGAGTATCTAAATTTAGTCCGTCTAAAACTAGTAGGTAGGTACTGTCCACAGTGGAAGCATTGCTTTCAGAAGCTAATAGGTACTATTTTTAGATGCACTAAATTTAGGGACTAAAACAGAATAAGCACTAATACGAAGTCAGACAATCTATTGAAGTTTACTTATTACTAAGTGTTTTATGTTACTTTGTGAATCAGAAAATGTAGAACAAAAACAAACTCAGTGATTACTTATTCCTTAAATCCAGTGGATTGTATTTCCTAGTCGCATTATTATCTTTGGATAGTGGTTTTTAATGTCGAGGTTTCGAGCCACAGATTACGGAATCTGTGTTTCGAGCCCTACAGATTAGTTACGCCGTCATTTAGCTTTTACTTTATTCGTATGACGTCGCAGAATATAAGAGAACTTTCATAGCACAACAAAATTGCACAAATCAAAAGTGATCAAAAATACTTTCGTAAAGGTAACAGTTTTATTCTGTTGGAGATTCAAAATGCTTCGATACCAGCCAACCTTACGTAATGCCATAGCAGCTTCGTGAGGCTTCACACAAATTTTCGTTTTGCGAGAAAGGGATAGAAAATTCTCCCAATCCAAAATTAAAATACCTGTAACTTTTTGAATCTTCGTTGGATTTTAATAATTTTTTCAGCGTCATTACTTCTATCCTAGTTTATAATAAAGTAATAATTTTTATCAAATTTAAAAGTAGCGTAATAACCAATTGTAACCTACAACTGTACTTTGGCGAATTACTAAGATAAAAACATAAAACATTTTTTAAAATTAATTTTGACGAAATCGCTCAAACAAGATTTACCTAAGTACTCGTAATTTTACCGTACCTACCTAATAATATAGCCTGAGTAAGAAATTAAAGACCCTGATCTGGGGGAACCCTGAAGTGTATATAAAAAATTAGTTCCATTTTTATCCGCAATATGGCGAAGGGTAATTATTTTCCTAGACAGGCTTTATCTACGGACCGGTCAGTAAATTAATAAGATATATAATAATTATTTATGTTTAATATTATGTACTTAGAACCTTATAGTATAAAGAATGAACATATCGATATATCCAATCACAAACAGGAATACTTGCGAGCACAAAACGAAGGCTCAAATTAATCTACGCATAAGTACCTACTTGTGAATTAAATTATTTCATTCAATTATTTATTTAAGTTTGGACATTTTGTCAGACTAGGTAAATATGGTACTAATAGTACGAAGATTTATTCAAGCATAGTTTTGCAAAATCTGCCACTGTCTATGCAAACTCGATTCAAATTTAAGTGATTCAACGCAGAAATAACAATATATAAAAGACGAAACATGAAACGACACAATACAGAACATAGAAACAAAACAAGTTTATTGAGATTTGAGTGTAACTCGTATCAGGAAAACAAAAAATTGGTTCCGCTTCAAGACGTTATTGCAATTTTTTTTTTTTTCTAATAATAATTACTTTGAATGGAATAATTTAATATTACTAACGACAAAGTTGTTATGAATATGAGTAAAGTGTTACATTATATTTTATATTATTCATTTTGTAGTGTTAGTTAAGGCTAGATGTATGATATATACTATTATGTATATTTGTTGTAAATGTTTTTAAATTAAATTAATAAGAAGACGCTTCACGTAGTGATTGTAAGAAATAAAATAATAAATCCCAACAAAAACATTATCATGTATAATGTTGCCAGACGAGCATATGGCTCACACTGTCAAAAAGTTATCAGATCTCATGTAGGGCAAGACTTCTGACTTTATACACCCTTAAATACAAGCTCTAACTTCACAAACTCTACACTTTAGTTACAATAATGTCTTGGCCGTTTGGCTACCGTCACATGGGCGTAAAGTGAAAAATGTATCCCACCAAAATCATTTTCCTGATTTCAAATTTTGATTTAACAGAACTTACAGAGTACTGAAAAGTGAATAAATTTTTGATTTTACGCCCAATGTAACGGTAGCCAAACGGTCAAGACATTATTGTAACTAAAGTGTGAGTTTGTGAAGTTAGAGCTTGTATTTAAGGGTGTATAAAGTCAGAAGTCTTGCCCTACATGAGATCTGATAACTTTTTGACAGTGTGAGCCATATGCTCGTCTGGCAACATTATACATGATAATGTTTTTGTTGGGATTTCATTTCTTTTTGTAAGTTTTTTAAAACAATGTTTTTTATTAACTTAATTTTTCTTTTTTTTTGTGTATTTCTTGCACTTCAAGTGCGCCTCTTTTCACAGCCCACTCTCTAATATGTTTGTATTACGAGTAGATACGTACTTTGCTTAGAAGTATATTCTGAAAATTTAAAAAACTTATAGTGGATTTAAAGTTAGTAGTTTTGGCCTACCGAAAGTGAAACTAATTTTACATTTATCAAGATAAAATGATAATTAAACGTAATGTATAGATCCAAATTTCAATTTCTAACTTCAAATTTTACCTATTAAAACACAAAGTCAGATACAAATGAAAGTTTGGATGTTTGTTACTCAATCACAACACAACCACTGAACTGATTTGGTTGAAATTTAAAATGTAGACTGATTATATCCTGGACTAACCCAGACTACTTGTTAGTTATCCATTACAAATCTACGGAAGGTATCGGTGAGATTTGTGTGTTTATTAGTTTTTAACTATTGTTTTATTTATACTTAGTCTTTATTTTCGTTGGGCGCTGAGGCGCTCTTGAAATTCAAATTTGACGCTTGACACGCTTGACAACTCATTTTGGTCACAGAGCACTGGACTCTGGGCAATGAACACGCGGAGCTCGGTACGGGAATTCGGGCTTGCCGCGTGTACTATGGTACTGGGCACACTGACGTTGGGGCGCTGTTAAAATCAATGACAATGACATGCATGGAACTTGGGCTTGAAACGTGCGATATTACTGGGCACGGGGCACTGGGCACTTGGGCGCTTGGCCACTTGGGCACTGGAATCGCGCTTATAATTACCAAAAAAAAATTACGTGTTTTTCCAGATGTATAGTAGCAGATA
This sequence comes from Coenonympha arcania, assembly GCA_036785405.1. NCBI lineage: Eukaryota > Metazoa > Arthropoda > Insecta > Lepidoptera > Nymphalidae > Coenonympha > Coenonympha arcania. The sequence goes on along the minus strand of JAWDAA010000030.1, from coordinate 5,169,732 downwards.
TCTAACATGAAATTAAGTTTGTACCTATCTATATACGTATGGGAAACCCCATACGAAATTCCAACCCCCTAATTTGATGGATGTGGGGTGATTTACTAAAAATCCTGAAACACGTATTTAATTGTTTATTACAAAGAGTCCCTATATCAATTATGAGACCTCTAGCATCAATATTTGCCGTAGTTTCATACAAACTTCCATCCCCCCATAAGAACTTTCAACCCCCTATTTTGATGGATGTGGGGTGATTTACTAAAAATCCTGAAACACGTATTTATTTTTTTATTACGAAGAGTCCCTATATCAATTTTGAAACCTCTAGCATCAATATTTGCTGTAGTTTCATACAAACTTCCATCCCCCCATACGAACTTCCAACCCCCTAATTTGATGGATGTGGGGTGATTTACTAAAAATCCTGAAACACGTATTTAATTGTTTATTACAAAGAGTCCCTATATCAATTTTGAGACCTCTAGCATCAATATTTGCCGTAGTTTCATACAAACTTCCATCCCCCCAAACGAAATTCCAACCCCCTAATTTGATGGATGTGGGGTGATTTACTAAAAATCCTGAAACACGTATTTAATTGTTTATTACGAAGAGTCCCTACTTCAATTTTGAGACCTCTAGCATCAATATTTGCCGTAGTTTCATACAAACTTCCATCCCCTATTTTAAGGGGTTAGGGGGTTAAATTCCCAACTTTTGGAATTTTTTTGTTGGTTGTGTACTAATTCTAGCTTACATACCAAATTTCAGCTTTCTAGGACTTCAGGAAGTACCTAGGAATTTTGATGATCATCAGTGAGTCAGTCAGTCAGTCAGTCAGTCAGTGACGAAATCTTGGTTTTTCAGATGTCAATAAAATCTAAAGTATAAGACCTGTGATATTGAAACTTTATACGTTTAATAAGTTCACCGGCGACATCATTTCCCGAGAATTTTGATTATCTGGAATAATTCTGGCCTAAGTTATAAGGGTTTAAAAATACGGCGAAACACTTCGAGAAAAGATAGGTAGTGCCCTCGCGCTTCGCTTGACTCGTCTGGCGGGGACACTACCGTGTCCCCAGATTCCAACAGGAAAGTGTGATATGCACTTGTGATCAACATAGTTTGGCAAAAAAAGTAAAAAACAGGTAGCGCCACTCTTTATATTTATTCGATAGATATTCAAGTAATTTGGTCAATTTGAAGTTAGTTTATGACAATTTGCTTACTTTAATTCTAATATATCAAATAACGTAATTCTGAGAATAGAAACATTAGTTTTATCGTGTGTAACTCATATCAGAAAGTTCAGTTCCAAGAAATTTTGCCAAGCTATATTTGATTTGAGTCATTACCATAATTACTTTAAGTAACTCTACCTAAACATCATTATTTTTGAAATAGTAAACAAAATTTCAATTTTAACACTGTAATAAACTTGAGTCCACTACAATTAAGAATGAAATGTATAGTGAAGCAAAATTTCAATTATTTAGGGATACATTCGTTTCGAATTTATTAATATTAGTTGTAAACTGTATATATTATTAAGACATAAAAATTGTGAATAACTTGTGTGACGTCGGTAACTCATATTAATGATTAAATTGTAATTATAATAATACAATTTTTGATCAAAATACAAATTACCTACTTCTTTTATTATTAATTCCCCAAGAACCTGGCTTTTAACCCTATAATTTAGCACCTAAATATTTAAAAATATGAGTAAGTATATTTAAGCAAAAATGTTATCGCTGTGAGTACCTACGTAGGTATATATAACTTTATTTTACGTTGAATAAAACCTTACTTAAGTGCAAATTAATATAATTAAAGCTCCTTTCATATTAACCTATTATACATAATAATATGTAATACTAGCAAACGCCCGCGGCTTCGCTCACGTTGAACTTTTGCTTTACTCCCTCAAGCGTTTAATTTCCAAAATTCCTGTCGTCGCCATTTATTTTGATTAGGACCACAATTTTTCACTACCTTGCTGATAATAGTCAAATATCGATTTTCAAAGCAATCGACCCAGTAACCAAAAAAATCAAAATGGTGGCCACTTTTTTCAATTTTGACTACAAATTCCTTCTCTATGCTTGCTTCTATAGTCACATATTGATTTTCAAATCATTCGGCTTAGTAACAAAAAGTTCAAAATGGCGGTAGTTTTTTCCAATTTTGACCACAAATTCCATCTCTATGCTTGCTTCTATAGTCACATATTGATTTTTAAATCATTCGGTCCAGTAAGAAAAAAGATCAAAATGGCGGCCATTTTTTTCAATTTTGACCACAAATTCCTTCTCTATGCCTGATTCTATAGTCCCATATTGATTTTCAAATCATTCGGCCCAGTAACAAAAAAGTTCAAAATGGCGGCCATTTTTTTCAATTTTGACCACAAAATCCTTCTCTATGCTTGCTGCCATAGTCAGATATTGATTTTCTAATCATTCGGCCCAGTAACAAAAAAGTTCAAAATGGCGGCCGTTTTTTTCAATTTTGGCCACAAAATCCATCTCTATGCTTGCTTCTATAGTCCCATATTGATTTTCAAATCATTCGGCCCAGTAACAAAAAAGTTCAAAATGGCGGCCATTTTTTTTCAATTTTGACCACAAAATCCTTCTCTATGCTTACTTTAACAGTCACATATTGATTTTCAAATCATTCGGCCCAGTAACAAAAAAGTTCAAAATGGCGGCCGTTTTTTTTCAATTTTGACCACAAAATCCATCTCTATGCTTGCTTCTATAGTCCCATATTGATTTTCAAATCATTCGGCCCAGTCACAAAAAAGTTCAAAATGGCGGCCATTTTTTTCAATTTTGACCACAAAATCCTTCTCTATGCTTGATGCAATGGTCGGATATTAATTTTGAAAGATATCGGTCCAATAACGAAAAAGTTCAAAATGGCGGCCAATTTTTTAAATTTTGACCTGAGATTCTTTTTCTATGTTCGCTGCAACGGTCGGATATTAATTTTGAAAGAATTCGGTCCAATAATGAAAAAGTTCAAAATGGTGGCAAATTTTTAAATTTTGACCTCAGATTCTTTTTCTATGCTCGCTGCCACGGTCGGATATTAATTTTGAAAGAATTCGGTCCAATAACGAAAAAGTTAAATATGGCGGCCAATTTTTTAAATTTTGACCTCAGATTCTTTTTCTATGCTCGCTGCAATGGTTAGATATCCATTTTGAAAGAATTCGGTCCAATAACGAAAAAGTTCAAAATGGCGGCCATTTTTTTAAATTTTGAGTACATATTCTTTTTCTATGCTCGCTGCAACGGTTGGATATTAATTTTGAAAGAAATCGGTCCAATAACGAAAAAGTTTAAAATGGCGTCCAATTTTTTAAATTTTGACCACAGATTCCTATTCGACGTTTGCTGTCATATGAGAAAAATAATGAAAAAATTTATTCCAAAATCAAAGAAGTTCGCAAATATTCCAATCCTTAAATTTGAAATTCGAATATCCCCGTCGCAGTACAAATTCAACAACCTAGGTATAATTAGTACGAATCAAAAAAATTACACTTTTGTATGGAGAAATCCCTAAAACCAATGGTTTTTACCCCTTAAACATGAAATTTCTGGAATCCCCGTCTTAGTACGAATTCATGACCTAATATCTACCTAGGTACCAAATTTGAGATATCTACGACTTTTAGTTTTTCGGGAATCCCTGGAACAACAAAAAAAAAATTACACTTTTGTATGGAGAAATCCCGAAAACCAACGGTTTTTACCCCTTAAACATGGAATTTCTGGAAACCCCGTCTTAGTACGAATTCATGTCCTAATATCTACCTAGGTACCAAATTTGAGATATCTACGACTTTTAGTTTTTCGGGAATCCCTGGAACAACGAAAAAATTTACACTTTTGTATGGAGAAATCCCGAAAACCAACGGTTTTTACCCCTTAAACATGGAATGTCTGGAATCCCCGTCTTAGTACGAATTCATGACCTAATATCTACCTATGTACCAAATTTGAGATATCTACGACTTTTAGTTTTTCGGGAATCCCTGGAACAACGAAAAAATTTACACTTTTGTATGGAGAAATCCCGAAAACCAACGGTTTTTACCCCTTAAACATGGAATTTCTGGAATCCCCGTCTTAGTACGAATTCATGACCTAATATCTACCTAGGTACCAAATTTGAGATATCTACGACTTTTAGTTTTTCGGGAATCCCTGGAACAACGAAAAAATTTACACTTTTGTATGGAGAAATCCCGAAAACCAACGGTTTTTTCCCCTTAAACATGGAATTTCTGGAATCCCCGTCTTAGTACGAATTCATGACTTAATATCTACCTAGGTACCAAATTTCAGATCCCTACCACTTGTAGCTTTTCGGGAATTCCTGGAACAACGAAAAAAATTTCACTTTTGTATGGGGAAATCCAAAAAACCAACGGTTTTTACCCCTTAAAAATTGAATTTCTGGAATCCCCGTCTTAGTACGAATTCATGACCTAATATCTACCTAGGTACCAAATTTCAGATCTCTACGACCTATAGTTTAGACGGAATCCGTGGAACAACCAAAATGCCTCACTCTTTTAATTAATCATGGTTACTATACCATTGAAGAATTTCTTAACGACAATGATTCTTGGAATGATAGAAATATGCTTCCATCTCCTCACGAGATATCTTAAAAATATGTTATAATTTTTCATAATCTATAAGAAATCTTGTATTATAACAATGACATTTTTGAAAAGAGCAAGTGCCGAGTTTCTTGCCAGTTCTTCTCGGTGCAAACCTGCTTTCCGAACCTGGCGGTAGAGTTTTGACTTTTCATAAGAGCCTGTTATTTAGGCCTATGTGAAAAATAAATATTTTCATTTTCATTTTCATTTTCATATATATAGAAGATCTAGGTCTATCTAGTATCTAGTGATCACCTACATTAAAATATTGATGAAAAAATATATTAAGATGAATTCAAAAAGCTTTAGGTTCCTGTCCGAAACTTTTCACTTGACTCTTTTTGTAATAACGAAGGTGCAGGATAGCCTTATCTTATTCGTAACCACAGTTCGTAACTAATAATATTAAAAAACGCCAGTTTGTTTGCATGTATGAATGTATGTATGGCTGTTTGTTACTGTTTCATACAAAAATACTGAACCATTTGGCTGAAACTTGAAATACCTATAGATAGCTTAAAACCTGAATTAACAAATAGGCTATTTTTACTTATCCAGGAAAAGTCTATGGTTCCCGATGGAATTGTAAAACTCCGAATATCACACGGAAGGAGCCGCGAGCGTTCTTTAGTGATAAAATAAAATGGAAAAACCAGAAAATTAGTGTAACTTTACACTGTAGATAGAATAAAGTGTCAAGCTTAGATTGAGCTTTTACAGAGTATAAATAATAACAAACTTACTATAGTTACAAATAATGTAGAACTGAATTAATAATAACATCTAACATAGATCCTGATTTTATAGCTCAAACCATAACCACCGGTCTCTTTGAATGACAAGGGTTTGGCGTGGGTTTGGCCATAAGAATACCTAGCCCACCACGATATCATTTATACGTAGACACTAACGATAGATATTTCAATCCATGATGACGCGCCCCACTCTGTCAAACTCCATACGAATCGAATAAAACGTAAGCGATTTTGACAGAGTAGAGCGCGTCGACGTTGATTGAAATATCTACCTGTTTGAAACTCTAAAACATGTCGGTTTTCTTATGATATTTACCATAAACTCGTGACTCCAAACCTTAAACGGAAAAGTCTCTAGTCTACGAAATGCTCTAAATTATAAGCTTTTTAAAGTTAAATTTGTACTATCACCGCACAGAAGTACTGTAGAGTTTTTCTTTAAACACAGTGCGAAATATTATTGCTTTATACCACAACGTATGACAATAAATATCACATTTTAACCAAACGTACCTAGTATCTACTATACATGTAAATTTCATGTTTACCAATTTGTAAACTAATTTCAGTTTTTGTAAATAAAGAACAGAACAATCTGGATCATAATTCTTCGCCTAAGTAAGCATCGATCTCGTTTAGAACATCTGTTTCTACATTATCACTTTTGGTTGTATTCTTCTGACAACTCGCCACAACATCTGGCACGTTTTTAACTAAATCTAGATCCAGATCTGAGACTGTGATCTCACTGTCATCTTTATCCTCACAGAGATCAACTATATCCACGCACGCATCACCCACTTCTATCACATCATCGTCTATCGAGGCTAAATCTGTGCTAACTTCACGAATTTCCACGCTAACAAATTGCACTTCAGTATCTGAATCGTCATCGTTCCTCCTGCAAAGCTCTGCTTCATCTTTGCTTTCGCTTTCACTGATAGATTTTGTTGCACTCCTATTTCTGACTAGCCTAGGCTTAGGGATTTGCTCTGCGATTTTAATTCTCTTAAATTCATAGCAATTGTCCACCAACTCGTCCTCTTGTACGTCGTAAATATCACTAAGTTCGGACAGAGTACGTTTTCTACTATTCGCATCATCAGACCTCTTTTGTTCAGTTTTAGCTTGACTCGGCTGTGCCGGTGCATTTTGGTCTACTTTCTTATAAACAATAGAGTTACTCCTAACTACTTTAATTATTTTATTCCCTGAAGTAGAAAGCGTTTCGTGGGTTTCATGATGTGAGAGCTTTCTTTTTCTATTCAAGTTAAGCGTTATTGGAGTGGTGTGTATCACAGCCTCCGATACTTTCTTCCGCGCCCTGATTTCGTCCAAGGATAACACTTTGAAGTCCAAGGAATTTCGTGTTTCCGCGGACTGTTTCCTGCCTGCGATCTCGTCGAGGGATAGCCTGTCGTATTTGGTGGATAGGTTGGTCCTGACGATTTTGCGCTCTTTCACCAGCGGTTCGGCGACGGGCAGCGAATCGTAGTTGTAGAAGGCTGCGGCTTCTGCCTGGATCTTTTCCAGTAGCAGCAGCTCTTGGGACTTGGTGCGTGCAACTTTCAGCGCGTCGTCGGGAGACACGGTTTTTGTGGGCGTGGAGGAGGGCGCGCTTTCGTTATCCGACTCTGCAAGAACACATCAGCCGCTTAGTAAGTTATAGCGACGCGCATGATTTTCGTAATTAGTTTTGATGCGGCCAGGGTCGCGAGCGGTGTGCGATGTGTTCCTGTAAGTCGGATCTGAAAGCGTCCCGGGGTGGGCAATCAAAAATAATTACAAAAATCATATTATTATGAAACGTATTTATTTGCTCGTTGATAAATTAACACAATTTTAATTAGAAACAAAGCCAAACTACATTCCTCTCCAATACCGGCCGCTGTATTGGGTCTCGAGTTATCGATTAGCATGAATCAACGGCCGTAAACACACTCGGTAGGTACTACTATTTTAAACGTTTTCATGAAACTCTAATAAACCGTAAGACTAAGATTAACATAACAACAACCCCGTAATGCAAACAAGAATTTAGCTCGAGCGTGAACACTGAAACGACTATTAAAAAAGGAAAAATCCTATCCCCTTTTTATATAGAAAAATTCTTATCATCGCATTGACATTTCTCAGAAATGTTTCACTAATTTATTATGCAGTTAAATATCCAAAGAAAAAATGTATCCATAATTGCCCCTGTAATGTTTTGTACCTCTCTAGGCATCACTATAATAAATAACCATACATGAACAATAATGGATCACAGATTGCAATAGCGTAAGTGGATCAAAATTTGAGAAGTGGTTCTTCCTTTTTCAGTCGTTTCATTTCACGCGTCTCGCTAATTCTGCATAAAAATAGATACAATATTATTATAATAACTACAATACGGCACTCTTTTGCATATAATCTGAATTAAAAAAATGTACAGATACGTAATGAATGAACCACAAAAGTATTACGTGCAAAAAGGGCGTTAATCAAAAGTTTAGACTGAATCGAGTTTATGACATAAGATCTTAATGCCAAATGCAGCCTCCTTACAACGTAACTTGCGACAGGTTTGCGACAGGCGAAAATCTCGTTAATTGCTGTTTTGCCGATGTCGGAATATTGAAATCAGAAGGTTGCGTGTTCAAATCACGTCGGGGTCACCAATTTGCCGATGTTGAAGGCGATAGGGCAATTTTCCCTCCAGGCAGGTGTTATGCCTGGGGACCTTGTGATCCGAGCGTGTGACGTCAGAACTTCTATTTATAGAACGCTCGTCGAAAGCTACGTCAGCGTGTGCTATTGCGCTGGTTACGCCATCTATCGTCAGCTATCACAGACCGCTACACTGTCAAACGTCACTTTTGTAACATGTCTTCTAATAAAAAGTGACATTTGACAGCAACCATCGCGACATTTACGGCTATCGCAAACCTGTCGCGAGGTACGGGGCCGATCGCCCTTAGTGCAACAAATGCAATTTTACCCTTTTTTTCTAATTATTCAGTTATTGCTTTCAAATCTCAAAGTACACTGAGATTTCAAATCTTACATTTGCTTTCGAATTTACATAAGAACACTGATAATTTGAGGGACACATTATTATTATTGATAGAATAATAGAAGAGAAAGAAACTGTCCAATGGATGCCACAGAGTTTTCATACAAATGTTTAGTAGACGGCTTATTTCTCCTTTTTTCATGTATTTATGGCCTAAAATATTCTTACTCAAATTAGGATTACGCTTATAATTGAACCATCAACATTTAATTCGTTTTCCTTTAACCTCGCAATCATTTAATTTCAAATAAAAAAAAATCTTTTTCTGACATTTTTATTTTAATAGTGCGTATTCCAAATTTGTGCAAGAATTAATATGAATTTATCTAAACTTCCAACTAAAAATAACGCTTGGAAATATGAATATGTAGAAGAGTTAATAGAGATTATAGTTAGACTGCAAGGCCAAAAAAATATCTATAAGTAGCTATATGTATTTTTTAAGTCCATTAAACAAAATAATATAGTCATATCTTACGCAAAAATAACTTAAAATCTTTTTCCAAGTGCTACTAAAAGGCAAATAAATATTTTTTTTTAATATAAAATGAATAATTAACCTATTAAACACCTGTAATGTACACAAAACTCTTAATACGTACGAGAAAACCAATAATAAAAGTTGCTGTGTAGTATACGAAAAAAACGAGTGTTTTGTACTAACAATTTACACGATACAATTATTATTATACAGTAGAAGCCGCTTAACACGATTTACGCTTACCAAAATATCGACTTCATAAGCGAATATAGAATTTTTGACACTGACTCTTAGACAAGGCTTTTATGACCACTTTGTAACTTTCAGGATAACTGTATGCAGTGTTTATATAATATTCGTCAATATAAAGAATATTGGATATTAAATATAAGGATTTGGTATGTTATTTACCTTATATTGAACACAGAAAATTGTATTAAAATCCGGTAAAGAAGTAACAAAATTTCTGTAGTTTTCTTGTAGTTTTCAATGTTTATTGTTTCACATAAGTAGGCCTAACTTATAGACACTATTGAAATATCAGACTGTTTATTATAAAATCATTAAAATCATTGTTCAAAACTAAAAATCTGAGCACAAAATCTGAAGATATACTGTTTCATAGCTTAGTACTGGCTAATTGAGAATCAATGTTCATTTTTAAGATATATCACCCTACTGACGAATTTTAATAACACTTTATACTCCATTCTACAGGCATATAAGTTGAAACGTTATTTTCAAGAATCAACTTAAAAGTTCTTGCTTAGCCAGTACTTTTGACAACTCTAGTCTATACTTTTCCTTAGCTTGCAAATATTCGTCTATCACGCGCTGCCTTCGTATTTCCGAGGCATTACGGATCCTTCTTTTCTTTCTTTTCATATCTCTGTTCAATTCATCCAATTCATGCGTCCACCAGAGCAGTGTCTTTTTGGTTTTGTTATTTATCTTCGGTATTTTGTTGTTATTTATTTCACATTCTGTAATGAATCCAGCGAAATTTCTATATTGGTTTTTGTACATTTATGAGTGACATCTTTAAATCGCACATAGAATGCTCAAAAAGTAAACTATGTATAGACTGAAAAGAAGAGAAAGATCGTAGTAAGCGAAATCGACATAAGCGGATTCTTTTTTTTTGTTTGAATATTAGGTATAATTTTAATTTCCCACAAGTACATTTCTATTCCATCGAGTCTTACCATCTGTATTTATAAAATAAGATAGAAAAATTCACACTTATCTAAAAACCCATCCGCCACCAAATATCATGTAGTTCATTTATAATATTGATATTTTTTCCGTACATATAAATAAAGTAATGACTAGGCAACCGTGGACCCTAAACAAACAACTTTTTTATTCCGTTCCGAGTTTTATTTCTTTTTTTTTTCAATATAGGAACTCTGCATATTGCAAAAATATAAAAAACTCAAGTCTTGACGCTACTAATATCAAAGTGCTAATAAATTGGTAGTCGAAAGCATTAAGGTCGGCATCCACTAAACACCGCACAGGTCAAGCACAGCACCGTTCAAGCACGGTTTAAATATATGTCTTTGGGGGTCGTAGAACCATTAATTGCCATTATGATACTCGGCAGCACGGTGAAAGCTAATTCCTCGTTATGAATTTTAGACTTAGCGAGTTTTTTAGTTTCTATTGTAAGTAAAATTTTGTAGGAGCGATAAATGTAAGATTATTTCACCTGACGATGCTATCGCTTGAGGGAATGGCTTATACAGTGTGAGTCTTCATAATGTGCACATATTGAAATGAGGGAAACTATGCTTAATTTTATCGACGGAAAACGTATTAAAAAAAATCTAATTTTTTTTTAAAATATATTTTGGAATTTTTGAAATTTTTGTTTGCTACTATGACCCTTGTGTAAACAAAACGGTGTAACTTTTAAACTAAATGATCTATCACGATGAATCAAACTTATTAATGATTGGAATTAATGGGCCGTCCTCATGAAATGAAAATTGTGGAAAAAAATTTACCCTCAATGGAAAATACACGTGTTTTTAATAAAATTTGTTTTTTTTTTCACTTATTTTTACAATAATCGTAAAATTTCTCAATAAAAACCCCCCTATTGTGTGCCTTTTTTATTACTTTAAATTATTCCTCATCGTATTAGCTACCTAATGGTAAAAATTGCATGCTTATAACTCAATTCTAACATTTCTTATCAATATGTGCACATTATGAAGACTCACACTGTATAATTTGCGTTCAGCATGAACTCTTGGAACACAAAAATAAAATCCCCCGTTACTGAATGTAATTGATATGGAACCACGTGCTGTGCTTGGTCCGTGCGGCGCAATTTCGTGGAGACCACTATCAGATATTTTCATTAACTGCTAATCTATCACTTGCTCGATATTTTCTTTAAATATTAGTATTTATTTTAAATCTCCTAAGTTGTTAATATGATCTTAAGCGATATATTTCTTTTTTATTAACAGAAAGCGCTGTACCACAAAATTCGCCAAAAAATTGTTTTTCGTAAAGTCAACTAAACCAAATCAATTAATGCGAATGTTATTTTATCATATTGTAAATGCAAAGGAACTTTTCTTCAAGCTGCTATGAGTATTACCTACCTATTGCATAAAAAATATAAGGCAGTGTTATATATAATTCAGTCAAAATTTCTTCCACATACTTATTTACAAAAATATAAGGAATTGGAGCTAACGTTACTATAAGCCTCCTGGTTTTAATTATTATCGATGATTACATACCCGAGTTACAAAGGTGCGCCATCCCATTGGCAAAATTAATCCAGACTTTCGACATTATAAACATTACAAAGATGAATCGCTTTCGTGCTCGATATTTTGTGGTACATCGTTTCCAATCATTATATCTAAACACTTTTTTTTTTAATTTTCTCATATCTATCTAATCACGGTGCGAAATTTAATAATACGAGGAGGCGTCAGTGTATACATACTGCGGAACCTCCAAAACTTCCTATACTAACTAAACTTGGTATAATAAGGCATAGAAGTTTATATTATAATTAAAAATAACAAAATAATCTTACTCGATCTTTCAGTCAACGAATCTGAAACCCCAACCGCTTTCTAAAAGAGATATTCTCAAAATTCTAACTCTCATGAAATCTTGACTCACTTTAAATCAGTGGTATTGGATGTGAAGTGAGATTAGATATCATTTAATCAAATGATAGGTTCAAAATTTTATTTACCTTTCGCTTACACATTTCTGCTGTTTTGTAGCTTAAGAGCGATACAAGAATAAAATTAAGAATCTATTTCTTTATCTCTGCATATATTCTTCTATGCATTATTATTCGAAGAGACTAAGATACAAACAATTTAAAGGCGTAAAGCTGTATTTTTTTTTTCTTTTTTTTTTCTTCACTTACATTAATGAGTTAATATTCGTGTATATATATTTTTATTTGTATTTTCACATATTTTAACCTATTTATAATATTATGCTCTTTACTATCAAAGACAAAGATTATATCAACATCTATTAAAAAATGTAGTTCATATGAATCGCATGTTAAGATCACGTTTGGACTGACTTGCAACATTTCTAATGACAATCAATCATAGTGCTTAGGCCGTGCTAAAGATTCCTATATAATAAGACGGCGTAAACACTGCAAACGCTTTTTTATAATGACTAAATTTTTGCACAAAATCTCTCAACTAATTATTTGACAGAATTAAGAGCAGTGCTATATTATTCAAAATGTTTCTAAAACTAAACTAAGGTTTTAGAATAATTGTCACATTGTTTTGAGATTTCGTACAATAGAATTTATACCACTTTCAGACACTGGTCTTATAAAGTACCGACCAAACTGAGAACATAACTCGTTTTTAAAGCCGTGCGCTGAAGTACATTTTCTTATTGGCAAGTAAAATAGCACGCGCCAAGCTCGCTCATAGCGTGCAAATGACGTTAATTTAAATTATCCGCCAACTCAGTGGTTATAATTAAATAATCGTCACCATGCTCATTTGATATAAATTCACCCGATAAAAAATTATTGAATCACTCCTAGTGAAACATCAAAAGAATTCTGGCGGTCTCAGCGCAAAGTTGACGATTAATTATTTTGGTCACAGATTGTGGTGCTTGGTCAGTGCGGAATAGATGAGTGACGACCTTTTTACAGTACATCATATCGTTTAGACATAGACCAAAGACCCTGCGCGAGGTACAGCCAATCACAAGTCAGTCCAAACGCAACATGATCGAATCCGAAACGACACTTCGTTATAGTTACAATTTAGTTAATAATATAGTAAATCTAAAAAACAAGAGCTAAAGATATGAACTCTAATTAGCTAAGATATTATTAAAGAACGAAAAAAATTGTACACTAAAATTTTATTGCACATACAAAAATACCGACTCCGCATTTCATATATATATAGCAGTCGGAGAGAGCAAAATATTTATAGGTACTCTACAAACTCTACTGCAACCATCAGAAGTGTGAGGATGGAATATTATATCCATTTAACCCGGCCAAAGTACTATGCTCTATTGGATTAAAAACTTGAGAGGTGTCAAGGGACACCCGGATGGAACGAAGTATATCTGGCTTGCTTTCTATAGGAGAGAGAGAGACAGACAGAGAAACATGCGCACGCCGTACGACTTATAATAGCTTACTATAGCAAAAAGTGCCGTTACAACTTTTCGTCTTAACTTTTTCCGTCTAGCTCCCTTTCGCAACATGCGATAAGGAACTTCGTTCCAATAAAATGTCAAAAAATCGCCGCAGACATTGCCGCAAGACTTGCTCTATACAATTAAAGGTCATTAACAAAATACCTATTATATCTCTCTAATATACATATAACAATCTCGTGTCTCGTGTTTGTTACCAAACTCCTCCGAAACGGCTCGACCGATTGTTATCAAACTTTCTGTGTATGTCCGGTAGGTCTGAGAGTAGGTTGTGAGCTATATTTTATATCCCTAACGGCAAAACGTTTGCCGGATCAGCTAGTATAAAAAAAAGATTCCGACGAATTGAAAACCTCCTCCTTTTTTTGAAGTCGGTTAAATTTTTTTTTTCTGAAGATCTGAATTTTTTATGTAAACCTTTTTCATACAAGCAAGCGCAATCTGTCAAAATTCATACGAACTACTATGTCGCCGTGGGCCCTAAGCAAACACTTTTGGAGCCAGTGCACCGGTTGCCATTTAATTGCGTGGTTGACCGGGTCCTGTATAAATGTCTAGAATGATTGAGCTTCACTTTTTACTTAAAAAAATAGTTTTACTATTCGACAATAGATGTCAGGCAGAGTCATACGACAAATACATTTTCTAAAAATTAATCCTAGCTAGATCAATTTATCGCCCCCAAAAACCCCAGTTTACTAAATTTCATGAAAATCATTCGAGCCGAGATTCAAATTATATATGTGTAAGAATTGCTCGTTGAAAGGTATAAGATAAACACGCATCGAACAGAAAATAGTACTACGGCCGGAGTGCAAAACTTTTAAAAAAAAAATCATAACTTAAAGCTGCCTTCCCTCTCTGGCAATATAAAATAACCCATACAGGAGTAAACAGGTTTTGGTTTCAGCCAAACCCATATAGGCGAAAAGGCAGTGCCTACCTTAAAATACTAGTTTCGAATAAAATTACAAAACAAAAAAAATCTACAAATATTTTCAATACTTATCATATATTAAAACCTCGTGTAGAATGAGGTTCAGAACAAATTAAACACTTCCAATTCTAATGGCAACGATTTCATTATACAATAAACTTTGATAAAAGAAACATAACTAAAGCTGTAACTTCTCTTCGCAGCTTTCTCCAACTAAAACAAAATCGTTTTAATTTCGTGTACAATGAACTCCTTACCATTATCACATTAAATCATGTGTTACTTATTTAAAAGTAATTGGGGAAACCATTTTTTCTGCCTACCCTCCCCAAATCTGGGCATGCCACCAAATAATACATAAAAAACAATCTATTTCTCGTTGAACTGAAATCAGTGATAAAAACTGGGAGCTATTATTGAGTACTAAAGAAAAAAAAACTCTTTCGTGACCGTTATTTGGCCACATACAGACTGGAAATTGTATCAGAAGTTTACCGAAAGTCATGTCCTTGAATATTTGATGTTAACTATTTCACAAATCCTTTATTCCCAAGGAATTAAACAATCCTGGATTGTCTCTTGTTCACATCATAAAGGTAACCTAAGTGCTTTTAGCTATACATATTTGTTTTTTTTTAATATCTCATACAACTTCCAGTCTGCGTTTGTAAACAAAAAAACGTAAATAAAGAAGTCTTAGTAAATAAAAATAAATAATATCTCTAACGCAATATTCACACTTCTTTTTTTTCTTGCATTTTTATTACTTAAACACCCGCTATATAATGTCTAAATGAACATTCTAAATGTGATGTGTCATGAACTCGTGAAATATACAGGATGTGTTTTTTTATGGTTTTGAGGTATAATTCCCAACTTTATCTTAAAAGAGTTATAATTAACTTAGGGATGTAATATTTAACAGAAATATCAAAAACGTAACGAAATCTTTCCTATATTTTGGCAAAAACGCACCTTAACTTTATTTAGTTTTAATGTAGTCATTCTTCGTTAGTTTTTAAATGAATAGCTAACTTTTTGGCACCCACACTATGCAATTCTCAAAGAACTAAATTAAAAGTGTTTTTGTTTTATTTGAAGAGGGATAACTAATAAATGTTAAAAACGCAATTCATGGGATAACAAAGAGATTTTTTCAAAAGTTCAAATCAGGAAAAAAGACATCCTGTATACGTACATGTTTATTATAAATAATGTAATTTCACGAGAGATTTTTTTGCAAGAAAACCCAACTCACATTCGTGACCAAACCAAAAAAAAACAGTAAAATAATAATTACATTAGTTTTTTTTATAATATAAGTTAATTATTATTATATTTTATTATGTTAGTTCGCATTGGCACTCGCTAAAAACAAAAGTAGGAATTCCGTCGGCAAAAACACTTGAACATTATAATATTATTTTGCCCGTTATTTCATAAACGCTAAAAGTTGATTACAACTGCAACAGTTGCAAAAGCCGCAAGCCATATTTTTACACGACTGACCATGTTTCCAAGGTATGTATTTTTTTATTCCACTATTAATTCCATTTATTAATTCCATATTGTGTAATGTTTTCAAGGTATATATTACATTTAGAAACACGAGTGACTCAAAAAATTGCGTTATGTTTTTAAAGTGTGTATTCCTTCATTCCGCTAAAATAATTGAATGTCTGACTTAATTCCGATTCATATTATGATATCGTTAGAACCCATTCTACTAGGTTTGTCAAATGATACATTTTAGTTCAAATGGCCTATGTCCAGCAGTGGACGTCCATCGGCTGAAACGACGAAAGGCTTTTCACTAAAATGACGATATTCACTCACTTCACTCAAGTGAAACAGGAGGGTTATTCTTAACAGTACAATAATAAATGGCAACTGAAGTAATTTTTTTAATTTGTTACTTCAAAAGTGAAATTAATTGATAATATTCGTCATTAATGAATTTATTTTTTTGCGGCTTTTGAGGCGCCGGCACCTCGTTTGCGGCTTTTGCACCTTTCGTGGCTCTAGCAGCCCTAATCAACGTGAGACAGAATATCAGTGCCAAATACACGTAGCATTTTTTTTAAGCGTCGTGTAACGTGTTATTCTTTAGTACACGTCTAGTATAAAGTAGTGAGCTGTCGAAAAATTTGACATTGCGTCTTATTACTAATCACGCTCACTTTTTGAGACGATAGAGTCCTCAACGTAACTTACATTAAAACAACCATTTCATTTGCTTTAGTGATAATTATTACTTTCCTTTGAATTATACATAGAAACAACACACAACCTGTTTTTCACCAACCAAAGTAAGGAGTACTTGTTAACGAAGGCAATTTTTAAAGTTATTCTGTTAGGACATTTCGTAGCTCGACACTTCGAAATTAGAAACTCACTCGAACAATGAAAACGTCCTTACCAGAATAGGTATGTTATTCAAACTATAGGTATATCTCTTGGTTGTGTTATAAGGCTGCTTATCCACCAGAGATGTGCTATGCTACGTTGGTATGTATGCGTTTGATATCCACCAATCATATTCATTGGTGCAAATAGTGCTAAGCACTGCAGGAAATGGACTCAACTAAGATATGTATTTTATATGGGAGGATGTGTGTTATGGATGCCTGCTATGGGCCGCCGCGAGTAGTGTAGCTATGTGCCGAGCAGAGACAGGGCACCTACAGTATGTCCCTGCTATCGATGCATCGCATAGCTCGAGGTTTATGGCATAACACATCTTCCTCGCACAGTTACATAGCTTAGTAGTGGTGGAAACATTCACATATTTTCGTAGCGTAGATTTCATATCATCGCAGCATAACTGCATAGCACATCTCTGGTGGAAAGGCACCCGCATCTACATGTATTAACTAAATCATCAATAAACGAGATTTCGTGATTGTAACCGGTGACAACTTCGGTCAATAAATCATTGATATAATTACTAAATGTAAATTAAAAAGAACTCTACCATCCCACGCAACATTTCAGTTGCAGCGGTATCTCAGGTCACCGATTCTTAAAACCTAATCACAAAGTCCTTTCACTTGGTTTTGAACATAACATAGCTCAGTGACCGACCGCGAAGCCCCGTCGCGATTTGAGATAATAATACAATTATTATACGCTTCAACTTGTTAATAAAAGTCTCTATAATTTAAAAAAAAACTATACCCAACCATTATTTTCACGGTAGCCTAATGTAAATATTCGGTTCGCCTTTCGTTCACTATTATTGCTAAGGAGAGCGAAAACGAAACGCAAAGAGAATACTATAGATAATGTTATTTATGTGAATTGGTAAATAAAATTTTGTTTTTTTTTTATATTATGTCGCAAACACCATTTTTTAATAGCTTCATTCGTTAATAAAATGTGTATGTAAATGTATGTAGTATGTAGTCTCTATAGTTAATAAAATGATGCAGTTGAATTTACGTGTTTACGTACGTACTGTATTACAAACAATTTTTAAATGTTATTTTTTTATCCAAGCGTTTGTTTTTGCCCACCATCAAGGTTTTAATACTACTTTATGGTTAATTTATCTTTTTCTTCAGTTATATATGTACAGTACATGGATGAAGATTTGACCCCAACTCTAATTGTAATGATGGCCTAAACAAACACAATAGATTTTTACACGTATATGAAAACCTTATGGCGATGAAACAGTAAAAATAAAGAGCTTAGAACAAAAGTTACATCAATAATAATATTAATCGTTGAAGCGTCTCTCAAATCGCTCGCGCAGGGCTTAGTACATATAATTTCAGTAGAGCCGCATACCTTCCTCGAAGTTGACGACGAGCGGGTCGACAGGCAGCGGCGCGTACGGCGCGGGCTGCTCGTGGGCGTGGGGGTGGGCGTGCGCGTGGGCGTGTGCGTGGGCGTGTGCGTGCGCCGCCACCACGCGCCGCGGCAGCAGCTCGTTGGTGCCCGGCAGGACGCCGAGGATCGCCGAGTCAAGCACCAGGGGTGGGCCTGGAGGATGATAGACTGTATTAATTTAATTTTTATTTTTATTTAAATATCTTTATTGCTTAAAAAGAGTACATAAAATTACAACGAAAGGAAAACAGAGAAACACAAAGGGCGACCTTATCACTAAAGTGATCTCTACCAGGTAACCCACAATTACGGACCTTTGATCTGAGAAACGACGGGGAATCGCAATAAAAAATAAGATAACATACATAGACGTACAAACTAATACATACACATTATACTAATAACAAATTAATACAGGGTCATATAAAAAATACCGAATCACTGTAGTTGTTTACTTAAACTAACAACTTTTACTTAAAGACTCTTCCTAATTTAATATTAATTTATTTGATTCCAAAAAATTAATAAATCATATTATTTCCGTAAAGTGACATTATATACTGTGAAACCGAATACATGTGATCAGCGAAACAGTCATCTACTGTCCCAGTTGCTCAACCGCTGCGAGTAGTTAGGAATGCGGGGCTAATGAGACGGATAAAGTTGCCACACAAACGCAAATCGCTGCGATTTCGGGCACCGCCGCCATTGCCACTTGCCGATGTAACACTACAGAGTAGTAACAATTAGAGTATCACTGTTAACGGCCTACAAGCCGTATTTAGGTGATTTTGAATGAAGTTTTATGCAAAAACTATAAAGAAAATTACTTTCAAATTTACACGTCATGTATTTTGGGTCTTTAATCTAATATCGCTAAGAAGCAGAAACACGATTGGATAAAATTTTCTCGATAGAAAGTTCTCCCAAAAGTTGCTCCAAAATCTCAGTTTTTCGAATTTTTATCGGACACTACATTGGATGTAATTGTAATTTTTGTTTTAAAGTGTCGGTAATAATAATGTCCAAAAACGCTAAGAAACAGATTTTTGATAACCAGCTTAGTTTTTGAGTAATTAGGTAAAAGGTCGTTTTTCTGTTATATTCTTCCGCGGCGCTGCATGTCGCACCTACCAAATCTCCGTGAGAGCGAGAAAGACAAAAATAAATTCAATAAATCCCCTTAATACAGGGTCATATAAAAAATACCAAATCACTCTCAGCATGTAGTCGTTTACTTAAACTAGTAACAATTAGAGCATCTCTATAATTCTCATAACATTGAGTTAAAAAAAAGTCGTACAACAAAAGTTAGTTTTAATGTAAAAGACGACGGCCGAGAACGATTTGATAGTTTTGATGTAATCTCTTTTGTGATTTACACTACCTTGCTGTCTCTGTTGCGGCCACAGCATCGGCACGGGGGCGGGCGCGGGCGCGGGCACGGCGGACACCGACACTCCGGCGCTGAGGGGCGCGCCTGCCTCCACCGACTCCGGCATGTTGTTGATAGCGTTAGCCTATAATAATGTAATACAATAGGATATGAACTTGAGACCCATAAAGAACTCTACCAGCAACTGTAACAAGGGGTGACCGATTGCTGCATTTAATGATTGCTGTACACAAGTAGAAATGAGGAGAACCAGAGTTACTGACATAGCTCAACGTATCGCGAAGCTGAAGTGGCAATGGGCGGGGCACATAGCTCGTAGAACCGACGGACGTTGGGGACCCAAAGTGCTGGAATAGCGACCCCGCACGGGAAAGGGCAGTGTTGGCAGACCTCCGACCAGATGGTCTGATGACATTAAAAGAGTCGCGGGAAGGCGCTGGATACAAATGGCGCAGGACCGTGCGGGCTGGAAAGCATTGCAGGAGGCCTTTGTCCAGCAGTGGACGTCCGTCGGCTGAAACGAAGGAACACAAGTAGTAAAATGTACACATACACTGACTACGGGTGCCGGCTGGCTGGGCGCGATGCCATCAGTGCGGGCATCGGGGTTCTTATGCATGAACGGACAGTGCTTCTTGCGGCAGCCGCCCGGCTGGTTCTCCCAGTAGCAAGCTATCTGCTTGCGATTTTTCTGCAAATTCAAAACCATAAGCTTAAAACCTGGTTGAGATCAAGGGCACAATATGACCTCAAGTCTGTTTTGGACTTGTCTTTGTGCAGGTTTAAGGTCACTGTCAAAAAACATCTAATAAAACAGGGTTATACTATATAGTCTGGTCAAGTTAGACATAAAAATAGTGGTCAAATAACTATAATTCCGACAGAGCCAAATCTTCGTAGAGACCTTAGGTTTACCACAAGGAATAAAGTGTCAAAAGTCCCCATCAATCCTATGTGTGCAACAAAAGTTATTCGGGGTCAAATGTCAAAATTTTAGGTTTTTCGAATTTATCTCGAAAACTGTAAGTTTTCTCAAAAATAACTTCAGACCGAAGTTGTAGATCTTAAAATTATCTACAAAAATGGTCCTTATGATTTTTTTCCTAAGAGTTAACATTCCTGAGATATCGCGATTCTAAGAGTCACATTATGCATGAGGACCCGTAATTTCTAAAAAAAACAAACACGTTGATCCGCTTCTTCGTTTCAGCGTAATCACGGTACGACCAATAGAATAGGAGCATCAATGAAAAATTTTGCCAAAACGGGAAAATTTGTTCCATATGGAGAGTTTCCGTTGCGTACGCTGCGTAAACGGTTAAAGTTAGAAAGGTTCAAAAATAAATTATTTTATCCATTGGAGTCCTAACAGTAAGTAGTACCTACTAAGAAATCAGTATCTTCACCAACTGCAATTGTAATTGCCTGATTATGTATATATGTGGCTTATATGTGCATATCATGTATAATGTGACTCTTAGAATCGCGATATCTCAGGAATGTTAACTCTTAGGAAAAAAATCATAAGGACCATTTTTGTAGATAATTTTAAGATCTACAACTTTGGCCTAAAGTTATTTTTAAGAAAAATCCAAAAAACCTCAAATTTTGACGTTTGACTCTGAATAACTTTTGTTGCACACATAGGATTGATGGGGACTTTTGACACTTTATTCCTTGTGGTAAACCTAAGGTCTCTACGAAGATTTGGCTCTGTCGGAATTTTCTTTATTTCAATTGTCTAAATTTACTGGACTAATACCATTGAAAAAAATTTCAATGACATGGATTCTTGAAATGATAAGAATATGTTTCCATCTCATGACAAGATGTCATAAAAATCAAACTTTCATACTGAGTAAAAAAAGTTGTATATTATGACATTTTTGATTTGATTAAATACAGTTTCTTGCCAGTTATTCTCTTGCTTTCTGAAAATGAGGCTGCAAAATTGGGCCTATGTGAAAAATAAACACATTTCATTTTCAAGAGACACTTCGCAAAAACAGATGAATTTGTGTGACAACTTCCATGTTGTGCTCCCAAACCTGGGCATCTTCTGGAAATGTTGACTGATCAAACTGTATTTGCACAGTAGCAAAACCACCTTTTTAGTATCTACTATCTGGACTCATACAACAGAATTATAATTTTAAATGTTTTAATCATGGCTTTATAGTCATAAAAAATATCTTACAGATAACATTGTACAAGTAGAACTTGACCGGAATGAGAAATCTGGTTATTTCCAGCATCATGAATATACTACTCACATTGATAAAGAGCAGAATTATTATGACTATTTTATTAACATTCCGGAAAAGGAAAACCTTATGAATATTATACAAATATGATAACCTGTAAACAGAATTGGGAAAAATTAAAGTACAATTTATGTTTGCAATTCAAATCTCCAGGAAAAAGCAAAATTCAGTTATCTGAATCAATATTTGCTAGTTTTCCTTGAGCATTGCTTATGATTGCAATAAATTTTAAAATTTCAATTTCCAATCAAATACAATGGTTGCGGTTGCAATTTCCAATTAAAAGCAATGGTTGCAAATGCAATTTCCAATTAAAGCAATGGTTACAATTGCAATTGCCAATCAAAAGCAATGGTTGCAATCGCAATTTCCAATCCAAAGCAATGGTTGCAATTACAATTTCCAATCAAAAGCAATGATTGGTTTAAAAAAAACCAATCATTGCCTTTGAATTTAGTAATATTTGGTGGTGCAGATCTGCTATCATGGTTAAGGTAATCCTTAACATGATTTGCTCCTGCACTTTAATTTGAAACTGGCTGCGGGTTGCAATCTCTGACACATTTTTATGACTTACAACATACATTGAGAATTCAAGATTTTACATTGAGTATAATGTAATTTAAAAATATTTATAGTGTATCGAAATTATCGCTGCCAATGGGACTAATGTAGTTTAAGCCTCTTCAAGCAGAGGGAACTAAACGTGTTAAACTCAATGCATTGCACCATGATTGCGATGTTTTGTACATACCCTGAGCTCCATATGGCGCAGCTTACAGCTCTTGTCCATACATTTGCCTTGCTGCCATGCCGTGCACATAGTTTCGCAACCCAGCGCTGAGGGCTCATGGCGAAATATACAGTTATCCCCCTAAAATTAAAGGACAATGATCAAGGCATCCCGTGTCAAGCTGAATCAAATCCAAACTTTATTTTGTATAGACTACAGTCAGTCCCCACATTAACTCCTATAATTATTACTACCAAAGAAACAAGTTGTACTCCTTGGTAAAATCGGTATGACACGATATGCGCATCAAAAAGAAAGAAACGTTTTGTATGAAAAATTAATTTCTGGATATAAAACACAAATTCCTAGTGCCTATGGTTCTTAAAGAACACTATTTTATATTCCTAGACTATTTTATACCACCCTTGGTCTTTCTCATTTCAATTAATACCAACTTCACAATCTTGTCTATTTTTGCACACAAGGTGTATATTGTTAACGAAGTGTTAGAAATTCTAGTTATTATTCAAAGTATTTTGATGTCACATCCTGTTGAACAGAAAAGTATCACCACATTTGACGTAGCAATCCACGATAGAGGGCAACCGTCGTGTCAGTGGGAGTCGACCATTATATAAAACAGATTTTGGAGTTCAGTGGCAGTTTGATACAATTTTTGACAGCAGTTACATCAAGTCTTAGTTAGATCGCGAGTGTTAATGTAAGTGCAGTAAAGTTATATTAAGTGCTAGTGTTATCAAGAGAGTTAGTATTATAATAAATGCAGTAGTGTGTATTAATAAATAATAAGTGGAATGAATTCAGTATTAACGTCTAACTCAGTATTTTAAACCGCAAGTGAGTTTATAGAAGGAATAAAGTTGCACAGACTGTAGAAGTGCTATTCGAAAGGAATCTGGGCTCAGGTATAGCTCACGTACCGTTATTTTCCGGACAATCTATTCACATTTTCACCAAAGTTTTATCACGTAACCTTTTATACTGCCTCTAACTTTCGTATTATCACTTAAATTAGACGAAAATTTTAAGAAAAAATTATTACTGAAAATTCACAACATCGAAGTAAAATTCAAGACAAGCATCTGACCATAGCATCTCACAGTAGTCTATGGCATCTGACAACTAGAAAAATGACGTTTCATATGTCATTACGCAATTTGACACATTTTTGTTTCGTCAAAATGTTTAGTCTTACGTTACGATTTGTTTATACTATGAAATACAAACGATAGAAAAACATTAATAGTTAAAAATAAATACATTTAATTAGCATTTGGTTAGTTTTCCCACAAAAGTATACTTCATTATTATGTATATTAATATTTGAGTTATGTTAAAGTAAATAATTATAATTTAGTGAAATATATTGAAATATTGAAACGAAAATGAAATGTTTGACATTTAAAAAAAAAGTGGTCTCTCTGCTGTGGTTGTCTATGGTCGTTATTTGTTTTCTTTCCAAAACGTACATTGCTACTGGTGAGTAATTTCGAGTTATTTTATTTTATTGCTATGTCGTCTTCAAATTCATCGTTGCATTTGAGTAATGCGCAAGAGTAGGATAAAAAAAACGCGCCAGGTATACTACCTCATAGGTGGTGCGGAAATGTGTACCTACATTATATCTTCTATCACTACATTCTAGTGTGCAAAGAAAAAAAAAACTTAAGATTTTTGTCTCAAACAAGTTAGGGTCCAAGAGCGAGCGAAGTGAGCTCGGGACTAGAGGGCGCCCCGACTCGGATAATTTAGGTGACGAAGAGGATGGCGGGGCCTGCAAGGCCCCGCCATCCTTCTGAGTGGTTATTTTCTTTTATGACCACCCAGAAATTAGGAGCCCCGCGAAGCGGGGCTCCGTCGACCAGCCCTTTCATAGTAAAAATAACCTCGAAATTTTTAAATTAAAAAAAAATATCTCTCGGTAACTATTTAGGGTCCAAGAGCGAGCGAAGCGAGCTCGGGACTATAGGGCGCCCCGACTTGGATAATTTAGGTGACGAAGAGGATGGCGGGGCCTGCAAGGCCCCGCCATCCTTCTGAGTGGTTATTTTCTTTTATGACCACCCAGAAATTAGGAGCCCCGCGAAGCGGGGCTCCGTCGACCAGCCCTTTCATAGTAAAAATAACCTCGAAATTTTTAAATTAAAAAAAAATATCTCTCGGTAACTATTTAGGGTCCAAGAGCGAGCGAAGCGAGCTCGGGACTATAGGGCACCCCGACTTGGATAATTTAGGTGACGAAGAGGATGGCGGGGCCTGCTCCTTCTGAGTGGTTATTTTCTTTTATGACCACCCAGAAATTAGGAGCCCCGCGAAGCGGGGCTCCGTCGACCAGCCCTTTCATAGTAAAAATAACTTCAAAATTTTTAAATTTAAAAAATTTATTTCTCGGTCACTATTTAGGGTCCAAGAGCGAGCGAAGCGAGCTCGGGACTATAGGGCGCCCCGACTCGGATAATTTAGGTGACGAAGAGGATGGCGGGGCCTGCAAGGCCCCGCCATCCTTCTGAGTGGTTATTTTCTTTTATGACCACCCAGAAATTAGGAGCCCCGCGAAGCGGGGCTCCGTCGACCACCCCTTTCATAGTAAAAATAACTTCGAAATTTTTAAATTTAAAAAATTTATTACTCGGCAACTATTACGTTCCAACGAATTTGGCTTAGGGGGAGGGTTACCGCCCTCCCCTCTCCCCCTCCCACCCCCCTCCGTAACGGTACGTCGCCCTTTCATAGTAAAAATAACCTCGAAATTTTTAAATTTCAAAAATTTATTTCTCGGCAACTATTACTTTCCTACAATTATGGCTTAGGGGGAGGGTTACCCCCCTCCACCCCTCCCCCTCCACCCCCCTCCCACCCCCCTCCGTAACGGTACGTCATCTATACCTTAACCGGAATCTGCCAAGAGGGAATTATTATTGTGGAGAAGGTAGCATTTTATTGTACATAATATAGCTTATTATTTATTTATTTAATTTTTATTGCACACAATATACACAGTACAAAAGCAGCAAATATACAATCTTAATTAAATATTTGCATATAAAATCTACACACACACATACACATTATTAAGAAATTTACATACATTATAATTAATTTAATTCGCTAATTTTAAGATGTTTTATTTATTTGCTTCTAGACGGTTGTTACACAATAATTGACAGTACATGATACATAAACAAAATTATATTATAAACTTGTTATGTAAAAACATTTGAGGCTATTTCGTTGTTTCAATACAGTTTACGGCAACATATAATGAAAACAATCGTACCTTAGTGCATGTGGAGTAGTAATAGAAATAGCAATCGTTAAATTTCCTCGGCGACTCCATCGTTTTATCGGTTTGCCCGGGCCCTGGAAAACGCCGTATTAACACTTTAATCAATCAAGATACAAACTGAAACTGCTACAAAACAAAAAGATATATTTTTGTAGAAGGATACTAGATTATTCCACGCAAAAATAATAAATTGAGAGCCACAAAACTAAAATGTTTCACTTTGACAGGTCGTAAAAAGCATGTCGCGGTAAAAATTTTCGCGTATAAAATAAATTTCTCATTAATCACACAACGAATCTAACTCACCCAGTAAGAGATAAACTAAAAATTAATTCAATTTAACAACAAATAACTACACAACGCCACTTTTAACACAAAAATAATATGAACGTCACTAATAGAATGAAAATGGTAGTATGGCGGACATGTGGCGGAACTCGTCACCATAGCTTGAAAAGACGAACGCATAGACATAAGAATAAGGTTGCCAGATATCAGCTTCCTAAATTCGCCATATTTTACCTACCGAGTATCCTAAATTGCATAATATTTTTTTTGCACAAGAAGCTCAATTCACCTAAAATTTGTAAGCTAAGAGGCTGTTATTTAGCCCAAATAAAGATGACATTAAAAAAAAAGAAGATGTAGGAGCATGCCGCATTTATAGGTCCATGTATCATATTATAATATTATGTAAGAATCAGCGTCCATTGCGTTATAAAGGTAAAGTACAATAGGTAATTGACGACAATGTCAATTTTAAAAGAAATTAATAAGCTACACTGAAAAGAGATCTTATATACATCATTCACCCCTATGAGATTTTATTTAGTTAAGTTACGTCATATACGCCTTTCGTACCAGTTGTCTCTTGTAGTCGTCATATACGCCTTTCGTACCAGTTGTCTCTTGTAGACTATTTTATGTATTGTATGTTTATTGACGAGTATATTATTTTGTTAAGATTAGGAATTAATTTATTTGGAGTCAATGAGTTTTATTTAGAGGTATATTCTGCAAGGCAGCCTTGAACACAACCTCAGTACAAAGTCAAAATGAACCTCAAAGTCAAAATACCTTTATTTCACATAGGCCTTATGTACAGGCTCTAGTAAAACGTCAATATGATATTTGTTGTGATAACTACAAGTCGACTTAAAGCTAAGTTTACGAGGGTTCGAACGCGCCCTGCACTGAGAAGAAGCCCACAACAAACTCAGTCGGGTTTTGTTTTGTGATAACACTTCACAAAGGCTTTTGAAAATTAATTGCGGTAGTAAAATTACAGTACTACATACTTAATTGCATACCTAAACTAGGTTTTCTAGCAAGTGGCGAGTCGAAAGCAAAAGTTCTTCTTGACATTAATGTCCCATAGAAAAGGGAAGCAATTCGAAAGTGGAAACATCGGCCAAGAACTGAAAAATCAAATCAAGATCCCATAGATCTTGTTTTTTTTTAGAATTTTTGTCTATTGCACACACCAAATAGATCTATCCACAGAACACATATACTCTCTACCGAGATCTATCCATTAAGCACGCCCTCAGCACGCCAATAGCCAAACTCGCCAAACTACTCTATTGTCTATTGACTAGGTGCCCGTCTCAGGTGCCCGTTAGGGCGGCCATACACATTACGGTCTACCGCACAGGTTACCTGTGCAGGTTTACCTGCACAGGTCAAGTAGCGTGTATGGGGACGTTCCGGTGTACCGTAACGGTCTTCAGTTCTATTTGCGATGGCATCGAGTGAGGACGAGGATGCACTTACACTGCTAGGTCTTGCGGTAATTTTGAGGAAGGATTAATTAAAATTTTGGCTATTTTAAAAGCTGAATTCAGAAAACGGAATGCATTTTTAATTGAAAAAGGCGAAAAACCTTGGTTCCATTTTTTATGCGTTAAGCTAGACCTATCTATGACCTACAATTTTTCTACGCTGCTCATTCGCAAGAAAACAATGTGTGTCATACTATTACATTCGTACTTCGTAGGCACAGATTTAAGGCAATTTATTGAGTTATATGAGATTATTCAGATTTTGGAAAAAATATGTATGGATTTTGACATCTGTTCAGCACCAGCGACGATGGGACACCTAGCGGCAGCGTGCCTCCCTATTGAACACGTGGTTAATGAAGACGACCTGCGCAGGTACCCACACACGCACAGGTTCACCATACTGGCGACCGGAGCAAAATCGAAAATCGATTCTGCTCCGGTCGCCTGCACAGGTCAAAAAACCTGCACAGGTCGGTCGGCATACACGCTCCGGTCTACCTGCGCAGGTACACCGCACAGGCAGACCTCTCCGGTAAACCGTAACGTGTATGGCTTACATTAGCCCAGCAGTCTTAGCCCATCAGACTTATTAATTCCATGAAGTCATGCTTGTAGAGTCTATGGTGCGAGGCGACCAAATACAAGTATGGGCTTTGGAGAAGCGCGGTGGTCCGTGGTGGACGTGGATGGAGGAATCACAGACCACACAACTAGAGATAAACCGCCGTTGTCCATACATCACGGATTTACATACAATAAAGAGGTATTTGGTTGTAAGCATACGTTTGTGCCAAAGATGAACTGTGCACCATGGAATTAATAAGTAGGTACTTCATACAACTGGAAAGCTTACTTCAATTATTATTTTGACATATTAAAATGAATCTTAACATAATGCATTCAAAGTATTTTTTTAATTAACCAATATCTCCATATAGAAGTGAGCGTGAGCGAGAAATCTTTATCTTGTTGTGTACCTTTCGCACAATTGCCATGAAATATTTATTAACACAATGGTAGTAGATTCAAAATAGCTTTTTCCGAAGAAAACAATAAATTTAGGGCATGAACATTTTATACGACATGTTTGTAAATAATGTTAAAGTATATAACTACTATATTACTACTATACTATACTATCAATAAATGCAATAGCATGTAGGGCCAGGCTTTATATTTCACGCATTTCACGACATTTCAATATCTTCGTACTGGACATTACTTTACGATGACGGAAACTTGAAGGTTTGGTCGTTTTATCTGGGGACACGGTAGTGTCCCCGCCAGACGAGTCAAGCGAAGCGCGAGGGCA
This sequence comes from Coenonympha arcania, assembly GCA_036785405.1. Taxonomy (NCBI): domain Eukaryota; kingdom Metazoa; phylum Arthropoda; class Insecta; order Lepidoptera; family Nymphalidae; genus Coenonympha; species Coenonympha arcania. The sequence goes on along the minus strand of JAWDAA010000030.1, from coordinate 5,140,495 downwards.
CTACCTATCTTTTCTCGAAGTGTTTCGCCGTATTTTTAAACCCTTATAACTTAGGCCAGAATTATTCCAGATAATCAAAATTCTCAGGAAATGATGTTGCCGGTGAACTTATTAAACGTATAAAGTTTCAATATCACAGGTCTTATACTTTGGATTCTATTGACATCTGAAAACTCCAGTTTTCGTCACTGACTGACTGACTGACCGACTGACTCACTGATGATCATCAAAATTCCTAGGTACTTCCTGAAGTCCTAGAAAGCTGAAATTTGGTATGTAAGCTAGAATTAGTACACAACCAACAAAAAAATTCCAAAAGTTGGAAATTTAACCCCCCAACCCCTTAAAATAGGGGATGGAAGTTTGTATGAAACTACGGCAAATATTGATGCTAGAGGTCTCAAAATTGATATAAGGACTCTTCGTAATAAACAATTAAATACGTGTTTCAGGATTTTTAGTAAATCACCCCACATTCATCAAATTAGGGGGTTGGAAGTTCGTATGGGGGGATGGAAGTTTGTATGAATTTACGGCAAATATTGATGCTAGAGGTCTGAAAATTGATATAGGGACTCTTTGTAATAAACAATTAAATACTTGTTTCAGGATTTTTAGTAAATCACCCCACGTCCATCAAATTAGGGGGTTGGAAGTTCGTATGGGGTTTCCCATACGTATATAGGTCCAAACTTAATTTCATGTTAGATATCTGCTAGTATACATCTGGAAAAACACGTAATTTTTTTTGGTAATTATAAGCGCGATTCCAGTGCCCAAGTGACCAAGCGCCCAAGTGCCCAGTGCCCCGTGCCCAGTAATATCGCATGTTTCAAGCCCAAGTTCCATGCATGTTATGTTTAACAAGCCGAGTTTCACTGCATGTCGAGTGACCAGAATCCAGCGCTCAATGACAAGAACCCACATTGAGCCGAGTGCCCAGTGCCCAGCTTGAGCTGTTGAACGTGCCAAGCGTCAAATCTCTCTGATTTTGAAGAGCGTTAAATTTCAGCCAAATCAGTTCAGTGGTTGTGTTGTGATTGAGTAACAAACATCCAAACTTTCATTTGTATCTGACTTTGTGTTTTAATAGGTAAAATTTGAAGTTAGAAATTGAAATTTGGATCTATACATTACGTTTGATTATCATTTTATCTTGATAAATCTAAAATTAGTTTCACTTTCGGTAGGCCAAAACTACTAACTTTAAATCCACTATAAGTTTTTTAAATTTTCAGAATATACTTCTGTTATGTTAATGAAAGCCATGTTGGATGACAACTGATTTATTATTAAAATACCCACAACATCTCCCCCATAAATGAACAATTTACAATTTAATGAACACCTCTCCCAATATTAAAAAAAAAAGAAAAGAAAAACACACTGAAAAAAAAAAACTCTTAACTAAGAATTAATAATAATAGGCTAAATTGCCACGAACCAAAAAAAAAATTATTATCTAAACAACTACTACAAACTTACTATCTAAACCAAATAAGACATTTTATAAATATCTTTTAAGATCCAAATGCAATTTTCTGACATTTCTTTTAGGCCTAGGAACAAAAGTACCTTTTTCATCTTTGACATTCACTGTTTCCGGACTACAAGTAGCAGTGTCAGGAGTACTACTTGTGCTAGGTTGAGGAAGGAGCTCAGAGCATTCATTATGATTTTCGGGTTCACACTTTTTTAAATGTCGCCTGTTTCGGCGATAAATTCTGCCACTATTGTTTTGCACTACGTATGAACGAGGAGTAGGGGCCTTACTTACAACTTGGCCTCTCATTTTTCTGTCCCGATCATGAATGATTACTCGATCTCCAACGTCAAGTTCCGGCAACTTTCTACAATGAGTATCATAGTAATTTTTACTTTTTATTTGTTTGTTAATAAGACATTTGTGTTCATCTTTGCTTGTAACTTTAGGTTCCAATAAACTGGGATGAACAGGCAATCTACAGTTCAATCTTCTACCCATTAATAACTGTGCAGGAGAACTCAAATTCGTATCACGTGGTGTATTTCTATAACTTAATAAGTTGAGATAGAAGTCACTATTGCTGTGGATTGACTTAATGAGTAATTTCTTTACGGTTTGCACGGCTCGTTCACTTTTCCCATTCGACTGGGGATAATTAGGTGAGGAAAACACGTGATTAAATCCCCATTCATTTGCAAACTTTTTGAAATCTCTGCTTGTGAACTGAGTAGACCCGTCGCTAATTAATGTGTTAGGAATTCCGTATCTAGAACAATTCTCTTTAATCGCTGTTATAACTGACTTTGAACAAATATTTTTTAAAAAACTATCTTCTCTTCTTTTTGGTCTTGCGTGTTCCATCACAAATTTTTGCGTAAAACACCGAAAACTACTTTTGCCACACAAATTAAACCAATATTATCGCTTAGTTCCCAATAAATTATTTTATTTCACCACCGCTGCCACCATGTTATGTTAATGAAAGCCATGTTGGATGACAACTGATTTATTATTAAAATACCCACAACAACTTCTAAGCAAAGTACGTATCTACTCGTAATACAAACATATTAGAGAGTGGGCTGTGAAAAAAGGTGCACCTGAAGTGCAAGAAATACGCAAAAAAAAGAAAAATTAAGTTAATAAAAAACATTGTTTTAAAACACTTACAAAAAGGAATGAAATCCCAACAAAAACATTTTCATGTAAAATGTTGCCAGACGAGCATATGGCTCACACTGTCAAAAAGTTATCAGATCTCATGTAGGGCAAGATTTCTGAATTTATACACCCTTAAATACAAGCTCTAACTTCACAAACTCTACACTTTAGTTACAATAATGTCTTGACCGTTTGGCTACCGTCACATGGGCGTAAAGTGAAAAATTTATTCACTTTATAGTACTCTGTAAGTACTGTTAAATCAAAATTTGAAATCAGGAAAATGATTTTGGTGGGATAAATTTTTCACTTTACGCCCATGTGACGGTAGCCAAACGGCCAAGACATTATTGTAACTAAAGTGTAGAGTCTGTGAAGTTAGAGCTTGTATTTAAGGGTGTATAAATTCAGAAATCTTGCCCTACATGAGATCTGATAACTTTTTGACAGTGTGAGCCATATGCTCGTCTGGCAACATTTTACATGAAAATGTTTTTGTTGGGATACCACTACTTAGGTACATGAAATGTCAGAAATTACCGCAACATCAATAGGCTGTTTGGCACCGAGAAGAACGAGCAAGGAACTCTGCACTTGCACTTTAAAAAATTGGTCAAATGCAAGTCGGGCTCGCGCATTTAGGGTTCCGTGCCATCAAGACGAATACCATCCAAAACACACATGCCATTATTGGCCGCCATTTGAATTTCCTCGATATCTCGGAAAGTGTAAAAGATGGAAGAAAGAGTTGATCAGGACAAGAAGTTCTATTCGATAGAAAAAAATTCAAAACGGCAGAATTTATTTTTACATAGAAAATGTATGGCGAACTTTGAAGGGTTTTTTTTTGTCACATGTGGCCAACATGTGGCCCGCGCCTCCACGCGCCCTTCTATTATAGTAAAATTGTCGAACAAATTAATTTGGAGGGCTTCCCCAAAATTGTAGTGAAAACTTAGTACAGCTTGAAAAAAAAGCTGTTCTTGATCACTCCCAGCTATTACGTTAAACGTCTTGTCTAGCGACAACTATAAAATAGCAGCGCGACAGCCACAAGTATTTATGTAATATATATGGCGACAGCGATCGGTCGCAAATACGCAATAATTAACCTGAAATCTGAGCTGACGCCTGCCGCGTTCGCTGTGCGCAATAATGATGAATTCATAATGACTTGCACTCTTCTCAGGTCTCAATTTATCGCGCACGGGTTGATGCAAGTACTTAATGACACACACGGCCAATAGTAAATGTGCAAGGCCTTAAAGGACTGGTATCCAGGGCCGTAAAATAAATTAAAAAAAAGTAAATGCGCAATGTCAACGGAGTCTCCTTGCTCTCCGTGACAGCTGCGGTGGGCAAACGACCCTAATTAGTGATACTTGGATGATACTTACGTATTAACCTATATGTACCTTAAAACTTCTGTTAAAAAAAACACCATTATGTTGTATGAACTTTATTCATCATCAGTATAACATCATGATTTTAATACATTATTTTAAAATAAATAAATGCACACGATAATGATATGGGTAATTTTAAGTCAAGTTCCGTCATAAAAAATGAATACAAAAGAATATCGATACATTAATTATTCAAGATATCGAGACGAAATATTACATTATACGAGTAATTACATATATTTAACAAAAAATGTACTCAAAATAAAACAGAAATGTGACAATTTTCGAACGTTTGTATGACATACACAACAATGATTATAAATATTTTAATATCGCAATGTTTTAATGCAAAATCGTTATGAATTAACCTAACAAAACTCATTCTTCAACCAACAACAACTGTAAACAAATCTTATCCCCACTTCTACAGGGCAAAACACGATATATTAAAGTAACAAACTTTCGAAAACCCGTCACACACTAACAATATTTTCTTGTAACAATTGAAAACTGGCATACATAATATAATTTAACGATACCCCCCATCCCCCCCCCCCGAAATAAGATTCATTCTATGCTAATTAACATAATTTCGTAATTAGTATTTTCGCTGTTACTTGCATGCGAACTTCACTGTAAACATTTTGTATTTTAAGTTGCATGTGAAGTTAGTTGGGATGTTTGAGCTGCCATGCCATTGGTCTAGAGTCTAATTCTTTTAACATATTTTTTTCTATAACAAACAGGTATGTAGGTACTATATTTCAAAGCATTCTCATTTGATGGAAAGCAATTACTAATGACAGTAAATGTGCCGGCAAAGATAGCTATAATATCATACTGCCATGGAAGGATTTCAACACCTATCAGTTTATACACAGCATCGCATCGGAACGATAAATCGCTTGGCTACAGTGAAGTACATGTCGGCACCTCATTTTATAATAGGTAGATTTATATTATTTACTTTGGATTAGTCATCAAAAGGACTTTTTCATATTTCATAATAAGATTGAACTATAAATAATGACGAAAACGAATAGGTAAGTTAATTAGCATAAACTTTAAAACAAAGTATTTTATAATTGGACACAAAAAGTAAATCAGTCAATGTTGCTTTAGTTCGGAATTCAAATAAGGGACAGTAAAAAATTTGTACCACGAATTTACACAGCGGGAATGTTTTAATTTCGATTTAGTAAAATGTTATGCATTATTATTAGTTTATTTTTCAGTTTTTGCAACCGTGCACTAAGAGATGCTATCCGTCGTGAGGTTCCCTCGCAACTTTATACTAAAACTGAAAGTTTAGAGAGAAGAATTAATGTTGCATTAATTCGTCCAAATTTTTTTTTTTAATTACTAGGCATCACAACCGGCGCCTTTAGCAATATGATTTCTATATCGCTCAATTCATCATAACTATATTATCTAAACCCAAAACTGGTACCTATGTCATTTTACACATTTTTTAAATTTAGTTCCCCAATGCTACACCCAATGCTACATGCTAACGATGTGAATTGTTAATCAATTTTTACTTTACGATGTTGAAAAATATGTATTCTCTATGTAAAAAGGGTTTGACACAAGTTTCGGTCTTTGAGGTAACAAAGTTCAACAGTGCACAGTTAAAGAAATGGGTTACTTCGTATGAAAGGGGGTTAAGTTACTATTAATAGTGACATTAAGATTAAAATAGATGTAAAATATAAATAAAGGCCTCATCGCAGCTAAACAAGTTTTCTGATAAACCTACTGGATGACCACTACCTTAATCAAATAAAACGCAAACATGAAACACTCGAGTAATGAACTCTAGGCGCAATACAGAAAACAGTCTTGATTTAAACAAACAAATACAAACAAACTATTCAGATCTTTCCATCCCCATTTTCACGTCTCTCGCGATAGGTTTTCGACAGACGTAAATCTCGCGATTGTTGCTGTCAAAAGTAACGTTTGACACCAATGATCGCGAGATCGCTGTCAAACGTCACTCTTGACAGCAACATGATCGCGAGATCGCTGTCAAACGTCACTCTTGACAGCAACAATCGCAAGATTAACGGCTATCGCAAAGCTGCCGCAAGATTCCTAATAAGGCGGCCGATATTGCAATTGTTTACACATTAAAATAATATCTATTGTTCTCGCTAAATTGATATCAAACTAAAGTAGATGCTAATGAGTTCCCCAATCGTTATGAAACCAAACAATTTGACAGATATGGTCATACTAAAATGATGAAAATACATTCATGTAATATCTGCTTAGAAAGCCACACTATCGCACTCTAACATAAGACTAGTTTTTATATCTCAAGAAAAATAACATTTTTTTACACATATCTCGCTGCCCGCGGTGCAATATATAATTGGGATCCGATAAGTGCAATAGAGAGCGCAAAAGGCAGTCGGTTCTCCCATCTTATTTCCGAGCAGCGAGATATTGCAACTAGTATAGCTCTGCATTATTTTTTTTTCACGTGTACTCAATTGCAATATTTATATAGGGCTACAAACGCAATAATTATTACAAACTAAAGGAAATACTACAACGCAAATGGTAATTACAATTAAACACTTCAATCGTAGTTTTCAATAACAATGAAGACTACATTGATCTCAATACAATACAATTATAATGAAAATTCGACTTCATACTTACGACATAGATTAAAGAAAAATGATAGACGTCCAGTCATATTTCCTATCAGACTGAATGGAATTCTAAAACTCTACGCTATCACTTATTTTTTCTTTTTCACGATATACAAAGTTATTTAGGACAGGCATCACTTCGACAAGAAATTTTAGACTTGTAAGTCCATCTATTTCTCTAATCTATTGTACATTTTATAATAATCGGACAAATATGTACATTATTTTTTATCGCTTTTTATCGACTATCTATCGACTAACGACTGTTATTTGCTAAGAGATACACTGCATATTAAAATATTAGTTTTTTTTTATTTCGTTATACGTTATTTGATCACTGGCTGAGAATTAAGAGCATAAAATATGTAATTAAACGTAACTACACCTTACCCAATAACATGAGTCAAAAAACATCTTCATATTGATCTCATTTTTTTATGGACATACCTTTATTTGTAGTGTAGACAGCAGTATTGCTATATTAACGTTTAAATATCCAAATATCATTGTATGTTTATATGTGTACTGTCAGGATGACATATCGCCCACATAGAGCGAGATAGCCATACATAGGCATTCGTATTGTGGTCTCCATCTATATTATTATTCACCGTAACTTCGTGATAATATTCCACGAGTTGCAAACTTACGTTTATCGACTTTTATTTAATACCTGGGAACGTATAGTAACTAGATGCCACGATTAAAAGACGTATCCACATTTCCTCTATTAGGTATGTACGTGACTGAATAAAACTTGCTTCTAAAACTATTGGGGCAATCCAATTAAACGAAAAACATTAATTTCACAGTAATCCCAAACCAGGAAAATAAAAACCTGCTCTGGGGGAGCCACGTTAATACATTTGACTGTATAAATGTAAGTTTCTACCTACTAAATCTTAAACATTTGCTATGGTTATGCAAATAAAAAAATTGATCGATTTTTTTTGCAACATGGCAATTGGCAAGATTTTTTATTTTCCTGGTCAGGTCAGGTATGACAACTTATTATTAATGATGTCTCTCACACAGTATGGCAAGAATACATTCCCCATTGAATTGAAACCGTTTTATATGCCACTGATAACAGTTTCAAACTCTATTTACCCTGCTTAAAGATACTGTTACTTTCTATTGTCATGTCAAACGTGCATAGTGCATAGCAATCGACGATTTGAGACATATTGATGTCTATTCAGCGGGGCTAGACAAAGTAACAGTCGTTTAGAGTTCACGACAGTAGATAAAAATGTATGGACAAAACAAGTGACTGTAGAAAAACCACGTGACCGTATAGAGGAAAACACGCTTTTTTGAAAATCGACTACGACAATTAGAACGCTCCCTGGCGTTCTCGCAGACGTTGTAGATAGCTTTAGCGTACTTCGCATGACAATTGACAGCCGACAGTGAACAACGCTAAGCATAAGGTAGATTCTGCTTTCATTCGTTTTCATTCGTCACGTGGTTTATCCATACATTTTTATCTACTGTCGTGAACGCTAAACGACTGTTACTTTGTCTAGCCCCGCAGGTATTAAGGGCGCCTTCAAACTTGCCGCAAAGTGCCGCGCTACTGTCGCTAGGTTTGAAAATCGTAGTGTAGTACATAGTTTCACGATGGAGATGTTTAGACTTCTACAAAAAAAAATACGTGCGCGATGTTTATTTACATAGATTTACAAAGTAGCGTGGCCGCAGCGCTGCAGACGCGCTGCCACCGCGCGGCTAATTTGATGACGCCCCTAGTCTTAAAAAACCTGTCAAGTGCGAGTCGGACTCGCGCACTGAGGGTTCCGTACTACAACCGGAGGAATAAAACCATAAAAACCACTTTTCTTATCGAACCGCAAAACTAACTTTGTTTGTAGAGGTTTAATGTAAATATCAAAAAAACCACTTATTAGATCTCGTTCAAACCAATTTTCGGTGGAAGTTTGCATGGTAATGTACATCATATATTTTTTTTAGTTTTATCATACTCTTATTTTAGAAGTTACAGGGGGGGGGGGGGACACACATTTTACCACTTTGGAAGTGTCTCTCGCGCAAGCTATTCATTTTAGAAAAAAATGATATTAGAAACCTTAGTATCATTTTTGAAGACCTATCCATAGATACCCCACACATATGGGTTTGATGAAAAAAAAATTTTTAAGTTTCAGTTCTAAGTATGGGGCACCCCCAAAATTTATTACTTTTTTTAAAATTTTGTGTGAAAACCTTAATGCGGTTCACAGAATACATCTACTTACCAAGTTTCAACAGTATAGCTCTTATAGTTTCGGAAAAAAGTGGCTGTGACATACGGACGGACAGACGGACAGACGGACAGACGGACAGACAGACATGACGAATTTATAAGGGTTCCGTTTTTTGCCATTTGGCTACGGAACCCTAAAAATGGACGAAAATAAAAAATCTTTGGAAATATCTCTGAGTTTTTGATAATAATACCTTCAATTACTACAACTAAATTTGCCTACGGGGGTACAATGAGGATCAGTAACGTTTTTAACTGACAATGCAGATTTATAGAGCTAAGAAATCCTTAACATACAGTGCAAAAATTTTTTTTCTACGACAAAAACTGAGGAAGTTATGAACAAATTCCTAGCGAAGTTCACTGACGGGCTGACGCGGTAGGCTGTGACGTCACACCAACGGTCGAAGCTAGTTAGCAGTTGGCAGCGATAAGGCGCGCGAGTGTTTCATTGTTTAATTGTGTCTTTAAAACAAATTAAGTGTTCGATTTGTATCTAATTCACTTTTCTAACTATGTATAAATATTGTATAGTGCCAAAATGTACAAATACTTCTTTTAAAACGCCCGAAAAACTCTTTTTAAAGGATAAAATAGATAGGTATCAAATCGCACTATTACATACGCACAAAGCTGCCTCGAAATGAGTGAATCAACGCGATTTTGATACTTTGATATCACAGATTACAATCTGTGTTTGATATAAAATTTTATATTTTGCCATTTATTTTATTAGAACGAAATAACTTAGTCGTTCTAAAATCCTTTTCGGAGGATATCAGGCAGGGGGCTAGGCGAAAAAAAGTGTAACTGATAATTATAACTTGATCATTATTGTTAGTCCGCCATATTCATATAGTTGGTCGCAATTTCAAAGGTAATAAGACTTATTAGCAATATCTCGCTGCTCGCGATGCAATAAAACGGGGAAACAGGGCGTCGCCTGTTGGCCCGGCCCTGTTGCCCTGTTACGGTAACAGCGTGCGGTGTTGGTTACGGTAACATAACAGTGCGCGGTTTCGGTGACGGTAACAGTGTGCGGTGTCGGTTACGGTAACAGTGTGCGGTGTCGGTTATGGTAACAGTGTGCGGTATCTATTACGGTAACAGTGTGCGGTGTCGGTTATGGTTACAACGTGCGGTGTCGGTTACGGTAACATTACAGTGTGCGTGTCGGTTACGGTAACAGTGTGCGGTGTCGGTTACGGTAACAACGTGCGGTGTCGGTTACGGTAACATAACAGTGCGCGGTGTAGGTAACGGTAACAGTGTGCGGTGTCGGTTATGGTAACAGTGTGCGGTATCTATTACGGTAACAGTGTGCGGTGTCGGTTACGGTAACAACGTGCGGTGTCGGTTACGGTAACATAACAGTGCGCGGTGTAGGTAACGGTAACAGTGTGCGGTGTCGGTTATGGTAACAGTGTGCGGTATCTATTACGGTAACAGTGTGCGTGTCGGTTACGGTAACAGTGTGCGGTGTCGGTTACGGTAACAGAAAACACCGACACCTCACACTGCCACCGTAACCGAAACCGCACACTGTTACCGTAACCGACACCACATCCTGTTACCGTAACCGACACTGCACACTGTTATGTTACCGTAACCGATACCGCACGTTGTAACCGTAATCGACACCGCACACTGTTACCGTCACCGAAACCGCGCACTGTTATGTTACCGTAACCAACACCGCACGCTGTTACCGTAACAGGGCAACAGGGCCGGGCCAACAGGCGACGCCCTGTTTTCCCGTTTTATTGCATCGCGAGCAGCGAGATATTGCTCATAAGTCTTATTACCTTTGAAATTGCGACCAACTAAATGAATATGGCGGACTAACAATAATGATCAAGTTATAATTATCAGTAACACTTTTTTTCGCCTAGCCCCCTGCCTGATATCCTCCGAAAAGGATCTTAGAACGACTAAGTTATTTCGTTCTAATAAAATAAATGACAAAATATAAAATTTTATATCAAACACAGATTGTAATCTGTGATATCAAAGTATCAAAATCGCGTTGATTCACTCATTTCGAGGCAGCTTTGTGCGTATGTAATAGTGCGATTTGATACCTATCTATTTTATCCTTTAAAAAGAGTTTTTCGGGCGTTTTAAAAGAAGTATTTGTACATTTTGGCACTATACAATATTTATACATAGTTAGAAAAGTGAATTAGATACAAATCGAACACTTAATTTGTTTTAAAGACACAATCCAACAATGAAACACTCGCGCGCCTTATCGCTGCCAACTGCTAACTAGCTTCGACCGTTGGTGTGACGTCACACGCATTCGCGCGCCTTGAATTTAGGCAGCAGAAACCGCGTATGTTTAATACTTAATATCTTCGTAAGTAATTGTCCGATTTGGATAATTCAAAAAGGAATATCATTATTATGTCATAGAGAATAACGTAGATACTAGCTATATTGAATTTGCTATAACGTTACTGATCCTCATTACAGTTTTATGTTCTAGTGTCGGAAACGAATCACAATTATTAGCCTAATACGAGCGGTACGCTATAATGAATGTTTTATTGACTTTCTGAGAAATCTCAGACACTTCCAAAGATTATATTATTTATAGTCTACATTTATGAGTAAGTTTAAATAGAATTTAGGAACTAAAGTGAAGTTTGGAACTAAAGCGATGAAATTAAATGGAAAACTTTAAAAGTAGACGCGTATGTTCGAATAAAGTCAAAATCTCACAATTATCTCGTCCTTAATTCCATCATTATAACTAACAAATTTTGTTCTACGACTTTTCAAAATCCAGTATAATAATTTTCAGTCATACCAAATGTTTTGCCTTCTATTGTGTAAAAAAGTTGTTAGTTTTAATTAATGTAACTATGGTTTCTGGTAATGCTTAATAGCATCACCCTGTATACCAATATTTTTTCTCTGAGACATCTGTGCCCAGAATTATACTACTTCACAGACTGCTTGTTTCTTCCATTATTTTAAGTTATAATTATTTATTTATTCATATGCTATGCATATGGGTTTAAGAGAGACCTGTGTCAAGCAGTGGGATTATTGAATTCTTACTTTCCATAATTTGAGCGCCATTTGAAAAATAATGAATTTAAGAACTTGTAGATGAATTTGACTAATTTTCAAGCGGATTCAAGCAGTATAGATTGTTATAAGAAAAACAATTCCGATTGTAGATATGAAAATGATAATACAATATTATTTGAAAAGCAGAATTATTTTTTTCGAAAATACGCATCTACCCTCAAATCCATGTCTCGGGTTCATAAGGTATATATCACAAGGGTTTTGTTTAGATTTTTTTTAATGAATTCTACTATATGCGATTGCAAGGACACTAATAATATTGTGGTACAGTTTCACCCAAAATATAGCACAATCACACATTAAACCATGGTTGCTATGGTAACCACATATTGATATATAATATTATAGATGTTTCAATCCACGATGACGCGCCCCACTTTGTCAATCTCCACGCGAATCGAAAGAAACGTATGCGATTATGACAGGGTGGGGCGCGTCTGCGTGAATTGAAATATCTATATACACAATCATGTTTCTCTTCTAATTAGTGTTTTTTGGCAAGACCACAAATGTACGTGGAACATTACTCTAATTAATCATTAGCATATTAGGTATGAAGCTACAAATACGGTAATATTAGTTACTAGCCCAAATGACGTAGACAGTACTTCAGAAGCGGTAGAAAGGCAACTAATAACCGCTGGTGTGACCTGCGGCCATACTACCGTCTCTTATAGCAGTATTATTGTAATATTATTGTTTTGACATTTTCATACAATGTCAGTATGAAAATTTTAAAACAATACTAGCTGACCCGGCAAACGTTGTTTTGCCATATAAACTTTTCTCTGGAACGGAATAAATAGTATCCTATGTCCGTCTCCTGGCTCTAAGCTACCTCCTCACCAATTTTCAGCCATATCGGTAAAGCCGTTCTTGAGTTATAAGTAGTGAAACTAACACGACTTTTTTTATATATATATATATACTAGTTGAATGACCGAGCTTTGCTCGGTAGTATTACAGCTACTTACCAATAGATGGCAGCAGGAGTTTACTGTAATAGTTTTACTTTAGTGCCAATAGATGTCAGGTATAGATTTATATATTTTTTTGGTAAATACGACATTTTCTAAAAATAAATCCTAGCTAGATCAATTTATCGCCCCCAAAACCCCTTGTATACTAAATTTCATGAAAATCGTTCGAGCCGTTTCCGAGATCCAGATTATATAGAAATATATATATATACAAGAATTGCTCGTTTAAAGGTATAGGATAGATTACAATAATACTGCTATAAGACATGGCGGTACGGCCCTGAATTGCACTTTATTGTACCATAGCTAGTGGTTATTTATTTGAATGATTTAACGTTGTGAATTCTTCAGTATGTGTACCAAGTATTCTATGGCCTTTCATATTACATTCTGAGTGGAACTGCACTAAGGTCGATTTTTGTCCCGAACTGGTCTGGGAGCCGGTGTAAGAGTGAGGCGGAGTTAATTTCTTGACGTCCTTATCTATTGGAGGAGCTCTTGATTTGCTGTAGCTTCAGACGTAGAGCGTCGACGCCCGCCTCTTTCCTTATGGTGACTGTTTGCGTTGAGTGTAACTGCAAATGAAAAGTAGACGGTGTGTAAGTTAAACCAGGCCAGTTCCACTTATCACCTGCCGTGTGGCTCCGGCAGAATAGAATAGAGCCACCCCCCTTCTACCCGTGGGTAGGGCATGCAAATCTCGGAATTTTTTCAATCCCGGTATTGGTTTCGATATTGGACTTCAATACCGGGATCCCGGTATTAATACCGGTATTGATGTTCTCAATTTGAACTTAAATATTTTTCAATAAAAACACGTTTTTAATGATTTTCAATCATGTATTTACTTAAAATCTTAATTAAAAACACTAACAATCGATAATATTAAGTTAACGTTCATTTTAAATCATCTACATTTTCATATAACTTTTTCTGTCTTATTTTTCGAAATCAACAGATATATTCTTTTTATACTCTTTAACAAGTGGAAAATTAAAAAAAATTTTTTTTTTTAAACACCCATGACTTTTGCAGACTTGTAATTGAAACAGGATTAAATATTTTTTTTTTAAATCCCCGACTAAAGGAAAGTAAGAACTAAGAACCTGATTAGTATAATTACAAATCCAAGAAAATCCGCCGGAGCTGTTGTTTACGTTGCCTGTGACGGTGTTGATGGTGCTGTTTACCAGTTGATGACTAATTCAATTTCTTGATACTTCTCATATACCGGCAGTTTATCAATGCTTACTAATTTCATTAATTGATATTGGAAACGAAAATAGCAATTGCAGCTCCGACGGACTTTCTTGGATTTGTAATTATACTGATAGGTTCTTAGTTCTTACTTTCCTTTAGTCGGGGATTTAAAAAAAAAATTATTTAATCCTTTTTCAATTACAAGTCTGCAAAAGTCGTGGGTGTTTTAAAAATTTTTAATTTTCCACTTGTTTTATAGTTTTTCGATTACTATATTAATGTACTTAATTTAAATGATATTATTATTAAAAAATGAAAATTAATCTTCAAACTAGCCATTAGCTGTTCTAAGCAGCGTCTGAAGGCATCATCTGACCCATGTCACCAAATTTATTATTGGAGCCTAGTTAAACATACGAATCCCTAACACCTTGTGTACTAGAAAGATAACACATTAAACAGATAATTTCTCTTAATAAAGTAAAAAAAGCTGAGCTAGGTGCCTCTAGCGCCGCCTTTATGAGGCTGACGCCCTGGGCCATGGCCCTCTTGCCCCTAGGGTAAATACGCCACATTCATTCATTAATCCTCGCCACCAAGCCTAATGTGTTAGAATAATTTAACCAAATCAAATGAGACTAAACTCGATTTATTTGCCAGTTACCATTATTAAGCATCGCTAATCAGGCCCATGTTGCATCATCAGACCCTCGTCACCAATGTTTGAGACTAGTTAAAACAAATACAATCCCTAACACAAGTAGAAATAACATTAAAACTGAGAATTTCCCTTCCAAGTCATAAAGATTTGGAAATGTTTCATCTTCTGGCATTTTATAAAAGTTCGCAACGTCAGTAAGGTAATGAAGTACGCCCGCCACTAAAAGACGCCTCTCTTTTATTCGTTTTCGCAAGTTAAAAGTATTTTTTTTTTCAATACCGGGATTTCGGTATTGCGCCTAGTCAATACCGGTATTTGAATTTCGAAATATCGACCGAGATCCCGGGATTTCGAGATCTCGGGATCCCGGTATTCATGCCCTACCCGTGGGTGTCGTAAGAGGCGACTAAGGGATGTGGGAGAGTCATTTTAACATCTTAAGACTCTCTTTGTGAGTTAGCTGGCCCACCTTAAAATAAAACAGCCTCCCCGGGGACTTGAGTGGACCCTGGGTGAAGTAACTACCACTCAAAACACTGCACAAAGTAACACACACACATACACCCGTTAACACACACACACACACACGCACGCACGCACGCACGCACACACACACACACACACACACACACACACACACACACACACACACACACACACACACACACACACACACACACTTTAACAAACACGCACATATTCATACTAAGACAATCGCAGAAACACATTCACACGTTCACCTACAAACACAAATACTATACACTATACAAAAGGGGACTTCACCCCAACAGAAAAAGCAAGCTGTAGCTCAGCCAAACTATGGAAGCGAATGGTAAACTTTATATACCCCAGGAGGGTACCGCGGCTGGAACACCCCGCGGAGAATCCCTCACTGAACCTCGTTCAGTCAAGCCCGGCGTATCTGGGGCGGGCTGCTATCGCTTTACGAGTGTAGACATGGAAGAAAGGAATAAAGAAGATATGGACAAAGAAAATGACAGGACTTTTGGACTGGGAAACCCTTTTCAAAGAAGTAATGCCACCAAAAGAACACCACCTGCAGTAGAAAAACAGACATGGGAGTCGGAAGTGAGACAACTAGAAGAAAGTAAGGAAGAAGAAATAACAGCCGAAATGGATGTAATGTCACCAACAGATGATCGCCCAAAAAAACGGAAGAAACCTTCGAGCCCACTTGCATTAAAGCTAGGAGAAATCAAACCATCGATCGAGCTAAGTAAACTAAAGGCGAGGACTGATGAGTTGAATAACTTTATAAAGGGCAATAAAAACATTCACAAAGAAGTAAAGAAGTTTGCAATGGAGATAACAAGCTTAGTTAAGCAAGCCATTTATAGACACAAACACGACACGCATACGATCAAAGAACTACAGAAAGAACTACAGGAGTATAAGGAGACGCAAGAGCTAAGATATGGTAACTTAGAAAGGGAATTAAAAGAAATTAAGACCTCATATGAACAAAGATTCCAGGATATAGAACATAAAAAAGGTGGACACTGCCCCACGTGCTCTACTATAGAAGAAAGAAATTTTAACCTAAATGACATTGAAATAAAACAATACGAAGATTTCATCAAAGTTGTGGACCAAAACTGGACTGGAGATAGTTTCAAAAACGTCCAAATTGACTATGAGGACCCACTTAAAAGTCTAGCTGAAAATATGGTTTACTTCTGTGAGGGATCACAAGAAGGACAGACAAGGATGGAAAAAAGGATTCTGAATCATCACCCAGAACTCTTAGAAGGTGAAAAGATAGCCTGTAAGGGAGGAAGCTACACTAATTTTAAGCAGAAAACTATATACAAAACTAGTAAAGGAGACTGTACAAAAGAAAAGAATATTATTGCATTCTTTTACGACTCTAACCGACAGGGGGATGACAACCAGTGCGACATATTTAATATGTGCATGGAGCTGAAAATAATCTGTGAGGATTACGAAAGACGAGAACTAACTGTCGCTGCCCCACAAATTATCAAAGCTGAGAATATGAAAAAGATATTGGAGGCTATATTCCATCAAACCGATTTCAAGCTAACTCTGAAAACTACTAGGGAAAAGAAAGATAATTACGAAAGAAAGAAAAACGAAGGTAATAATATAATAGTCTTTGAAGCCAATACAATGACTTATGCAGACACAATAAAGAAACTAAAGGAAGGACTGAAGGATAGTGATACTCTGGAACACATAAAAGGGGTGAGAAAAACAATGTCTGGCAAGGTTATGATCGAAATTTCAGAACAGGCTGACAAGGATAAAGTTATAAACGGACTTAAGGAGAACTGCAATATAGCGATACAAAATAGGGTGAAAAGAAAATGTTTGCATATTAAGGATATTGATGCTGACGCTGTGGAAGAGGATATAAGAGAAGCCTTAATAAATGCTAAATTAATAGATTTTCAAGATCATTTAGAGATAAAGGCACTAAGACCCCAAAAAAACGGGAACCAATCGGCTACTATCTTAGTTGAGCTATCAGACAGTATCAAAATCCTTGGAATGGGAAAGCTGAGAGTTGGGCTAAATATATGCCAAGTTCAAGAAAGACTCGAAATATTGAGGTGCTTCCGCTGCTGGGCTTATGACCATAAGGCTAATAGATGCAATGGAGAGGATAGGAGCAAAAAATGCCATAAATGCACTAGGGATGGCCACAAGGCAAGGGATTGCAATGAGGAGCTGTTTTGCCCACACTGTAATGAGAATGGTCATGCAGCTGGAAATGGGAGATGCAAAGCCTTTCAACAAGCACTTAGATCTGCAAGAAGAGAGACGGACCGTAGAAATAAAAAATTAGCGCGTTCACAGTCCTCCAATTAAATACAAACAGGAGTGTGAGTGCACATGATATGGCAAACGTAGTTGCAGCTGAGAGAAAATGCGATTTTATCGCAATTTCCGAGCCGAATATTACGGTGTACAGACGTAAAGGAAACCACAGCTACTTTGATGCAAATGGCGATGCGATGATCTTGAACTTTAGCAAAAAGTATCAAGTAAGAACATTTCGTTCAGCTGATTGCTTTGTGTGTATTGAAACAGCGGGTATTGTATTATATAGCATCTATATGAGTCCAAATAAATGCTCCTTAGTAGATTTTAATGAAAATCTAGGTAAAATACAACTAGATATACTTGAATCGTTAAAAAGAAAAAAAAGAATTGTGATAACAGGAGACTTAAATGCGAAACACCCATGCTGGGGAGGAACAATAACCAATATGAAGGGTGAGGAGTTACTGGAATGGATCAATAGGCTTGATCTAGTCATCCTTAACGATGGCAGGCGGCCCACTTGCGTACGACAAAATGGTTTTTCATTTATCGACGTAACCATGATAAATGAAAACCAAGCTAAAGACAAAGTCAGGTGGCTAGTCTTGGATGACGAATCTATGAGTGATCACAAATTCATCTTAACAACCATTCAAGAGAATAAAACGGACAATAAACACAAATACATATATGGAAAGACAAATTTTGAAGAACTGGACAAATACTTTAAAAACGAGACACATGACAAAGAAATCAACGAAGACGAATGTGGTAAAGCTCTTGACAAAGCTTTCAAGAAAAGTACACCCCGCGTTAAGTGTGATGAAGACTACAAGCTCCCGTACTGGTGGAATGAGATCGTCCAAAACACAATTAAGGAGACTAGAAAGAAGAGACGAAAATTCCAAAAATGTAAAGAACCTAATGAAAGAGGAAAGCTGAAAGAAGAGTACAAGAACTCTAAAAAAGAGCTCAAAAAAACTATAAAATCTTCCAAGACGAAAGCATGGGATGCTCTATGTATGGGTCTTGAATCAGACATTTTTGGTGACGCTTATAAAATAGTCAAGAGCCAAATGCAAATACCAAATGCTAAAACAAACCTAACACTAGAGGAAAAAATGGTCATTTTTCAAAGCTTATTCATAACCTCAGCCAAAGAAAAAGAGGTTAAAGAAGAAAAGGTAGAGAACGAAGATTTTGAAAGTGTTGTTTTTACAGTGGGTGAAATAAAAGACTGTGGCAGAAAGATTAAAGCAAAAAAGGCTCCCGGCCCAGACAAAATACCTCCAGATGTAGTCAATTCGCTTATTCTACAAAACATTAAATACTTTACTTGCCTCTTCAATAATTTGTTGAGACAGGGTAGGTTCCCTGATAGCTGGAAGAATACGAAGCTAGTATTGGTGGATAAACCTAAAAAATCCCAATCTGAGCAGACAAAGTATAGGCCTATTTGTCTCATAAATGTTATTGCTAAGGCATATGAAAGGCTTATCTGTGCTCGATTAACACAGGAAATTGAAAAAAGTGGCGGGCTCCATAAATACCAGTATGGCTTCAGACCAGGAAGAACAACGATAGATGCTATTGAGCAAGTAGTTCACGCTGCTAGAAAGGCCAAACAGAACGGTGAATGGAATGCTCTTATTCTAGTTGATGTCCGGAATGCATTCAATACAGCGACGTGGGCTACTATCATCGACAAACTGAAATCTAGGAACATCAATAAATATGTCATCAACGTCATCGTCGATTACTTTAGGAATCGCCACATCCAATTAGAGAGGAAAGTGACGGCCCAGGTAACTGGTGGAGTACCACAGGGATCGGTACTGGGCCCCACTTTGTGGAACATCATGTACGATGACGTGATGGACCTTGTTGTACCGGAAGGAGTCAGGCTAGTTTGCTACGCAGATGATTTGGCGGTCTCTGTAACAGCGAAAGATCCTCTCCAGATGATACTGAAAGCAAACGAGACGCTACAAGCTGTTGACTTGTGGATGCGACGCAACAAGCTGGAAATCGCGCCAGAGAAAACCGAGGCTGTCGTATTCACTAGAAAGATATATAGACACGGCATAAGATTTGACTGTGGAGGTGTGATGGTTGCCCCAAAAAATAGTGTTACGTACCTGGGAGTTAAACTAGACCGAGACCTAAATTTTGGCCAACACTTGAAATCTGTCTGCGATAAGGCTTCTAGGACCGCAGGAGCCCTGTGCAAAGTACTACTCAATACAAAGGGCCCGAGCGACAAAAAACGAAGAACTCTGGCTATGGCTACCCAGTCCATAATTCTGTACGCAGCACCGATCTGGGAGCCAGCCATGAAGGTTGACTTGCACAAAAGGCGAGTCCTAAAAGCGCAGCGTGTTTTAGCTCTTCGAGTTTGCAAAGCCTATAGGACTGTCTCCACAGACGCAGTACTTGTTCTGGCTAATCTAACACCCATACACCTATTAGCCCAAGAGAGAGCAAAAACTCGAAACTCGAAGGATGCTGAAATGGCAATAGATGTCAAAGCAGATACTCTTGCTAGGTGGCAACAAGAGTGGGACAGATCATCAAAAGGTAGATGGACATATGAACTTATTCCTAACCTGGAAAAATGGACGAAGAGAAATCATGGCCGTCTGTCCTTTTGGTTGACACAGTGTCTGACAGCACATGGAGTCTTCATGAACTACCTGGCGGGAATCGGTAAAAGACCGGATCCATCATGCATGTACTGCAGCGAGATAGACGATGCAAGACATACATTATTCACCTGTACAAAGTGGACTAAGGATAGAGAGGAGATTGTGAAAGAAATTGGAGAAATTAATGCAGGAAATCTTATAAACAAAATGCTACAAAGAGAAGAACATTGGACTATAGTGGAGAAATACATTGAAAAATTATGAAAGAAAAGGGGGAAGAGGAGAAAAGAAAAAAGGAAACGAGGTTTTAAGACCAACGTGTTGCCGTGTTTTAGGCTTAACGGCAGGCACACGGCAACATCGGAGATGGGGGGGGTTTTAGCCGGTAGGAGTCCGGCACTACCAGAATGGTGTCCATGAGGATTTCCCCTCCGAAGGAAAAAAAAAAAAAAAAAGTTCCACTTATCACGTGATCGAAGAAACTACAAGGTAGCCGTCTAGACGTAAGTACAGACCGCTGTTGACAGTTTAAAATTTTTAAAGAAATTTCTTTACGCCTGGTCGATGCAACGCGTGACCAAAATGCTGGCCTCTACTTTACCCAAAGAATTA
Organism: Coenonympha arcania; assembly: GCA_036785405.1. Classification (NCBI taxonomy): domain Eukaryota; kingdom Metazoa; phylum Arthropoda; class Insecta; order Lepidoptera; family Nymphalidae; genus Coenonympha; species Coenonympha arcania. Next base: position 5,119,508 of record JAWDAA010000030.1, on the reverse strand, counting down.
GTATCGCGATATAACGAGGCAATGGGGCCAGTATTTTGGGAACAATTCCCTCTGACAGCGGTGTACTAGATTAATTTGTTTTAACATTTTAGTTTAATATGTAGATTTCATTTAGATATGTAGTTTTTAATTTAGATATAGTTTCATTTTATAGCTAGTTTTAATTTTTAATTTAAGCTAAATTTATTAATTATAATACACTGTTTCAATTATTATCATACTGTTACTAATAATTTATAGGAATATTTCATTAAATATTTTGTTTCAAAGTAATTTTCGAATACCAATAATTTCAAATGGAGCAAGCTTCGAATGACACATTGTAAATGTTGCGGATGGGAGCTACGAGTGTCGCGTGGCATCCGCAGTGAGAGGCGCCGCTTCACCCCGCTAACCCCTCAACCCTCGCGATCGCCCATCTCCCACTTGACAATACCGCATGCGGGTGTCGAGCGGGGGATTTAGATAAATAAGCCGTAGTTTTTAAGTTTAACGCATTCCGGTACAATCTCCCGAACGGAGAAGAACTCTGTACAAGAACAACGTATTTCGGAACCATCTCCCGACCGGAGAACTCTGAACAAGAACAAGAATACAGTCCACTAGAAGATCACGCTGAAGTTTTTATTTATTGATCCCCTTCAGTAAAGTTTGACAAAAGATGGCGCTGGTTCCGCCTAAGGACCTCAATATTACGAATCTGAATGAGATATATGGTTCGTATAGCTTCGTATAGATAGCTGCTTAAATTTATAGGAATTATATCTGTTCGCGACGCTCTGACGTATGGTGTGCCCAGTGGGTGTGACAGAGACAGGCATCACGCGCCAATAGCGTGCGATTGTTCGTGTAGTGTGTGTCGCTCTCACGTCTATAAAATCTTATTCTGTAATCTATCCAATTCAAATACAGGTTTCAACTTTATTAAGTGTTTGGTGTGATGCTTTTCGTCATCTACGCATCCGCCCGAACCGCCGAAATATCTTAAGTGTGTAAAACAATAATCAAAAAGATAATTAGTTATACAGTCGAATTGAGAACCTCTTCCTTCTTTGAAGTCGGTTGAAAAAATGGGTTGACACTAACCTCTAGCTGAGGGTCGATGCTGTGTGCGCGCGGCAACGTGTTCTCGTTGATGGAGTCCGAAAGAGCGCGGTTGTCGCTCGGCGTGCGAGGCTGCGAGGACGGATTCGACTCAGTTTTGATTCCCGCTCTAGCCTATAAAAACAAAATAAATTGGTTAATTTAATTATTATGCGGGATAAATAGTCATGTATCCTCCTAAGTTATACTACATCCTAAGTCGTAAGTAATACTATTATATATTATAGTAGTACTATTGTAATATGTATTTCTGGTTTGTGCAAATATAATTAAGTATACTCCTAAGTTATAAGTAAGTTGTACTCCTAAGTTTGTGTTTTCATTATTTCTTCTTTTTTTATATTTTTATTTTATATTTTTATTTTGTGATGTGCAATAAAGTGTTTATCTATCTATCTATTTGTCTATCCTGGACAGGGCGGACGGCGAGAAAAAAATGTCGCCGGTGCCAAAAACGCTTGTTTTGCCATCAACAGCTGTAGTTCGCTCAGTAGAGACCTATACAAAAAAAAAATAGAACAGCAGTGGAATGGTTTAGCTCTGTTTTGTCTTTCTCTGTTATCAGTAACTTGGCAGTGGAAGAAAAGAGATAAAACAGAGTATTAATTTTCAGAGCAATATCTCGCTGCAATCAAATGGGAAGACAGGCCGCCTGTTGCGCTCTCTGTCGCACTTATAGCCAACATCCTTTAACTCCCTGTTATCGCGTCGTGGACAGCAAGATAGTTTGCTATAACTATATTGTATATGAATGATCCAGGGAATAAGCTATATCTATTACAAATTATGATAAAAAAAACCTTTGCTTGGCGAAATAAATACAAATTGTTTACTAACAAAACTCACTCTGTCAAACTCCATACGAATCGAATGACACAAGCGATTTTGACAGAGTGGGGCACGTCTTCGTGGATTGAAATATCTATAATAAATTATTTTAATAATGTTTATGCGATGACTAGTATAGTATTATATTATCTGTGGCGATGACTTACTTGCAATGCTCTTAGTCTTTCCAAGAAGATAACGTGCGATTTTTCATCGTTTTCATTGCTTATATCTGAAAACAAACTCCAGTTTTTAAATATCAAGAAGACAAGGAGAATAATGTGCTTATTGTCACGACCTATGGCTAGGTCGGAAACGATTGTGTGTCCCTAGCTTAATGATAGAAATTGACAGTTTAGTGATAAGAGCTTTCGACTACTCGATAATAGATGGCAATAGTGTATAATTAGAAAGAGAAGAATGAAAATTCCGATGTGTTAGAACAAGACGCAAACCTTTCAGAGAATTGCTGAACACAGAGCAATAAGTTTTAGGAATGATTTAAATTTGGAACTAGTTATTTAAAAATTTGAAAAGATGTGGTCTGTTCTGGAATTCGAATTATTGCCGAGTATATAAGGGGAAGTTTTCAGGATCATGAGTCAGTCAAGAAATTCAGTTCGATAGATTCAAGTCCGCGATACAAAAGCAACACGAAGTGAGTGAAGAAGAAGTATATGATTTATGGTACTAGTTATGGTGTAGTACTGGTGGTGGAGTCTTCGTAAGTCAGTGGTGCTCGTGCTCCTAGGCGCACCGAAGTTCGCGCGGTGCGGCCTTAGGAGCTGAAGAGGGACCAGGGACTGTCTTTGTGTTGCTCGTCACGGCGCTACGGCCTGTGAGTCAGGTATCGGACATGAATAAAGGCACCTATTCAACGACATCGTCTTGTTCTTCCAATCCCGAACCCCGGTTCGCAACATTGGTGTCAGAAGTGGGATTGGAAGATGTCGTTGGTGCCAGGGAACGAGAATCAAGACATGACTCGCGTGCAGGGGAGGAATAATTCCGATACAAAACCTTCGGAGGGTGACACTACGGTGAAGCAGGTGATTGACGTGAATGCCCTGCTACAACGGATGGAGTCTATAATGCAAGAACAGACACGTGCGCTTTTAGAAAAATTCAGCCGCCGGGAAGAAAGAATCAAGACACGTCTGGAAAGCTTCTATGAGGAAATGGTTGGCCTACTACCAAAGAAGAAAGAGGTATGCGACAGAGCGGTTGAGAAGGAAGTTGACAGAAGTAACGACTCACTCGAGAAACAAGTCTATGAGAAAGAGACTAGTGACGTGGAAGTGGAAGATGCGGTCTGTTTGAAGCCACAATCCAACTTTGTGGAACGTGAAGCTCAAGTGCCGGTATTTATTTGTCAAGATTCAGGAGATTCGGAGACGTTGGAGTTGGCTACGACAGAGATCATTGAGACGGAGACTAGTGACGTGGAGATGGTTGTTGGACTAGTGGTGGAAGATGCGGTCTGTTCGAAGCTACAATCCAACTTTGTGGAACCTGAAGCTCATGTGCCGGTATTAGAGGATGTCATTTGTCAAGATTCTGGAGGTTTGGAGGCGTTGGAGTTGGCTACGACAGAGATCATTGAGACGGAGACTAGTGACCTGGAGATGGTTGTTGGACTAGTGGTAGAAGATGCGGTCTGTTTGAAGCTACAAACCAACTTTGTGGAACCTGAGGCTCATGTGCTGGTATTAGAGGATGTCATTTGTCAAGATTCAAGAGATTTGGAGACGTTGGAGTTGGCTACGACAGAGTTTATTCAGACGGTAAAGAAAACTGAGGAACAAGTTGATATTCGTTGCCAAGAGGGTGGCAGACGACGCGGAATGATGACGGAGAGCATTAAGAGGAAGTTGAAGGGTGATCTGAAGTTGGAGATTGAGGTGCGTCATACTTACAGTCTCGCTGGAGGATTGGTTGGTGCACGCATGGTAAAAGGGAAGATGGGGCTTTGCTTCAGCGCAACTACAGAGGCCAGACTGAAGAGGAGAGTGCGCCCTAGATGTGGTGGCGCAAAACGGTCGGCTGCAGCAAGCATGGTGAGGAGGAAGGTACGGCCTGGTAGTAACATCGCAAGTATCCCGATTGCTGTACGGCGTAATTGCATCAACGCCAGACGATCTACATTATTCAAGAAGAAGCGAAATGAATTACATGGTAATGACAGCGGTAAACGATTCGTTGCAAGAGTCAAGATGAAGAAGGAAGACCAACCTGGGTGCGACAGGGTAAATCGAATGACGACAAAGGTAAAGATGAAAAGAGAAATATGGCCCAGCCATGATGGTGATGATCATGCTCGGGACGAGCATGTCTTAGGTGGGGGCAGTGTCACGACCTATGGCTAGGTCGGAAACGATTGTGTGTCCCTAGCTTAATGATAGAAATTGACAGTTTAGTGATAAGAGCTTTCGACTACTCGATAATAGATGGCAATAGTGTATAATTAGAAAGAGAAGAATGAAAATTCCGATGTGTTAGAACAAGACGCAAACCTTTCAGAGAATTGCTGAACACAGAGCAATAAGTTTTAGGAATGATTTAAATTTGGAACTAGTTATTTAAAAATTTGAAAAGATGTGGTCTGTTCTGGAATTCGAATTATTGCCGAGTATATAAGGGGAAGTTTTCAGGATCATGAGTCAGTCAAGAAATTCAGTTCGATAGATTCAAGTCCGCGATACAAAAGCAACACGAAGTGAGTGAAGAAGAAGTATATGATTTATGGTACTAGTTATGGTGTAGTACTGGTGGTGGAGTCTTCGTAAGTCAGTGGTGCTCGTGCTCCTAGGCGCACCGAAGTTCGCGCGGTGCGGCCTTAGGAGCTGAAGAGGGACCAGGGACTGTCTTTGTGTTGCTCGTCACGGCGCTACGGCCTGTGAGTCAGGTATCGGACTTGAATAAAGGCACATAAACAACGACACCGACTTGTTCTTCCAATCCCGAACCCCGGTTCGCAACAGTATGATGATCTTTACAACCTTCTATGAGTTTCGTTACTTGATCATCTTCCCTATTCCACGTCGTTCGACTTTCTTCACAATTCCTTAGAAAACTTATTTCTTCACAGGTGCCTACTACGTCACCTTTTTGAATAATCTGGGGAGAATTACATGGATTGAATACTGGGATCATTGAAACTCGAGTTCGTCCTACAACAACTCTTGCGGGAATCCATGAATGTCCATGTCCACGATGTTCAATAATTGCGCATCTTCTTGGTCTTCGGATGTTTTCGGAAGGTAACGTCACAGGAACTAATGTTTGGGATCTTGGGAAAAGGGTTGTATTCTTCAAACAGTAAACTTTCCCATAATTTCCACCCTTTATTGGAATTTCTTGGTTTCCACACCTAAGCACTCCATACTTAATGTCAATTCTACATTGATGGTTTCGAAGAAAATCTAGACCAATAATGCAGTCATCAACGATATCTGCTAGTATTGCTCTTTGCCAATAGACCCTGTCTCCAATTTTAATGGCGACGTTCACTTCCCCCCAGACAGGTACGCGCTGGCCGGTGGCTGTCGTAAGATTTATGTTTCCTTTCTCCTGTAAATTACATTTATCAATATACTTCCCTTGTTGATGTTTAATGACTGTCCGTGATGCTCCAGTATCCAGGGTAAGTTGACATACTACCCCATTAATGGCTCCATCTATCACCAAGCTGTTTCCATCTTCTATCTGCTTCAATGCAATATTAAATGGGGTTGTGATTCCTCCTGAATTAGAAACCGTTGCGTCCACTTGGCTTATACTGGTCACTCGTTCCCTCCTGGGACAGCTGCTCCGCAGGTGTCCTCGCTCTCCGCACCCATAGCAGGTTGGGTTAAATATACGCCGCTGCGTCCAATTCCTCTCTGTTGTAGCCATTTCTCTCAACTTTAGGGTTTTTGAGTCATATCGCACAGCCTCCACCTCTAGGGCATGAGCTACAGCCTCCTTCAGGCTGATGTGGTGCTTCAAGCGGACGGTAGCTCTAACCTCTGAATCTCGAATTCCATCCACAAAGGCTTGCAACAACATCGTCTCTACAGTGGACGGTGAAGATTTGTAAGCCTTCCGCACGAGTCTCTCAACTTCCACTGACCATTGCTGTAAGCTTTCATTAGTTTGCTGAACACGGTCCCTGAGTTGAGCCCTATAAACGTGTTCGAGATGGCTATCACCATATCGAGATTCCAAAGCATTAAGAAGTTCGTCACATGTAACCTTATTTTCATTGACACACAACGCTTCCAACACAGTTAATGCTTCATCACGGAGTGCAATCGTAAGGGCAGACTGCGCTTCATCATCCGTCCAACGACTTGTTCTCTTGACGGTCTCGAATTGAAACTTGAAAGCCGCCCAAGATGATTTGCCGTCGAAATGTGGTAACTTAAAAAGCTTTGCCGGTGTCATACCTTCTGAACTACGCGATGCTCCTCTGTGCTTTTCAAGGAAATCAACTCTCCGCTTTATGTTCAATAACTGCGAGTCATGCTCCTGCAAGGTTAAATCTTGTTTTTCGGAAGACTCCTTCATTCGCCATACTTCCTTCTCCATCAGCTCTACCTTCTGCGTGATCTGTTGCAGCGCAGCTAGTATGTCCTTGTGAAATCTCTCATGAAAAGCACGTAACTGTTCCTCGAGACGCGCACTGGCCTGTTCTTGCACATGTGACTGTTCTTGTATCTTAACGGTCATCTGTTCTAACAGCGTGTTTACATCCGCCGCTGGCATTTGATGTGCGACAGGGTTGCGCTCAGAAGTACTTGCAACTGAGTCTTCTCGCTCTCGCGCTTCGGACATGGCACGCGTAGTAACGCCCTCCTTCTCGACTCTGGGCCGCAATGGCATCTTCCAATCCCACTTCTGACACCAATGTTAAGAGCTGGGGGTCGGGATTGGAAGAATACACGAGTCGATGGGTTGAGGCCTTTATTTGACGGTAGATTAAGCACACCGTACAAACCTCCGAGTGCCTCGGAGCACTCGAGGTCTACTCAATCCACGAAAACACTGTCTCTAGTCTCTCGCATTCACAACTAGTCCATTTTTTCACTTTTATTTTTAGTATCGCATTTTTCACTCTGACTTTTTGTCCACACAACACCATGACAACCATAAAAACCGAACATGTCTTTTTAAATTTCAAACATCTAATTTATTTTTCTATTATTCTGCTAGCGATCGAAAAGTTCTCTCTAAACTGTCATATTTCAACATAAAGCTAGAAGCGCACGATTAATTTCCCAGTATTTGCCTTAGTCCGTGACAATACTACGCTTCAAAGAAAGAAAGTCGAAGAACTGTTAACCCACTTTTCTGATTTGTTCTCAAAAGATGATGGTGATATTGGAAGAACTGGTGTGGTGAAGCATAAAATTAATACCGGAGATGTTATGCCAATCCGTCAGCGACCAAGACGCATACCACTTGCAAAAGATAAAGAAGTAGAGGACATGATTCAAGACATGCAGAAAATTGATGTTATTGAACACTCTGCGAGTCCTTGGTGCTCTCCAGTAGTACTGGTGAAGAAGAAAGATGGATCATTGAGATTTTGCATCGATTACCGCCGATTGAACGACGTCACTAAGAAAGACAGCTATCCTTTACCGCGAATTGATGACACATTGGATACCTTGAGCGGTATGAAGTGGTTTTCAACACTTGATTTGAAAAGTGGTTATTGGCAAGTAGACTTAGATCCCGCAGATAAAGAAAAGACAGCATTTTCAACCGGAAAGGGGTTGTGGCAATTTAAAGTTATGCCTTTTGGGCTATGTAATGCACCAGCCACGTTCGAGAGATTGATGGAGCAAGTACTGGCTGGATTATTGGGAGAGGCTTGCCTTGTTTACTTGGATGACATAATTATTGTGGGCCGCGACTTTGAAGATCATCTTAAGAAACTCGAAGCAGTTTTCAATAAATTACGTGGAGCTAATTTGAAGTTAAGTGCGAAGAAGTGCTTACTCTTCAGGCATCAAGTGGGTTATTTGGGACATGTCATATCGAAAGATGGAATTGCAACGGATCCAGCTAAAATTAGTGCTGTCAAGGACTGGCCTGATCCAAAGGATAAAACACAGGTTAGAGCATTTTTAGGACTATGCTCTTATTATCGTCGATTTGTGAAGGGGTTCTCCGATATAGCTAAGCCTTTGCATCGCCTTACTGAGGAAAAAAGGCCCTTTATATGGGACGAAGATTGCCAACAAGCTTTTGAGAAACTGAAGAAACATCTTTGTGAGGCACCAATTCTTGGATACCCTGACCCAGAGGGGAAATTCATAGTTGATGCTGACGCGAGCAATAAGGCAATTGGAGGAGTGTTGTCCCAGCAAAAGAATAATCAAGAGAATGTGATCGCCTACTTTAGTAAGTCACTATCCAATACGGAGAAAAATTATTGCGTTACTCGGAGAGAATTACTTGCTGTAGTAAAGACTTTACAGCACTTCAAGAAATATCTCATTGGTCGTAAATTTTTGGTGAGGACTGACCACGCTGCCTTGAAGTGGTTATTAGAATTCCGGAACCCAGAGGGACAAGTAGCGAGATGTATTGAGCAGTTGCAAGAATTCGATTTTGAGATAGAACATCGTGAAGGAAGAAGTCATGGTAATGCCGATGCTTTGTCTCGACGACCATGTGCTGAGAATTGTAAACACTGTCAAAGACAGGAGGCAAAGGAAGTAGTACCTGTGAAAGTTATTCGGACGGATTCGGTCGATGACCAGTGGAGCGATGACGCCATGAAAAAGGCGCAAGAGGATGACGGAGATATTCGTCCAATCCTGGAATGGTTGCGGAATGGTACTTCGAAACCTGAATGGTCTGATGTAGCACAATATAGCACAGGCACAAAAAGTCTTTGGGCGCAATGGAAGAGCTTGACTTTACATAATGGAGTATTATGTAGAAAATGGGAGACTACGCGCATGAACAATTGTCATTTGCAAATAGTCGTCCCCAGAGTAAAAGTAAAAGAAGTGCTGCGCGCTTATCATGACGGTGCATCCGGTGGACATTTGGGGGTTAAACGAACACTTACTAAGATTCGAGATCGATTTTATTGGTTACATTGTCGTGAAGATGTCGAAGATTGGTGTCGAAAATGTGTTAGCTGTGCATCTGTTAAAGGGCCGCAGACTAGAAGCAAGGGGGCAATGAGGCTATACAATATTGGAGCTCCGTGGGAAAGAATCGCTCTAGATGTAGCAGGGCCATTTCCGATCACAAAGTTGGGCAATCGGTACATCCTTGTGGTAATGGATTACTTTACGAAATGGCCCGAGGTGTTTGCCATTCCGAATCAAGAAGCAATCGCTGTGGCTAATAAGTTGGTCAATGAAGTCTTCTGTAGATTTGGAGCCCCACTGGAAATCCATAGTGATCAGGGCCGGAACTTCGAATCACAGGTATTTCAAGAAGTTTGTAAGATAATGGGTATACATAAAACTCGGACCACCCCGTATCACCCACAATCAGATGGAATGGTGGAGAGGTTTAACCAGACCTTGGAAAGGCCCTTGCTAAAGTAGTAGACGGCCATCAGAATGATTGGGACGAATATATACCACTATTTCTACTGTCATATCGCACTGCTATTCATGAAAGCATCACAGTAACCCCCGCATTTGCAAACTTTGTAAGAGAGTTAAGACTACCAGCTGATCTGCTGAGCGGTTGTCCTCCAGACACGCCTAGAAATGTCACCGACTACGCTAATGATTTGCGGACTAAGATGTTGGATGTGCATGAACAAATAAGGGCCGCAGGTCTTCAGGCTAGTGAACGCATGAAGACACGTTATGATCGGAAGGCGACCAATTCGTATTTTGAGGAAGGGTCGCTAGTATGGTTGCACAATCCTGTAAGAAGAAAAGGAAGATCTCCCAAGCTACAACGAAGCTGGGAAGGTCCTTATAAGGTGATTACTAAAATCAACGATGTTACCTTTCGGATACAACGCACGCCAAGGAGTCCAGCAAAAATTGTCCATATAGATCGTTTAGCTAGATACCACGGAGATAACGATGCTCGAGACGAGCATGTCTTAGGAGGGGGCAGTGTCACGGACTAAGGCAAATACTGGGAAATTAATCGTGCGCTTCTAGCTTTATGTTGAAATATGACAGTTTAGAGAGAACTTTTCGATCGCTAGCAGAATAATAGAAAAATAAATTAGATGTTTGAAATTTAAAAAGACATGTTCGGTTTTTATGGTTGTCATGGTGTTGTGTGGACAAAAAGTCAGAGTGAAAAATGCGATACTAAAAATAAAAGTGAAAAAATGGACTAGTTGTGAATGCGAGAGACTAGAGACAGTGTTTTCGTGGATTGAGTAGACCTCGAGTGCTCCGAGGCACTCGGAGGTTTGTACGGTGTGCTTAATCTACCGTCAAATAAAGGCCTCAACCCATCGACTCGTGTATTCTTCCAATCCCGACCCCCAGCTCTTAACATTATTATATCTGCACGAATCTATATAAAGAGAAGACCGGGCTCATGAATACATACATAACGAGCACAACGAGTAACATCTTCGGCTGCATCGTCACTTACCATCAGGTGATATCGCAGTCAAGTACTAACCTATAGAGTGTACAAAGATAACTAACGTCGCCCAGCCCAAACCAGGGGCCGTATAAAGCTGAAATTTTGCACAAAGTTCCGTTCAAATGTAAACAACCCAGGCAAAGCGGATGTGGTGTAACTAAGAGTAATACAGTTAATTGCAATTTATTTTTAACCACCTTTTGCCTGCGGCTCCGCCCGCGTTAAATTCGATTTTTTACTAATCCCGAGAAAAAATTGAATTTCCTTTACAGTTACCCCTACTACACTACACTACTTACACCTACTTTCAGGAAATAATGCCAAAGTAATCTACCTATAGCTGTAGCTATAGATTACTGTTGAAAATTACGGTTTTTTAAATATCCCATAGGAACTATGTATTTTCCGGGGATAAAAAGTAGCCTTTGTTTTAATCCGGGTTATAAGCTATCTATGTTCTACATTTCAGCCAAATTGGTTCAGTAGTTGTGGCGTGAAGGAGTAACAAACATAAACACTTACACACACACAAACACACACACACACTTACATACAAACTTTCGCTTTTATAATATTAGTGTGAAGTGTGATTTCTCAACATATTTAGCTGAATATCTCTTACCAATATTCTCCGACTTGTAATCGCTCTTGAACATGGGCACGGAGGCGAGCTTGCGTTGTTCTGCCACCTCCCGCAGCCCTCGCTCCACGTAGTTGCGGAAGTAGAACGACGAGCCCTGCATGAACGTCCAGATATCCACCTCCGGGTGACGCTCCTGTAGGAAATCATCTTATGAATAAATAAATATATATCGGGACACTAAACACGTCGCAATCTAGCCCCAAAGTAAGCGATAGCTTGTGTTATGGGTACTAGATAAATGATAAATATACATATACAGACATACAGACACAGATATACTCACGCGCAAGTCATACAACTGCGACAGCGCGTCTCTGTTGTGCTCCTTGGAGCCGATCCTCTTCAGTATGAGAGCCAGCTCCTCGTGCACGCCTCGCGGTAACCTCCCCGCACTGAGAGCGGTGCTGACCGTGCACAGACACAGATATACTCACGCGCAAGTCATACAACTGCGACAGCGCGTCTCTGTTGTGCTCCTTGGAGCCGATCCTCTTCAGTATGAGAGCCAGCTCCTCGTGCACGCCTCGCGGTAACCTCCCCGCACTGAGAGCGGTGCTGACCGTGCACAGACACAGATATACTCACGCGCAAGTCATACAACTGCGACAGCGCGTCTCTGTTGTGCTCCTTGGAGCCGATCCTCTTCAGTATGAGAGCCAGCTCCTCGTGCACGCCTCGCGGTAACCTCCCCGCACTGAGAGCGGTGCTGACCGTGCACAGACACAGATATACTCACGCGCAAGTCATACAACTGCGACAGCGCGTCTCTGTTGTGCTCCTTGGAGCCGATCCTCTTCAGTATGAGAGCCAGCTCCTCGTGCACGCCTCGCGGTAACCTCCCCGCACTGAGAGCGGTGCTGACCGTGCACAGACACAGATATACTCACGCGCAAGTCATACAACTGCGACAGCGCGCCTCTGTTGTGCTCCTTGGAGCCGATCCTCTTCAGTATGAGAGCCAGCTCCTCGTGCACGCCTCGCGGTAACCTCCCCGCACTGAGAGCGGTGCTGACCGTGCACAGACACAGATATACTCACGCGCAAGTCATACAACTGCGACAGCGCGTCTCTGTTGTGCTCCTTGGAGCCGATCCTCTTCAGTATGAGAGCCAGCTCCTCGTGCACGCCTCGCGGTAACCTCCCCGCACTGAGAGCGGTGCTGACCGTGCACAGACACAGATATACTCACGCGCAAGTCATACAACTGCGACAGCGCGTCTCTGTTGTGCTCCTTGGAGCCGATCCTCTTCAGTATGAGAGCCAGCTCCTCGTGCACGCCTCGCGGTAACCTCCCCGCACTGAGAGCGGTGCTGACCGTGCACAGACACAGATATACTCACGCGCAAGTCATACAACTGCGACAGCGCGTCTCTGTTGTGCTCCTTGGAGCCGATCCTCTTCAGTATGAGAGCCAGCTCCTCGTGCACGCCTCGCGGTAACCTCCCCGCACTGAGAGCGGTGCTGACCGTGCACAGACACAGATATACTCACGCGCAAGTCATACAACTGCGACAGCGCGTCTCTGTTGTGCTCCTTGGAGCCGATCCTCTTCAGTATGAGAGCCAGCTCCTCGTGCACGCCTCGCGGTAACCTCCCCGCACTGAGAGCGGTGCTGACCGTGCACAGACACAGATATACTCACGCGCAAGTCATACAACTGCGACAGCGCGTCTCTGTTGTGCTCCTTGGAGCCGATCCTCTTCAGTATGAGAGCCAGCTCCTCGTGCACGCCTCGCGGTAACCTCCCCGCACTGAGAGCGGTGCTGACCGTGCACAGACACAGATATACTCACGCGCAAGTCATACAACTGCGACAGCGCGTCTCTGTTGTGCTCCTTGGAGCCGATCCTCTTCAGTATGTGAGCCAGCTCCTCGTGCACGCCTCGCGGTAACCTCCCCGCACTGAGAGCGGTGCTGACCGTGCACAGACACAGATATACTCACGCGCAAGTCATACAACTGCGACAGCGCGTCTCTGTTGTGCTCCTTGGAGCCGATCCTCTTCAGTATGAGAGCCAGCTCCTCGTGCACGCCTCGCGGTAACCTCCCCGCACTGAGAGCGGTGCTGACCGTGCACAGACACAGATATACTCACGCGCAAGTCATACAACTGCGACAGCGCGTCTCTGTTGTGCTCCTTGGAGCCGATCCTCTTCAGTATGAGAGCCAGCTCCTCGTGCACGCCTCGCGGTAACCTCCCCGCACTGAGAGCGGTGCTGACCGTGCACAGACACAGATATACTCACGCGCAAGTCATACAACTGCGACAGCGCGTCTCTGTTGTGCTCCTTGGAGCCGATCCTCTTCAGTATGAGAGCCAGCTCCTCGTGCACGCCTCGCGGTAACCTCCCCGCACTGAGAGCGGTGCTGACCGTGCACAGACACAGATATACTCACGCGCAAGTCATACAACTGCGACAGCGCGTCTCTGTTGTGCTCCTTGGAGCCGATCCTCTTCAGTATGAGAGCCAGCTCCTCGTGCACGCCTCGCGGTAACCTCCCCGCACTGAGAGCGGTGCTGACCGTGCACAGACACAGATATACTCACGCGCAAGTCATACAACTGCGACAGCGCGTCTCTGTTGTGCTCCTTGGAGCCGATCCTCTTCAGTATGAGAGCCAGCTCCTCGTGCACGCCTCGCGGTAACCTCCCCGCACTGAGAGCGGTGCTGACCGTGCACAGACACAGATATACTCACGCGCAAGTCATACAACTGCGACAGCGCGTCTCTGTTGTGCTCCTTGGAGCCGATCCTCTTCAGTATGAGAGCCAGCTCCTCGTGCACGCCTCGCGGTAACCTCCCCGCACTGAGAGCGGTGCTGACCGTGCACAGACACAGATATACTCACGCGCAAGTCATACAACTGCGACAGCGCGTCTCTGTTGTGCTCCTTGGAGCCGATCCTCTTCAGTATGAGAGCCAGCTCCTCGTGCACGCCTCGCGGTAACCTCCCCGCACTGAGAGCGGTGCTGACCGTGCACAGACACAGATATAATCACGCGCAAGTCATACAACTGCGACAGCGCGTCTCTGTTGTGCTCCTTGGAGCCGATCCTCTTCAGTATGAGAGCCAGCTCCTCGTGCACGCCTCGCGGTAACCTCCCCGCACTGAGAGCGGTGCTGACCGTGCACAGACACAGATATACTCACGCGCAAGTCATACAACTGCGACAGCGCGTCTCTGTTGTGCTCCTTGGAGCCGATCCTCTTCAGTATGAGAGCCAGCTCCTCGTGCACGCCTCGCGGTAACCTCCCCGCACTGAGAGCGGTGCTGACCGTGCACAGACACAGATATACTCACGCGCAAGTCATACAACTGCGACAGCGCGTCTCTGTTGTGCTCCTTGGAGCCGATCCTCTTCAGTATGAGAGCCAGCTCCTCGTGCACGCCTCGCGGTAACCTCCCCGCACTGAGAGCGGTGCTGACCGTGCACAGACACAGATATACTCACGCGCAAGTCATACAACTGCGACAGCGCGTCTCTGTTGTGCTCCTTGGAGCCGATCCTCTTCAGTATGAGAGCCAGCTCCTCGTGCACGCCTCGCGGTAACCTCCCCGCACTGAGAGCGGTGCTGACCGTGCACAGACACAGATATACTCACGCGCAAGTCATACAACTGCGACAGCGCGTCTCTGTTGTGCTCCTTGGAGCCGATCCTCTTCAGTATGAGAGCCAGCTCCTCGTGCACGCCTCGCGGTAACCTCCCCGCACTGAGAGCGGTGCTGACCGTGCACAGACACAGATATACTCACGCGCAAGTCATACAACTGCGACAGCGCGTCTCTGTTGTGCTCCTTGGAGCCGATCCTCTTCAGTATGAGAGCCAGCTCCTCGTGCACGCCTCGCGGTAACCTCCCCGCACTGAGAGCGGTGCTGACCGTGCACAGACACAGATATACTCACGCGCAAGTCATACAACTGCGACAGCGCGTCTCTGTTGTGCTCCTTGGAGCCGATCCTCTTCAGTATGAGAGCCAGCTCCTCGTGCACGCCTCGCGGTAACCTCCCCGCACTGAGAGCGGTGCTGACCGTGCACAGACACAGATATACTCACGCGCAAGTCATACAACTGCGACAGCGCGTCTCTGTTGTGCTCCTTGGAGCCGATCCTCTTCAGTATGAGAGCCAGCTCCTCGTGCACGCCTCGCGGTAACCTCCCCGCACTGAGAGCGGTGCTGACCGTGCACAGACACAGATATACTCACGCGCAAGTCATACAACTGCGACAGCGCGTCTCTGTTGTGCTCCTTGGAGCCGATCCTCTTCAGTATGAGAGCCAGCTCCTCGTGCACGCCTCGCGGTAACCTCCCCGCACTGAGAGCGGTGCTGACCGTGCACAGACACAGATATACTCACGCGCAAGTCATACAACTGCGACAGCGCGTCTCTGTTGTGCTCCTTGGAGCCGATCCTCTTCAGTATGAGAGCCAGCTCCTCGTGCACGCCTCGCGGTAACCTCCCCGCACTGAGAGCGGTGCTGACCGTGCACAGACACAGATATACTCACGCGCAAGTCATACAACTGCGACAGCGCGTCTCTGTTGTGCTCCTTGGAGCCGATCCTCTTCAGTATGAGAGCCAGCTCCTCGTGCACGCCTCGCGGTAACCTCCCCGCACTGAGAGCGGTGCTGACCGTGCACAGACACAGATATACTCACGCGCAAGTCATACAACTGCGACAGCGCGTCTCTGTTGTGCTCCTTGGAGCCGATCCTCTTCAGTATGAGAGCCAGCTCCTCGTGCACGCCTCGCGGTAACCTCCCCGCACTGAGAGCGGTGCTGACCGTGCACAGACACAGATATACTCACGCGCAAGTCATACAACTGCGACAGCGCGTCTCTGTTGTGCTCCTTGGAGCCGATCCTCTTCAGTATGAGAGCCAGCTCCTCGTGCACGCCTCGCGGTAACCTCCCCGCACTGAGAGCGGTGCTGACCGTGCACAGACACAGATATACTCACGCGCAAGTCATACAACTGCGACAGCGCGTCTCTGTTGTGCTCCTTGGAGCCGATCCTCTTCAGTATGAGAGCCAGCTCCTCGTGCACGCCTCGCGGTAACCTCCCCGCACTGAGAGCGGTGCTGACCGTGCACAGACACAGATATACTCACGCGCAAGTCATACAACTGCGACAGCGCGTCTCTGTTGTGCTCCTTGGAGCCGATCCTCTTCAGTATGAGAGCCAGCTCCTCGTGCACGCCTCGCGGTAACCTCCCCGCACTGAGAGCGGTGCTGACCGTGCACAGACACAGATATACTCACGCGCAAGTCATACAACTGCGACAGCGCGTCTCTGTTGTGCTCCTTGGAGCCGATCCTCTTCAGTATGAGAGCCAGCTCCTCGTGCACGCCTCGCGGTAACCTCCCCGCACTGAGAGCGGTGCTGACCGTGCACAGACACAGATATACTCACGCGCAAGTCATACAACTGCGACAGCGCGTCTCTGTTGTGCTCCTTGGAGCCGATCCTCTTCAGTATGAGAGCCAGCTCCTCGTGCACGCCTCGCGGTAACCTCCCCGCACTGAGAGCGGTGCTGACCGTGCACAGACACAGATATACTCACGCGCAAGTCATACAACTGCGACAGCGCGTCTCTGTTGTGCTCCTTGGAGCCGATCCTCTTCAGTATGAGAGCCAGCTCCTCGTGCACGCCTCGCGGTAACCTCCCCGCACTGAGAGCGGTGCTGACCGTGCACAGACACAGATATACTCACGCGCAAGTCATACAACTGCGACAGCGCGTCTCTGTTGTGCTCCTTGGAGCCGATCCTCTTCAGTATGAGAGCCAGCTCCTCGTGCACGCCTCGCGGTAACCTCCCCGCACTGAGAGCGGTGCTGACCGTGCACAGACACAGATATACTCACGCGCAAGTCATACAACTGCGACAGCGCGTCTCTGTTGTGCTCCTTGGAGCCGATCCTCTTCAGTATGAGAGCCAGCTCCTCGTGCACGCCTCGCGGTAACCTCCCCGCACTGAGAGCGGTGCTGACCGTGCACAGACACAGATATACTCACGCGCAAGTCATACAACTGCGACAGCGCGTCTCTGTTGTGCTCCTTGGAGCCGATCCTCTTCAGTATGAGAGCCAGCTCCTCGTGCACGCCTCGCGGTAACCTCCCCGCACTGAGAGCGGTGCTGACCGTGCACAGACACAGATATACTCACGCGCAAGTCATACAACTGCGACAGCGCGTCTCTGTTGTGCTCCTTGGAGCCGATCCTCTTCAGTATGAGAGCCAGCTCCTCGTGCACGCCTCGCGGTAACCTCCCCGCACTGAGAGCGGTGCTGACCGTGCACAGACACAGATATACTCACGCGCAAGTCATACAACTGCGACAGCGCGTCTCTGTTGTGCTCCTTGGAGCCGATCCTCTTCAGTATGAGAGCCAGCTCCTCGTGCACGCCTCGCGGTAACCTCCCCGCACTGAGAGCGGTGCTGACCGTGCACAGACACAGATATACTCACGCGCAAGTCATACAACTGCGACAGCGCGTCTCTGTTGTGCTCCTTGGAGCCGATCCTCTTCAGTATGAGAGCCAGCTCCTCGTGCACGCCTCGCGGTAACCTCCCCGCACTGAGAGCGGTGCTGACCGTGCACAGACACAGATATACTCACGCGCAAGTCATACAACTGCGACAGCGCGTCTCTGTTGTGCTCCTTGGAGCCGATCCTCTTCAGTATGAGAGCCAGCTCCTCGTGCACGCCTCGCGGTAACCTCCCCGCACTGAGAGCGGTGCTGACCGTGCACAGACACAGATATACTCACGCGCAAGTCATACAACTGCGACAGCGCGTCTCTGTTGTGCTCCTTGGAGCCGATCCTCTTCAGTATGAGAGCCAGCTCCTCGTGCACGCCTCGCGGTAACCTCCCCGCACTGAGAGCGGTGCTGACCGTGCACAGACACAGATATACTCACGCGCAAGTCATACAACTGCGACAGCGCGTCTCTGTTGTGCTCCTTGGAGCCGATCCTCTTCAGTATGAGAGCCAGCTCCTCGTGCACGCCTCGCGGTAACCTCCCCGCACTGAGAGCGGTGCTGACCGTGCACAGACACAGATATACTCACGCGCAAGTCATACAACTGCGACAGCGCGTCTCTGTTGTGCTCCTTGGAGCCGATCCTCTTCAGTATGAGAGCCAGCTCCTCGTGCACGCCTCGCGGTAACCTCCCCGCGTTCAGAGCGGTATTGACCGTGCTGACCGCACTGGGTAAACCGCCGTTGATAGAGTCCGATGATGGAATGTCTTTCCGTTCGTCCAGTTTAAGTTGCTGGAAATCAAAATACATAAATTGCAATTTTTATATTAAAATATATATTCGAGTCGATTTTGACTCTTAAAACTTTATTGGTGTACAGTCAACTAGTAAACAGTTAAATCATCCACCTCGTAAAATGCATAAGGGACTTATGTATTTTACGAGGTGGATGATTTAACTTTATTTTAAGTTTCGCTCGAGAAGAAATAATTGACCGAAAATGTACCTGGCTCCCGGACCATATTTTTAGACACGTCAAATTAGTTTAGTTTAGAGATTTTGCACGACAGAATTGGCATTAATCTCTTCTACTTATTATGTCTGCAAGATAAACTATAAATAGAGAAAAAAAAGAATTCTAGGAGCAAATACGTATAGTTGTTGGCCTTAGGTAAATAAACTGCACATACCTTTAGCACCTTATGTAAATACGGGTAGAGATCAGAGTCGTTCACGTCGGGTATTTGCGTGAGGTGGTTCATTATGGACGCGCCCTTTATCTTGACTAGCGTGTGGACTAGAGTTTTGACTGTTCTGTAAAAAACACATATTCGACTTTGTACATTACAAGCTTCTTTCTCTTGCACAAAACATATTTGATTGTGTACATTACAACCCTCTCCTGCTTGTAGACAAAGAGTCAAAACATGCAAATAATAAATAAACTAGCTTTTGCTCGCGGCTCCGCCCGCGTTAAATTCGATTTTTTTCCTAATCTTGAGAAAAAATTTAATTTACTTTTCAATGATCTTTACACCTACTTTCAGGACAGATTGTCAAAGTAATCTACCTATAGCTGTAGCTATAGATTACTTTTGAAGATTAGGGTTTTTTAAATATCCCATGGGAACTATGGATTTTCCCGGGACAAAAAGTAGCCTGTTTTAATCCGGGTTATAAGCTATCTATGATCCAAATTACAGCCAAATCTGTTCATTAGTTGCGGCGTGAAGGAGTAACAACATACACACTTACACACACACACACACACTCATACACACACACACACACACACACACACACACATACTTACACACAAACTTTCGCCTTTATAATATTATATAGTGTTAAGTGTGATGAGCATGATTAAGATGCCCCAAAATGGTCGACTGGTTATTTTAATGAATGCACTCTTTTATGTACAGAAGGAAAGGGTTTTGCTTAAAATAACACAAAATATAAATTAACGTGTTACAGTTTAAAAACAATTGGTACTATTCATTTATTATTTATTTATGAAATCAAAATGGAAATGGGCCGGTCATGTTTCCAGGTGCAGAGACCAAAGATGGACAGTAACTGTCACAAATTGGGGAGGACCACAAGGCAAAACAAAAGCAGGAAGGTAAAGAAAAGATGGTCAGATGACATTATAGAAGTAGCCGGAAACAATTGGATGTATGAGGCCACGGATCGTGTAATATGGAAGGGGATGGAGGCTTTCACCCAGGCGATGGGATCCATCTGTGAATAAAATACTAACAAAACTAACACATACATTAATTTACTAAACCGATTAACATAACTTACACATAGTATAAAAATGTAACAATGTAAAAGATGGAAATAATAAAGCTTTGTTATTATTGTTATTATTATTTATTTATCAAATAATAATACCAACCTGTATGGAGTATCGTTGATTTCTGGATTCTTCTTCCAGTAACTATTGGGGTAGGCCTTGTAAAACAGGTGGATCTTGTACAGCAGGGCGTCGTAGTCGATTGAGTTCACGTCCCACGTGGAGATCATCTTCAGGGTCTTCCAGAAGCACTTCAGCAGCAGGTCCTGGTAGCGAGGGTACGCCGGGTCCGACTCCAGTATCGAGTCGTGGAGGAGTGACACTATTGCACTGTGGACGAAATGGAAAGTCAGAACTCTACCGCCAAGTTCGGAAAGCAGGCTTGCACTGAGAAGAACTGGCAAGAAATTCGACTAGATCACTTCAAAATGATAGACATTGGTGTCAGTTCTGCTTTGCAAAATCTCTAAACTTAACTAATTTGACGCGTCTAAAAATAGTGCCATCCTTTTCTATGAGGAGCATTTAAGAAAGCGACGTTATTGCGAACTGAATTGCACTTTTTGTGTCAGCGCCTAGAGTCGCTATTTCTTTAAATCATCGTGCGGAGTGAGCCTTCTGTACCTATTTAGTGTTCCGTGTCTGAGGTAACGTCTTCCTAAGGGCGTCTCCTGTGAGACTCGGAACGCGGCTTAGATCGACGTTGGACGCATGGGTATGGGTCGGTTCACTATAAAGTTATTCCTCGGTCTGTGAGTCGGTTCGACACTTGCTAGTCCGTTCGCCCCGAGGCCGTGGGTGTGATCCACGTCCGGGTAGCGATAGGAAACGGGACCCTCGCCTTCGCCGGCGAAGGCGCTGTCTGAGGTTTATCGATGTGGCCCCCAGCACAAGCAGCAGCTCGCCCAGCAGCGACCGCAGCGCGCTCTCGCCCACTTGCCGACCGCAGCCCGCTGTGTCGTAGAACTATTAACATTGACCCACCACAGCACGGCGGTGCGCGGCGAGTGCTCGAGCACGCGCACGCACACGTTGTTCAGCAAGCGCACCAGCCGCTCCGCGTCTCCGGGCGGCGCGCCGCTCGCGCCGGGCGTGGCCCCCAGCACAAGCAGCAGCTCGCCCAGCAGCGACCGCAGCGCGCTCTCGCCCACTTGCCGACCGCAGCCCGCTGTGTCGTAGAACTATTAACATTGACCCACCACAGCACGGCGGTGCGCGGCGAGTGCTCGAGCACGCGCACGCACACGTTGTTCAGCAAGCGCACCAGCCGCTCCGCGTCTCCGGGCGGCGCGCCGCTCGCGCCGGGCGTGGCCCCCAGCACAAGCAGCAGCTCGCCCAGCAGCGACCGCAGCGCGCTCTCGCCCACTTGCCGACCGCAGCCCGCTGTGTCGTAGAACTATTAACATTGACCCACCACAGCACGGCGGTGCGCGGCGAGTGCTCGAGCACGCGCACGCACACGTTGTTCAGCAAGCGCACCAGCCGCTCCGCGTCTCCGGGCGGCGCGCCGCTCGCGCCGGGCGTGGCCCCCAGCACAAGCAGCAGCTCGCCCAGCAGCGACCGCAGCGCGCTCTCGCCCACTTGCCGACCGCAGCCCGCTGTGTCGTAGAACTATTAACATTGACCCACCACAGCACGGCGGTGCGCGGCGAGTGCTCGAGCACGCGCACGCACACGTTGTTCAGCAAGCGCACCAGCCGCTCCGCGTCTCCGGGCGGCGCGCCGCTCGCGCCGGGCGTGGCCCCCAGCACAAGCAGCAGCTCGCCCAGCAGCGACCGCAGCGCGCTCTCGCCCACTTGCCGACCGCAGCCCGCTGTGTCGTAGAACTATTAACATTGACCCACCACAGCACGGCGGTGCGCGGCGAGTGCTCGAGCACGCGCACGCACACGTTGTTCAGCAAGCGCACCAGCCGCTCCGCGTCTCCGGGCGGCGCGCCGCTCGCGCCGGGCGTGGCCCCCAGCACAAGCAGCAGCTCGCCCAGCAGCGACCGCAGCGCGCTCTCGCCCACTTGCCGACCGCAGCCCGCTGTGTCGTAGAACTATTAACATTGACCCACCACAGCACGGCGGTGCGCGGCGAGTGCTCGAGCACGCGCACGCACACGTTGTTCAGCAAGCGCACCAGCCGCTCCGCGTCTCCGGGCGGCGCGCCGCTCGCGCCGGGCGTGGCCCCCAGCACAAGCAGCAGCTCGCCCAGCAGCGACCGCAGCGCGCTCTCGCCCACTTGCCGACCGCAGCCCGCTGTGTCGTAGAACTACAAAAAAAAAAGAGTCTTACAGTAAATCGTATGGTACCAACTTAATGCAAAATGGCGCCGATCACCGTGTGCGCTCAATGGTTCTGTTGCTCATTTCCGTACCGTTTCCAAAACCACTCAAGCAAGAAATTGCCAGTAGAGAAAGGAAAGACGTTACACATAAAAAAATTGGTTGTCTGTAAAGTCGGTTTACGGACGATAATAATTTGACGTGATAACGTCATAAGAAACGATTGAGTGGAAAAGAGATTAATGGTTCACGAGCCGAACGCTTAGGCCGATCGTGGCTCTCTATCGCCTTTTCCGCACTCTCGCTTGCACTCTCGTGTAATGAGGGTCGAGGGTTGATAATTAAACACTCTTGATTGGTCTCTAAGTCGGAACTGAACTGAAGTCTTTATTATGGGTAGCTGTATATATATAGCGGTACAATGGAGTGAGGGGGGCGGTAGGTACATACTTTATGACATCATAGGCCACCCGTGGAGAGCTCGTATGTCGCTCTCGGGTTACGGCTTCAAATAACATGATTCTATATAAGGAATGGAATTCTATCAACAATAGCCGTGGGTGGTCCGTTTGAAATATGAGTAATATTTATCTACCTACTACTATGTACCTACTACCTATACCACATCTTCACCCCTTTTTTTAAAAAAAAAATTATGAAATACATTTTTTTTTTTTTTGAATACAATATTAACCGTCATTCAATTTTGTTTAATTATAAAAGTTAATACATGATGATTACATACAAATATTTATATCTTTTACATAGTTCTGGTTTTCTTTATAATTTTATCGGTCTTAAATCTATGATTACAAAACTTATTCTATGATTACATTGGTTGATATGATAACCTTCTTATTCTATGATTACATTGATTATATAGTTAGAAAATAAACAATAATGATATATTATGAAATATTCTAAGTTTTGATTATAATATTTCATCTTTCTGTAATACAATAACTTTTTTATAATGTTATTTTCTTTTTATTAAAGAAACACTTTCAATTTGATATTCATTTTTATTTGACAATATGTTTAAAATTTATATCTATAGCATAATTCTTTTTGTAGTGTTATGTAAGGCGTCCTTTTACTTTTAATTTAAGTTTTTATTATCCTTTACAATTCAATAATTTTATTCAAAAATAATCATTGATAGTTTTATAAAAAAAATGTAATTGTTAACTGGGCCAAAACCCACTATCGGGTATGCTTCCATATTATAATAAAATATCTCTTATACAAATAATATATTATTAGGTGATATATCGACCTATCTAAAACAAATTTTATGTAAATAATTCAATAAGTTATTTTTATTTATTTATTTATTTATTTATTTATTTATTTGTTTGTTTATTTATTTATTTGTTTATTTATTTATTTGTTTATTTATTAATTTGATACTCTCTTTTTTTTTCTTTTTGTGGATTTGCCACTTATCCAATTGATATATCTATATACTACTGTTCTTATTTATTTTTGTAATTATACCCTTATATACATTTATTTACGGGTTTACCACATTTTCCTTGTGGAATTTATGTCATAATCATTTATGGAAATACCATTTCGTCCATCATTTGTGGTTTTACCACATTGATCTATTTACTAATAGATCGTACAATTTAATTCATTGTACATACTTCATTGATCCATCTATTTATGGATTCAAAATATTTGATCCTTTTACTATTGGATCCCACACCTTTAGCGCGCATTTATTTTTATTTCGTGTGTTATGCATAACATTTATATATATATTTTTTACCTTTGTTACGACATTTTGCCAATTCCAACACAATGAAAGCTCGTTTCAATCATGATCTGGATATTTGGCATGTACTGTAACTTACGCGCTTATATTTTTATATTTTTGTGCACATTTATTTATTTATTTAACTGTTACCACTTTGTACCAATTTCATCACGATGAAAGCTCGTTTCGATCATGATCTGAACATTGGGATAGTAACTATTATTATAAGGTGTGTATATACTTATGGCATATTAGCCAATTAATTGTCAAGTCCTGTGTTTTATAAGAATTTCAACGACTCTTGGGTCCGGCATCCAATTGTCTGATGAAATATCTTTAGTCTTATCCGGGTGTTTATTATTCGTCGTTTCATCCCCTCTAATTCCTCTGATGTTAATACTATACGAGATAATGCGTCTTTATTATGTGTTTTACTATCCGAAATAACGCGTCTGCAGCGGCATTATTTGGTAGTTAAGTCGAATATCAAAATTTAATTTTGAGTCTAAGTATCTCAAAATATATTAATTTATTAGGCTAGTTGGTTAAATAGATTCCCGCTCTTAAATTGATATTGATACTGGGCGCCTTATATAGGTTGTGCCTTTTATGGTGGCGATATTTGAGTGCATTCCACATTGGTTATTTGATCTGTAATAACATGCGCCGTATATGGAGGCGCTCGGCGGTCGGGTGGCTCTCGTTATCTAATGTCCTTGATAGATAGAATGCATCTTAGAAGTTATACTTTTCGCGTTATTTATGATTAGACCTTTATAATTTTTTAACGTAATTTATAAGTTTTGTTCACGTTTTACAAATTTAAAAATAAAGTTCGACACTTGAATACTGATTTAATGCTATTTCTCTCACTATCACTTCTCGAGTAGATAATGATCGAGGTTTCTATACATAAAATCATTTACTCAATTACTTTGAATAAACAAGTTGTCTTACCTTATTATTTAATACTAAAAGTAGCAAATAATTTATATGTTTGTAATTTTTTAAGTATTTAAGCTCGTATCCGTTTAAATTTATATATATTTTGTTTTGTTTAGTTGCTATTTAACTACCTAAAATAGTGAATTTATTTTAAAATATGTATTCGTACTCAAATCAATAATGTTCATTTATTTGTTTGTTTAATTTAGTTTATAAACGCTTTTTGTATTGGAAGCATCCCCAAAAAATATTTTGTGGTAAAAAAGGACCCTTACGTTACATATTTTTTATATTTATATTATTTAATACACTTAAATGGAAACGCAGACTATATAATTATTAGGCAATATTATGAAGATTTTATGGCAATGTAAATTAACTATACTTCGCACTTACATAGTTCACGATGCGATGAGGTCACGTAGCGATGCGGTCACGATGCGATGTGGTCACGATGCGATGCGCTCACGATGCGATGCGCGTGCTGGTTCAAAGTTGTTTCTGGTGACTCATAGTTGACCGTCGATCTTGATCTTCTTAATATGATGTATTCTTTCTTGATGTTTCTGGAACTGGGCCGGGATTACCCTGGACTCCTCTGGAACTGGGCCGGGAATACCCTGGACACCTCTGGAACTGGGCCGGGAATACCCTGGACACCTCTGGAACTGTTGTTGCTGTCGCATGTTGTTGCCGTTAATATATTATTGTTGCCAGTTATTCTTCTTTTAATTTAAATCTTCATAATATTCTTCTAAATAAATTCAAAATAATCTTCTTCATATTTTCTTCATAATAATTTTCATTATAATTTTCTTCGTATTATTTTCTTCTTAAAAAAATTGTTTTTGGTTTTTTCTTTTCTTCATTTAAAGTGTTTCTTCATTTTTTTTTTTTTTTTTATAAATTATGTATTTTTCTTCTATTTCTTCCAATTTTCTTCTAATTTTTTACTGTCCAGTTATTCTTCTTTTCTTTTATTTCTTCATTTTTTCCTCTTTGCTGTCCAGCCGGCACGCTATTTTGGAGGTGCGTGCCGACTGGCAGAGTGCGGACCCCTTTTTAGACCCGCACTGGCAGGGTCGCCATGTAATGAGGCAGCTTCTAGACCCCAACTGGCAGGGTCGCCATGTAATGAGGGTCGAGGGTTGATAATTAAACACTCTTGATTGGTCTCTAAGTCGGAACTGAACTGAAGTCTTTATTATGGGTAGCTGTATATATATAGCGGTACAATGGAGTGAGGGGGGCGGTAGGTACATACTTTATGACATCATAGGCCACCCGTGGAGAGCTCGTATGTCGCTCTCGGGTTACGGCTTCAAATAACATGATTCTATATAAGGAATGGAATTCTATCAACAATAGCCGTGGGTGGTCCGTTTGAAATATGAGTAATATTTATCTACCTACTACTATGTACCTACTACCTATACCACACTCGGCTCAGGCGGAACGTGACAATGATTTGCATGTTTTTCATGCGTGCAGCCGGCGTTCATCGATTCATGAGACGTAATCGCGTCAAAAAATAAGTATCGGCTGTTAAGAAATACACACGAAAACGCTAGCCGCCATGTTGTTTGGCTGGTGACGTCACCGCTGTAGACTTTTACGTCACGTTTCGGAAGCGCGGTGAATACGAGAGTGAATCCCGTACTTCCGCCAGCGGGTCCGTCGTGGAAACAGACAGTTTTTAGTGGGTGTAAGCCCCACATAACCCTTCCGTTTCCCCTGACGGAGGGGTATGCATTAGGCATTTTCTGTCTGTCTTCGATAGCTGACGATAGATGGCGTAACCAGTACCCTAGCACACGCTGACGGAGCTTTCAACGAGCGTGCTATATATAGAAGTTCTGACGTCACGCGCTCAGATCACAAGCGGTCCCCAGGCATAACACCTGCCTGGAGGGAAATTTTCCTATTGCCTACACCAACCGGCAAATGTCTATAAAAAAATTGGTTGTCTGTAAAGTCGGTTTACTGACGATAGTTAGAAGACGTGACAACGTCTTCTTTGTCGCTCGTTCCGCGCTCGCGAGGTAACGCCGGTAACGCCGCATGAGCGAGGTAACGCCGGTAACGCCGGATGAGTCATGTTTTTTCGTGCGTGCAACCGGCTCTATCGAATTATAAGACGTTGTCACGTCAAAAGACATGGGATGCCGTAACACTCACCGTCGTGATTGCTCCTGCCAAGTACTTGTAGGCGGGTAGGGTCTGTTGTGCGCTGGCCGCGCTGGGCGGCGTGGTGCGGAGACGCCTCAGCTGCGTGGCCACCGCCGACACCAGCCTCGTCTCGTGAGCGGCCAGCGCAGCACCCCGCCCCGAGACAAGGGCTCCGGAGATGAGAGAGAGAGCACGGATGGCCGCCTGAGAGAAATGATATTTGGATGAGACATGTCAAAACTTGAAGATACGTGAACATTAAAAAAAATTGGTTGTCTATAAAGTCGGTTTACGGACGATAGATAGATAGATTACGTGATAACGTCATAATCATTATTTTATGTAATACAATTTGTTTTATCGTGCCTCCCTATCGCTTGTTGCGCGCTCTCGCTTGCACGCACAGGCTCTGGTGGAACGTTACGCGGAACGTTACTATTTTTCATGCGTGTTGCTGGTGTTCATCAATTTATAAGACGTTATCACGTCAAAAACATCACCTAGCTTTTGTACGTGAATTTATCCGTATTCTTCTCAGGAATCCCTTTATTTTATACTCATATTGTAAGAGTGCTATGAAAATACTTAGTCCGCCATTTTGGTTGTTCCGCCATGTTGGATTTAGAATGACGTCACTGAATCTGCTTCAAAATTAAGTTGCAAGATTCCACCCGAACAAACATACTGTGGAAGTTAAATCTGGGATTTTTTATGGGCCGAAATAAGGCCATCCTCAGCACGAATCAGCAGGAAAGAGCATGTACAACTCACGTTTAGGTCTGGACTGGAGATGGAGTGGATGGTGTCGGCGAGCTGCGCGTCGTCCACGGTCGGCTTGTGCGCAGAGGACGGCACCGGCAGCGGCGACATTGTCACCATGCTGCTGCGAGGCACGAGCCTGTCGCTACTCACGTTTAGATCTGGACTGGAGATGGAGTGGATGGTGTCGGCGAGCTGCGCGTCGTCCACGGTCGGCTTGTGCGCAGAGGACGGGACCGGCAGCGGCGACATTGTCACCATGCTGCTGCGAGGCACGAGCCTGTCGCTACTCACGTTTAGATCTGGACTGGAGATGGAGTGGATGGTGTCGGCGAGCTGCGCGTCGTCCACGGTCGGCTTGTGCGCAGAGGACGGCACCGGCAGCGGCGACATTGTCACCATGCTGCTGCGAGGCACGAGCCTGTCGCTACTCACGTTTAGATCTGGACTGGAGATGGAGTGGATGGTGTCGGCGAGCTGCGCGTCGTCCACGGTCGGCTTGTGCGCAGAGGACGGGACCGGCAGCGGCGACATTGTCACCATGCTGCTGCGAGGCACGAGCCTGTCGCTACTCACGTTTAGATCTGGACTGGAGATGGAGTGGATGGTGTCGGCGAGCTGCGCGTCGTCCACGGTCGGCTTGTGCGCAGAGGACGGGACCGGCAGCGGCGACATTGTCACCATGCTGCTGCGAGGCACGAGCCTGTCGCTACTCACGTTTAGATCTGGACTGGAGATGGAGTGGATGGTGTCGGCGAGCTGCGCGTCGTCCACGGTCGGCTTGTGCGCAGAGGACGGCACCGGCAGCGGCGACATTGTCACCATGCTGCTGCGAGGCACGAGCCTGTCGCTACTCACGTTTAGATCTGGACTGGAGATGGAGTGGATGGTGTCGGCGAGCTGCGCGTCGTCCACGGTCGGTTTGTGCGCGGAGGACGGCACCGGCAGCGGCGACATTGTCACCATGCTGCTGCGAGGCACGAGCCTGTCGCTACTCACGTTTAGATCTGGACTGGAGATGGAGTGGATGGTGTCGGCGAGCTGCGCGTCGTCCACGGTCGGTTTGTGCGCGGAGGACGGCACCGGCAGCGGCGACATTGTCACCATGCTGCTGCGAGGCACGAGCCTGTCGCTACTCACGTTTAGATCTGGACTGGAGATGGAGTGGATGGTGTCGGCGAGCTGCGCGTCGTCCACGGTCGGTTTGTGCGCGGAGGACGGCACCGGCAGCGGCGACATTGTCACCATGCTGCTGCGAGGCACGAGCCTGTCGCTACTCACGTTTAGATCTGGACTGGAGATGGAGTGGATGGTGTCGGCGAGCTGCGCGTCGTCCACGGTCGGTTTGTGCGCGGAGGACGGCACCGGCAGCGGCGACATTGTCACCATGCTGCTGCGAGGCACGAGCCTGTCGCTACTCACGTTTAGATCTGGACTGGAGATGGAGTGGATGGTGTCGGCGAGCTGCGCGTCGTCCACGGTCGGTTTGTGCGCGGAGGACGGCACCGGCAGCGGCGACATTGTCACCATGCTGCTGCGAGGCACGAGCCTGTCGCTACTCACGTTTAGATCTGGACTGGAGATGGAGTGGATGGTGTCGGCGAGCTGCGCGTCGTCCACGGTCGGTTTGTGCGCGGAGGACGGCACCGGCAGCGGCGCCCCCAGTCGCGGCGGCGACATTGTCACCATGCTGCTGTGAGCCAAGAGAATACGATTAAAATAACGCTAGACTAGCAGCTCGGTTTCTTTAATATTCGTTCTTTTGTGAGGTAATGGTGGTCTCTGAAAGTGGATAAAAGTGCAGGGGATAAACATTCCATCATTTCTGTGTAGAAAATATCACAAAATTATCTCTACTTGCACAACGTAGCCCCGCAGGACACCTAGGGCTCCAAGGAGTGTATTTTGGGAGCCGTGTGGTGTGTGATATTCAGTTGTTGCGTTTGAGCGCACCGGTGTCGCGTACTCTTAAATCCTAATGTAAGCCATACACGTTACGGTTTACCGGAGAGGTCTGCCTGTGCGGTGCACCTGCGCAGGTAGACCGGAGCGTGTATGCCGACCGACCTGTGCAGGTTTTTTGACCTGTGCAGGCGACCGGAGCAGAATCGATTTTCGATTTTGCTCCGGTCGCCCGTACGGTGAACCTGTGCGTGTGTGGGTACCTGCGCAGGTCGTCTTCATTAACCACGTGTTCAATAGGGAGGCACGCTGCCGATTTATCCCTCTAGGTGTCCCATCCTCGCTGGTGCTGAACAGATGTCAAAATCCATACATATTTTTTCCGAAACTTGAATAATCTCATATAACTCAATAAATTGCCTTAAATCTGTGCCTACCAAGTACGAATGTAATAGTATGACGCACATTGTTTTCTTACGAATGTGCAGCGAAGAAAAATTGTAAGTCATAGATAGGTCTAGCTTAACGCATAAAAAATGGAAACCAAGGTTTTTCGCCTTTTTCAGTTAAAAATGCATTCCGTTTTCTTAATTCAGCTTTTAAAATAAAGTAAAGTAAAAAAATAGCCAAAATTTTAATTAATCTTTCCTCAAAATTACCGCAAGACCTAGCAGTGCTAGTGCGTCCTCGTCCTCACTCGATGCCATCGCAAATAGAACTGAAGACCGTTACGGTACACCGGAACGTCCCCATACACGCTACTTGACCTGTGCAGGTAAACCTGCACAGGTAACCTGTGCGGTCTTGCGGTAATTTTGAGGAAAGATTGATTAAAATTTTGGCTATTTTGAAAGCTGAATTAAGAAAACGGAATGCATTTTTAACTGAAAAAGGCGAAAAACCTTGGTTTCCATTTTTTATGCGTTAAGCTAGACCTATCTATGACCTACAATTTTTCTTCGCTGCTCATTCGCAAGAAAACAATGTGCGTCATACTATTACATTCTTACTTCGTAGGCACAGATTTAAGGCAATTTATTGAGTTATATGAGATTATTCAAGTTTCAGAAAAAATATGTATGGATTTTGACATCTGTTCAGCACCAGCGACGATGGGACACCTAGCGGGATAAATCGGCAGCGTGCGCCTCCCTATTGAACACGTGGTTAATGAAGACGACCTGCGCAGGTACCCACACACGCACAGGTTCACCGTACGGGCGACCGGAGCAAAATCGAAAATCGATTCTGCTCCGGTCGCAGGTCGGTCGGCATACACGCTCCGGTCTACCTGCGCAGGTGCACCGCACAGGCAGACCTCTCCGGTAAACCGTAACGTGTATGGCTTACATAAGCCTAACTCTGCACAGCGGACTGGGATACCTAAATGATAAGGTGTTTTCTCAATGGGCAAGGAACGAAGAACTTACGTAGACCGCACAGGCGCGGTGAGGCTCCTGACGGGCGCGACGGGCACGGGCTCGTCCAGGAACTTGAGGTCGTGCTCGGGCATCCGGAGCGGGCTGATGTGCGGCACCTCCGCGTCCAGCTTCGCGATCAGCTCGGGGTCTAGCCCGAACGGGCCAGATACCACTTTCGGTTCTGGCGCTACCCTGCGTTAACGTCACGGTCGGGCATGAAAAACAAATTGTGAAATCTGCCCTTCTAATCTGTGAATCAAGGCCTGAGATCTGTTCACGACTGAAATTTATGCCCCGTATACACAATCCGTTCCTTCATTCTTCATCATGATGAAGAAGAAGGAAAAGTAGTAAAAGAAGAAGAAAAAGAAGAAGAAGAAGATAAAGAGGTGGAGGAATAGGAAGAGAAGAAGAAAAAGAAGGATAGGAAGAAGAGGAGGAAGAGGACGGCGACGAGGATGAGGAGGGACAGGTAGACGAAGAGGATGAGTACGATAACGAGGAGGAGGTAGAAAAAGAGGATGAGGAGGGACAGGAAGACGAAGAGGATGAGGACGATAACGGGGAGGAGGAGAAGAAGAACAAGAAGAGGAAAGCCAAGAGTGGGGGGACGAGAACGAGGTGGAGGAGTATGTGGACGAGGACGGACGATTTGGAGGAGGAAGAGGAATAGAAGGAGAAGTAGGAGGAGAAGAAGAAGAGGAAGGATAAGAAGAGGTAGGATAAGAAGAAGGAGAGGAGGAAGAGAAAAGGGTATAGAAATAGGAGGTAGTGGAAGACGAAGAGGATGAGGACGAGGAGGTAGAGGAAGAGGATGAAAAAGGGAGGAGGTAGAGGAAGACCAGGAGGCGAAGAAGTAGAAGAAGGAGAAGAAGAAGGAGGAGAAGAAGCATTATATGAAGAAGAAGCAGAAGCAGAAGAAGAGGAAGTAGAATAAGAATGAAATGAAGAAGAGGAATACAAAGAGGAGGAAGAGGAAGACAAAGATGTTGAGGTCGAGGACGAGGCGGAGGAGGAGGTAGAGGACGAAAAACGGGAAGAGGAAGCGGAGGGGGAGGACCAGTACAATGAGGAGTGGGAGGAAGAAAAGAAGAAAGAGGAGAAAGAAGAAGAGGGTGTAGGACAAGAACGAGGTCGAGGTGAAGGAGGAGAAAGAGGAAGAGGAGAACGAGGAAGAAGAGGAGGAAGTGGAAGAGGAAGAAGAATAAGGTGGTAGTGGTCGTGCTCGTCGTGGCGGTGGTGGTGGTGGCGGTAGTGGTGGTAGTGGTAGTGGTACTGCATTTCAACTGGCAGCCGTATCATTTAACGTCAGATAAACGTTTGCTTGTTTTATCATTCTTAGTTTCAAAAAAAAAAATCTTCCGAAGCTCAACTTACGGTTGCACAGGAGGCGGTGGATGTTCCTCCATTTCATCATCCTCGTATACATCGGGCGGCGCCTGTTCCACGGGCATCGCACGTTCAATGTCTTCCTGTAAACAACGGGGATTACTTCACGATGTCGTCAACAAACCCCAGAATCATTGAAAATATTGTTTGGCAAAAAAGAGTAGAACAAATGAGCGCCATTTGACGATTGCGATTCAAGTAATTTTGAACAAATTGCGGTTGCAGGATGGGTCGCCCAGACGCCGACAGCGGCACCAGCATGGAGCGGCGGTCGTCCGCGTTGCGACTCTTGCTGGCGCGTTTGATGCGCTCCTCCAACAGTGACAGGTCTTTGTCCGATATCTGAACATCGTATTACCTCTGGCGGTTGCAGGATGGGTCGCCCAGACGCCGACAGCGGCACCAGCATGGAGCGGCGGTCGTCCGCGTTGCGACTCTTGCTGGCGCGTTTGATGCGCTCCTCCAACAGTGACAGGTCTTTGTCCGATATCTGAACATCGTATTACCTCTGGCGGTTGCAGGATGGGTCGCCCAGACGCCGACAGCGGCACCAGCATGGAGCGGCGGTCGTCCGCGTTGCGACTCTTGCTGGCGCGTTTGATGCGCTCCTCCAACAGTGACAGGTCTTTGTCCGATATCTGAACATCGTATTACCTCTGGCGGTTGCAGGATGGGTCGCCCAGACGCCGACAGCGGCACCAGCATGGAGCGGCGGTCGTCCGCGTTGCGACTCTTGCTGGCGCGTTTGATGCGCTCCTCCAACAGTGACAGGTCTTTGTCCGATATCTGAACATCGTATTACCTCTGGCGGTTGCAGGATGGGTCGCCCAGACGCCGACAGCGGCACCAGCATGGAGCGGCGGTCGTCCGCGTTGCGACTCTTGCTGGCGCGTTTGATGCGCTTCTCCAACAGTGACAGGTCTTTGTCCGATATCTGAACATCGTATTACCTCTGGCGGTTGCAGGATGGGTCGCCCAGACGCCGACAGCGGCACCAGCATGGAGCGGCGGTCGTCCGCGTTGCGACTCTTGCTGGCGCGTTTGATGCGCTCCTCCAACAGTGACAGGTCTTTGTCCGATATCTGAACATCGTATTACCTCTGGCGGTTGCAGGATGGGTCGCCCAGACGCCGACAGCGGCACCAGCATGGAGCGGCGGTCGTCCGCGTTGCGACTCTTGCTGGCGCGTTTGATGCGCTTCTCCAACAGTGACAGGTCTTTGTCCGATATCTGAACATCGTATTACCTCTGGCGGTTGCAGGATGGGTCGCCCAGACGCCGACAGCGGCACCAGCATGGAGCGGCGGTCGTCCGCGTTGCGACTCTTGCTGGCGCGTTTGATGCGCTCCTCCAACAGTGACAGGTCTTTGTCCGATATCTGAACATCGTATTACCTCTGGCGGTTGCAGGATGGGTCGCCCAGACGCCGACAGCGGCACCAGCATGGAGCGGCGGTCGTCCGCGTTGCGACTCTTGCTGGCGCGTTTGATGCGCTCCTCCAACAGTGACAGGTCTTTGTCCGATATCTGAACATCGTATTACCTCTGGCGGTTGCAGGATGGGTCGCCCAGACGCCGACAGCGGCACCAGCATGGAGCGGCGGTCGTCCGCGTTGCGACTCTTGCTGGCGCGTTTGATGCGCTCCTCCAACAGTGACAGGTCTTTGTCCGATATCTGAACATCGTATTACCTCTGGCGGTTGCAGGATGGGTCGCCCAGACGCCGACAGCGGCACCAGCATGGAGCGGCGGTCGTCCGCGTTGCGACTCTTGCTGGCGCGTTTGATGCGCTCCTCCAACAGTGACAGGTCTTTGTCCGATATCTGAACATCGTATTACCTCTGGCGGTTGCAGGATGGGTCGCCCAGACGCCGACAGCGGCACCAGCATGGAGCGGCGGTCGTCCGCGTTGCGACTCTTGCTGGCGCGTTTGATGCGCTCCTCCAACAGTGACAGGTCTTTGTCCGATATCTGAACACCGTATTACCTCTGGCGGTTGCAGGATGGGTCGCCCAGATGCCGACAGCGGCACCAGCATGGAGCGGCGGTCGTCCGCGTTGCGACTCTTGCTGGCGCGTTTGTTGCGCTCCTCCAACAGTGACAGGTCTTTGTCCGATATCTGAACATCGTATTACCTCTGGCGGTTGCAGGATGGGTCGCCCATACGCCGACAGCGGCACCAGCATGGAGCGGCGGTCGTCCGCGTTGCGACTCTTGCTGGCGCGTTTGATGCGCTCCTCCAACAGTGACAGGTCTTTGTCCGATATCTGAACACCGTATTACCTCTGGCGGTTGCAGGATGGGTCGCCCAGACGCCGACAGCGGCACCAGCATGGAGCGGCGGTCGTCCGCATTGCGACTCTTGCTGGCGCGTTTGATACGCTCCTCCAACAGTGACAGGTCTTTGTCCGATATCTGAACACAAATGAATATAATTGAAATCAAACACTAGCTCAGTGCATCATTCAAGTCAACGTGTTCAGAAATAGATGAGTTACGACCACTTGTGTAAACTACACAGTTGGCTAACTCAAAAACTAAAAGCTATCTTTCCCCTTGATCTAGTATTAAGTCATATCAGGCAAAAAGGAAGGTGTAATAAATTGTGAATTTGTCGGTAAATTTTGTTTCTATATCTTGAGAACCTTAATAGCTAAAGGCAGCTCAAATATTCACAGTATAAAGAAGTTAATATAAATTATTATAGAGTTACAAAATCCTTACTTTATTACTCATTATTTTAAATTCCACACACAAATTAAAATTTTAGTATTTCTTAAGCATAATTTTCACAGCTTGTTTGTCCTAATTTTAGTTACTAAACATAATTATTTTGATAAATCATACATTTGGAATGGAATGCATAATAAATAGCCACTATCGCGGTATTAGTTAAGCGATAACAGGATTGATAAGTTTTTTTATATTATCTTACTCCGTAATAGGTGATTTCTTACGTAAAAGCACATAAACACTTCACGATATCAGTTGTGACTAAAAGATTAGGTTAAGCCGTAGTCGCATTACCCGACATCTGTATATAATATTAATAATTATAATAAAAAAGATACCTGGGCTTTACAAATATTTCTGGAGATATTAAAAAAATCTGCACGCTAAGCTGCGTTCACACGAACGACATCACTATATATTGCCTATTGAATGGTGAATACTTTGTTCGAAAACAAACAAACATACATATCTTCCTATACCGCGACCGGACTTTACACAACCCAATACTGCTGCAGATATCGTCACGATTTTTTTTTTAAATAATTTATTGCTTCTAATACACATTATCGCAAAACCAATGAACGCCCTACCCTCTGCGGAAGGAAAACCTGTGTTGCAGAGGGTAGGTCCTTCCTGGAATATTGCTATTACAGATGTATCTAGCGTAAGTTAAGCTGTGTTCACACGACCCGACATACCTGGCCAATCATTTTGTAGATCTTCTCTCCGTCGAGGAAGTACGCGCTCGCGACGCAATTGAGCGCGGCGGACCGCACCGCGTTGTCCCTGTCGCCGATGTGTCTAGCGAGTTCACGTAATGCCGCCCCCACACCGCCCGTTATTACAGCCGATCCGTAGGTCTCCAGCAGGTGGTTGATGCATTCGAGACACTCTAAAACCAAGTAGATTTTATGATAAGAGCATTTGCACTATAGATTGACTTTACTATAGATCGTCTGGTCTAAATAAAAGCCCCTCCACGTATTTATGCCAACACGTTGAAAGAAAGATGTAGTGGAGGGGCGTTCATTTTTAAATAAGAATTTCTGTACATTGCGACAATGCTACATATTTAACTTGGTTTCCCGTAACCTTTTACCCACAGAAATGCTAGGCATCGCAAAAGCTTTCATCCCTACATA
This sequence comes from Coenonympha arcania, assembly GCA_036785405.1. NCBI lineage: Eukaryota > Metazoa > Arthropoda > Insecta > Lepidoptera > Nymphalidae > Coenonympha > Coenonympha arcania. The sequence continues at coordinate 5,083,077 of JAWDAA010000030.1, read as the reverse complement.
GTAGATGTACCAAATACACATACAAAACGGTTTGATTCCTGGTATGTGATATGCCCTGCGATGGTCTGGAATACCCTCCCAGCTTACAACTTGTGTTGCTGATGCTGGTTCTACTTGGGTTCGATGTAGTAATTAAAATATCCAATTAACTTAAGGCACTCTAAATTTTTTCAGAAAATAAGTAAATTTACATTGGCAAGCAATGTTGACATTGCCGGTGGAATGAGTGAAGAGAAAGAGTACATTCAAAAAGACCGAACTTGTACATTTACGAAATATAGACAAAACATTTCGTTGTTGGCGTTGCCAATTACTTGGACCTACAACTTGAGCGTCTACGAATCAAGAGTGTAGGCATCTCCTAGGCAAGCGCGGTCCACCTTATACTCAATCATCACTTTTGCAATGGTGTGCTAACAGTCAAGCGCTATCCAATAAAGTTAAAAAAAATACATCTTGTATACAAAATGACAGATACAATGGATTATGAATTATGGACATCCGATGGCAGGGGTTAATTACATAGCTAGTATAGTTTCAAGAGATATAGATCTACTTACCAGCCCTCTGTCTTGCATTCTTAGATTTCAATCCTTCCATGAGATATCCGAACAGTTTGGTAACTGAATAAACTACGCATATTTGCTTGAAAAGAGCTTTCACTCCATTACGAACTGTGTCTTTAGGATCTCCCACCTAAAACGAGTACAAAAAAGATATATCACACGATATCTGGCACTCACAAATCTTTATCCTAGACTTAAATATATGGATAAACATTTGACCGCTCTCAATTAATAAACGTGTTACGTGGAATACTAAAGGGATACTCCATGTCTATTATTATCTTTAAATGTCAAATTCCTGATGAAGGAGAATGAAAAAACAACTTGAACTCTTTCAAACTTTTTATATATGTTCGACAGCTATGATAAAATTGCTTGTTCTATGTTGTACACTGAACAAATTGCTTGTTCTATGTAGTACATTGAACAAATTGCTTGTTCTATGTTGTACACTGAACAAATTGCTTGTACTATGTAGTACATTGAACAAATTGCTTGTTCTATGTTGTACACTGAACAAATTGCTTGTTCTATGTAGTACATTGAACAAATTGCTTGTTCTATGTTGTACACTGAACAAATTGCTTGTTCTATGTAGTACATTGAACAAATTGCTTGTTCTATGTTGTACACTTAACAAATTGCTTGTTCTATGTAGTACATTGAACAAATTGCTTGTTCTATGTTGTACACTGAACAAATTGCTTGTTCTATGTAGTACATTGAACAAATTGCTTGTTCTATGTAGTACATTGAACAAATTGCTTGTTCTATGTAGTACATTGAACAAATTGCTTGTTCTATGTAGTACTTACATTGAACAAATTGCTTGTATGTGATTGCTTGTTCTGTGTACTACATAGAACAAGCAATCACATAGTACATAGAGCAAATAATTGTAGTACATAGAGGTTGTTGTATGTAGTAGATTAACCTACTGCTTTCTTTAGCCTTTATAAAACTGTAGTTTTGGCCTCCGCCTATCATTTTTTCGGGTTCCGTACCGACAGGGTAAAAATGGAACCCTATTACTAAGACTTCGCTGTCCGTCCGTCCGTCTGACACCAGGCTATCTCTTAAACCGTGATAGCTATAGACATGAATTTTTATATACATATAGCTGACCCGGCAAACGTTTTTTCATATAAATTTTTTCTCACGGGACAAAATATAGATAACAACCCGCTCCCGGACCCAGAGATCATACCCTGAAAATTTCATAACGATCGGTCCAGCCGTTTCGGAGGAGTTTGGTAACAAAGAAAAGCGAGAGAATTTTATATATTGAAGAATGTTTTTCTTTGTTAGAAATATTGCTATTTACCCTGAGTTGTTCAAAACAATTAATACGAAAAATTTAAGTGGTGCTTAAAACTAATTTTAATCGAGACTCCAAGATTTTTTTTGTCATTTTCGTGATCCACGTAATTTAAGCACCACTTAAATTTTTGAATTTGTTTCGAACAACTCAGGGACTTATTACATCGGATAGGGTGCAAAATAAAGCGTTAGTACCTTCAAAACCAAATAAGGTATGAAGCAATTGGCCTCATACTCCGCCATTGTGTAATCGCTGTCGATCAAGTACTGGAACACCAGCGTGAGGTACTCCAGTCCCTTGAGGATGACGGAGGGGTTTGTGTCGAAGAACCTAAGCGTGAGCCACTTGAGAACCAAGTCGAGGTTCGCCATTAGTGCTGTCCCGTTCTCGTTGAGGTCCTCTGATAACGCTTCTATTGCTTTTAGGTGGTATCTGTAAAAAAAAAACATGGTAGTCGATGGTGATTCATGATTATTTTCTTGCAATCTGTATTATTTATTGGATGAAAACATTATACCTATAAATTTAAATACGAATCAAAATTTTTCACTCGCAGCGGGATTTGAACCCGCGTCCCCCAGCTTTCGCGGCTGGGTGCTCTGACCACTGAGCTATACGAGTCATATCTCCCTGCGGTGAAATTTTCGATTCGTATTATTGGGTCCTCAGGCAGGACTAACATTATAACACATTATTTAACATTATTATTTACATTAGGAAAACATTATAACACATTATTTAAAAAAAACATAAAAGTATGTAATCAGTTCAGAAAGAGGATAATCTAAAACGTAAAACTAATGAAGAAGCTACATTAACAATGACAAAGTTTTCTGTTGTCAATAGGTATTGTTTCAATATTAAAAAATAAATTATATATTTCGTGATAAACATAAAGAAAACACGTACAAAAATCAGTGCCACAGATCATGACGGTTCGCTTCGGCACAGACATTAGTGGAGTTTTTGAAATAAACCTCCAGTTCATACAGATTTGTTTGTTATTACAGTAAAACAGGGAGTATTTTCTTTTCTGTTTCTAGCCGTTGTGTCTTGGATACCGTCCACCAGTTCAGTTCACAAGGAATGGCTTTTTAGTTTTTATCAACAACATGCGTGAAATGGAACAAAACCACAGAACACTAAATAGTATCAGAAGGTTCACTCCGCACGAAAATTTAAAGAAATAGCGACTCTAGCGCTGACACAAAAAGGGCAATTCAGTTCGCAATAGCGCCTGGCTCCGCCCTCAAAATCGACACGCAACAAACGCAATGTTGTGGTCTCTTTCTATCGCCTAACTTTATCTCTTACGACGTACTAGGGCTGCCGTAGTCAGACGGCGCGTAAAATAGACCGTACAGAACTAGCGCGTACAACTCGGCCCGCGAGCGGCAACCATCTGAAATATGGTAGTCCAAAACTCTACTTGTAGCCAGGACGATCACGTGATAAGTGAGACTGGCCTGACAAAAGTGAATATCTAAAGAATTTTTTTGGATAGTGTATGTAGAAGTCACGCACCTGAAGTCATTGTGGAACATGTTGGCCACAAGCTGTTTGTTGAGCCCCGCACTGTTCATCTGCTCTTTCAGCAGCTCGAAGAACTCCTCGCGAGGCGTCGTGAAGTTCCATTTGAGAACTGGAATTAATTACATTTGCTTACAATTGTCCATTAGTACGAGTATGCAAAACATGACGAGTTTCACAGGCAGACCCTTCTATTGAACATTAAGGGTGCCTTTTCCACCAGATTGCCACTATTAAATTGTAAAATCTACGCTACGAAAATTGTCACCGTTTCCACCAATACTAAGTTATGTAGCTATGCGAGGAAGATGCGCTATGAAGGTGCGCCGCTGCAAAGTACCTGCGCCACGGAACACTAAATAGGTACAGAAGGCTCACTCCGCACGATGATTTAAAGAAATAGCGACTCTAGCGCTGACACAAAAAGTGCAATTCAGTTCGCAATAGCGCCTGGCCCCGTACTCAAAATCGACACGCAACAAACGCAATGTTGGGGTCTCTTTCTATCGCCTAACTTTACCTCTTACGACGTACTAGGGCTCAGCTAACAGAAATCCATTGTTTAGAGAAAGGTCATTGACCCCTCAAGTTGTTTACAACTTACGTGTGATATTTCGGCAGTGCGATTATAAACCTTATGGCGCTTATCATATGGTTCATTCGTAACACTATTATAAATTGTACGGTTACCTTTCAGTTTCTGATCGTCGACTATGCGTTGGTTCTTGGCGTTGTTGTTGGGCAATAATGGAGTGCAATCGTCGTCCTCCTTCTTGCCGCGACTCGAGGCGGACGACGGTTTTACAACCTGTAACAATGTCGGGAAATATCAACTGAAGCAGTAGCTATGTGAAATATTTCGATTCACTTCGCTGATTCACTTTCGATGGAATGAAATAAAAAAAAAAAAAGTTTGAGAACTGACAGGTCTGCGCGGAAGTCAAGTGATCAATTTAGCGATCGTATATGAGAGAGAAATTATGTTTTTTTTTCAATTTTAATACATTTAACAGGCCTAAAAACTGTTTACGATACAATTGACATTGGTTATACTTCCAATGATACGAAAACATGGGAAAAATAGTAAAACCACAGAATTTTTTCGGAAAGGAACCAATTGGCAGTCCTTCCAAAAACGCATTGGACATTGGTTGTTTTCCGTTTACTATTGAATATGTTTACTTGACTATCTTCGAACTGATGCTGTTTTATGTAAAACAATATTTCGTTTTTGTCAGAAATCAAACGTTTCAACTGTCAAGCAAACCACAGACAACCATCTCTCGTTTGTTTTGTTGAAATGGATGAAAGGTGACTAAATAATACGAGCACAATAATACCAGCACTGTATATTATTCACACTAATTATGAACACTTCACACACTACAAATCACGTTACACTGACATTAACTTATTTACACACATTATCACTACAACACTCCATGCCATCGACAGAGCTGCCAACTTAAACACTCGTGGCGCCCCACTATCGCCTTTCGGCGGGAACCAATCACCTACCGCCGTTTTAGGCGGGAGCCAATAGCGTGGCGACACGATAAAACGAGATGTAAACAGTGTTACCATCTTAATCAATTAATATTTTACATTAAGTTTTAAATTTAACAATCACTTTTATATTATTTTAATTTAAACAGTAACTATAATTTAAATATTACAATAATATATGCACAATTATGCACATATAGCTCTGTTTTGCACCGCGGCGACAACATCCGGCCCTCCTGCGCACGCATCCGTCCCTGGATAGCGTCCATGTCTGGTGCAGTTGCTGAGAACAAAAACAACATTAAGAAATTTGATTTAGCTATTTCCAGAATTCCGACGAGTGGCCTCCAATCTACTATCCCCTCAACGGCCAGTAATTGGAGGTCCACCCAACATGGACTTCAAAACATTTAACAAAGGAACTTATGCTGCTTGTATATCAGATACTTAGATTTATTCTGAACTGTTCCATCAGCGGTCAGTTCTTTGTTAAGACTCATAGCTTTCCCTAGGCGATGCCTTTGGCCAACCCTAGTTGCATATCACTATAAGTCTCAACTTCAATTGTAACGGATTTATTTTACACGGATAAATACCGTCACAAGCATCTACGTACCGATATACAAGTTCGAAGCATAATGCACTAGACACTTATGAGAAAGTTAAAATAGCGTTCATACCAGATATTTTAAACATCAATCAATCAAGGATAGTCATAAAATTAATAATAATTGTGTTATTACCTGACAACATCTTAGGCCATATCCAAACGCTCCTCACACAAATCGTCCAATCTTATCCAGGGTTTCATATTTTCGGCACACGTGGTCCCCTCGTAGCATTTACCGGTTCTTTCAGCGCCTCTCATATCTTTCACCCTATAGCGGTCATGACCCAAAACCTTTGTCACCTGAAAAGGTCCTTTAAACAGCGGTAGCAATTTAGTGCTTTGTCCATCGTTTGATTGACTGGGAATCTTAATAACAACCAAATCATTGACATCGTAGATTCTAGCAGGTTTTCGTTTAGCATCGAACATACGCTTCTGACTTTCGGCATTCGCTTGGACTCGATCATTCACAGTGTTTCTTAATGAGGTTACATCGATAATTTGTTCGTCGTCTTCTTTTACAAGTTGATCTGAGTCAGTTTGCAGTCGATAACCAAAGAAAACCTCGCTAGGAGCTGCAGAGGTGGTTTTGTTGATAGTACTATTTATGCCTTGTTGAATACTTGTAATATGAGTATCCCATTTATCATAATCAGAACTAGCACCCATAGTTCTTAGTGCATCAAGGATGGTGCGATTAAAGCGTTCCACTTGGCCATTTGAACGTGGAACCGCGGTTGCAATTACATGCCGCCTTATATTTTTGTCTTCACAGTATTTTGAAAACAATTTGGACGTAAATGCACTTCCGGCATCACATATAAGCCGTCTAGGGTTACCGAAAATTTTAAATATTTTATCAAGCTCATTTATAACGATTTTACTTTTTGTATTCCGCACAGGTGATATGAAAACAAATTTTGTAAAAGCGTCAACTGTAACGAGTAAGTAAGTATTTTTCTGTGTGGTCTTTACAAAAGGCCCTAGATGGTCTATATGTAATGTATGGAAAGGTCTCGCATATTTCGGTATAGAGAACAACTTTCCTTCCTTTTTGCCGTGGGTACTTTTGGAATAAATGCAGGAAATACAATTCTTTATATATTTAGACACAACCTTTTTCATTTTAGGGAACCAATAAAGTGATTTTATTCTTTCCAATGATTTATCCACGGCAAAATGGCCTACCTCGTCATGATTAGCTCTAATCACTTGCCAAATACATTTCTTGGGAACTACCCATCTCCTACCATATTCAGTCCGTCGATACACTTTATTTCCTAACAACTCATATTCATTAAATATTTTTTTGTTTTGCTCGGCTTCTCCTGATTCGAGTATTTCTCTAATTGCGCAAATATTAGGGTCTTGCAATTGAATTGACAATAACCAATCGCCCTCAGTTATTGCCAACACACTTTCATTACATATGCGGGTGGAACTTTCACAAATCGGGTTCCTACTTAGCGCGTCAACATGTTGCATTTGAGTTCCTGGTTTATGTACAATGTCGAAAGTAAATTCTTGAGTCAGTAACACCCATCTACCAATTCTAGAATTAATTTCTTGTTTATTAATAGTATATTTAACAGCGTTGCAATCTGTATAAATTTTGAAAGTGGAACCGAGTAAGTAATGACGAAATTTTTGCAATCCCGTGACAATAGCCAAAAACTCTAATTCAAATGAATGATATTTCTTTTCCTCACTAGAAGTTTGTCGACTGTAAAAATGGATAGGTTTTTCCCCATTTTCAGTCATTTGTGTCAAAATACACCCCACGCCATCGCGACTGGCGTCCGTATACAATATTGTGGGTAATTTAGGATCGAAAATGGTTAATAAAGCGTTATTTAATAATTCTTGTTTTAATTTAATAAATGCCTGAACTTGTTCCGAGCCCCATTCCCACACGGCCTCTTTTTTTAACAATTTTACCAAGGGTTTTGATATCAAAGCGCAATTTTTAATAAATTTGCGGAAATAATTAATTAGTCCTAAAAATTGCCTAACCTGGTGTACATTTTTCGGTTCAGGGTACTCCTCAACAGACTTTAATTTCTTTTTACCTGGGCGAATTCCCTCCTCAGAAATATCATAACCGAGAAAACTAACAGAGCTTTGAAAAAAATGGCACTTTTCTAAATTTATAGTTAAGCCATTTTCTTGCAAAACTTTCAAAACTTCTTTCAATTGCTTAATATTCTCCTCAATTGATTCTGTTGCTATCAACAGATCATCCATATAACAAATAACCTTGCCAAAACGCAGATTTCTTAAAACAGTATTCATGAGCCTCTGGAACACTGATGGTGCATTACAAAGGCCAAAAGGCATTCGTCTAAATTCAAAATGACCATCAGGGGTCACAAATGCTGTTTTAGGTATCGAATTTTCATTAACTTTAATTTGGTAATACCCACTTTTTAGATCTAATGATGTATAGTATTTACAACCTTTTAACTTATCTATTAAATCTTCTATAATGGGCATGGGGTACTTTTCTTTCACTGTAACTTTATTTAGGGATCTATAGTCAACGCACATGCGTTTTTCACCGGAAGGTTTGTCAACCAATAAAACTGGACTTGCATAAGCAGAATTGCTTTCTTGTATTATGCCATTTTTTAAAAGTTCGTCAACTATTTCGCGTGTAGCTAATTTTTCCGATTCTGACATACGATATGGTCGGTGACAAACAGGTTTATTGGTTGTGACCTCGATGTCCAATTCCACACAGGACGTTTGGCCTAACGTCTGCAAGTCTTTCGACACCACCTGAGGGTATTGCTCAAATATTTTATTTAGCAAAGAGATATGGTCGCTAGAATCGGCATTGAACATGGATGATTCTATTAAATCAACCTGATCTTCATTTAAAGTACAGAAGGACAAATTGTTTCCTATACGTGAATACATAATTCTTTTATCTTCTGTAAAATTCCTTCCAATGAGAATTGGACAACCAGATAATTCATCAAAAACATACAATGTAATATTTAGCTTTGCTGTGTCTATTTTCAAATCAACTTGTACTGCTTTAGTAACCTGAGAGCAAGAATCAACTTTAAACCCCGTTAATAGGACTGGTGTATCTAACTGAAATGGTGCAAGATTTAACTCTTGTACCATAGTACTTGTTATTAATGAACAGCTACTACCCATATCAATGAAAGCTTGTTGTTCAATTCCGTTTAGTTCAATAATTTTATGAAATTTATCTTTGGAGGTTGGCTCGGTAATTAATTTAACTTCACTATCTTTTTCAATTTTAGTCCTAGGTTTCGATCTACACGCAAGTTCTAAATGACCTAATCTATTACATATAGTACATTTTACATTATCCTTTTGATTACAGTTGGACTTTTTGTGGCCGCCTTCACCACATCGAAAACACGTGATTTTTGAACTAACAGTCGGTAACGATGAAGTATTTGATGAATTACTACCTATCGAATATTCTGGCTTTTTATCCGATTGGTTGGGAGCAGAACGATTAGAGTATTTATTATGAGAACTACCCTGTTTTTGACCGGGCTTATGATCAGGATCCGAGTAAATTTTTCCATGTAAAAATGAGGCTAACTCATCACAGTATTTAAAATTACCAGCTTCAGCCGCTGTGCTTATATTTTTATCACCAATTGATCCTACAATTATTGAAATGATATCTTGTTCGGAAAACGAAAGTCTCATTTTATCAATTTTTCCTTTTTGTTGAAAATAGAACTCGTATAAGGATTGGCCATCAGTAGGTTTTGTTTGAATTAGGTCTTTTAGCAAACTAAACATATTACGCTTAATTTGCAACGTATCTAAAAGAGTATTTCGCCAATCCTTCCACTTCCAGCTGGTCCAACTTGTTTTATTTTTTTGAAGAGAATCATACCACGTTTTAGCTGTGTTACGTAATTTTTGTAGGGCTTGATATTGTAAAACACGGTCAGACCAACTGAAAGCGCGAGCATTAGCTTCCACAACATTTATCCACATTTGAATATCGTCAACTAAGGGGTCAAAGTCCGGTATCACAGAAGATAATACAACATTTTGGCTTACTGCGAGAGACGCACGCCTGGTGCGTCTCTTTTTCCTGCGTCTGCGTCCATCGGAGTTGCTACTACTTGATGATGATGAACTTGAACTCCCTGAGGAGCTAGAACTCGAAGCGCTCCTTTTTCTTCCTCGAGTTCTCTTTCGGCTTCGCGGCATTGGGCGTTTTTTTTTGTTCTTTGTCACTTCTGATGAAAGGTGACTAAATAATACGAGCACAATAATACCAGCACTGTATATTAATCACACTAATTATGAACACTTCACACACTACAAATCACGTTACACTGACATTAACTTATTTACACACATTATCACTACAACACTCTTTACTTTAGTAGGTGCTACTTGTGCACTCTCCGAAAAACCACTAACACTCCAGTTATTACTTTCTATAATGCCGCCTCGTGTCGCCCCACTATCACCTTTTTGATAACCAATCACCGACCGCCGCTTTTGGCGGGGACCAATAGCGTGGCGGCACGATACGACATGCCATCGACAGAGCTGCCAACTTAAACACTCGTGGCGCCCCACTATCGCCTTTCGGCGGGAACCAATCACCTACCGCCGTTTTAGGCGGGAGCCAATAGCGTGGCGACACGATAAAACGAGATGTAAACAGTGTTACCATCTTAATCAATTAATATTTTACATTAAGTTTTAAATTTAACAATCACTTTTATATTATTTTAATTTAAACAGTAACTATAATTTAAATATTACAATAATATATGCACAATTATGCACATATAGCTCTGTTTTGCACCGCGGCGACAACATGGACTGTTTTTAAAAATAACCCCTCATATTATGTTATTCTATAAATACATATTTTTTAATTCGATACATCCAGCGAATCGAATCGAACCGAAATATGTCATCTAGCTGTGTCATCTAGCTACAGCTGCTATTTTGCTTTATGCACTTACTACAGCATACGCACGTAAAGATAATTCTCTCTTCTCTTCTCTGTCTATCAATACGGATCAGAAAGAGAAAAGAGAGTGTCAAGAGTCAAAGTAGAGAGACATATCTCTACGCGCACATCCTAGCCCTGCAGGTCTCTCATTAGAACGATAACATCGTTTGTTAGTACATTTTTAATACATTTGCTCAAAAAGTTGACATTTCCATGTATGTTTAGCGTGCGCAAAGTTATTCTTTTCCGCACTAGTGCTTTTGTGTTTTCCTCCTACGCGGCACCGGAGCGGGCGCACCAGGAGCGCATGAACACGAACACGGCATGCAAACACGGAGCAGGCAAACACGTAAAACCAATATTTTTTTTCGCAAATGCATTAAAAAACGTCGTTCAATGCACGTGCGGAATTGTCATTTTTACTCGTCCTTATAGTTGACCCTCGCCTTCGGCTTGGGTCAACAAACCGGAACTCGTAAAGAAATGACAAACTTTCCGCACTTATATTGAAATGTACTATTCATTATGCCCTCGTATTTTTCAAACGGCTGGGTGGATTTTTGCAGTCGGGTTTTTAATATTTTTTAATTATAATCAGGTTTGTTTGAAACGTACCTTCGCCTTGGCAGCAGGTCCCGCCTTCTTTTCGGCCTCCTTCTTGAGAGCTCCGGCCGACTTTACCCCTTTAGGTTCATCCTTCTTCGCTTTGGACGGCAACGGTTGCACCGGTAGATTCGGACGGGCCTTGTCTAGAGCCGCTTGCACCACAGATTTTGATCCGGGCTGTATGAAATAAATGCTAAAGTTTAGACAATTTTTTATGAAACTTTAATTTAACTTTTGTGACAACTTTGTTAAGGGTAAGCTTTTGGGGACAACGTTGTTTAGGGCTTGCCAATTCTGAAGGCAATAGGGAAATTTTCCTCCAGGCAGGTGTAATGCCTGGGGACCGCTTGTGATACGAGCGTGTGTTGTCAGAACTTCTATTTATAGAACGCTCGTCGAAAGCTCCGTCTGCGTGTGCTATTGCGCTAGTTACGCCATCTCGTCAGCTATCGAAGTAAAACATAAAAGGTATTTTTCATAACATTACCATCGTGTAGAGACACGAGAATTTTAAACATAAAACGCCAAATCGCTCTCGGCCTGTAGTTGTTTACATTAAAACTATAATCGGCGCAGCGAACCGTGATCCCTATGACACTGACAGCTAATATCACCATATAACATTGTAGTGGCGTCACCATTAAATCGGGATCATATTGGGGGCGTCTAAAAATGCCATTTATAAATTGTACGTAGCTTTATACCATTAGTAATGATATTCCGTTGATATTTTTAACAATTCTTAACATTTACAAGAAGTTATGTCAATCTGAATTTATGTTTACGTCCTGCAAAACTTACGTCGTGTGACGTTTATCGACTAGGGCGGCAAGTATCGATAAAAAAATGTCGGTAATGGAAACGAGTGCACAATTTTTCAGATAAAATAAATAAATGGGGAGCATTCATTTTCATGATAAAATATATACTTATATAGCAAATACGTGTTTACCGGGTTAAGCATTATTAGAAAATAACATGGTTGGAAACTTTCGTTTTACTTACCTACTTAATCGATGCCAAAAATCTTAAATTAATACAACAACAACAAAATGGACATTAAAAATGCACATTGTAATATTTTTTAAAACATGTTTACCAACGTGGCTTAAGTGCAAGCCACGCCTTTGTCTAAAAAAAAAATATCGACTCAACCAAAGACACGACCCATCACTAAACGAACTGTCATAAGGCTCATGGTTCGCCGCGCGGAGAATAACAACTTTTGTTCTACGACTTACTCAAATCACCGCGGTTTTGCCACTTGCCTATGTTACATTACAGAGTATCTCTGTTAAATATTGAATATTTGATATTTCTCAATAAAAAAGTCGTAGAACAAAAGTTGTTAGTTTTAATGTAAACAGCTGCAGGCCAAGAGCGATATTATATTTTCAACCGACTTATAAAAGGAGGAGGTTCTCATTTCGACTTGTATGTTTTTTTAATGTTTGTTACTTCATAAGTTTTGACTGGGTGAATCGATGTTGACGATTCTTTTTTTTATTAGAAAGTTGACGCTTCCGTGTGATCCCATTTCAATTTAGTCCAGTTCTGATGATGGTATCCATGAGAAAAATCATATAAGTCTTAAATTTTTTATTGGAAAGGATGTATTTAACAGTAGTTTGATGAGAGTTAAATTCGGTTTTTTGTTAATTTAACTATTATCAGCTAATATATAAAATTCTCTCGATTTTCTTTGTAACCAAACTCCTCCTAAACGGCTGGACCGATCGTTGTGAAACTTTCAGGGTGTGATCTCTGGGTGCGGGAGCGGGTTGTTATCTATATTTGATGTCCCTTAGTGAGAAACAATTTATATGGCAAAACAACGTTTGCCGGGTTACTCAAGTGGCGTGCACTCCATATAGGCATAAAGGCAAGTGCCTACCCTAACAAATTCATCCAATAAACCAAAAAAGAACTTAAAGTTATTATTATTTAAGGTCTTTTGCTTATAATAAAAATATCAAGCAATCTCTATTGCGAATCACATCAAACGAGAGAGTTCTTTCAGAAGTTCTTTTTTTGGTTTATTGTATGAATTTGTTAGGGTAGGCACTTGCCCTTATGCCTATATGGAGTCAACGCGCGTGCGGCGGGCGGTCAGCTAGTTTTAATATAACCCTGTATATTAGAGAGGATATCCATACCTTCAGCTTGTCCACCTGCTTGTGCATGGCGTCGTAGCCGAGGTGCAGCATGAACGGCAGCACGCAGTCCGCGGCCGCCTTGCGCACGTCGGCCGAGCGGTCTTCGAGAGGATATCCATACCTTCAGCTTGTCCACCTGCTTGTGCATGGCGTCGTAGCCGAGGTGCAGCATGAACGGCAGCACGCAGTCCGCGGCCGCCTTGCGCACGTCGGCCGAGCGGTCTTCGAGAGGATATCCATACCTTCAGCTTGTCCACCTGCTTGTGCATGGCGTCGTAGCCGAGGTGCAGCATGAACGGCAGCACGCAGTCCGCGGCCGCCTTGCGCACGTCGGCCGAGCGGTCTTCGAGAGGATATCCATACCTTCAGCTTGTCCACCTGCTTGTGCATGGCGTCGTAGCCGAGGTGCAGCATGAACGGCAGCACGCAGTCCGCGGCCGCCTTGCGCACGTCGGCCGAGCGGTCTTCGAGAGGATATCCATACCTTCAGCTTGTCCACCTGCTTGTGCATGGCGTCGTAGCCGAGGTGCAGCATGAACGGCAGCACGCAGTCCGCGGCCGCCTTGCGCACGTCGGCCGAGCGGTCTTCGAGAGGATATCCATACCTTCAGCTTGTCCACCTGCTTGTGCATGGCGTCGTAGCCGAGGTGCAGCATGAACGGCAGCACGCAGTCCGCGGCCGCCTTGCGCACGTCGGCCGAGCGGTCTTCGAGAGGATATCCATACCTTCAGCTTGTCCACCTGCTTGTGCATGGCGTCGTAGCCGAGGTGCAGCATGAACGGCAGCACGCAGTCCGCGGCCGCCTTGCGCACGTCGGCCGAGCGGTCTTCGAGAGGATATCCATACCTTCAGCTTGTCCACCTGCTTGTGCATGGCGTCGTAGCCGAGGTGCAGCATGAACGGCAGCACGCAGTCCGCGGCCGCCTTGCGCACGTCGGCCGAGCGGTCTTCGAGAGGATATCCATACCTTCAGCTTGTCCACCTGCTTGTGCATGGCGTCGTAGCCGAGGTGCAGCATGAACGGCAGCACGCAGTCCGCGGCCGCCTTGCGCACGTCGGCCGAGCGGTCTTCGAGAGGATATCCATACCTTCAGCTTGTCCACCTGCTTGTGCATGGCGTCGTAGCCGAGGTGCAGCATGAACGGCAGCACGCAGTCCGCGGCCGCCTTGCGCACGTCGGCCGAGCGGTCTTCGAGAGGATATCCATACCTTCAGCTTGTCCACCTGCTTGTGCATGGCGTCGTAGCCGAGGTGCAGCATGAACGGCAGCACGCAGTCCGCGGCCGCCTTGCGCACGTCGGCCGAGCGGTCTTCGAGAGGATATCCATACCTTCAGCTTGTCCACCTGCTTGTGCATGGCGTCGTAGCCGAGGTGCAGCATGAACGGCAGCACGCAGTCCGCGGCCGCCTTGCGCACGTCGGCCGAGCGGTCTTCGAGAGGATATCCATACCTTCAGTTTGTCCACCTGCTTGTGCATGGCGTCGTAGCCGAGGTGCAGCATGAACGGCAGCACGCAGTCCGCGGCCGCCTTGCGCACGTCGGCCGAGCGGTCTTCGAGAGGATATCCATACCTTCAGCTTGTCCACCTGCTTGTGCATGGCGTCGTAGCCGAGGTGCAGCATGAACGGCAGCACGCAGTCCGCGGCCGCCTTGCGCACGTCGGCCGAGCGGTCTTCGAGAGGATATCCATACCTTCAGCTTGTCCACCTGCTTGTGCATGGCGTCGTAGCCGAGGTGCAGCATGAACGGCAGCACGCAGTCCGCGGCCGCCTTGCGCACGTCGGCCGAGCGGTCTTCGAGAGGATATCCATACCTTCAGCTTGTCCACCTGCTTGTGCATGGCGTCGTAGCCGAGGTGCAGCATGAACGGCAGCACGCAGTCCGCGGCCGCCTTGCGCACGTCGGCCGAGCGGTCTTCGAGAGGATATCCATACCTTCAGCTTGTCCACCTGCTTGTGCATGGCGTCGTAGCCGAGGTGCAGCATGAACGGCAGCACGCAGTCCGCGGCCGCCTTGCGCACGTCGGCCGAGCGGTCTTCGAGAGGATATCCATACCTTCAGCTTGTCCACCTGCTTGTGCATGGCGTCGTAGCCGAGGTGCAGCATGAACGGCAGCACGCAGTCCGCGGCCGCCTTGCGCACGTCGGCCGAGCGGTCTTCGAGAGGATATCCATACCTTCAGCTTGTCCACCTGCTTGTGCATGGCGTCGTAGCCGAGGTGCAGCATGAACGGCAGCACGCAGTCCGCGGCCGCCTTGCGCACGTCGGCCGAGCGGTCTTCGAGAGGATATCCATACCTTCAGCTTGTCCACCTGCTTGTGCATGGCGTCGTAGCCGAGGTGCAGCATGAACGGCAGCACGCAGTCCGCGGCCGCCTTGCGCACGTCGGCCGAGCGGTCTTCGAGAGGATATCCATACCTTCAGCTTGTCCACCTGCTTGTGCATGGCGTCGTAGCCGAGGTGCAGCATGAACGGCAGCACGCAGTCCGCGGCCGCCTTGCGCACGTCGGCCGAGCGGTCTTCGAGAGGATATCCATACCTTCAGCTTGTCCACCTGCTTGTGCATGGCGTCGTAGCCGAGGTGCAGCATGAACGGCAGCACGCAGTCCGCGGCCGCCTTGCGCACGTCGGCCGAGCGGTCTTCGAGAGGATATCCATACCTTCAGCTTGTCCACCTGCTTGTGCATGGCGTCGTAGCCGAGGTGCAGCATGAACGGCAGCACGCAGTCCGCGGCCGCCTTGCGCACGTCGGCCGAGCGGTCTTCGAGAGGATATCCATACCTTCAGCTTGTCCACCTGCTTGTGCATGGCGTCGTAGCCGAGGTGCAGCATGAACGGCAGCACGCAGTCCGCGGCCGCCTTGCGCACGTCGGCCGAGCGGTCTTCGAGAGGATATCCATACCTTCAGCTTGTCCACCTGCTTGTGCATGGCGTCGTAGCCGAGGTGCAGCATGAACGGCAGCACGCAGTCCGCGGCCGCCTTGCGCACGTCGGCCGAGCGGTCTTCGAGAGGATATCCATACCTTCAGCTTGTCCACCTGCTTGTGCATGGCGTCGTAGCCGAGGTGCAGCATGAACGGCAGCACGCAGTCCGCGGCCGCCTTGCGCACGTCGGCCGAGCGGTCTTCGAGAGGATATCCATACCTTCAGTTTGTCCACCTGCTTGTGCATGGCGTCGTAGCCGAGGTGCAGCATGAACGGCAGCACGCAGTCCGCGGCCGCCTTGCGCACGTCGGCCGAGCGGTCTTCGAGGCACGCGAACAGCATCGGCACACACACTGAGAGCTCCTCGCGCGGGAACGCCTTCAGCGGTACTGAAAGATTTACATACACCATTTTGTACACCATTACACCTCTTTTTTCTCCAAGGAGGGGAAAAATCCTCATGGACGCTGTGCGGGACTCTTAACGACTAACATCCCCCCTATCTTCAAGCAATGATGACCATTTTTTTATCGCTTCATTGTAAACTAGATTAGAAGTAATGACTGACACTGAAAGGAAGGAAATAAAAAATTTACAAGCATTTGAATTTTTCTTCTGTCCCTTTCTTGCAAAACGAAAATCTGCATAGATTTACCACAAGTTATTATGGCATGAGTGATAGTGACGTCACTATCCGATATAGCTATCTCTGTCTAGTCAGGGTATTTAAATTGCTTATAACTTTTTCGTTATTTGCTCGATTTTATTTGTTTTTTCAAAATTGTATTTATTATTGAATATTGTTTTAAAAATGTGTTAAATTAATCATTATTTTGAATTTGATGTCTTCCTCCCTTTTGCTTTCCATCATCCTTATGTTCTTACAAAAAGTTTTTTTTATACTATATGCTAACGCTTGACTGAACACAACTGATGGAAAGTGATGATACAGTCTAAGGTGGAACGCGCTTGCCTAGAAGATTCACTCTTGATTTGAAGGCGCCCAAATTGTCAGTGGCAGGAAAGACACTGCCTGGGAGTGTATTCCAGGCCTTTGCAGTGCGTATCAGGAACGAGGAATCAAACCGCTTCGTACGCGTCTTTGGTACGTCTTCTATGTATGGGTGGAAGCCTCTTCGATGCGAAAGGTGACGGGGGATCCAAATTAAATAGTTCCTGAGCATACTCTCCACACATCACACCCTAAATAAACATCCTAAATATATTCACAAAAAGGTTTCTATAGTTCTCTTGCAATAATACTAACTGATGGGTAGTTTTTCAGCCAGCCACTGCAGCAGAGACGCCCGCTGCGCAGGCGAGCCGGCTTTGAGCGCGTCGAACACAATTTCTGCCTCGAAGACAACTTGCGGACCGACTTGACTGCACCACACCTCCACACAAGACACGGCCGCCGCTCGAATGTATGGTTTGCTGTCGCCGAACGCTGTCAAAAAGCAATTTAACATATCAATAAATAATTAAAAGTGTAGATCTGTTTTTGCAGGATATAGTTTAGAGAGAGTGTGCAAGAACTTAGTTCATTTTTTTCACCTTTCTATAACAATTAACGGAGTGAATAGGCATCTATTCTACAAGTGCGTTCCATCTTTGACCACATCGTTCGTCACTTTCCATCAGGTGAGATTGTGGTCAGGCGTAAACCTAAATTGAATATAAAAAAAACGGAGTGACAGCAGCATGTTTATGCGGTTGACATCTAATATCCATTTCCACAAAGCATTTTATCATATTTCTAATGCCTATACACTCTAGTTTTGGATCATCCTTCAGGCATCCACAATCTATGTCACTTTCAATATTATGTTCCTTCAAGCGAACAGTGATAGTTAAAATATAGGTTTGATGCCATAAAAATCATAATATTAGTACTTACAAGTGAAGACATAGAAACCTATCCAACTGTGAGTTCCCCATATTTTTATGGCTTTGAGCTCTTTTAATTCTCTTTTCATTGCGCCCTGTGTTCAGTAAATATGAATGTATTGCGTTAAAATGATGATATTTATACTAGCTGAAAGCCCCGTAAAAAATTGTATAAACTTACCATTGAAAAAGTTTGGGAAGAAAGTCTTGACGTGCTGTTTGCACTTTGGTCCCAAAGCTGTGGCCAGCAACTCGCAGATCTGTAGGGTGCTCTGGGTTAATTTGGAGTTAGAGTCGAACAAACGCGCTGTCAACGCCGACGGCAGTTCACCGAGAGACGGCTTTATTGGGGATGAGTTCTGGATTATTGCCCTAACTTTGTCTAGGGCTTCGTTTCGGACCTGTGAACAAATTAAACAGTAAGTCGTCGTCGTCGTTTCAGCCGATGGACGTCCACAGCTGGACATAGGCCTCCTGAAATGACCGCCAAACACCACGATCTTGCGCCGCCTGGCGCCAGCGACTCCCCGCGACCCTCTTAATGTCGTCCGTCCACCTGGTGGGGGGTCGACCGACACTGCGCTTCCCGGTGCGTGGCCGCCATTCCACCACCTTGGGTCCCCTACGCCCATCGGTCCTGCGAGCTATGTGCCCCGCCCATTGCCACTTCAGTTTTGCGACACGTTCGGTTATGTCGGTTACTTTGGCTCTTTTGCGGATCTCCTCATTTCTGATTCGATCGCGCAAAGATACTCCGAGCATAGCACTCTCCATCGCTCGCTGATTAGCTTGAGCTTGAGTGACCCTGAGCCTTCTAATGAGGCCCAAAGTTAGAATGTAAGCGTCAATTTCGCCTTAGTAGGCCAGTCTCACTTATCACGTGACCGTCCCGGCTACAAGTAGGGGTCCGGACCTCAATATTTCAGATGGTTGCCGCTCGCGGGCCGAGTTGCACGCGCTAGTTCTGTACGGTCTATTTTAAGCGCCGTCTGACTACGGCGGCCCTAGTACGTCGTAAGTGATAAAGTTAGGCGATAGAAAGAGACCACAGCATTGCGTTTGTTGCGTGTCAATTTTGAGAGCGGGGCCAGGCGCTATTGCGAACTGAATTGCACTTTTTGTGTCTGCGTTAGAGTCGCTATTTCTTTAAATCATCGTGCTGAGTGGGACTTCTGTACCTATTTAGTGTTCTGTGCCATAACACAATAGTGGGCTGTACTGAATTACTATAGTGAGTAGTGATAGCTACACCAACCTTCCAGTTCTTATCGTTGAGCTCAGCGATCAGCGTGTCGGTGATGAGCGGCGCTATGTCGGTCCTGGGGCGGTTGTCCTCGACCACGGCCGGTTCCTCGTCCATGGGCTCTTCGTACGCTTCCTCTATCTCGTCGCCCATCGAGCCTTTGCTTGCAGACTAAAACAAAAATAACACTCAGGATTAGTTTATACGGATTAGATCTTTGTTAATATATAAAATTCTCGTGCCAGTTTTTGTAACCAAACTCCTCCGAAAGTCCGATTGTTACGAAATTTTCTGTGTATTTTCGGTAGGTCAGAGAGTAGGTCGTAAGCTTTTTTTTTTTTTTTTCATATCCCTAATGGCAAAACAACGTATGCCGGGTCAGCTAGTTCAGAAAAAGAATACTTACAGGGAACAACAAAATATATCTTCCCAACAGTTTAAACAAGATGCGAATTTGAATTCAAGAATTTTGTCGTACTGTGATTTAATGTGTAATTTGTGTCGTTTTGTGTGTGTGTGTGTGTGTGTATTTGTCCATTTCTATGGTGATTTCTATTAAAATATTTCAGCAATGAGAGTTTTGCTTATGGTGAGAGAAAATCGAAGATTACGCCGGGGTCACTATGTATTACAACGTATTTGCGGCCACAGACCATTACATAACAATGGGCCATAAGTCGTTCGATCGTTCACAGAAAACCTACCTTGCTGACTGTCCCCAGCTGTCTTGTAGACGTCGGCTGCGTACTGTTGGCGTACTTGTCCATTTCCAAGCTGATCAGCTGCTTGGTCACCGGCTTTTCGCTGTCGAAGTAATTCAGTAGCGACCGAAGATGTACAAACGTTAGGGTTCAAAGAAGCATCATACCTTGCTGACTGTCTCCAGCTGTCTTGTGGGCGTCGGCGGCGTGCTGTTGGCGTACTTGTCCATTTCCAAGCTGATCAGCTGTTTTTTCGCCGGCTTCTCGCTGTCGAAGTGGTTCAGCAGCGGCCGAAGATGTACAAACGTTACAGTTCAAAGAAGCATCATACCTTGCTGACTGTCCCCAGCTGTCTTGTATGCGTCGGCGGCGTGCTGTTGGCGTACTTGTCAATTTCCAAGCTGATCAGCTGTTTTTTCGCCGGCTTCTCGCTGTCGAAGTGGTTCAGCAGCGACCGAAGATGAACGTTAGGGTTCAAAGAAGCATCATACCTTGCTGACTGTCCCCAGCTGTCTTGTAGGCGTCGGCGGCGTACTGTTGGCGTACTTGTCCATTTCCAAGCTGATCAGCTGTTTGGTCGCCGGCTTTTCGCTGTCAAAGTGGTTTAGTAGCGACGGCCCCGTGTACAGCGAGAGCAGGCCGAGGAAGTTGACCGAAGATGTACAAATGTTAGGGTTCAAAGAAGCATCATACCTTGCTGACTGTCCCCAGCTGTCTTGTAGGCGTCGGCGGCGTGCTGTTGGCGTACTTGTCCATTTCCAAGCTGATCAGCTGTTTTTTCGCCGGCTTCTCGCTGTCGAAGTGGTTCAGCAGCGACCGAAGATGAACGTTAGGATTCAAAGAAGCATCATACCTTGCTGACTGTCCCCAGCTGTCTTGTGGGCGTCGGCGGCGTACTGTTGGCGTACTTGTCCATTTCCAAGCTGATCAGCTGCTTGGTCGCCGGCTTCTCGCTGTCGAAGTGGTTCAGCAGCGGCCGAAGATGTACAAACGTTAGGGTTCAAAGAAGCATCATACCTTGCTGACTGTCCCCAGCTGTCTTGTGGGCGTCGGCGGCGTACTGTTGGCGTACTTGTCAATTTCCAAGCTGATCAGCTGTTTGGTCGCCGGCTTCTCGCTGTCAAAGTGGTTGAGCAGCGACGGCCCCGTGTACAGTGAGAGCAGGCCGAGGAAGTTGACCGTCGATGTGCGAACGTTAGGGTTTGTTGCAGCTAGCGCTTTCTTTGCGTGCATCACTATTGTCTTGACGTTCATCCTGCAAAGAACAAAAGATAAGTCTGACTATGTTAAAGTCCAAACCAAAACTAATGAACAAATAACACTAACTTTTCTACATTACTGTCCAAACCAAAAAGTAATGTACTGCGACTTGTGTTATAATAACTTCCTCTAATTTGTGAAGAAGCAAATAAAATTTTTGAACAATGGTTTCAATACTGTTGTGCAATATCTCTAAACTAAACTAGTTTGACGCGTCTAAAAATAGTGCTATCCTTTTCAAAATGTTCGCCAAGGATTGTACTATTTTTAAGCGCATTAAATTAGTTTAGTTTCGATATCATCCACAACAGAATTGACATCATTTTATTATTATATCTCGCACAAAAATATACCAAGAAAGATTTGCACAAATTATAACAAATATGCGATACTTAAGAGGTGCGTGCGTGCGTGCGTGCGTGCGTGCAACGTACTTGCGTGTATGATGTGTACTTGCAGGAAATGATTTGTTCCACTCAAACTAGTATAAATTCCAAAATGCCACACTTACCTAAACCCAAACTCCTTGATAGCGTTGGCCATCCAGTTAAACATCTCCGCCTGAACCTTAGGGTTCTTCTGCGAGTCCATCGCAAAGGTCAGTCCCTCGTTCAGCACGTGTTCCAAACCACACGCCTCAGCTAACGACGTGAGGCAGTCTGATGATATGGATGAACAGGAACTCTCTCCCAGTTTGGTTACCACGTCTTGCAGGACGAAATCTGCTGCTGTCCTGTTGGAATGGTATGTTTTTAAATTCACTATACTCAGTTTTTTTTTTAATTACGAGAATTTTTCACACTTTCAAGGTACCTTAGACGTTTCGTGTAAATTTCAAATCATATAATTCATTTTCACTAATAGTGGGCTAATTATACATCATAGGCTTATGGCAATGAGTTTTGCGGGCACAACATTTATGAATGTACATGTTGACGTGACAACGTCTTATAAATTGGTTTGCCGGGTGACACTTCAAGAAACTGCGTTACGCTCCGCTCACGTTATGCGCTCACAATGAGAGCGAGTGAGAGGCACGCGTCCCTTCCACTCGGGCATGGTTAGCCCGCCTAAGAGCGAGAGAGACAGACATAAAAAGTGAAAGGCATTTCATCCTTCTTCCTACTATACGAATGAATATTCAAATTAAAATTATTTTACCACTCAAAGTCGTTGTCACGTAAAACTTTCGCCCGTATACCGACTTTACAGGCAACCAATTTTTTTTAATAAAAACTCTGCTCAACAATACTCATTTAGTTCATATTGGTTCCCGATAGCTCGAAATCTGGGAAATTGCAAAATAATATCTTTCGAAACCAATATGAGGTGAGTGGAAATTTTCGAGCAATATATATATACTTGCAGGCCTCGAGCCTCGCCTTGAGGACCTGCACGTAGGTGTCCCTGAGGCCTTGCACCGTGGAATGCAAGGACGTGACTGCTGACATAGGGATCTTCCAGTTGCCGTCGCAAACAATAAAACCTTTATACTTACGTGGATACCGGGAAGTTCTCAGTAATATACTTGCAGGCCTCGAGCCTCGCCTTGAGGACCTGCACGTTGGTGTCCTTGAGGCCTGGCTTCTTGTTCAGCACGCGGTACAGCACCTGCGCGCACGTGTCTGCGGTGGTGAGGCCTTGCACCGTGGAGTGCAAGGGCGTGACTGCTGACAGTCGCAAACAATAAAACCTTCATACTTACGTGGATACCGGGAACTACTCAGTGATATACTTGCAGGCCTCGAACCTCGCCTTGAGGACCTGCACGTTGGTGTCCTTGAGGCCTTGCACCGTGGAGTGGAATGACGTGACAGCTGACAGACGGCTCTTCCAGTTGCCGTCGCAAACAATAAAACCATCATACTTACGTGGATACCGGGAAGTTCTCAGTGATATACTTGCAGGCCTCGAGCCTCGCCTTGAGGACCTGCACGTTGGTGTCTTTGAGGCCTTGCACCGTGGAGTGGAATGACGTGTCAGCTGACAGACGAGTCTTCCAGTTGCCGTCGCAAACAATAAAACCTTCATACTTACGTGGATACCGGGAAGTTCTCAGTGATATACTTGCAGGCCTCGAGCCTCGCCTTGAGGACCTGCACGTTGGTGTCCTTGAGGCCTGGCTTCTTGTTCAGCACGCGGTACAGCACCTGCGCGCACGTGTCTGCGGTGGTGAGGGCTTGCACCGTGGAGTGCAAGGGCGTGACTGCTGACAGTCGCAAACAATAAAACCTTCACACTTACGTGTGTTAGCAACACCATGATTTGGGGCCAGACAACGACGCTGGCAACACTGGCGGCGTGTCGGCGGTCGTGACATCGTGTTTCATGACGCCGGAAGGCGCCGAACGAAGAAAAACGACAGCCCCGCCACCGTCGCGGTCGCCGCGGTGTGGTGTGGGCTGTGGCTTAAGGATATAAATACTCTCTCCCGAGAGGGTGTGATACTTTTGGGTGGGACGCGGTCCGCGATACATCTCGATTGTCGTTAATTATATTTGTGAATTAAGTGTTGTAATATAATATACTTGTGGACGATTGTCGTTAATTATATTTGTGAATTAAGTGTTGTAATATAAATATACTTGTGGACGATTGTCGTTAATTATATTTGTGAATTAAGTGTTGTAATATAAATATACTTGTGGACGATTGTCGTTAGTTATATTTGGGAATTAAGTGTTGTAATATAAATATACTTGTGGATTAGTACGTAGCTTGCGTTTTTATAACATCAGAAGTAACGATACCCGCGTTATGGGGAAAAAACGATCTAAACGTAAACGTGCTCGGTCTAGCTCGAGTTCCTCGAGCTCCAGAACGCCATCACCTCCAAGGAATAAGGTATCTCGTAAAGATACCGAAACTGTGAGTACTCTGAACAATATTATACCGGACTTCGACCCGTTAAAAGTTGATATCAATGCATGGCTTAATATTATTAAATCTTACGCTAAAACTTTTACGTGGTTAGATGAAACTATCCGTTATCAAGCGCTCCATAAATTGAAAGGTCTGGTACTATTCCTGTGGCCCCTGTGGCAGTGGAGCGATTGAAAAATAAAATTAGCAGCCCGTTCCAAACCGGAGGAAATATGTTTGATCTTTAAAAGAAATTATCGTTTAAAACCTAATGGCAATGAATCTTTGTATTGACCGTTTATGTTTAAAATTCTCCGAACAAGATATTGGATCA
Source organism: Coenonympha arcania (assembly GCA_036785405.1). Lineage (NCBI taxonomy): Eukaryota > Metazoa > Arthropoda > Insecta > Lepidoptera > Nymphalidae > Coenonympha > Coenonympha arcania. Next base: position 5,058,593 of record JAWDAA010000030.1, on the reverse strand, counting down.
ATTATAGTTGGTAACATCAGTAAATTATATGTCTTAGAATCAAGTAGGTAATTGTAAAACGTGTGAAGATTTTTTCATTTATAAATATGAGTGTATTTACTAGAAAATTAAGTGGGTAATGCACGCGACGCTTTGGTTATATGGGTAAAAGTAGCGCGTAACCAAATACTAAATTAGGTGAATAATAATCTAAAAAGTTTGTTAGTTTATTCAAAAAGGTAGTTAAGCTTTCTTTCGATACGATCACTGTGTGACAATAATGTATCCGTTATAAAATTTGTTTCAAATTCTTACGGTTTTTATATTAATGTTTACGGTACGACAACAAGCCTGTCATGTCGTCATGTCATGTAGGTTGTGATCTAGTTTACTCCCGAATCCCAAGTAAGTAGTATTTTAGGACGCGAGCGATTTGAAAAGAATACTTTAGTCGTATATTAGCAACTAAAATAAACGCTTATGTGTGTCGAAACTGAATTAATTGATTAAGGGCCGATTTTCAATCGCCAGATAATCGTTAACTACTAAATAAATATGACGTTTTGACAGATTTTCTCCATGAATAATATTATTTCTTGAGTGAAGTTATCAGTTTACAGCTAATAAAAATTTTGGTAAAGTAAATGATTACGAAATGTAAATTATGTAGACCGTTAGGGACCTCTTATTTGAAAAGGTAAACGATCCGCAAAATGTTCAACGAATTACTTGTAAATAATATCGTTCGCGACAGTAAGTTGCCCTTGTAAGCTAGTCCAGCACTCTGAGCTAATAAAAAGAACGGAAAAGGGCTTTGCATTGATAGGGAATTAAATAAGATACGTATTAAAAATAAGTGTCCAATGCCCCGAATTCATTCGATTTTGTGGGTAGGTTTTAATGTCACCAGCATAGATTTAAAAAGTGGATACTACTAGACTGCTTTATATTCGGATTATATTCTGATTCGGATGAGGAGATCGCTGTATAGTGATAGGGCCACCACATTTGTATACATTGACACTGCTGTTATATGTTGTTTTTCCTGTTTTGTGGTGTACGAATTCTCGCGGCTTCGGTTTGGGTTGGCAAGGGCACCTCCTTGTGTTAACAAATGACGGACAGGACTTTTAGTAAATTGAGGGTTGGGAAGGGATTTTCTATTTAGATGACGTGCATTTCATTTTTGGACACTGCAGAGGAAACTATGAAATTACTAAAAGAGGCAGTTCTTTTCAGTGCAGGGCGCGTTTGAACCCTCATAAACTTAGTTTTAAGTCGACTTTAGTTATCACCATATCACATATGCGACAAATATCATATTGATGATCATTACAAGAGCCTGTACGTTAAGACTATGTCAAAAAAGAGTTTTGTGTTTAAGGTGTTGCAAATATTTAAATGAAATGGTTTGACTTTGAATCTCAAGAAGTGCCATTTCTTTAAGAATTGAATTGAACTCTTATGCTACAAAGTTGGGTCAGGGTGCGTTATGCCAAACGAACCCAAACTGGGAGCAGTAAAGAGTTTTCCGCTGGTAGTACCGACTTCGACAGTTTTTGGGGTTGTTAGCTACTTCTGGAAATTTATATGGAGTTGTGCTGTTTTGTTAGCTTCTCTCACAGGACTGTCGAAGAAGGATACTGCTTGAGAATGGAGCGAATCACGGAATCGAGCATTTTGTATTTGACTGAAGTAGGGAAAGGTTAGGCTTATTAATTAAGGTTGGCCTTAGAATTCTCACGTATATTCCCCTATGTGAAGGTGAAAAGTTTCATTATTATAGTAGGTAGATCACGATCGACGTAAAGAAATACCATTCCTTTAAGGTACAACTATTAGCTGAAATAAGTTTACTCCAAAAGTTCTGATCATACTTAATTGGTAATTGTTTTATCATGGATTGTTGTGCAGTTAGAGATGCAATGTCTAAATAATTATAATAATAAAACTTTATTTAAAAAAAACCATTTAGCCCATGGAATGACACGATGAAAATTAATAATTTTAATTAAAATATGAATTAAGAAGTCAAATGTTAGTTAACAATGGTACTTATCCTTTATTAGTAATTGTTAGTAACAATGGTACTTATCTGTAATGTAATGGTACTGGTAATGGGGCATAGTGCTGCGGGTAGCTAGATGGGCGTTGTCTGCCTAAGAATTCACGTTCTAAGTATTACATAGGGAGGGTGGTCGGATACAACATGTCGATGCTCTGAGCCGTGCCGTTCGAAGAAAAAATCCGTGGTCGAGATTATTATGTCGATAATGAAAGCGATTTAGTTGCTGGTGATACAAATACACTTGAAATAAGAGAAGTGTTAGAATCAGGACAGGCCGAAGAAAATTAGAGGTTTTTGTAACTACGAGTTATGGATAAAAGGGTCTGAATTAAACGTTATTTGTTTATTTATTGGGTGGTTCAGAAAATGTGTATCTAGCAGATAATGAAATATAACCACATTGATGTGGGCCATTATTGACCAATCAGTTGGGCGTATCTCTTATGATGAAAAAAAGTATATTTATAAAAACGGTTTGAAGTGCATTTATTATACAAAAATAGGGTCCGTTCATAAAAAAAAATAAGAATTTATTTGGTACTAAGCTAGTAGGCAAATTTGTGTTTCTTTCTGCGGTTCGAAACACTAATACTGTGCGTTTTATTAGGGAATTAGAAAATATATCAACAGTGTTTGACAATCTTCGACGCTTAATCACCGATGCCAGTTGATATTTTTCGTAGGGTAAATTTGTTCAATATTGTGGGGCTGGAAATATTTGAATGCATATAGTAGCAACAAGTGTTCCTTGAGCTAATGGACAAGTCGTGAGACTTAGCAAAACTATACTAGAATCATAAAAATCTATGGGGTGTCGAGACTACCGAGGACAGGGGAGGTCAGTGCATAAAGACATTATATACTGCAAGGCTGTCCTGTCCCGTGTCAGGTTATAGTGGGTTGTGGATTGCGCATAGATTTGAAGGGTAGTCCTTTGACTAGTGGAGTTCTGAAACGCGTGATGTGGCGTTGGCAGTAAATATGAAATCATGGATCAAGGTCGATGATTTGTGTTGTTAAGTGGAGAACCGTGTTAGCAAGGTGTTTAAATGTAGTATGGTACAAGTGTTGTGGTGTAATTAGTATAATGCCGGGTATTAAGTGTACTATAGTAAAATATTATTATTCTTAAAAGTAAACGTAATTATTATTTATAAAAAAAAAGAGTTAATTGCTTAATTTTCAATGCTTGAATGCTAATTCACCATATCTGAAAGTATAGTATAATGACCTTTAAGTTTAAACGATCTCGATTAGTAATAATAATTAATTCAGCGCGCCGTGATTAAATACTCGGAAGGTTTAATTGGGAATATTGCTTTAAGAATGTTAAATTGTAGTGGTGTGCGTCACCTCAACTCGAAGATTCACTTGGTACTCTTAAGTGAGCGTAATGCCTTTGAGAGCAAGTGGTCTTCACCATCAGGGCACTCAAGTGAGCGAAATGTTCTTTGAGAGAAAGGAAAAGGCACATCTGTCTCCTAAGTGTGGCGTTGGGCCCTTTGGGTGGGATGGTCTTGGTCTTTAGGCGGAGATGGTTTTCGACAACGGCACATCTGTCTCCTAAGTGTGGCGTTGGGCCCTTTAGGTGGGATGGTCTTGTCGATTGAGTTGAGGGGGGGTACGTATGATGGGAAGTAGTAAGCAATATTCCGATGAGCCTTACAAGTATGAAGAATCTGTATGTGTATTTGAGTGTCTTCATGTATTAACAGTCTTGACTTTCGCAGAGATTTCACCGCAATTCGTGGGGTGCCCGGGGCGTGCACCATGCAGCATGGCCGTGTTAGCAACACCATGATTTGGGGCCAGACAACGACGCTGGCAACACTGGCGGCGTGTCGGCGGTCGTGACATCGTGTTTCATGACGCCGGAAGGCGCCGAACGAAGAAAAACGACAGCCCCGCCACCGTCGCGGTCGCCGCGGTGTGGTGTGGGCTGTGGCTTAAGGATATAAATACTCTCTCCCGAGAGGGTGTGATACTTTTGGGTGGGACGCGGTCCGCGATACATCTCGATTGTCGTTAATTATATTTGTGAATTAAGTGTTGTAATATAATATACTTGTGGACGATTGTCGTTAATTATATTTGTGAATTAAGTGTTGTAATATAAATATACTTGTGGACGATTGTCGTTAATTATATTTGTGAATTAAGTGTTGTAATATAAATATACTTGTGGACGATTGTCGTTAGTTATATTTGGGAATTAAGTGTTGTAATATAAATATACTTGTGGATTAGTACGTAGCTTGCGTTTTTATAACACGTGGATACCGGGAAGTTCTCAGTGATATACTTGCAGGCCTCGAGCCTCGCCTTGAGGACCTGCACGTTGGTGTCCTTGAGGCCTGGCTTCTTGTTCAGCACGCGGTACAGCACCTGCGCGCACGTGTCTGCGGTGGTGAGGCCTTGCACCGTGGAGTGCAAGGGCGTGACTGCTGACAGTCGCAAACAATAAAACCTTCACACTTACGTGGATACCGGGAAGTTCTCAGTGATATACTTGCAGGCCTCGAGCCTCGCCTTGAGGACCTGCACGTTGGTGTCCTTGAGGCCTGGCTTCTTGTTCAGCACGCGGTACAGCACCTGCGCGCACGTGTCTGCGGTGGTGAGGCCTTGCACCGTGGAGTGCAAGGGCGTGACTGCTGACAGAGGGATCTTCCAGTTGCCGTCGCAAACAATAAAACCTTCACACTTACGTGGATACCGGGAAGTTCTCAGTGATATACTTGCAGGCCTCGAGCCTCGCCTTGAGGACCTGCACGTTGGTGTCCTTGAGGCCTGGCTTCTTGTTCAGCACGCGGTACAGCACCTGCGCGCACGTGTCTGCGGTGGTGAGGCCTTGCACCGTGGAGTGCAAGGGCGTGACTGCTGACAGTCGCAAACAATAAAACCTTCACACTTACGTGGATACCGGGAAGTTCTCAGTGATATACTTGCAGGCCTCGAGCCTCGCCTTGAGGACCTGCACGTTGGTGTCCTTGAGGCCTGGCTTCTTGTTCAGCACGCGGTACAGCACCTGCGCGCACGTGTCTGCGGTGGTGAGGCCTTGCACCGTGGAGTGCAAGGACGTGACTGCTGGCAGTCGCAAACAATAAAACCTTAATACTTACGTGGATACCGGGAAGTTCTCAGTGATATACTTGCAGGCCTCGAGCCTCGCCTTGAGGACCTGCACGTTGGTGTCCTTGAGGCCTGGCTTCTTGTTCAGCACGCGGTACAGCACCTGCGCGCACGTGTCTGCGGTGGTGAGGCCTTGCACCGTGGAGTGCAAGGGCGTGACTGCTGACAGTCGCAAACAATAAAACCTTCATACTTACGTGGATACCGGGAACTACTCAGTGATATACTTGCAGGCCTCGAACCTCGCCTTGAGGACCTGCACGTTGGTGTCCTTGAGGCCTTGCACCGTGGAGTGGAATGACGTGACAGCTGACAGACGGCTCTTCCAGTTGCCGTCGCAAACAATAAAACCATCATACTTACGTGGATACCGGGAAGTTCTCAGTGATATACTTGCAGGCCTCGAGCCTCGCCTTGAGGACCTGCACGTTGGTGTCTTTGAGGCCTTGCACCGTGGAGTGGAATGACGTGTCAGCTGACAGACGAGTCTTCCAGTTGCCGTCGCAAACAATAAAACCTTCATACTTACGTGGATACCGGGAAGTTCTCAGTGATATACTTGCAGGCCTCGAGCCTCGCCTTGAGGACCTGCACGTTGGTGTCCTTGAGGCCTGGCTTCTTGTTCAGCACGCGGTACAGCACCTGCGCGCACGTGTCTGCGGTGGTGAGGCCTTGCACCGTGGAGTGCAAGGGCGTGACTGCTGACAGTCGCAAACAATAAAACCTTCACACTTACGTGGATACCGGGAAGTTCTCAGTGATATACTTGCAGGCCTCGAGCCTCGCCTTGAGGACCTGCACGTTGGTGTCCTTGAGGCCTGGCTTCTTGTTCAGCACGCGGTACAGCACCTGCGCGCACGTGTCTGCGGTGGTGAGGCCTTGCACCGTGGAGTGCAAGGGCGTGACTGCTGACAGAGGGATCTTCCAGTTGCCGTCGCAAACAATAAAACCTTCACACTTACGTGGATACCGGGAAGTTCTCAGTGATATACTTGCAGGCCTCGAGCCTCGCCTTGAGGACCTGCACGTTGGTGTCCTTGAGGCCTGGCTTCTTGTTCAGCACGCGGTACAGCACCTGCGCGCACGTGTCTGCGGTGGTGAGGCCTTGCACCGTGGAGTGCAAGGGCGTGACTGCTGACAGTCGCAAACAATAAAACCTTCACACTTACGTGGATACCGGGAAGTTCTCAGTGATATACTTGCAGGCCTCGAGCCTCGCCTTGAGGACCTGCACGTTGGTGTCCTTGAGGCCTGGCTTCTTGTTCAGCACGCGGTACAGCACCTGCGCGCACGTGTCTGCGGTGGTGAGGCCTTGCACCGTGGAGTGCAAGGACGTGACTGCTGGCAGTCGCAAACAATAAAACCTTCATACTTACGTGGATACCGGGAAGTTCTCAGTGATATACTTGCAGGCCTCGAGCCTCGCCTTGAGGACCTGCACGTTGGTGTCCTTGAGGCCTGGCTTCTTGTTCAGCACGCGGTACAGCACCTGCGCGCACGTGTCTGCGGTGGTGAGGCCTTGCACCGTGGAGTGCAAGGACGTGACTGCTGGCAGTCGCAAACAATAAAACCTTCATACTTACGTGGATACCGGGAAGTTCTCAGTGATATACTTGCAGGCCTCGAGCCTCGCCTTGAGGACCTGCACGTTGGTGTCCTTGAGGCCTGGCTTCTTGTTCAGCACGCGGTACAGCACCTGCGCGCACGTGTCTGCGGTGGTGAGGCCTTGCACCGTGGAGTGCAAGGACGTGACTGCTGGCAGTCGCAAACAATAAAACCTTCATACTTACGTGGATACCGGGAAGTTCTCAGTGATATACTTGCAGGCCTCGAGCCTCGCCTTGAGGACCTGCACGTTGGTGTCCTTGAGGCCTGGCTTCTTGTTCAGCACGCGGTACAGCACCTGCGCGCACGTGTCTGCGGTGGTGAGGCCTTGCACCGTGGAGTGCAAGGACGTGACTGCTGGCAGTCGCAAACAATAAAACCTTCATACTTACGTGGATACCGGGAAGTTCTCAGTGATATACTTGCAGGCCTCGAGCCTCGCCTTGAGGACCTGCACGTTGGTGTCCTTGAGGCCTGGCTTCTTGTTCAGCACGCGGTACAGCACCTGCGCGCACGTGTCTGCGGTGGTGAGGCCTTGCACCGTGGAGTGCAAGGACGTGACTGCTGGCAGTCGCAAACAATAAAACCTTCATACTTACGTGGATACCGGGAAGTTCTCAGTGATATACTTGCAGGCCTCGAGCCTCGCCTTGAGGACCTGCACGTTGGTGTCCTTGAGGCCTGGCTTCTTGTTCAGCACGCGGTACAGCACCTGCGCGCACGTGTCTGCGGTGGTGAGGCCTTGCACCGTGGAGTGCAAGGACGTGACTGCTGGCAGTCGCAAACAATAAAACCTTCATACTTACGTGGATACCGGGAAGTTCTCAGTGATATACTTGCAGGCCTCGAGCCTCGCCTTGAGGACCTGCACGTTGGTGTCCTTGAGGCCTGGCTTCTTGTTCAGCACGCGGTACAGCACCTGCGCGCACGTGTCTGCGGTGGTGAGGCCTTGCACCGTGGAGTGCAAGGACGTGACTGCTGGCAGTCGCAAACAATAAAACCTTCATACTTACGTGGATACCGGGAAGTTCTCAGTGATATACTTGCAGGCCTCGAGCCTCGCCTTGAGGACCTGCACGTTGGTGTCCTTGAGGCCTGGCTTCTTGTTCAGCACGCGGTACAGCACCTGCGCGCACGTGTCTGCGGTGGTGAGGCCTTGCACCGTGGAGTGCAAGGACGTGACTGCTGGCAGTCGCAAACAATAAAACCTTCATACTTACGTGGATACCGGGAAGTTCTCAGTGATATACTTGCAGGCCTCGAGCCTCGCCTTGAGGACCTGCACGTTGGTGTCCTTGAGGCCTGGCTTCTTGTTCAGCACGCGGTACAGCACCTGCGCGCACGTGTCTGCGGTGGTGAGGCCTTGCACCGTGGAGTGCAAGGACGTGACTGCTGGCAGTCGCAAACAATAAAACCTTCATACTTACGTGGATACCGGGAAGTTCTCAGTGATATACTTGCAGGCCTCGAGCCTCGCCTTGAGGACCTGCACGTTGGTGTCCTTGAGGCCTGGCTTCTTGTTCAGCACGCGGTACAGCACCTGCGCGCACGTGTCTGCGGTGGTGAGGCCTTGCACCGTGGAGTGCAAGGACGTGACCGCTGACAGACGAGTCTTCCAGTTGCCGTCGCCGAGACCTGGCGAGTGAAACAGCACACTTATAATGTGGAAGGAAAAACTTTATATAGATCGTCTTTACGTGTACACGTTGTATGAATAATGTAGTGGAGGACGTTCATTTTTAAATTAGACCATCCCTACTCAGTCTTAACCATATTGTGTGCAGCAAGAAGTATGAAATTTGGAATATGAAGTATGACAGTACGAACAAAAATTTTAAATTAATGAATTTCAGCCCGATTTTGATCAATGGACGCATATTTTATGATACGAATACATGATATGAATATTACTTGATATGAATAACTAAAAAGTGAAACTTTTATTTTCCTTGCCAAGTGTAAATTGTTCAAATGGGAGGTTGCAGGTTCAATTTATGCCACGGACCACTTTGGAATGTTATAATTTCTAAATTGGTTAAAAGTCTGGTTCGGCCATCAAGCGGGAACGGGAACGGAAACGCCCTTCCAGCCTCCATGTTTTCAGCAAAGTACAATCTGGGTGCCTTCAAAAGAAGAGTGAAGAGGCATTTTCTAGGTCAGCGCGCTCCAACCTAGACCTCACAGACCACGGAAAGAGCGAGATTGGCCCTATGAATCAAATTGTATTGAAACCTGCTGTCGCCAGTTTTCCCCACCACTTGCTACAAATACACATGCAGCAATAGATGTGAAGTCTCTTACACACCACGCACACCGATAGATCAGTGCAAAGTGGTAAGAACAAATATAGTCTTTGTTGTTTATAAAACAGCACTCAATTTAGAACACCGTGCAGATGCACACAAACAAATATCAACCGTGGTGAAACGCCAATGAAAGCCATCGAAAAGCCATTTATTTTAGTGAGTGACTAAAATTTAAAGTTATCGATTCTTCAATTTTTTAATATTCGTGTTTTCACAATATCTCTATTTTTTATGTATAAAAATCAATCCCAAAATCCCTTGGTCACGACATCACGCGTGAACGGCTGGACCGATTTCAATAAATCTTATTGTCAGGAGTAGGTTCTTACGAAAGAAAAAAGAAAAGAAATAAAGAATAAAACCACAAAGTAAAAAATAATATATATTTCTACACACTGGTTGAAGTCGGGTGAGTATTAATAATACTTCAATATAAATAATTTTTACAGTGTATTTCAAAAACTTTTCAACAGTTCCTCAATTCCCACAGCTTAGGAGTGCAGCATCAGGATTGAAGAGTTTGAACTTGGGTTTAAGTATGAAGTCGTTGCTTGTTAAAATATTAATTCATTATCAAAAGTTCTTGAATTTCATTGGTTAAGGAGTTCTGTACTCTGCTGTTCAGGATTGAGGAGTTGCACTCAGAACCATTAATAAAATATTTTCAAAACGGTTTAGAAATCTTGAACAAATCGATATAGATAGGTGCGTAAAATACGTATCACACAAAATAAATCGTTAAAAATATCGAAAACATCGCCCATCTCTAGTTTACGCTAGTCCACAGCGGCGTTACCACGAAACACACCACGAAACGTGCAAGTGAAAATCGGTAAAGCACACTCAACCATTGCGTCGTAAGACCGGCCGGTTCATTGATTGATTTATAGTAAGCAAGCAATGGTTTTTGTTTATAATGTGATACAAAGTTGTCACTTTACATATTTTGATACTGCTAAATAATGTTTTATTGATTTTTATGGAAAATTACAACAAAATACATGTACTTACGAGTGAAATGTGATGCCATCTTTAGTATTATTCACGTTTTTGCTTGAATTTTTGCAAACAACCACTGAACAACACGGCATTTTTATATAAATCGAGAGCAGTGAAGCGATCGTTGGACGACACTCCACTAAAGGCAAAAACGGTTAGGAGGTGTATTTTACA